>OY755047.1:36623970-37223970 GCA_963576565.1 Aspidapion aeneum | reverse complement strand
TGCAATATTTATTATAATATTTCCTTCCCCAAATAAAATAGATACGCCACTGTTATGCGTACGGACCAACGAAGTAGGTAATGAATAGGTTATGGTTATTTCCCCAGATGTGTTTGTGTTAAAAAATTCCAGACCATTTCTTTGTGCACTTGAATGAATAGAAAAAGGGCTCTATACAAAATGTGTTTCCAAAATTATCAAGTGGTCTATCTATACTTAGCCATTTTAATGGCCCAGACGTTTGAAATTGGTCATAAAAACGAAAATCTAAAATTTCAATATTTGTTAAGAAAAAATCTTTATTATACTTAAATTGATTTAAGCAAATATACAGGGTATCCTTTTGCACCGTATGTACTGGTGTCATTCCCAGTTTAAAATAATGTAAAATTTTTCAAAAGTTGGTTTTGTTTTTTAAAACAGTTTATTTGCTTGAAACAATACACTTTATTACACTAATCAAGTCGTTCAACTAATTTATGTCTCGTTTCCTTACTACTAATCCTATCTACTGATTATTAACCAAAGGGTTTTATATTTGTTGTTTGATTTTAATTAATTTTATAATTATGTTAGCTTATTGGTTATGTATAACCTAAATTTCCATATTGCGTTTTCTCTTTAACCAGTCTTTAATTATTAAATGGGAATTATGATATATTTATTTTAATAATTATTATTTATGTTAAATAATATTATTTTTAAGATTATGTATAAAATTATTACTAACTCAAAATAAGCGACTTTTTATTTTAGGAAAAATATCAAATACCTTTAACCAATTTCAAAGGTCAAGTCAAATTTATATCTTTGGTTAAATTTTAGAAACAATTATTAGTACTTCTCTTATATAGTATGGAAAAGGAACTGCTAAGCAATCTTTTTAGGTTATCTGGTGTTTTGGTGTAAACCTACATATTACATCAAACATGGTACTTTGATCTTATCGAATTTATTTATTTAAATTGTTTATATTTTTAGTTATTTAAAACATGCTACTTAATTTTGTATATCTTTTTAATAAAAATCAATAATGTACCTATATAGTCATAAAGACATGGACATGACCTGTAAACTTGGTCTTTTTAATAAAAATTTCAAGAAAATATCTTCTAGCTTCAAACTAATCAAAACGATTTCACTGTCACCAACTATAGTGACAACAAATTATCGTTGTAAAACAAGTAAAAAGGGTTAAGGAAAGCCTTTACTGTGTTAAGACATTGATTTGTGACTTTCTTTAGCCTTATGCAATAAAAATGCTATGAGATTATGTTTTTTCCAAAAATTACTGTATGGCTTTACAAAATATTATTTCATTTAAGTCATAGTCGATAGCACCAATACATTTGTTAAATCGATCGTCTTTCTGTCAAACAAATGTATTGTAAACTGGATACCTTGGGAAAATAAAAGAACTAGTGGAAGACCACAAATGAGATGAGCGGACGATTTGAAGAAACATGCGGACTAGATGGATGAACACGGCGTCATACAGGAAAGAGTGGAAGATATTGGAGGAGGCCTATATCCAAAGATGGATCGAAGAAGGCTAAATAGATAGATAGCACCATTTTTTTTAAAGGGTTTTAATGAATGTACTGTTAAAATTACCAATGCAAAACTTGTTTAATTACCGTGTGAATAAATACCTAACTCAAAAATTACTGTCAAAAAATTATGTTTTCTGTCTACTGTGTTCGGTAGTAACTTGTGTTCACTGTTCTAGGTGGCATTTTAGTGTAAAATACAGATGATAAAATAAAATATTCCTACAAGGACTTTATAAATAAAAATTTTGACTCGATCCAAAATATGTACTGAGATAAACGCTTATGGGCAGTTCTCAATAGGTAATATAGTCCTTTCTTAAGTTTAGTTAACGTGTTTTGACTTTTAAGTTAATTGGTGGATAATTTATTTATTTTTTTCAGTAAAGTTATTATTCACTACAATGACATACGAATAAAAAAATAGCATGAAACTTTCTCTAAATAGGCTAAGTTGTGTTTTACATGGTAATGGTAACTAGTAAACCGATATGGATGTCATTTTTAATTTTTCTACCAAAAACGTTTAGTTTTCTGTTAGGTAAACGTTTCGATTTTTGAAAATATGAAAAATAACGTAAATTGTTCGCTAAAGGTGGTTATTTTATGGCTTTGATTTAAAATAGGTCGAATTTTCTTAATATCCTTTCTTAGGATATAACTTTGGATTTTTTTCGAAAAAAATAGGTCTTCAAAGTTAGACATGTACCAAATTTTAAAGTTGACAAAGATCAGTATTTTTTGTATGATTATAATATGAGCTTTTTATCAAGCTGCTTAATAATATTTTTAATTATTTTTTTTGTAATTATCTAGAAATTCTACATCATGGTTTTAACTAAGAATAATCTAGTTGCTAATAATTCATTTTAGGTTTAAATTTCAAAGGTGTTAATATTTTATAAGATATTTAAGTGTGATAAGTTAATTTATTAACATAAATAGTTAATTACCTAATTACTTCGCATGTAGCGGATTAATTCCTTTAAGGGCAAAGATAATGATTTCTCTTAAGCAAAAACAATTTTTATTGTGATTTTTCCCAAAATATTTTTATTATGCTACATCTACATAATACCCTACCTAGAGACGATAAATTAGTTTACGAGTTTAACGGCCAAAACACAAAAGTTTTTGTCCGGACAATTTAGTAGGCTTTACATGAATCAAAGAAAATTAAATGAAGGGTTCTACGATAGGTTTTTCCATTTCATAATATTTAATTAGGTATACCATTTTGCAAAAATGGCTTGACAATAACAATAACAAACGATAATATACTTTTTAATTTGATTAAAAATATTATGAAACGAAATTCACTTGATTACCTACATGTTAGTGAAAGAAAATAATAAAATAAAGTCTCTCTCAAAAAACAAAAAAATATACAGGAGGTTGTTTTTCCACTCACTTTACTTAAAAGCTGTGAATTGGCAGATAGTGCTGATAATATCCAACTTAAAAAAAAATCAAATTTTCTTTTATCAAAAGAATAATACGTCATAAGAAAATTATAAAGCAAAAATAGTTCGACAGGTACGTCGTTTTGAAGAATGCTATGTTTGAATGCTATGTTTTGTAACATAAAACGTAAATTTTTATTTTTAATTTGATAATAATTGTATAGAATCGATTTTTGCTGTGGCTACATTTATTTAGTCCATAATTTTAACAAATTAGTGCATTTAAAATTTTGAAAGATTTACTTGTGGACTTTATAATAAAGAAATTTCTCATAATCGACAAAGTTGTTACTGAGATACAAAGAAATCAGTCAGTCACGTTTATTTTCCAAAAAGAAACTTGTCTGCAATTTGAAAAAAAATACATTTTGAAAATCTGGAAATATAAAAATATAAAATTTGAAAATAACTCCTGGTTGCTTAATGATAGTTTGAACTTGTGCTAAATCTCAATCATATATGTATGATATAGAGAGTACAAAAAGTAACAAAATGACAACAAAAAACATTATCACATATTCTATACAAGATATCGCTAGTAGCTAGGTCTGTTTTTTTGAGTTTATCCTGACCAGACACTTTACAACAGTCCTGTAACACAAATTTATGAGAGATGAACGCTTGCATGGAAAAAGTCATTAGAAATTATAAATTTTAAAGTTATGACGCAATATCAATGGAAAATTACTTGAGATTAATTAATTACACCATTGTGGATACTTAGATGGTCAAATAATTTGGCTCAGGTATTTTTTGCCAAATGAAGTTTTAGGTATTAAACAAACTATAAAACCAAAATAAAGTAGGAATATCGATATCTATGAAGAAAAAATATTTATAAAAAAACAATTTTATAATGACTCAACATACATTTTTGTATTTTTTATACAAAATATGTTATTAAATATTAATAAAAAAAGGTTTAATGGTTCAAAAAAAACAAAAAAAACTGTTATTAATGCAATAAATAAATAAAAACATATCCTCCCTTAGTTATATTTGACGGGTGTCTTCAAAAAAAAATCAGTGGTTTGTCAGAGGAAGGGTTGGCAATTATTGTTTCAGCCAACTAATCAAAAATAAAGAGTTGCAATGAACTCCTTTTTTGTGTTTTTAATATAATATTCTTAAAAAAATTCAGCTAGAAAAACAAAACCTTAAGGAGCTTTTCGAGTTTCGACAAAATAGGCTTTTAATGGCAAGAGCAATGATAAGTTTAATGAGACTTTATTTTAACAACACTGTGCTACAATTAAGACAAAATAATGGACTCTTTTATCCATTTTGTTTAAATAATGTTTTGATGGAACAATTTTAAAGTTTACCAACGAGTTTTGGAGTTATAACTCAAATCTAGAGTTCAGCAAAGCTTTATTAACGCAAAAGGTTCAACCAATCGCATGCTGGTTCGGTTCGGTTCGGTTCCGATAGAAATGGAGAGCATTTTATTTGCTGGCATATTCGGATAGTATTTAACCTTAACTTTTCAATAAAAAATATTCTACTAATTTATCTTCTCAAAATTTAAAGTGATCATATATCAATAGAAAAATTGTCATGACATTGACATTTTCCTTGTATTTACTGTTTCAAGGACAAAAAAATATTCAAAAATATTGAAAATACACATAATTGTAACACAGATTATAACGTTAGTAAACTAAACAACAAAAAACAGCTATGTCACATCTTCCAACAAATTAGTTTTGGTTTTCAAAAACTTGACAAGACTATTTCTTTTTAAACGAACAATTTTACAAAAATTTCCTTTAGTTTTTCCAACAAAATACTATCAATGGGTTAACTAAAGTACAACTGAGTTTTTCTCAAACTTTCAACATAAAATTTTCACAAATTATCCACAATTTTTCCCAAATTTTCCAAAATTTTTTCACCAATTTTCCAAAAACTAAATTACCCTGAACTACTGGCACCACTTTGTAACAGGCCTAGTATGTGACAGTGGTACTGTCACCTCAAGTGGCCAAGGCTTAAATGTTGTAAGCTACCAACTTAGGCTACAACTTATATAAATTATAAAAAGATTAAATGTTACTGTATGTTATTAAATTTACACGATCTCGAAAGGGAATTTGACGGTTCTTGGAGAAAAAGTATGCTATAAACGTTTTTCTCAAATGTATAACTAATGTAGGATAATCATACATACCTTTTCAATTTTCTTCTTGTAGCTTCACACTTTCACTTCTATTATTTATTATTTAAATATCAAATTTTTACTACTATTGAACTTTTATATTCAAATATTTAGACTTCTTAAACTTTTAGGTTTTATAAACCTTTTATATATTTGTTGTAAATATATATATTTATCAACATTATAAACGTTGATTGAATAGGTGAAACCATTCAATCAACTGTTTAATTTACTTAATATTACTGTTTAGGTTTGGGATATATTGTTGATTAAAAATGATTTTAGGGCAACGAATGGTTTGTATGTTGATGTTAAAAAAACCATAAAACAGTTAAACACGTTATTTCAAAACACTGGAAACAGTAATAATTAATGACTTTAAAATCAATAAACTCCAAAAGAAAAGAATAAAATAATTATGAATAATAAAGATAATTATACAAAGTTAAAATAATTGATAAATTTCCCCAGTTGAAATAAAACCCCCCTTAAGAAGTGTGAACGGAAGCGTAACGAAACAAGCGAAGCGTAACTAAATACTCTGCCAATATATGGGCCCCTAAGCTCACACTAGGTACTATAGTTATAGTGTACGTGCGAGCTAATAAAACTAAAAACTGAAATATATCTTAATCAACTCCAGACTAAATTACCTTTTGTTTGATACCACACAAGCCATGTATTGACTTAAACTCAGATTTTTGAAATCTACCCCCACCTTTAAAAACACAAAAACTAAAATGTATTTTGTTTAACTCCGGACTCAATTACCTTTCGTTTGATATCACACACGCCATATTTTTACGTAAACTCTAATTTTTTTAATCTACCCCCACCCTTTTTGATGAAAAAAAAACTAAAATGTATTTTTTTTAACTCCATACTCAATTACCTTTCGTTTGATATCACACACGCCATATTTTCACATAAACTCTAATTTTTGAAATTTTCCCTCACCCTTTAATTTGGCTTGTGTTCGGTGGATTTTGTTCATTTTTAAATGGGACCATCTCGACCCAAGACCCAGCCTAGGTACCAAATTTCATTAAAATCGGCCAAGCGGTTTTTGGGTTATGCGCGTTGGTCGTTACAGACAGACATACAGACATACAGACAGACAGACAGACAGACAGACAGACAGACAGACAGACAGACGGCGCGACAAAAAAGTTTTAAAATCATCTGAAACGCAAGGATATATAAAAATTTTTGAAATCGGAGCAACTTTTTTTTTTCTCGAAAAAATTAGGATCACCATAGCTCACACTACTATAGTATAGTATATGTGTGAGCTAAAAGTGAACTCCGTCCCGACTCGAAAGTTTCAGTACCCTGCTCTCTAGACATTCTCAGCTTGCCGCTAGCTGATTGGTTTAAATCTAAGCTTTCTTTAACGGATTTTTTCCACCACTCTGCTCTACAGACATTCTTGGTTGCCGTGGTCTGAAACTTAAGCTCTCTCGCATTGGCGAGAAAGACAGAGACAGAATACCACCGCAATTCAAAGATGCGTGGATTTAGAAATTTGGTATAGTTAAAATCATACAGTGTGTTTCTTAAAAGTTGAAAATAGTTTAGCTAATTTGTTTCCAGTTACAAAATATGAATTATTTTGATGTTAGTGGCTCAAAGGACATATTAGCCGAATACAACTTTTATTAAAATACAGCGAACCTGAAAATATGCCCAAAAACAAGTCGCCGAGTGCCATAAATTTTACTTAATCTTAACCTAATCTTGCATATAATTAATGCTTGTTGATGTCAAAACAATATTTAATTAAAAATCTTTAAAAACTTATAAATGGCAAAAATACCATTTATATTCAAATCCCGTTTTGTTACAGGATGGACGTTATTACGCCTGCTTCATATTAGGCAGATCATCCGCGACCGGCTGTGTGTTGATTTATTTTGTCACATTAAAAAAGAAGGGTCCATCATCGGTTGTGGACGATCCACCAAATGTGCATGGAAAGGCATTTACCTAATATTAAATACGCCCATCGCTTTTATTATTATGATATCAGAACACTCAAAATATTATTTTATGCTTTTTAGTCCATTTTATAAAAGCTTGTTTTCAAAAAGTTTTTTTTCTAAATTTATTTTTTCATTTTTAGATTTGTCTAAGTCTATGCATTTCAGCTTGCGCATCGATATTGCAGGGAGTCTTTCCTGTCAATTTTAAAATATCTAAGTCTTCGATGAGAAGGCCGTCCAACAAAGGCGACATATGCTAAAACCGTCGTTATTATTATGATCATTATACGCAAGGATTAATTAATTTTGGTCGAGATCGAACAAACTTCTATGCCCCCCCCTTTTTAGTGAGAGAGCATGTGAATTTTGAAATCAATTAGATACCTTCGTGGAAGTCAGTTGAAAGTAATCAGAAAAAATCGTCATTAAATCGTGCATTTTGAATCCGCCATGTTGATTTTTTGTAATCAGATCAAAAAGTCGTAATCCTCATTCTCAAAAACCCCCAGATACCAATTTTGGTGGAAATCCGACAAACCAAAATTTTACCCTCTCTCCGCCCTCCACGTTAGGGGGGAGGTAGGCAGTCAGTGATACCACATATTGAATTTTTGTAAACTGATTAAAAATTCGTAATTTTCATCCTCAAAAACCCCCAGATACCAATTTTGGTTGAAATCGGACAAACTAAAGTTTTACCCCCTCTCCACCCCCACGTTAGGGGGGAGGACAGTACCGGATGAAACCATATTATTGTATTGTCATCGGAACTAAGACGCTATGCGAAATTTAAAGTTAATCGGATGTTTGAAAGTTCCTCAAAAATGAGTTGCAAGATTTGATTACATACATACCCACATACATACATACATACAGGTGAAGTTAAATAAAAGCTTGTAAAAATTTACAGGGTGATTCCTTGCATCATTCTAAAATATTTTTGTCTCTTGACAATTTTTGAAAAAAACTCTTCGTTACTCAGCTTGAGGGCGTTAAAATTTTTCCTGGCTCTGATTTCGTTTACAGCTGGCTAGCTATTCTCGAGCAATTGAACGATGCGATGGTTCCCATCACATGCACATTTGGCCAATGGCAAGCTTTAAATTAGCTCTGAGCTGTCACGCAAGCTTCTCCTACGATCCGACCGAGAAACGTTCAGTCGGTACGGGGCAGGAGAACAGATTTCACTTCAAACGCGTAACTCTGAAAAGCGGGCGACTATGCCATTGGTCGAGAATAGTCATTTTGCACAACACGTGACCACTTAGAGATTGCTATTGGTCAAAGCGTGTGATGTGGATGTTTTTCAAACACAAAAAAACTCCAGGAAACCAAATAGATCCTAATAAATCGACAAATTTATTTTGTACTTAAGAATTCAAATCGCAAAAAAGTTAAGGGTATGAAAAAGGGACTTGATGCATAAAAAATTATCACCTTATAGATTTAGGAAGCAGTTGGCTTGTTGATTTATGTAAAAACTATAGCATAATTTGTGTCAAATTTGACCTAAATATTTTTACAAAAGAACTAAAAAATTCTAAAACAAAAACATAGAAATGTTGAAAATTTCAGGCACATAAATAACAATTTCGATACTTTATTTAATTTTTAAAATTTTATGTAAGCAATGTGTTTAAATTTTCATTAAATCTTATCAATAGGGATCTCCTTGCGAGTGCGCATACCCGTAAAAAAAAAACCTTTTCCACGTGTTTTAATTTTTTTGGATAATAATCAGGTTGCCATTAATTGAGGAGCAGAAGTAACAAAGGGGCTAGGTGCCAAAACTGTTAAATGGAGATATTTAAAAAATTGATGACGAAAATTACCGATCACGTGCCGGAAGTGCCGTCTATTTGCCCGATTGCTTACGAAATTAGTAGTCCTGCGACTTTGCACGTTTGATAGGATATAGTCGATGGCCCATAGAACCTTTCTATGTGAAAATCTCGTTTTTAGGAAAAGTGGCACTGCCCCTTTGTTACTTCTGCTCCTCAATTATTCTAAAATAGAACATATTACTGTCGAAATCTCCTAAAATCGATAGCAAAGAGGCCAGTGTGTCTTATAATTTATTTTTTAGGTTATTTCATCTTCCCATTTTTGGGGATATATAGCTGATACCAAGGGCAGGAAAGGATGTCTACTATTTGGATTGATTGGTGGGGCGATTATGTCATTTGCTAGCAGTATAGTGCCCTGGCCATGGCTATTTATACTCCTCAGGTTCTTAAACGGATTTTTGTAAGTATAAATTGCATGTTCATTTCTGCGATTATACAGCGTGTAACATTAAAAACACGTCGATTTTGTTTGCAAGGGGGACACATTTTGGCTCTCTTGGAATTTTTGTAGCACGCACCCCCTTCGAAGGGTAAACTCTACCTTTACATTTTGAATAGTGGGTCTAGTGCTACCCTCTTGTAAAGGTCTCTTAAATATCTTTATAACCGTGTATTTTGATTATTATTATTAATGCATATAAATTTTCTTAAGAAGTTCACTTTTTTTCGTAATTTCTAAAACAACGTAAAATCCTGGCGTTAGCTTGATAGTTGAAAACAACGATCAATGAATATAAATACTAACACCACAAAAAGTTATATAGAAAAGTAAAAGCGGGACGACAAATTTACGACAATTAATGTATTTATTAGTTTTTGAAAATTTTCATTTCATTTTCACTTTCTAGGCAAACGGGTGGCGCGACAATTCTTTTTCTTTCACGACAAATTTACGACAATTAATGCATATATTCCGAATAGCCAATTCTTAAGTGGTAATGCTAAGTTTATAGAGGTGAACCTTTTGATTGATTGATTGATTGATTGATTAGTTCCGCCAGCAAGAAGGTTTTGGGAGTCCCCGACACTGCAGCTATTTAGCTTATTGTATCTCCTGCTAGGTGGTTTTCCCTAGTTTAGGAGACTTGACAACCTCGCTAAGACCAGCAGCCCCTTTACTAGGTTTCTCTGACAGTCTGCCTCTCTGGAAGGGTTTTCTTCCAGGAGGATTTTTGTTCTGCAAAAGGTCAGTGCTGGGCACTCAAATATTATGTGAGAGGCTGTTTCGTCGTCCTCGTCACAAAGTCTGCATATGGGCTCATCTCTGTAGATTCCCATTCTATGCATATGTTTTCTCAGTGTGCAGTGACCGGTCCTGATTTGTTTTCTATTGAGTTTTAGTAGTTCACAGGTGAGTGAGGGTAATGGTGATGACACCATTTTCTTACTGTGGTTTAGCCTTGGTAATGAATGCCAGTGGTTTCGATGTTCCTCACTTATCCATCGTTTGATGTAGCCACGTACCGATGTTTTTGAAATTCCAAACGCAGGTTCTGGCCTTATGAATGGTTTTTCAGATCCTTTTCTAGCAAGTGAATCTGCCTTTTCATTGCCTAGAACCCCCGTGTGCCCTGGCACCCACGCAAAAGTAACCTTGTTGTGTTTTGTCAGGGTTAATAAGGATTGCAGACAGTTCCCGACTAACTTAGAGCAATGAATACATAGAGTTGTGTATTCATTGCTTAGAGTTAGTTTGTTAGGTGAAGCTTTTAGTTTAATTAAAGTTTTCTCGGTGATTGTACACCTACTCTAGAAGCTTAAACATGCCTATTTAAACTGTTGATAATAACTTATTACTTCATATTAGTATAGCATCGGCATCTTCAATCACTTTAGCGTGGATCGGAGAACTACATAATAACCATTATAGACCGATGGTCATTTCCTGGATTAGTGCTTTTGTTGCCGTTGGACAGATATACATACCAGGTATTTATTCTAATATATCCACGAATTTCCTAACCTCAAATAGGATTGCTAACGCTCGTTATAGCAAATTACCGTGCAAATATGCGTTTTACGTTGTTGATCCCATTTCTGATGGCAACACTGATTTTATAGTGTTACTTATACAGACTTGATATTGAGTTAGAAATTGTTGAACTTTCGTCTGACTGGTACAATTTGGCACAAACACAAAAAAAGTTTTGGTAAAATTCGTAAAAACTACAGTTACAGAAAACAAAAATTGAACTTCAGAAAATACGAGAACAATCATCTAATTCAGACAGAACACAATGAAGCTCTGAGGTGGGCTCGGTTGTGCGGAAAAACAAGGTCCTAAGGTGGCGCCGCGCTGAGGGGACTTCGAAAGCTCGAGTGTCCAAACCGGTCAAAACTTGTAAAAAACGACGCACTGCTTCTATCTCAGTGACAACAGCGTAAACAGCAAAAAAAGCAGTGCTGCCAACAGAAATGGGACCAGAACATCAAACACCATGCTGCAGTGACTTTTAGGTTTTTCAGCGATATATATATATATATATATATATATATATATATATATATATATATATATATACACACAGTGTGTCCACGTAAGTTGGCGGCATATGGGAAACTTTTTTATTATTAGCTTTACGAAAAAAAGTTATTCTTCATAAAAAGTTCTGCATGGTCCAAAACCTAAAATGCAACCATCAGATGTTAAATTTTTGCATCATATTACGAGGTTTGTCAAAAAATGTGATTTTTGCTCTTGAGTAAAGTACCTTTCTTTTTGACAATATCGAAAATTGTTATAAAGAAAAGATGTTTAGAATTAAAAATAACTTTCAAATATTCAACATTGTTTATTTACATTATTATTATTTGCATCCTAGATTAATTATGCTTTAATGTGCAAACTTAAATTTCCAACGTAATCGCAGAAAATGTAGAAAAAAATATTTTTTAATGTAAATAAACAATGTTGAATATTTGAAAGCTACTTTTAATTCTAAACATCTTTTCTTTATAACAATTTTCGATATTGTCAAAAAGAAAGGTACTTTACTCTGGAGCAAAAATCACATTTTTTGACAAACCTCGTAATATGACTGAAAAAATTTAACATCTGATGGTTGCATTTTAGGTTTTGGACCATGCAGAACTTTTTATGAAGAATAACTTTTTTTCGTAAAGCTAATAATAAAAAAGTTTCCCATATGCCGCCAACTTACGTGGACACACTGTATATATATATATGTCAGCTATCCACTTTGAGGTTAAGAAATCCGTGAAAACTTTTTACCTAGTTTAAATTGTTAACAATTTTTCGGGGCTAAGCGGGCATAGAAAGATTTTGTTTCTCTTGTATTTTTTCGTGGGCAATTACAAGAGAAACAAAATCTTTCTATGCCCGCTTAGCCACGAAAAATTGTTTCTTTATTCACGGGTGCTAAACTTTACATTTTTAGTATTTTTGTCTCACACACCGCTGACTCGAAGGCGGCGGTCGCGAAAGCGGTAAAATGCAAAATGCATTGACCCGACCTGAGAGACAAATTATGTCACGGTCACGGGTACTGTTTTTCGTTTCATCTGCCTGACTTTTGTTTTTACTCTGGTAGTTTCTTTTGTATTTGTAGATGTAGCGACTCTTGTGAAAGCATACGGTATCGCAGGCATTATTTTTTCATTTCTTTTACCAATAAGGTAAGATGATATTCATATACCGTCTCTGTAGCTTTACAAAAGTGTCACAATCACCATGCAGTGTTCTGAACTGTCCCTTAAGGACGAAACAGGTAACAGCCAACACTTAATAGGTGTCCATTACATCTTAGACCCCCGTTGGTGTACAGCTTTCGAGCTGCCCACGGAAAAATACAAGAGAAAGAAAATCTTTCTAAGCCCGCTTGGCCACGAAAAATTGTTTTTTGTTAGTTTAAATTATCTTTTTTCACAGTATTGACCTCTGACCTTTCTAGCTGCCATATAATTAATTAAATTGCTCAATTTTAGGTTTGGCTTGGGCAATCTTACCACATCAGTGGAGTTACGATATACCAGCTTTGGGTATTGACTTTAAGCCATGGAGGTTGACCACAATAGTTTATGGATTACCCAGTTTCTTATTAGCCATAATGGTTTACTTTTTACCAGAAAGGTAAGGTCGATAAGGTACAGTCAAGACTTTCTAAATTATGATAAATTATCATCCTTTAAAGACCTCCGGCACCAAGCATCAATAATCGCATCTGTTTCTTCAAACTACAGAGTGTTTCAAAATATATGCGCAGGACTTCAGGATGTGACATCTCATCCAAAAATATGAAAAAAGTTTGTATTAACTTACCCCCTAAAATGCACCATTTGCAAGATAGAGGGTAAATTGAAAAAAAAAACTCGTTTTTTGCGAATATCTTTTGAACCGTTTTCGTACAGAAAACAGCTTTTGTAAGCATTTTCTACTCATAATAGGCTATCTTTTGTGCGGAATTTTTTTAAGGCATAACTGGTGGAGGATTTGAAGAGGTAGAGGGTGTTTTTCTTCCCAACGTCTACGCTACTGAAAAAAGTTTCCTTTCAACTTTTTTTCAACATAAAAGTTGACTTTTCTCGGAAACCGTCGACTTTAGAACTTATAACCAAAGTGCCTTTTTTGGCGGTTCAAATCGGCGTCTCGAAACCGTACTTTTTCCAGTAGCGGAGAAGTTGGGGAGAAAAACACCCACCACCCCTTCAAAACCTCCACCAATTATGACATTTAAAAAAAATGCGCACTAAACAGAGCTTATTATGAGTAGAAAATTTTTACGGAAACTGTTTTCTGTACGACAAACGGTTCAGGAGATATTCTCAAAAAACTATTTTTTTTTTCAATTTCAAAATGGTGCATTTTAGAGGGCAAGCTAATAGAAACGTTTTTTCATATTTTTGGACGAGCTATTACATCCTGAAGTCCTGCGCACACATTATGAAATATCCTGTATCTAGGTTAGGTTACGTCAGTGCGGGTCAGATCAGGTAAGCTAAATCATCATAATTAATATACGTTGATTAACGTATCCCAATCTAACTAAATTACCTTGCTTTCCTGTCCTACCCACCTATCAAAGCATCATCATGTTGACGTCATAAAACGTCAAAGGATGACGTCGCAAAACCCCTATTAAATGACTTCGGAATGTCACGGATATAATGAAGTTTTGCGACATAACTGAGGCGTCGAAAAATACATCTAATAGTGACATCGCTGAAACATAATTTTTTGGTAAGTCGAATTTTGAGCCGTTTTCAAGCGAATAACTAGTAATTACCTCTGGTTATCCCTTGGTTGACATTAAAAATCAGCTGTTAAGGCCCTTAGCCTATTACCACAGAAACGCCGCTTGAATAGCTTTTTTTATAACCGGTTATTGTTTGTTGTTGCTTTTTGCGATTTTTTAAAGAAGTTTAGTTGGTTTTAGTTTAGATGAATAATAATCTTCTTGCCATTATTGAACTTAAGTTCTACTCGACCGACTCTGAAATACTGGCGTATTTGATTCGAAAAGGGCATAATTTGGAAAAAAAATAAGTATGATAAACTGTGGTTAGAGGACTACAATGATACTGTTTTTTTATGATATTTCGTGTATCAGTCCACATTGGGTAAATTCGAGTAAGCCAAGGGTTGATGAAAATAAAATTTTGGCAAGACAATATAGAGGAGGCCATCACTTTGTACAATTTTCCTTCATAATTGAGCCACACATGATAAATTTCACTCATTTCAAAAATTCACAGAACATTTTTCCGAAAAAGAAACAAAACAAATGATTGTGAGGTTAGAAAACGCAATAACCTTCCTCAAAAGTGTGGTAATTACCGGTAATAAACGATGACGTCCAAAGGGCTCATTTATGACGTCACTCTTCAAGGAGTGGTATTTACCAAGGCCGCTTGAACGGCAGTGGTAAATACTAGTAATTACTAGTTATTCGCTTGAAAACGATTTTGGTCACAAAATCGCCAATTACTAACGTCAAAAGGACGTCATCCGTCACACGCTGCTAGCTGAGTAGGCTTTGAGGACAAAAAGTCGGGTGAATAGAAAGGTTTGATGCCGACGGCATACCAAATCCTGCGTCGACTTGAAAATACTAACCAATCAGACGCGATTATTGATGCATAGTGCCGTAGATCTGTAATATTAATATTATTATGATATTAAAATGCGGCCAAGAAGAAAGATCTACTGCTCTTATTATAAGATATAGTAAAAAAGTGTAAATGCAAGAGTTGTAGGGTTTATTCGAAACCGCCAGGAAATCATCAATATTATTTTTGAATTTCATCCGTAAAAACAATGTACAGTAAGAATAAGTGTACTGAAACCAAATAAAAAATAACTATAGAAATTGCAAAAATAAGCAAAGGTATTCAAGGGCGCACCCAGTAGGGGGGGGTCGGGGTCCGCCCCCCATTGCTAGATTTTTTTAGATTTTTTCCACATATTTCATGAATAAAAGTAACAAATAGCATGAAATACGGCTTCATGGGGTCTCGCCCCCCCCCCCAGGACAAATTCCTGGGTGCACGCACACTGGGTATGAGTAAAAAAATTACCAAAAATTGCGAATGTCGGCTAATAAATAATTCCAAAAATGAAAATATCTTTATCATCAACGAATATTTTATCTTGGATTACTCTAGTAAATATGAACCTGTTTAACATATACATATATACTTTTTATAAATTACAAAAAATTATAAATGATAATAAATTATTTTCTTAGCTTGTGTAATATGCTTGTTTACCAACCAACCCTTTGTTTTAATTTAAAAACTTAATCTCGGTGAAATAATTACTTTTTTTATAATGGCAAATTTGGGTACGTCACTTAGATCATAAAAACTGGCTTTATGCTAAGCGGAGGTCAGGATTGTTTATTATAAAAAATGTCTAATTTTTATCAAAAATTTTGTTTTTATCGTTATAAATTAAATGAATTATTTTAAAATTAAAAAGCCTAAGTTGGATTTGTTCAAAGTTATTTGAGCACCTATTTACTTGTAGTTGGACATACAGGGTGGGCCAACAAAAACCGGACAATTTTTTTTTATTATATCTTTTGAAACTATCATCGATTTTAATAAGACAAACTGCAATTGGCAGATAATTAATCAGAGTTTTGACTAAATATATCTTTTTGTCCGCTATCTTAAAATCCAAGATGGCGGACGAAATTAAAATTTACCCTTCAAAGATGCTCGTTTATTCTTGTGTTGCGAACATGTTTTAATTATTTTTTTAAATCAGTAGAAAAGCTGCGTCTTTGCCACGCACAACAAAGTATGAGTCAGCAAGATCAGTTTAGTGGTTCTAAAAAAATATATTTTTGTTTCAACCATTGTTTTGCATATTATACGATTGCCTGCATTTATTTCTTTATAAATATAAAAGTTTACCGCCATCTTAAAATTTAAGATGATAGACGGAATCATATTTGATTCCTCAAAATGGCGTGTTTATTCTTATTTTCGGAAAATGTTTTAGTTTTTTTTAATTTCTAGAAAAGCACTACTTTTTTCCCCCTACAACGAGCTACAAATTAGTAAAACTAGGTTCTCAAAAAATCTATTTTTCTTTCAATCATTGTTTTCCAGATTATACGACTGCATTGCCAGTCCAATTTGTATTTATTTCCTTATAATTTCGTTTTTACTAAACCGATTTAGTGAAAGAAAAAAAATCTTGGTGAGAATTGATTGTTTTTTAAAGATTATAATCGAAATTTGCCGCCATCCTAAAAGTTAAGATGTCGGACGGAATCATACTTGATTCTTCAAAGAGGCACGTTTATTCCTATTTTCTGAAAATGTTTTTTTTTTTATTTATAGAATTTATGTTAATTTGTACCTCTGTAAATAAGAATAAACACGCCATTTTCAAGAATCAAGTATGATTCTGTAAGACATCTTAAATTCTAAGATGGCGACAAATTTTGATTATAATCTTTAAGGAGCAACCAGTTTTCACCGTGACTTTTTTATTTCACTAAAATCGGTTTAGTAATAACGAATTTATAAGGAACTAAATGCAGACAGGGTTGACAATGCAATCGTATAATCTGGAAAAGAATTCATCACACCGGTTTTACTAATTTGTACCTCGTTGTATGGGGGAAAAGTAGTGCTTTTCTATAAATTAAAAAAAACTAAAACATTTTCATAAGAACAAACACGCCATTTTGAAGAATCAAGTATGATATGATTTTGATCAAGATCTTTAAAAATAAATCAATTCTAACCAGGATGCTTTTTATTCCATTAAAATCGGTTCAGTAGTAATGAATTTATAAGGAAATAAATGCAGACATGATTGGAAAGGCAATCGTATAATATGCGAAACAATGATTGAAATAAAAATATTTTTTTTAGAACCACTAAACCGATTTTGCTGACGTGTACCTTGTTGTGCGAGGTAAGGATGCAGCTTTCTTACTGACTTAAAAAATAATTAAGACATGTTTGCAACACAAGAATACACGAGCATCTTTAAAGGGTACATTTTAATTACGCGGACAAAAAGATATAATTAGTCAAAAGTCTGATGAATTCTCTATCAACTGCAGTTTGTCCCATTAAAATCAATTTTATAGTTCAAAAGTTATAATGAAAAAAAAAGTCGGTTTTTTTGGCCTACCTGGTATGTATGTAGCATCTTACGTTTGTAGTGAGAAAACAAAATAGTCTACTCCCGCACATGGTGCCATCTACCAAAATACGTAAAAAAACAACAGCAGGCGAGAAATAAACTGTTAAATCGATCGGTGAAAAGATCGATTAAAAGAGAGAATCACGTGACCTTTGAAAACACATTGCCTTTTAGTTCAAATTAACAGTGCGTTTAATTCGCCTTCAAGACGTCGGCGTCAGGGGAGTTTTAAGCCAAATACCAACAAAATTTGTTAGTACCCTTGAATTAAAAATCTAAGAAGTTCTCGTTGCTAAGCGGGGGAAACCTTTTTTTAACAAAACATTTATTTTCATTTTCAGTCCAAAATTTTTGCTGTCAGCAGGCATCACGATGAGACCTTAAAAATCTTATCCAAAATCTATGCAGTCAATACCAAACAGAAAGCGGAAACATACCCGGTATCCCGAATTGTTTTAGACGAAATACAAGCGGATGCAGACGCGAAAAGCGTCGGCGTTTTTAAATCCGTATGGAAACAGACTGTTCCACTGTTTAACAGAGAATTTGCCTTAAAAACTGTTCTTATGTGCTACATGCAGTTTGGTGTGTTTTTATCGTAAGTATTGTCATTTCTTAAAAATGAATGCCTCTACCAAATTTTAGACAAATATCTAAAATGGTTTAGCAGATATTTAAAAAAATATATTTTTTTAATAAAACTTTAACACCCAGTATTTTTAAAATGAAGCATTTTAGGCCACATGTTTATATGAACTTATTTTCATATTTTCATGAGAGGATTTACTCTGAGCTTTTGGCAATACAACTCTTAAACGCGCCTCAATATAATGTAAATCTTGAGTTTCCATATTTGGTCTTATTATTTTTAGTTCTTCATCTCTGCAACTGTGGTTTCCTCAAATACTTGCTTCACTGAACCGATATACCACCGAAGTGTCAACCGATGTCAAGTTTTGTAGTTCGGTGAATTATAATCGTGCACAAACTCAAATTAGAAGTGCTTTTAGTGACATATTTAGAGCAACTAATGAAACTATAAATGTTGAGGTACGTATCTGACAAAACCGCACTTTTTATAATAGAATATTAATCTTTTTCCCTTCCTAGCCCGCGCAACAATGACCAGAGAAGATAATATTTTCGACGAAAAAAATTTTTTTGAGATAACGCCGAAAAATGTGTTATTTGGGTGTGTTATATGTATGTCTGTCCGTAACACGATAGCTCCTAAGCCGCTAAACCCATTTTCATAAAATTTTCAGATAAAATAGTTACGAGCTGATTAGAATTTGGTAAATATATATTAATGCTAATGGCAGTTTTTTGGCAATTAAAGAATTTAAAAAATGCTAACTTTTTAACGGAGTATCGCATCAATATGCGGTTTTCAGAATATAGTAGACCGCATTTTTCCCCAGAATATGTATTATAACCAAAAACTTCGTAGGAACTTTTCTTTCTGAGATATTGTCGCATCTCGTTTTTGTGCTTTTTTTTAGGTGCGAGCAGTATTGGTAGGGTTGTTGGAGAAGACGGAGATCGTCAGTCTCCAAACAACCTTACCAATATATATATATATATATATATATATATATATATATATATATATATATATATATATATATATATATACTTGACCGTTGTATCTTGTGACATCCAGCAAAAAGTCGGTTTTTGTGACATCCACTTTAAAACCTGGTGTTATCCAAAAATAAAAAATATGAAATGTAATAAAAAATATTTTATTTTTAATTCCATAAAAATATTTGTATAAACTCACAAATTTAGAAATAAAATTTTTCATATCTTTGTGGCGTCCATTGTATATACAAAAAATTTTGACGTTGTAACATCCCTAAATATTTGTGTTAACTTGTGACATCCAGCAATGTTGCCAACGTTTCATAAAAATAACGGATGTAACAAGTACCTCTATAAAAATAAGAAATATACACTGGATGTCACGAGGAAACAAATAACAAATAAAATATACAAAGACGTTAGGGATGTCACAAATGTGTGCAAATATGTTACAGGTATATGTATGCAAATAAGAAAAATATACACTGGATGTCACGGGAAGAAAATAACAAATAAAATATACAAGCACGTTATTGATGTCATAATAGGCTTACAAGATGAATATATGGCAAGGACTAAAAAAAATAGTCTGCTAATATATGGGCACCTACGCTCACACTAGGTACTTTAATTATAGTGTACGTGTAAGCTAATATTGTCACGACTATATTTGAGATAAGTGGTATCTCTACCATATATGTCACAAGGTTTGTTATTTAGTGCCCTTGTGACTAAGGGATTTAGGGGAATATGAAAATTATGTATAAACAATCCACATTTATACATGTATTTTATATAAGAAAACAGATTAACAGGAATAGAGATTATTGCTATAAATAATTAAATAATGTAAAAAGAGGGATGCTGGCTGGAGAGAGTTGATCTAGGGGCCATAAGAAATAGACCTTATAGGCCGTAGAGAGTTGGCCTTATGGGTCATAAAGCGTAACCACCATAGTGAGGATTGACTTAGGTATGTTAAGTAGGGACCACATTATTTCAGTGGTGTACTGGGTTCGTAGGGACCACGTATTTCAGTGGTGTACTGGGTGTGTTTAGTAGGGACCACGTATTTCAGTGGTGTCTGGGTGTGTATAGTAGGGACCACGTATTTCAGTGGTATACTGGGTTGAGATCACTTGCTAGAGTGATGCCGGTCTATTATCCAGCATCGGCTTTTATAGACGAAATTAGTGCAAGCGCAGCAATATTGGTTATTGCTATAGTAAAATGATCCGAATTTAAACTTATTTATAACAGTATAACTAAAAACTGTAATATATTTTATTCAACTCCAGACTCAAATACCTTTCGTTTGATACCACACAAGCCATGTTT
Source organism: Aspidapion aeneum (assembly GCA_963576565.1). Taxonomy (NCBI): domain Eukaryota; kingdom Metazoa; phylum Arthropoda; class Insecta; order Coleoptera; family Brentidae; genus Aspidapion; species Aspidapion aeneum. Next base: position 37,203,422 of record OY755047.1, on the reverse strand, counting down.
TGACCTAAACTTCAATTTTTTAAATTTACCCCCATCTTTTTTTTAAACTAAAATGTATTTTGTTTAACTCGACTCAATTACCTTTCGTTTAATACCACACAAGCCATATTTTCATTTAAACTCTAATTTTTGAGATTTACCCCCACCCTTTTTTTAAAATAAACTAAAATGTATTTTGTTTAACTGCAGACTCAATTACCTTTCGTTCGATATCACACACGCCATATTTTCACATAAACTCCAATTTTTAAAATCTACCCCCACCCTTTTATTTGGCTTGCGTTAGGTGGATTTTGTTCATTTTAAATGGGACCATCTCGACCCAAGACCCAGCCTAGGTACCAAATTTCATTCAAATCGGGCAATTTGAAGTTAAAAAAACTCGTCAGATTAAATTTTATCTGACTAGATTTAAAAATTCCTTATCTATTCAACTTAACTTTAGTTAAATTTAGTTGAAAAATAATGAGCCTATTATTAATTATTGTACCCTATATTCATAGTTTGTAGGTCAAATTAAGTTGTCCGTTTTTGTATGTAACTCCCATTATCTTTTTGGACTCAGACTTCAGTTTTTATCAGTCCAAATTTTTACTTTCCTAGTTCGTGCAGCAAAAGCTAGGAAAGGTATTATGTTCGACGGATTTTTTTTAGGATAACTTAGAAATATTTTGTGACATTTGTTTGTTTGTGTATGTTTACCCGGTTCGGTTCGGTTCTTCGGACTTTTGAAAAACCTATCGAAATGGCTTTTCTGCCTTTTACCTTGAAATTTTTTAACTTACGTACATCCATCTGAAAAACGCAGTAGTTCTGGGTGTTTAGGTCGCTTTATTTTTTTTTCAAATCAGATTTTTAATCAATTTCTGAAAATTCCGTTACCAGAATAAAAATTGTGGGGAAATAACAAATTTTAAATAAAAGTTTTCGTATTTTGTAATTTCTTATTTTTGACACGCTTTTATTAGCTTCACCTGTATGTTTGTAGGTAGGTATGTATGTTTGTTTGTTGTTGACTCCTTTGGACTAGATTTTGACCTACTTTAAACGAACAGATTTAATTTTAACTTTGTACACTTATCAAGAACCGGTGACAATACAATAATTTTCCAGGCGCACCCTTGGGGGTACTTCGGGGATCCCCCCCCGCCCAAGAATTTTGCAAAAACGAACAAATTTAATTTAGACTTTGTATACACTTATCAAGAACCGGTGACAACGCCAAGATTAATAATTTCGCAGACATTTTTCATATATTTCAGGAATAAAACAATAAAATAGGTTAAAATACGGCTTAATGAGGTCTCGCTCCCCTCCCCACAAGAAATATTCCTTATTAAGTTTTTCTCATCATCCTGATCAGGATAATTTATTTTTATTATTACTAGTATTATTGTGAAAATAAATCATCGGTATACTGGCAACATACACTAAGTCAAAAATTTAGTTTTGAGAAAATCGCATTTTAAGAAGTTTTGAAATTAGGAACAACATTTGAGACATTTGATTTCATTGAGAAACTCCTGAATTTTACATTTTTTATGCATTGAATATTGGAGAACGTATGTAAGTACCTATGTAAAAAAAGTTATTTTTTGAAATTTTAGTAATATTTTATAGATTTTGTGAAATCTGTGATTTAATGTATTTTTTAAATTTGGTTGTAACGGCCAGGTTTCACCATGGCTCAAAAACTAAAAAAAATGACTTTGAGTGTATTTTGCCAGTATACCGACGTAATATAGTTAATTAAAAAACACGATTTCACAGCACATTAAAAAGTAAAAAATAAATATAGTTAAAAAAACTAAAAAACACGCTTCAAACTCAACAGTTAAAAATAATTCTTAATATTAGTTTAAAACAATAATGAACGAAAAATACTAGTATTATTGTGAAAAAACGTCGGGCTCTCGATATACAAAGAAAATATGGCACAAAGCGCCCCACGATTTTGTGTGAGCTTATATATCTTTGCGTTTCAGATGATTTTGAAACTTTTTTGTTGCGCCGTCTGTGTGTCTGTCTGTCTGAACCTTTCATTTTGAAATTTGTATTGGAGAACTTGGCTTTACTTTTATCTCAATTCTTTTTACGGAATGCCATTTTCGCGTACTTGGCTTTTTCTTACATGAAATGTTTTTCTTATAATTTCACTTCTTTTTTAAAGGAATTGGATAATACTTAATTTTTAAAGTAGTGAAATATGCGGAATATTGTTCAAAATTTTTGCAATGTCTTACTTAAATTTTTGAGGTTTTTTAATTTTTTTCCATGGCTTTATCGTAGTTCCCATCAGAATTCCAAAGACAAGCTCTCTAGCGTTTCTGAAAGTGCACAATGTTACTTTTACATGTATAGGGAAGGGAAATAAATTAAAATTGTCGTGTTTTTAAATTTTGTCCTATAGTTTTATCATAGTTCCTATCAGTCTTCCAATGCTCAGCTCACTAGCGTTTCTGGAAGTGGGTAATCTTACTTTTACATAACTTTACATTTATAGGGGAGGAGAGTAAATGAAAATATTGGACTTTTTAAATTTTTTCCCATGGTTTTATCATAATTTCTATCAGCATTCCAATGCTCAGCTCTCTAGCGTTTCTGGAAGTGGGCAATGTTAGTTTAATATAAATTGACATTTATAGGAGAGGGAAGTAAATTAAAATGTTGGAGTTTTTAAATTTTTTCATATAGTTTTATCATATTGTCTTTCAGTCTTAAAAAGTTCAGCTCTCTAGCGTTTCTGGAAGTAGGCAGTGTTACTTACTACATAATTTTACATTTATAGGGGAAGGAAGTAAATTAGAATTTTGGGGTGTTTTAATTTTTTTCTATAACTTTATCATAGTTACTATCGGTCTTCCAAAGCTCAGCTCTCTAGCATGTCTGGAAGTAGGCAATGTTACTTTTACTTAACTTTACATTTATAGGGGAGGGAAGTAAATTAGAATTTTGGGGTGTTTTAATTTTTTCCTATAGTTTTATCATAGTTCCTATCAGTCTGCCAAAGCTCAACTCTCTAGCATTTCTGGAAGTGGGCGATGCTACTTTTACATAACTTTAAATGTATAGGGGAGGGGAGTAAATTAAAATTTTGGGGTTTTATGATTTTTTCCAGGGGTTTGGTCATAATTTCTATCAGTCTGCCAAATTTCAGCTTTTTAGCATGTCTGGAAGTACAGTAGAATATTGATGATCTATACATGAGTGAGTGAGTGAGTCAGTGAGTGGCAATTTGGACGTTTTTTGAACTTTCGTAACTACTTTACTACTTTATGGAATTCCATGTAACTTGGAGGGGTTGTTAACTCCATGGAGATCTACGACTGTGCAAAGTTTAAGATTCGTATCTCATTCCGAAGTAGAGTTTTAGGTAGGTCAAATATCGGCTGAAATGTTTTAAGAAAAGATGGTTACGGCGCGCGAACTTGGCGAGGCACTGCCGTGCCCTCAGATCTACTTAACTTTAAATTCAATAAACTTTGATTAAAAACAAAAAAACACTTTGCCGGAACAGCTTTTGCTCGATTTCTACGCGGGGTCACAAATAAAACGAAAACATAATTATGTAAGTGTGGATGTCACAGAGAGACGAATTTAAATCGAAGTATACATACTCAACTCAGCCCAGGGCTGGCCAATTGCGGACCGGCCATTTGCAAAAATAGAATACCTACAGGGGCGCCCACTACGGGGGTAGTAAGGGGCTAGGGCTAAGGTCACTCATCGTCAAGCAAGCTTTACAGGTAGCGAAGCCTAACTCTGATTTTATATTTTTTGGTTATAATTTTTGACATGTTTTCCTCGGTTTCGCATTGGTGGCTCGTTATTTTAAAAATGTGGTTTTAACACAGTTTAAAGATCTATTTAATAATGATACAGTTTCAAGATAGTTTGCAGCATAACTTTTTAATTACATAAATATATATAGTTTAGGTACCTTCATACTTTGTAAAACAACATCTTCAAAATAAAACAGAACCGCCAATGCGAAACCGAGGAAAACATGTCAAAAATAATAACCAAAAAATAGAAAGCTTGACGTTAGCTTCGCTTCCTATAAAGCTTGCCTTTACGATGAGTGTCCTTAGCTAGGGCACCTCCAAGACGTAAACAGGGAGGTGCGAAGCACCCCCAAGCATAGTCCCATAGAAACTGATTACTAATCGGCTTTGCTCGGTACACAAAAAATGGCCGATATTCCAGTAAAATCTATGACTACAGTACCTAGATTTTTTAAAAAAAATCTAGATAATCTGGACTAGGTACTTACCTATGTTCAGCGAATTTTTGATAAATTAGCTCTATACCTAGCTGGATATGTTTTATTTACAGACGCTGGCGCCACTTTGGCAGAATTAAGGCCCTTAATTATTATGCAAATAATATAAAATAAAAATATGAGATTTTCATTATTCAGTCTAGCAATTTATTCCCATTTTCTTTTCTTTTATATTGTCCAAAATTCACTCGCCTTTGTAAATATACTTTTGGGTATAAGAATTTTGTTTTATTTTAATATTTTTCTCGCGTTTATACGTTCGTATTTGTCTTTAAGAATTTTGGCGAATGCGATTGAAAACTTTATTTTATTTTACTTTCTGAGCATGTTCAATTGCATCTTCGCGCACTCAACCAGTTGAATTTGTACATTGGGGGTGTGCGCGCTTCGATATATGACAATTGCTGTCGAAAAATCACTTCTGTGTGAAAGACGTCACGAACAACACGCTGCAAAAACAGGGGTAAGTGCATCTTCAACTGTTCGTAATTATTTTCAGTTCAGATTTCATAATTAATTAAATTATTCGCAGGTGATTTTATGAACCAGCAATCTAATTAATTTTTCGCTTTATACCAATCATTTTTGGCCCTACGAGCCGAACGCGTTTGAAAGTTTTTATTCGCTTCGCTAATAATAAAAAGTATAATAGGTTTTTTTCATTTTTCAACGTGTTTTGGTTTTCCGTCTTTGACGATTTATAAATAGGTAATTTGTTTCGGAGAAATAAATTCAAGGTCATTGAATATGAGCTTATCATTCCAGTTTTTTTTTTCTTTAACATTCTTTCCTAAAATGAGTAGTAGGTTTTAGGCAGGTTACATATACATAAACAATTGCACGTAATTTATCGGCATATGATATAGGCTTACCAGTAGGTCCTATCTGCATTTTATTTTATTACTGCTGCTTTAGTTTAGAACTTTTATTGCAGCTTTATGGGTGCCATAGTATTATTTATTGTGTAAAGAGGTTTATAATTTAAGCTTCTTACTTGCCTATATTTACAAATTATTGGGATCGCTAGTAGATAACTCGCTATTGCATGTCGCTAAGTTAATTAATTATCGCTAATTCGCACCGCGCAATTCCCCTTAACTATTAAAAAATATTTCGCTTTTATTTATTAGTAAATATAAATAAATAGTTCGTTTTCGCTCTTATTAACTAACAAAGGTAAATAAATAATTCGCTATTTTCACCGTTACTTAATTTATAAAAATTTATTAATTCGCTAAAATAATATGGTTAAATTCAATTAAAAATTATATTATTAATAATTCGCTTTCCCTTTTATTTATTAGTATCACTAAATAAATTGATAATTTTACCAATAATTGATTTTAATAAATTGATTTTATTTGGCTAAATTGTTAAAAATACCGCGTAATATCCCTAAATTGCTAAAAATAATTAAAAATTTAGTTTTGCTTTTCTTTATTATACCCATCTGCATTAAATAAAGGATCATCATGTCCGCGGCTAAGATTAAATCGTATAAGACCCTTCGCACAATGTGTCATAATCAAATGAAAGAATTAAAAACTTTTGCTGACTCGGCTTCTGATGCTGACGAGACGGCTAAACTTCAGTTTAAAATTATGTACGCTCAAATTGATCAAGTGGTTAACGATTTTGCTAAATATCATCAAAATCTTATATCTTTAATGTCAGCGACCGACGATTTTGAAATTGATACCGAAGAAGGAGTGAGAAAAGACTTTGAATACTTACGATCTTACAATTACGCTAAGTATACCGCGCTGTTTGAAAAGCCAACACTGAAGGTTGAAACCGACGCATCCTCTGCTTCGGGACTATCTAGTGGTAATCGACCGCCAAACTTGACTAATTTGAAAGTTCCAAAATTTTCCGGCGATATTAGACAATTTAGAAATTTTATGGACATGTTTAATGCGCTAGTTGACAACACAAATATTTCGAATATAGAGAAATTTAACCATCTTTTAAACTCCCTAGAGGGACCCCCGCTAGCACTGGTGCAATGCACACCTTTAGCCGCCGCTAATTATTCAATTGCTCTCGAATCGCTAAAAAACCGCTACGATAACAAACGGCTTATTGCTTTTTCACATTTAAAAACAATGGATAATGTTCCTTACGTAACAAATTCTAAAAATTCAAAACAATTGCGCACAATAGTTGACGTATATAGTGAAAATCTCTCCGCCCTTAAGGTACTTGGTTTTCCCACAGATGATTGGTCTTTTTTGCTATACTATAATTTCAGTAAACATTTAGATCAGGAGACCATGACGCGATTTGAACTTGAACTTAATGATCCATCTCAAGTTCCTACTTTTGACGATTTAAAGAATTTTGTACTAAAACGATGTAACGCTATAGAAGCGGTAGAATTTTCAACTAAAACTGATTTTTCTTCACCTTTAAAAACAGACACAAAAAATAGATTTTCTTCTAATCAGTCAAAACCTAGACAAACTTCTGCATTTTTTGGTAATGCAAGTCGAAATAATAATACAAAGTTAAATAATTCAAATCAATCTTGTCTTTTATGTCAATCACGTGACCATAATATTTACAGATGCTTAGAATTTAAAAATAAAAATTCCTCTGAACGTTTTCAGTTAGCTAAAGACAACAACTGGTGTCCTAATTGTTTAAGTGGGCAACATAACCTAGCTTTATGTCAATCGCAGTCTGTTTGTCGTTACTGTCAATCTAATAGACATCACTCTCTTTTGCATATTTTTAAAAATAACAACAATTACAGTCCACATACTTCTAACCGCACGAATCTTGAAAATAATTACAATTCTAATGTACGACCCCCCTTTTATAATTCGCAATACAATAACCCGCAAAGTTCTTCACAAAATAATTCGCCTGCTTTTAATGGTAATATCTCGCCTCAGCAAAATAATTCGCCAACCTCTCGCGCTTTTCAGCAACCGCCACAAACAGGTATGGAAAATTTACCTCAAAATTCGCAAAATACCTTAAATTACTTCTCCAATTCGCACGCTCAGAATACAATTTTATCTACCGCTATTATCGAGGTTATGGATTCTCGTGGCATTTTTCAAAAAGCTAGGGTTATTCTTGATTCTGGCTCAGAATGCAGTTACGTCTCTTTGAAGTTTTTCAAAAAACTTTCACTTCCACGCTATAGTTTATCCCTTTCTATTCAAGGATTAGGATCTATGAATGAAGTTACCTCTCAGGGAGGAGTAACTTGTATTATCAAACCGTATAATCAAACGGAACCACGCATGTCAGTCGACGCTGTGATCTTACCCAAGTTGTGTTCGGAAATTCCTAGCACTTATTTAGGTAATATAGATACTTCTGATTTTCAAAATGTACCCCTCGCGGACCCTACGTTCCAAGAACCCGCTAATATTGATTTTCTTTTGGGCGCTGATATTTTTCCCTATATTTTACGCGAAGGGCGCATTGATAATGGCCCCAACAAACCAATTCTTCTTAATAGTATTTTTGGCTATATTATTATGGGAAAAAATAAAAATAATAAAATTAAATCGCAATCACATTCAACCGCTTTATTTTGCTCTGTAAATGAAACCGATTCACTATCGCTAGACCACGCTTTAAAACGCTTTTGGGAATTAGAAGAGCTACCTAAAGCAAATTTTTGCTCGCCCTCCGATATTCTTGCCGAGAAAAGCTTTGTTGAGACTCACTGTAGAGACGAAACAGGGCGATACATGGTAGAACTACCTTTCCAAGATAATACGCCTCCGCAATTTGATTTTCATGCAACGCGCTCATTGGCTTTAAGAAGATTTTTTTCGCTTGAAAAACGCTTAATTTTAAATCCTAATATTTATAAAAAATATTCAGATACTATTCAAGAATATATTAACAATGATTATCTTGAAATTATTCCTGACGAAGAAATAAATAAAAACTCTTTTTACTTACCCCATCATTGCGTAGCCAAGGGTGACAATATTCGAATTGTTTTCGACGGATCGTCTCGTCCAAATCAAAATTCACCCTCGCTAAATGACACCCTTCTTACGGGGCCAAAACTTCAAAAAGAAGTTTTTGCTCTACTTCTCAGTTTTCGTATTTCTTCTGTGGTCTTTACTTGTGATCTTAAAAGCATGTTTACACAAGTTTTAATTGCCCCTATTCATAGGGATTTTCAAAGAATAATATGGAGATTCACTCCCAACGAGCCCATAAAAGACATGCGTTTTAAACGGGTCACTTTTGGTCTGAGCTCTTCTCCATATCTCGCTAACCGCGTCATTGCTCAATTAGCACAGGATGAAGGAAACAAGTTTCCTCAAGCTCGTGAGGTACTCAAAACCTCAATTTACGTTGATGATTTAATTTGTAATGCAAATAACCTCTCAGAAGCTAGAAATTTACGCGATCAACTTATAGAACTATTGGGAAACGGTGGGTTCGAACTTAGAAAATTTGCAAGCAACAATAAGTCATTTTTACAAGACCTTCCGGAGTCTTACTTGCACTCAAACTCGTTTAATTTCGATTCAGAATCTGAAACAATAAAAATTTTAGGCTTACAATGGATTCCTTGTAAAGATATTTTTACCTATCGCGTAGATCCATTGGAACGAGAATGTACAAAACGCACGATTCTGTCAGAAATTGCAAGATGCTTTGATCCACTAGGATGGCTCTCACCTCTGAGCCTGTTCTCCAAAGATCTATTGCAGCTTCTGTGGAAACAAAAATATGACTGGGACCAGGAAGTTTCCCCCTTTATACGCCAACGTTGGTTAAAATATAAATCTGAGTTAGGCCTTATTCAAAACTTTTCTTTACCGCGACGTTTTATTATTGATAATTTTACAGAATGTCAACTTCACGCTTTCTGTGATTCGTCAGAAAAAGCTTACGCTAGTATAGCGTATTTTCGCGTTTTACAAAATAATAAAATCTGCACTTTTCTCATTGCTGCTAAAGCAAAAATCGCTCCGGTAAAAACAATTTCAATCCCGAGATTAGAGCTAGTAGCCGCTGTTTTACTGGTTGATCTTGTTTCCGCAATTTTAAAAATTCTAGGAGATAAAATTAAAATTTCTAAAATTTTCGCGTGGTCAGATTCCACAATCGCTCTTAGCTGGATTAAAAATCCCCCTTATAGATACAAAACATTTGTCGCCAACCGGGTTGCGAAAATTCAAAATAAACTACCAGCTGCAATATGGCAGCATGTACGCACAAATGATAATCCCGCAGACTGTGCAACAAGAACTTTGTTGCCGTCAGAATTGTTAAATACGCCCCTTTGGTGGTGCGGTCCAGATTGGCTTTCAATGCCTGATGAGCATTGGCCACCAAGCATTTATTCTGAACCATTGGATTCGGACGAAGTTCTTGGTGAAGAAAGGAAAATAACTTTGGTCGCATTTACAGAAAACACGTTTTTTGATATTCTTTTAAACAAATATTCTTCGCTTTCTAAAATTCAAAGGATAATCGCTATCTGGTATCGTTTTATCTGCTTTAAAAGAAATCTTGCTTATCGTACTGGACCCATAGTCCTGTCAGAACTTAATCTCGCTCTTATTTTTCTGATCAGGCATGTTCAAACAGTCACATTTTCTCAAGAAATCTCAAATATTAATGCGAAAAAACGCATTTCAAAGCCTTTTAGAAAGTTAGACGCTTTTCTTGATAATAAAAATATATTGCGGGTTGGAGGTCGCCTCCGATATTCTGATCTTTCATATGACCAGAAACACCCGATTCTTTTACCACGACAACATAGATTAACTACGCTCCTCATTGAACACTATCATAAATCTTATTTGCACCCAGGTTTGCAAACTTTACAGTTCTTAATTTTTCAAAATTTCTGGATATTATCTCCTAAGCGGGCGATAAGAACCGTTATCGCTAACTGTAAAAATTGTTGGCGACTTAATCCGAAACCTTTTGAACCAAAAATGGGAAACTTACCCAAATTACGCATATCTGCTGTCAAAAGTTTTACCGTAGTCGGTTGTGACTATGCGGGTCCAATATCCATATCATTAAGCAGAAAAGTTCGCGGAAATAAAACGCTTAAGGCTTGGATCTGCATATTCGTTTGCTTCTCTACCAAGGCTCTTCATATCGAATTAGTTTCGGATTATTCTAGCGAAGCTTTTCTGTGTGCTTTAAGGCGTTTTATGGCACGTCGAGGAAGGGTCTCAAAAATAATATCAGACCAAGGAACTACGTTTAAGGGTGCAAATAAGGAATTACAGATAATATTTAAACAAGCGGCAGCCGCGGAATCCATTGAGTGGGTTTTTCACCCCCCAGGGGCGCCACACTTTTCTGGATTAGCAGAAAGTGGAGTAAAGGCGGTAAAAACGCATTTGTATCGCGTTATCGGAAGCCAGATTTTAACGTACGAAGAGCTTTATACGGTCTTAGTACAAGTGGAAGCGCTATTAAATTCTAGACCATTGTCTCCTTTATCTAGCGACCCCAATGATTTGTCTGCGTTGACACCAAATCATTTTTTGACTCTAGAACCTGTTTGTAGTTTACCCGATCCTGATGTAACCAGTATCAAACTAAACCGCCTCTCTAGATGGCAGATGATCCAAAGATTACATCAGGATTTTTGGGCGCGTTATTCTAAGGAATATTTACATACACTGCAGCAGCGGTCCAAGTGGCTGGAACCCACTTGTCCCGCCCCTGCTATAGGTACTATGGTACACATAAAGTCGGATAATTTACCACCGACAAAATGGTCGCTTGGTAGAATTATTGCCCTTCACCCAGGTGAAGATCAAATCTCACGTGTTGCCACTGTGCGCACTGTCTCAGGAATATTTCAAAGACCTCTGGTAAAGCTATGTCCTTTACCGATGGACTTTGAACCTGAAAACATTTAAAAATTACATCAATGTAATTTTTAGGCGGGCAGAATGTCCAAAATTCACTCGCCTTTGTAAATATACTTTTGGGTATAAGAATTTTGTTTTATTTTAATATTTTTCTCGCGTTTATACGTTCGTATTTGTCTTTAAGAATTTTGGCGAATGCGATTGAAAACTTTATTTTATTTTACTTTCTGAGCATGTTCAATTGCATCTTCACGCACTCAACCAGTTGAATTTGTACATTGGGGGTGTGCGCGCTTCGATATATGACAATTGCTGTCGAAAAATCACTTCTGTGTGAAAGACGTCACGAACAACACGCTGCAAAAACAGGGGTAAGTGCATCTTCAACTGTTCGTAATTATTTTCAGTTCAGATTTCATAATTAATTAAATTATTCGCAGGTGATTGGTAAACTAATTTTATGAACCAGCAATCTAATTAATTTTTCGCTTTATACCAATCATATATCTATATTTTTTTTCCAAATCGGCTAACCCATATGTTACTTTTTTTTAGGTACCTAAATTATTCTTCTGAATTTTTCTTATATGTGCTACTCCTTGGAAATAAATAAATAAATATATTAGAGGCGCAATTAGGGGGGGGGGTTCTATAAAATAAGTTAAGCAGTTTCTGAACTCGTTTCCTTTACAGGGTGGGCCAAAAAAACCTGGACATTTTTTTTATTATAACTTTTGAACTATACAATCGATATTAATGGGACAAACTGCCCTATAAAAAATATTTTTGTTCAACCATTGTTTTGCATATTATACGATTGCTTGCCAACCATGTCTGCATTTATTTACTTATAAATTTATTACTACTGAACCGATGTTAGTGGAAATAAACAACATCCTGGTGAGAATTGATTGCTTTTTTAAAATCATGATCAAAGTTATCGCCATCTTAAATTTTAAGATGGCGGATAGAATTATTCTTGATTCTTTAAAATGGCGTGTTTATTCTTATTTTCCGAAAATGTTTTAGATTTTTTTTAATCTATGAAAAAGCACTACTTTTTCCCCACACAACGAGGTAAACATTATTAAAATCAGTGTGGTGGTTTTTAAAATATCTATTTTTGGTTCAACCATTGTTTTAGAGATTATACGATTGTATTGTTAATTTTCTTATAAATTCTACCAATTTTAGTGAAACACAAAAAATCGTGGTAAGAATTGATTGCCCTTTAAAGATTATAATCGAAATTTGCCGCCATCTTAGAATTTAAGATGTCGGACTGAAATTGCCAATGCAATCGCATAACTTGTAAAACAATTGTACAAAATCAGATTTTGTGAGAATCACGTCGCCGATTTTATTAAATTGTACTTTATTAAGCGGGAGAAAAGTAGTGCTTTCCAATAAATTAATAAAAAAACTAAAACATTTTCGAAAAATAAGAATAAAAGTGCCTCTTGGAAGGATCAAGTATGGTTCTGTCCAACATCTTAACTTTTAGGATGGCGGCAAATTTCGATTATAACCTTGAAAGAACAATCAATTCGCACCATCATTTTTCTTATTTCACTAAAATCGGTTTGGTAATAATGATTTATAAGGAAATGAATGCAGACAGGGTTGGCAGTGCAATCGTATAATCTGTAACACAATGACGAAAACAGAAATAGGTTTTTTGAGAACCAATACACCGATTTTGCTAATTTGTACCTTGTTGTGCGCGGGAATAGTAGTGTTTTTCTATAAATTAAAAAAAAAAATCTAAAATATTTCCAGAAAATAAGAATAAACCCACCATTTTTAAGAATCAAGTATGATTCTGTCCGCCATCTTAAATTTTAAGATGGCGATAAATTTTGATCATGATCTTTAAAAAACAATCAATTCTCACCAGGATGTTTTTTATTTCATCAAAGTCAAAGGTTCAGTAGTAATAAATTTGTAAGGAAATAAATGCAGACATGATTGGCAAGGCAATCGTATAATTTTTAAAACAATGCTTAAAAAAATATATTTTTTTTAGAACCATCAAACCGATTTTGCTGATTCATACCTTGTGCGTGGCAAAAACGCAGCTTTTCTACTAATTTAAAAAAATAATTCAAACGTGTTTGCAACATAAGAATAAACCAGCATCTTTAAAGGGTACATTTTAATATTGTCCGTCATCTTGGATTTTGAGATCGCTGACAAATAATTATAATTAGTCAAAACTCTGATTAATTCTCTGCCAAGCGCAGTTTGTCCCATTAAAATCGATGGTATAGATCAAAAGTTATAATGAAAAAAAATTGTGCGGTTTTTTTTTTGCCCACCCGGTATATATGTATTGATTGATTTATAAGAATTCTAATTTAATTCAGCAGATTTGTTTTTGTAAAAAAATCACTGAATAGAGTCAAAAATATACTATTATAAATCACGATTTGACGTAGCTGAATTAAAATTTAGCGCTCTTTTTACTCATCTGACTTTAACTACGTGGTAAAAAGGAGGACGGAGATAGCAATTCACAAATAGTATCAAGTCCCTATCCAAGTCCGTTAGTTAATTCACTTTTGCTCTGAGGTACATGAAGAAATATTTATTTATATTTTATATTTATGTTCCCAATAAGCTAGCTGACATTATTTATTATGCTAACATTTTTAAATATTTTTACAAAGATGCAAGTCAAGTGAATCGCTAGACCACATAGCAACAGCCGCCCCAAAATAAAAAATAAACCAAATTTAATTAATAAAATATGCATAATGCAAGGTTGGCGCTTTGACAAGTGCGTGCAATTAAGGTGAAAATATACATTGGATGTCACAGAGTGATGAATATCAATTGGATCGATTCTTGAATATACTCGCGCCAATATACACGGAAATGTTGGCGTCAAAATTTTTTAAAAATTTTGCTGTATTCTTCATCAGACTCATGGTATGCTATGACATCCATTTAATTTAGGTACACCCGGGCCCTCCCCATCAGGACTGTACCAAAAACATGGAAAAACGTTGTGACATCCGAATTCGGATGTCACGGCGTCGAAGGATGTCACAAGATATCAAAAATTTTTACGTCTGGATGTCACAACGATCAGCGGATATCTATATATATATATATATATATATATATATATATATATATATATATATATATATATATATATATATATATGTTGTTAAAGGTGGAATAATAAAGCTTTAGAATGAAAACAGTGCAATGGTTTAACACATGTATTAGTGAGAAATATTAAAATTCCCATTTTTTAAAAATGATATGCAATATAAATATAAAGGTACTATATATATATATATATATATGTTGTTAAAGGTGGAATAATAAAGCTTTAGAATGAAAACAGTGCAATGGTTTAACACATGTATTAGTGATAAATATTAAAATTCCCATTTTTTAAAAATGATATGCAATATAAATATAAAGGTACTTAGAGTATTACTCGTATTAAAACCAGGCAAAGGTCAGGACACATCTTTGGGCTCTGTACTGTTTTACCTTCACACCCGTACCGATACCGCTAATGAGCCAGTACCTCCCAATACAACTTTCTTCTTACGTCAGCACTTATTGGCGATGGCTTGTTGCCAACGCCATGATTGCTGACACATCAAAGCGAAGTTCGTTCGATGACTTTTTATTAGGTACTGCCTCATCAGCATATTGGTGAAAGTGAATTTTAAATAATTTTAATTAATAAATTTTCTGAAAAATCCGACTTTAATATTTTACCTGTTTCTCAATATTTTCAAAAAACTCTTTTCAAGGCTGATATCTCATGGAGTTCACTTGAAGTGTGCTAATGGGCTAACTAGGAAGGTATCAGATCCGTTATGGATCCATTTATTTTATTTGTCCTAATACAGCACATTTTTAATTTATCCTACACCTATTTCTTGTAAGGAAAGTTAATCATCTGTTTTTTTTCGAAACGTTTTAAAACTCTCGTTAAAATTATCGGTCTAAAATAATTACTAATCGATTCATAGCCGTAATGTCGTAACGCAATGAACCTTACGTTGGTTGTAGCAAGGCGAAGGCTAAAACGTTGGTAGCCTTAAGGGCATATAAAAATCCGTACACTGCAATAGCCGCCCGATTCGAGACGGGAACACTATTATTTTGGGTAATTAAAGTTTTAGCCGTTTGCAGCAAGCATCGAATGCAATAATAGGTAACAACGAAAATTTGTATAATAACAAACTATTTTACTAAAATCCACCAGGAGCACTAAACTAAAGAAGAGAAAATTGTTCATCGAATGAGGCACAAACTGATAACTTGGGAAGATCCGTGGCAGAATTATAATTTATTCAATTTAGAGAATTTTGAAGAAATATCGTGAAAAAAATATTTACAGCTTTTAGAAGAAAATATTTATGTTTTTAGGATTGTGACGATACCATAGTAACGGACGCATTTGTAGTCAACTTGTGCGTAGGCGTGGCCATCGGAGTTACTTATATCACACAAGGCATCATAATAAATAAGGTTGGAAAGGAAGTTTTGCTAATAGGTAAGAAAAATTTATTAATTACTTTTTCAAGATTGCTGTGATACAGAAACACTGCAGCGGGATGAGAAGTATATCAGTACACCCATCCTAAGCATCTAATTATCCGAAACAAAATCATTACCATTCTTAAAATAACAAAGAAATCCAATTTTTAAAATTATATTATTTTTGCATAATCCCACGGCGACAAATTTTATTATTGGAAAAAAAATTCAGGTCCGCATTTAACTTCTTTATGTTCAGAGTTACTTTTTTCCTTAAAAAAGTTTCACAAAAATGTGTTTTGTGTGAAAATTGAATGAAACCCGTAACAAAAATAATATTTTTTGGTAATTTTTGCAATTTACGGACGCCCCTGGAGAGTTTTCTATACTATGGGTCACAGGTCGAAAGTACAAAAGGTCGAAAAAAATCGACAAAACAAAATATTTAAAATACAAATTTACCGTATCAAGTCGAATTGACCTGTCCAGTCGATGTGGACCCGCGGCCGTACTTTCGATCTTTTGTACTTTCGACCTTTTGAACTTTCGACCTTTTGTTTTTTGATCTTTTGTACTTTCGACCTTTTGTATTTTCGACCTTTTGTACTTTCGACCTTATTTTTTCGACCTTTTGTACTTTCGACCTTTTATCCGCCGGTCTTTATTATCCACCGAAAAGCTAATCAGACAAAAAATTGATTAGTTTGGATTGATCTTAAATAATTTCTTTAAATTAAGAACACCACTGGAGCGGTAAATATAAAATAACTTCCACTTTGTTATACATCGTTTAAAAGAAAATTTTATTGCCTATGACGAAGTATAGAATACATTTTTTGATAAAGAGCTTGGTTTTTAAGAAAATTGAATAAAACGTATGAAAAACATGTTTTTTTTAATGATTTGTTGAAATCACCCCCATTGACGGACGTCGCTGGAGAGTTTGCTATAAGTCAAACCCCACCGAGTTTCGCATTTTTAAAAAGGGAATTTCCCTGTCTACAAAAAAGTGTAGAACAAGTTTTTTCATGTTAAGCTTAGTTTTTGAGAAAATTAGATAAAACGTGTAACAAAAATGGTTTATTTTCTGTTTTTTTAAAATTAATTTAATATACGGATGCCCCTGAAGTTTTATTTATAAAACCGATTTAATCATGTTATACGTCATTTTCAAGGAAATTTCATTGAGTATACCAAAATATAATACATGGTTTTCTGTTGATATTAGTTTTAAAAGAAATTTAATAAATCTTGGAAAAAACATAGGTATTTTTTTCAACTTTTATTAATTACTTCAATTAACGGACGCCGCCGGAGAGCTTGTTATTAGTCTGACTTTATTAAGTTATACCATGTTGAAAAGAGAATTTTATTGTCTACAATAAAGTATATTATACATTTTTCTCTTAGAAGCTTAGTTTTTAAGAAAATTTGAAAAAACCTCAAACTTTCAGATTTTGGGGGGTCTGGGGGGGTTTTTGGAGGTTTTTGCAGCCATTTAAAAAAAATAATATTTTATTATTTTTTAATTATACAAATATATATTTTGAATGTACACCTGTGACAATTTGGGCTTTCCAGCGGCAATTTCAAATTCCGCCGCCATTTTAGCCGCCATCTTGAATATCTCAGCCCCTGTCAATATTTCGAGTTGGCAACAGGGATATTCGGATTCAGCGGGGTCAAAATAGGGGGAATTGCCCATTTGCCAAAGAGTAATATAAAATGCTTCTAGAAAGTGGATTTTCCCGAATCTTGCCTGAACTAAAAGCAGTGCTACAAAAAATTACATTTTAAGGGTTACATTTACAACCAAAATGCCAAACCAACAAGGCCACGGTCCCTATAAGAAAGCGGTCGTCATATTTTTTCCGCCATTTTCTTTTTTGACGTCACTGACTGTCCAGCTGATTTTTGTAAACAAAAGTTAGGTGGAATACCTCTTTACTGAATATTTAATACTTTTGTTATTTTCTGAAAACTAAAACAATTTTCCAACTATTTTTTAGTATATGCTGCTAAAATAATTGTTTTAAATTATATTGCCGTAAATTTTTTTTAGCCCGTTTTATTTTGCCATACATAAAATTTAAAATACAAGCAAAAACGAGTGTGATTGATTGTTCAGTATCGAAAGTACCTTACGTACGTCTTAAATATATCTGTACTGCCAAAGCATATTAAAACCAATTACGGAAAATTACTGCTATAAGCATTCCGCCATATTGGTTTAATGCATCCAAACGTATGGCTTGAATTGAAAAAGTAGACGCTGTTAATAAAATTTGAAAGACGTTGACAATTTATCAATGCCGTGATTTGACGTCAAAATTGGGGTTAATTTTTATTCTTGATTTAAATTTTTAAAAATTCTTTGTATTTTGGGTTGATGTAGCCGCTTACTTTGCATTTTTTAAAATAAATTATATATATTATAAATATTATAGTATTTATCCTAAAGTAACTGATAATGGGTATTTTTAAGTTTTGAAAAGAGATGGCGCTGAGACCGCAGCACCCATTATCAGTAGCCTGAATTTATCCAACCCATACCTTTGGGTTCATTTGAAATCCAACCGGCACGATTGTAGCAGTTATTTTTAAATCACCTACATCAATTGGTTTAAATCCCAAGTCCTTTGTTCACTTTCGATACGAAACAATCACACTCGTTTTTGCTTGTATTTTAAGTTTTCTGTAAGGTGAAATAAAGCGGGCTAAAAAAAATAAGGACAATATAATTTTAAGAAATTAATTGAAAAGCATATACTAAATACCTTAGGAGGGCCTTTTAATTTATTTAAAGGGTGCCAAGTAAGCAGCTATCAACTTAAGATAATGACTTGGTCTTCGAAAAGTTCCAAAATTTAAAGAAATTTCTTAAATTTAAATAAAAAATAAAAATTAACCTTAATCTTTACAACGTCAAATTAGCGCACCGTCACTTGAAAGCAGTCCCTTTCAAATTTTATTAAAAGCATCTACTTTTTTAATCCAAGCCATATGTTTGGGTTCAATTGAATCCAATATGGCGAAATGCTTGTAGCCATTAACGGTTTTAATACGCTTTAGCAGTACAGATATATTAAAGACGCACGTGGACCGTAATACAAGGCTGGTTTTAAAATTTTCCAACCCGGTTGCAACGGTTACGTTATTATAAATAGAAAGTTTGGTTTCTGGTTTATGGTCCAACCACAACCAGGACCAAGCCTCAATAAAAATCCTGTCGATAAACCTTTTTTTTTCTTTTAGGCTTATCAACAATTACAGCAGTCTGCGGAATTACCGCACAATACATCTCTGGCTATATGGCCATTTTAATTTTGATCGGAATATGTCTTATTATGTCATCGGGTGTTGGTCTTGTGGCGAATTTTGTGGTAGAAGTCTATCCTACCAATATTAGAGCCATGGGTATAGCAATTTCGTTACTGTTTGGAAGAATCGGCGCCGCAGTGGGGTCAAATGCCGTTGGCCCGATGTTCTATAATCATTGTGACTATTTGTTTATTATGTTTTTACTTAATCATATTTGTAAGTATATGAAGTTCTATCTTTAGGTTTAATTTAACACTTAAAAATGCAAGTGTGTTAGGCTAAATTTATAGTCGATATCCCCAAGTTAAGGCCGGTTCAGAAGCAGCCAGTAGTTTAGTAAAGTAATTTAGTCAAGTATGTCTTCTGTTCACACAAGTCAAGTAAATCAGTAGAGTTTATTTAATTAAGTCGAGTAAAAACAGCGTTTACATGAAGCCAGTGCTTTAGACGAGTTAATTAATCAAAGTCGAGTGTCGCCGTTCGCAGCTGAAAATAATCTCGAAATAAACATTGTGTATTTTCTATTGAAAATAGTGCTATGAATCGAAAAGTGCAAGTGAAAAAAAAATCTTTCTTCGTTCAATTTTAAAACTTGTGATTCATGAAACAGAAAACATATGTTTAGAAATGATGCAAAAGCCTAAACGAGTATCGGTAAAAAGCTGGATTCTTAGAAGAAATGACCTTGGAGCATCTAAGCGTCTTTTAAAAGAACTGGCTTTAGAAGACCCAAAAGAATATTTTCTGGCCCTCAGAATGTCGAAGGCATCATCATGTTTAACATATTCTTGAACGAATTTGAAAGTAGTGTCTTCTCCCCATTTTGCCATATTAATTGTATGGATTAAAATATTCACCACAAACCAAAACTTCAATGAAGTTTAAATTATTTCCTTCAACCGTTCTTCAACTAAACCAAAACGACTACACTAAACTCGTGCCGGCCTATCCAGACGTGTCTAGTTGGCGCGCTAATCGGCTTTTCTGTGTGGTGGGGGCTGCTACTTAAACATAATAATAGAATAGAGTTCTAATTCCAAAACTCGACCGTGTACTCGACTTCCAGTGGGCTCCAGAGGTTAGTCCTCATTATTACCCTAAAAGCCGAGTACAGGGGAGTTGATTTAGTTAAGCTGCATTTCTGATCGTCTTCACGCGCGCGCATACTGGAAACGCGCGACGTATGCTAGAGGCATATGGGAATCAATATAACCATTTTTGATAACAACGACTGTCCTTACAACCCGCAAACTTTTCAGACCGTGCAGTCACCCGTGCTACGTACCAGACATGCGCAATACCATTGTTAGTCCCCTGTCTCTTTTTTCATAGAAAGGTTTATAAGTGCAGATATATTGTAGCAAGAATTCGTCACGTATATTAGTCGACTATGAGTTTTCCATTTTTAATCAAAAATATTACAAAAACTTTTAAAAATATTTTTTGTTTACTATAAACAGTACCTAAAATCACAGTAAAACCTTGTAATGTGTATGTGTCAACAACACGTTAAACGCTGACACAATGCACGTTTATTACTGCCCAAATCCGTGGCGACTTCCGTGCCTGCCTTCGACTTTGCACCCGCACACGAATATAAATGTAGCTTTAGGTTGGGATAATACGTTAGGTCTGGTCAGGTTCGATGAAGTAAACTAACCTAACCTATATAGTTCGATTTTCGTGTCCTAACCTATCCAAATTAACTCTCCTGTCCACAGCTTTCAGGGTAAAAATCAGTAAACTAACCAAACCTGTAGATATTGACTGGAAACCTAACCGAACACACTTGCAATTTTCACGGGCTCTAGCTCGACGCTTGTGAACTTCCACAACTAAGCCTCTCTCTTTTCTTGTCAATAAAATCGACGTACAAAAATGGGGCTTGAAAAAAGTGTATGACATGGTCACCGTAGGATGTCTGTATCGGCGGTTGTATAGTTTTTATACGTCAAAAGACTTCTGCTTTTAAAAAACTTCATGCTAAGGGTTGGTCTACACTATAGATGGCGATAAATCAGAGCTATCAAAGTATTTTTTTGTTGGTCTTTAACCTATTTGTGTTTTACGGCGGGTCTACACTATAGGTATTCATGCGTAAATTGGCTGCTTATTTTCAGCATGATGACAACACATTGTTTTGAATTTGAACGTTCACATATATGCGTAGAATACACAACCACGCAGTACACCGCCGAAAATACGTACCTCCGCATTCTGGTCCCTCTCTTAACTCTCTTGCCGATAATACGCAGCCAAAATCCGCACAATGTGTACGCAACAACCCTCTTGCAGAAAATACGCAGCCGATATACGCATCTGCTGAAAACGCATAGTGTAGACTCGCCCTAACACACAAATAGGTTAAAGACCAACAAAAAATACTTTGATAGCTCTCAAGGTCTTTATAGTTTTACACAGGTTACCTACCTAACTGGCCAACTCTAATCAGGGTTGCCCTAAACCATTTGTTTTATGGAATCTCAATGACGCAGCTACACTCGTCCAGTTAATTTCATCGCCATCTATAGTCGTGGCAATTGCAACTAGTGCGTTTAAGGTTTTTGATAAAATGATTGGTTTCCAAGCCTTTTATAACTATGAAAAGGGATCACAGGAATTGATAAAAATCAAGGGTGTCTATATTTCTCTAAATAGATAAAAAATTAAAAAGTGAAGTCACGAAGGACTCTAAATATCTCGAAATAAAAGATAAATAACAAAATGTGTTTTTATTTTAGTAATCATTATCTGCGTTTTGGTTCTCCCGAAGACAAAACAAATAGAAAAAATCAACATTGAAGAGCCAAATTAATTTAGGAGAACAAATTTAGGAATTTTCAAATTGATTTAGTAATAATCATGAATCTGTAGGCGCGTATCGGTGGAATATTTATTGAAAGAAGAAGGAAAAGCAGCTTATGGAAAATCTCAATTGTTGGTAAAATCAAATTAGGTTAAGTAGCAAATGTACATTTTTTTAAGTATTTATAATTTTTATAAAATAAATATATTTATTAAAAAACGTTTTTTGCCTATTGCTTTTAAGCTGTTCGCCCTATAAAGTGGATAATTGATTTTTTAGTTTTATAATTTTTGACTAATTTAACAGTACAGTTTTATGAATTGGCCTAATAAATTAACAAGTAGATAGTTTGTCATGTTAATTATTTATGATCTTTTAACCACCTACATCTTTTGGGATATAACAGGTCAATTATAGATATTTAATTTCATGTCCATGATATGAGAATGAGACAATTCACCGCCGCCGATTCGCGAATTTTTTTTTTCAGAGGCTGCAGTATTTTATATCATCCACTTTACAAGACGCGTAGTGTCTTGTAATAAAAATACGAAAGGGTACCCAAAAAAACGCATTTCTGCCGCTAGGCGTTTATACCGCAATTCAATTAGATTCACAGCATCCTGGAAGCCTAGCGTCTCCTAGACGCCAGGATACAGTGACCCTAAAGTCAATGCCAGTCCATTGCCATCTGTGTTGTCGACCTGGCTTGTTCTGTTCATCTGCAGTGATTTTTTTTGCTAGCACTCTTGGTTCGTTTTTTATGACGGCAAGTTTAAATGAAGAACATCCAGCTGTGAAATTTTGTTTTCTTTGGTAAACTTATCACGTCCTTGCAATGCAACTATAGGTAAATTTAGTGGGAATAAGGACACTGTTGTTCTGGTAAATATACGTTTTAATCCATCGGTAACGTTTCGACAATGGTTTTTGTCTTCATCAGACTAAAAAGGTTACAACTCATTAGTAAGATAATACAAAATACGGCACATTAATACATCACCAATTAAAAATTATTATTCTTTTCCCAATAAATAACATTTAAAATGACCTTTATTGACAATATATTATTTTTTTCCTAAATATTTTTTCCCTTTTAATGTATATGTAACTGATTTTTTTATTTATTTATATAAAGAAATAATTATGGTTTATTTTTCTTCCTTTTTTTTTTAATATACGTATATAAAATTTTTTATACAAAGGTTCAAAAAAATTTTTGTCACTATAGTCAATAAAATACGCACAATAGGCTCAATAAAATACGCACAAAGAGATCAATCAGCTATTCATATAAAAACAACAATAAGAAATAAAACCTGTAGCAAGCTATAATACCATGTAGAAAATAACAACAATGTACACATTATAAACCTATGTTAAAATTTAAAAAGGACTGTTCAAATATTTAAAATTGCGTACTCACCCTTCAGACTAGATCGTACATTGGAACAACAAAAAACAAGAATTCAAGCACATCAGGAAAACAAACGGCACAAAATTAAAAACGAAACCCGACATTAATCTGCTAATTATTTATATTTTCTTTTGTTTTGTTTATCAGACAGGTTATATTATCGGCGGCAAAATTAGTCCGCATTGTTGTCACTATTCTGGATTTTCATTGTTCCGAAATATTAAAACAAATTAAAATTCTTTAAGTTTAAAGCAAAAGGCAACCTTGAATAGAGTGGCACTAGTAGTGTACGGTACTGATTTAATTTAGAGTGGGACAAGTGTATATAGTATGATACAATTAAGACAGTGATGGAACTTATTTTCTAGTTTGGAGTTGTATATTAAAATGCATTGATAACATGCATTGTAGTCAGAACACAAAACTTTTCCTGTTTAAACCTTGGTATATACAATTAATTTTTTAAAAAAGCAAAAAAAATATTTTTTGGTTGAACGCTAATTTTCAACTCATTTACGTATTCATGACTACTCAGAAAGACACTTCGTATTTTGTTGTCGTGGTTTAATTGGGGAAAAGCTTTATTTTTTCCTTTTATATTATACATATACATACATACACCCACATATACATACATACAATCACATACATACATACATATACACACATGCACATACGTACATACACATATTATATTTATATTTTTTATTAATGTTATTATTATTATTTTTTTTTTATAATTTCTATTATTATTATTATTATTTTTTTTATATTTTATATAATTTTGATCATTTTTATAATATTAATATTAATGTATATTAATATATATATTTTTCTATAAATATTTTATATTATTTTTTAAATATAATTTTCTTTTAAGTTTACTTTATTTTGTTTATTGTTAATTTCATTAATCGTCATTTGGGGGTTATTTTAAGCGAATTCTATTGAGTAGGGAGTTATAGACCGTACTCAATTCTTTAACATCGCTACGTAAATTAACTGCTCTATCTTTATTAATGTTTATATATATCATTTCCAAAATGGAGCGTTTGTAATAATTAGTTTCTTTTTCCAAGATCTTTGCTTCCTCAAACTTAAACTCATGCTGTGTTGAAAAATGATGAGTGGCTAATGCTGTCTTATCTTTTTTATTTTTATTTTTTTCTTGGCAATCGTATTTATGTTGTTTGAATCGATTTTCAATATATTGTTTTGTTTGACCGATGTATATTTGATCACAGCTACAGGGTATACTATAGATCGCACTAGACTGCTTTAGAAATGGAGTTTTATCTTTAAGTTGTGTAAATAAGCTGTTTGTAGTTTTTAAGTTATAAAAAACCAATTCTAGGTAATTTTTTTGAAAGCATTGCTTTAGTTTGTGAGATAAGCCATGGACAAATGGGATCTTAAAATATTTTTTTCTTTCATTATTAATATTTTCAGAGTTCTCTGGTGGGCTTATATGCTTTTTTGTGAATCTTTGAACACACTGATTTATAAATGATGAATAATTGTTTTTCTTTGCGATATTTTTTATTATTTTTTTGTTTTCATCCCAGAATTTTTGATGACTAAGATAGTGCGATCTATATAAAAGGTTGTTTATTGTGCTTATTTTATGCTGAACACTGTGGTATGAATTGTAATTTAAAGTTCTGCCAGAGCTAGTCGGTTTACGGTACCAATTGGTAATCAAACTTCCATCACTCTCTTGGATAACCTTAACATCCAAAAATGCTAGATTTTTGTCAGTTTCTTTTTCAATGGTAAATTGAATTTTCGGATGAATGGAGTTAAAAATAGTGAGAATAGTCTCTGTTTTGTCTTTTGGTACAGCGGAAATTGTATCATCAACATATACAAAAAGAAATGGACTATATTAGTGAAAATATATCAAAAAAAATTAAAAATCATAATTCTGTCCCTCCTAAACTATATGGCTTACGTAAAACCCACAAAAACGGATTAAAAATGAGACCGGTTATGAGTTGCCTAAATTCACCATCATATAATATAGCTACTTGGTTACATCAAATTTTGAATCCGCTTACCACTACTTTTGAATTCAATATAAAGAACTCATTTCAATTTGTAGAAAAGATTAAAAATGTGACTCTCCCTGATAACTATGAACTTATATCTCTTGATATGGTATCCTTATTCACCAACATTCCGAAATCATTGGTACTAGATATAATTAAAAAGCATAAAAGACATATTAGCGCTTACACTGAATTGCCAGTGGAGAAGATACTTGAAATGATTTCTTTATGTTTTGACACGAGCTATTTTTCATTCCAAGGCAAAATGTACCAACAATTAGATGGTAGTGCAATGGGAAACCCCAGCTCACCCGTATTGGCTAATATAGTCATGGATCATGTGATCAGAGAAGTTTACAAAAAGATCGATTTTTTTATTCCATTTCTTTTTGTATATGTTGATGATACAATTTCCGCTGTACCAAAAGACAAAATAGAGACTATTCTCACTATTTTTAACTCCATTCATCCGAAAATTCAATTTACCATTGAAAAAGAAACTGACAAAAATCTAGCATTTTTGGATGTTAAGGTTATCCGAGAGAGTGATGGAAGTTTGATTACCAATTGGTACCGTAAACCGACTAGCTCTGACAGAACTTTAAATTACAATTCATACCACAGTGTTCAGCATAAAATAAGCACAATAAACAACCTTTTATATAGATCGCACTATCTTAGTCATCAAAAATTCTGGGATGAAAACAAAAAAATAATAAAAAATATCGCAAAGAAAAACAATTATCCATCAACATTTATAAATCAGTGTGTTCAAAAATTCACAAAAAAGCATATAAGCCCACCAGAGAACTCTGAAAATATTAATAATGAAAGAAAAAAATATTTTAAGATCCCATTTGTCCATGGCTTATCTCACAAACTAAAGCAATGCTTTCAAAAAAATTACCTAGAATTGGTTTTTTATAACTTAAAAACTACAAACAGCTTATTTACACAACTTAAAGATAAAACTCCATTTCTAAAGCAGTCTAGTGCGATCTATAGTATACCCTGTAGCTGTGATCAAGTATACATCGGTCAAACAAAACAATATATTGAAAATCGATTCAAACAACATAAATACGATTGCCAAGAAAAAAATAAAAATAAAAAAGATAAGACAGCATTAGCCACTCATCATTTTTCAACACAGCATGAGTTTAAGTTTGAGGAAGCAAAGATCTTGGAAAAAGAAACTAATTATTACAAACGCTCCATTTTGGAAATGATATATATAAACATTAATAAAGATAGAGCAGTTAATTTACGTAGCGATGTTAACAAATTGAGTACGGTCTATAACTCCCTACTCAATAGAATTCGCTTAAAATAACCCCCAAATGACGATTAATGAAATTAACAATAAACAAAATAAAGTAATCTTAAAAGAAAATTATATTTAAAAAATAATATAAAATATTTATAGAAAAATATATATATTAATATACATTAATATTAATATTATAAAAATGATCAAAATTATATAAAATATAAAAAAAAATAATAATAATAACATTAATAAAAAATATAAATATAATATGTATGTATGTATGTTGGTGCAAGCAATGAATTTCCTATTTTTCATTTTCTTTTCCTTTTCTGCGCGTTTAAAATAATTTAAATTTTCGCGCTCTTAAATATGCATATGGGTTTTCACGGCACCGCACACGTGCGAGGACAAGCAGCGCCGCGATCAGTGCGCAAACAACCACCGTCACAACAAGACACTAGAAAAATCACGTTCCCAAAAAAGTGAATTTTGAGGTGAAAAACTGGACGTTTAAACGTTGACTGGAGCCGCAAGAGAGTCCGAGGTAGGTGCCTTTTCATATAACATTCCATATGTATCGTAACTTTCCATTTACAATCGTCAATACCGACAATTATTTTTAAATGTGCTTGTAAAGCCAAACCGACGACCTGTCGAAGGAAATTCCATTATTTTTCAGTACTTGCACGCACATTTAATGGTCCTTCCACCCAAATAATAGTTTTTCCAACTACCTAGACTCCTGTGGTTCACCAATTTCCTACAAAAATTCCAAATTTCCATATATTTTCAAAATTTCATTTCCAAAAGTGAGTCGGCTATTTTCTTATCGGTAATCACGCCATATTGATTCACACCGGTTGGACATATTTTCCTAAAAGTTGACCGAAGTTTTCATTACGTTTCAAAAATAACTATCGCCAATGTGCATATTTTCAAAGTTGATCGCTTTGTTCATTACATTTTCAGTAAAAGTGGCATCAATACGCCGAAAGTGAAATTTTAAGGCGGTTCTTCCATCTACTTTCCTTTAATTATCGATTTTACAGGTGTAGCGTTAACGCGCAGGTGCAAGTGTCGCCGTCACCAGGGTCATCCTGCTTGAATAGTGACGTGGGTCTCACGTTGCGCGCTCGTTGTTTCTTCGAATACCGACTTTTCTTAAAAACTTTCAAACAGAACCGCTAGTCTGTTGTTGCTGACAAGCTCCAATCTCATTTTCAGAGCAGCTTGTCCGCAGATTGCACAACGACTAAGAAAAATCACAAATCATTTACTCTTACCGAAGTTACTACACATGATGTTAAACTCGCACTGAAATGCTTGCCAAACAAAAAATCGGCGGGACCCGATGAAATACCCATATCCCTACTGAAAAATGCTTCTTTGAAAATGATAACTTGCCTTACTTTTCTGATAAATCTATCTATATCTGAAGGTACCTACCCTTCTCACCTAAAAGAAGCTAATATCTTACCTATCTATAAAAAGGGCGACCATTTGTCGGTGGAAAACTATCGTCCAATTTCTTTGTTGAACAGTTTCTCTAAGGTCTTTGAAAAAGTTGTATGCAACCAAATAAATCAATTTCTTAAAAAATATCAGATCTTAACTCCAAGCCAACACGGTTTCAGAGAACTGCACTCTACCGAAACAGCCAGCATTGACTTTGTTCAACAGATCTACAACAAACTAGACCAAGGCGATAGAGTTGTTGCACTATTGTTTGATCTAAACCGTGCTTTTGATACCATAGACCCTAACTTTGTATATAAAAAACTCGAAAAACTAGGTATCCAAAACCCCCTTAATAACTGCATTAAATCTTTTCTTACAGATAGAAAATTTAAAATCAAAATAGGAAGCACATATTCAGAATCTACAGAATCAAACATAGGCACGCCCCAAGGCAGTGTGCTTGCACCTTTAATATTTTTGCTGTTTATTAACGATCTTCCCGAATATATCACGTGGGGACTTGTGTTTATGTTCGCCGATGATACGTCCATCGTTGTATCCGCAAAAGACACAAATTTTCTTCATGAAAAAATCAACTTAACCCTAAATGAATTTTCGAACTGGTGCAAGCAAAACAATCTGATTATAAATGTCTCTAAAACTGTCTTTATGGAATTTAAAACAAAGTCCCGTAAACCTACCGACCTCAATATAATCTTTAATGACATCCCTTTGCCAGTTAGCGATAGCTCAAAATTTTTGGGAACTATTGTCGATACTCATTTCGAGTGGAGTTTACACATAAGTAGTGTATGCTCAAAACTTAATACATGCTACTTCATGATTAAGTCACTTAAAAACTCTCTCAGTATAAAAAATCTCATTACTGTGTATTATGCTAATGCATACTCGGCTCTAGCCTATGGTGTGGCAGTATGGGGTAGTGCTCAGGATGTGGAAAGAGTATTGGTAGGTCAAAAGAGACTTATAAGATTAATTTTCAATATACCTTACAATGGTACTTGTCGCTCTGCATTTAAGGATAATAAAATTATGACAATAACAAGTATTTATATATATAAACTACTCATTTTCATTTTTCAACACCAAAATATTTTTACATTAAATAGTTCTTATCACAACTATCCAACTAGAAGTCGTAACCACTTCAGCATCCATAAACACAACCATGAGTATATAAAAAAAAGTACTCATTATCTTGGATGCAAATTCTTTAACTTGTTGCCAAACAAAATCAAACAAACTACGTCGCTGCCAAGATTCAAAAAAGAAATCAAAAATCTTTTATTAAAAGAAACTTTTTATAGTTTAATTGAATTTGAAAACTACATGTTGGGCAGAAGGTAAATTTTTGTTATCAATATTTATATACATATATATACAAATCTTGTAAATGTGTTTTCGTTTTTATTTTTTTAAATATTTACACTATTATTATTTACACTTAATGTTATATTTTTTGTATTTGACGTATCTTATCTACATTATTGTAGCTGAAAAGATTAATAAAGTTGTCTATTGTCTATTGTCTATGCACAGAGTGTGCGACTTGGAATCGAGAGGTACGGTATCAATCCTTGGTGAGACATAAAAGTTTTTTTTAAAGGATATGTTCAAATAATAACATACAGACAAACTTACAAACATTTCATTTCAAAATTTTCAAAAAAAGTTAATAAAATTAAAATAATAAAATTGTTTAATTTTTGCTAAAATTCGGGTTATATTTTAAGCTATATTTTAAGCATTTTTTTTGGGTAATTTTAAAAACAAATTAACTTTCAAAAACAAAAATGTCTACGCAAAAACAGAAAAAACTTTGCGACAAAAGGCTTTTGAGCTTCAACCAAATGGCGGAAGCTCACGAGGTAGCTTTGAAAGCGAACTCGGATACAGCGTTTCACTTTTTGTTTAAATCCAGATATGAAGACGTCGAAGAATGTCATGCTCAATTCTATAATTTTCATAACCAAATTATTGGCTCTCTCGAAGAGTTTAAACTTTCATTTGACGAGCAGGATAAAACTAGAAAAGACTTTGACAACCTTTATTATGAATGTAAGGGTATTTACTACGACCTTTTTAGGGCCAACCCTGTCAATTACGTAGGCAACCCTAACCAACAAAATATTGTTCAGAGGTCAAATACAAGATCATTTCCACAACCAAGGTTGCCAATTTTCGATGGTAATTATAAAAACTGGCAACACTGGTTTGCCTTATTTAAAGTCATGGTACATCAAAATTCTGATTTAAGTGATATAGAGAAATTTCAACCATTGCCGAGTTCTGTTCTGAATGAAGCCCTTTCTCTAGTAAAAACCATTCCCCTCGCAGATAGCAATTATCACATTGCGTATGAAACCTTAGTAAAGAGGTATCAAAATAAACGAATTATTGCTACTACCGCTTTGAATGCTATTAACTTTCTTTCAATTAAGTCCAGTTCTGGGAAAGAATTACGTTCCATGTTGGATACATTTTCTGAGAATCTAGCCATCTTAAATGAGCTTGGTTTTCCTACAAAAGAATGGGACTTTCTTACTTTTAACATGATGCTCTCAAAACTTGAAGTCAAGATGAGGACTGATTTCGAACTTTACTATAGTAGAGAGAAAAACAATTCAGAAATTCCGTCCTACACTGATCTTTACACGTTTATAGAAAATCATTGCGTTGCGCTCGAATCTGTAGTGCAAATGCCCAGTTTTAGTAGGCAAAATCAAACCCCTAGACAACCTCAAACTACGCGTAATTCTCAACAGAACAGTTTTCAGAGAAACAGTTTTAATAATTTTAATTCACCTTCTGCTTTCAATACAACTATTTCAAATCAAAGTTCAAATTCAAGAAATCAACAAAATACTTTACAAAATAGCAATCAACGCAGCAACCCTCAAATACAAAATAATCAGAACAGAACTTTTAATCCAAAAATAAAATGTTACCTATGTTCTTCGAATCACGCATTATCGAAATGTATCGAATTTCAAAACAAAAGTCCACAGGAAAGGATGGGTTATGTTCGGCAGGTGAATCTATGTCAAAATTGCTTACATTTTGCTCACCAGACCGTGAATTGCCCCTCCTCCTACAACTGCATCACGTCTGGAGCCAGACATCATAGTCTTCTCCATGTTCCACAACCAGTAGCGCTCTCTGTGAGTGTTAATTCATATCCTCCAGAGAACACCCCTATGTCAGGAAGCCATTCCACAAACTGTCATGCGACAATGATTTCCAAAAATTCCACTTTTCTACTTTCTACCGTTGTAGCTGACATGTTAGACTCAAGGGGACATTACCAACCAGTTCGTATCTTACTCGATTCTGCCTCAGAGGCAAACTTTATTTCAGAAAAATGTCTAAATCGTTTAGGTCTTTCGAAAAGCTTCTTTTCTACTTCTATTCAAGGCTTAAATCAAATGACATCTTCCAATACCAAAGGTAAGACGAAATGTCTTATCAAACCTCAAGGTCAAGCGGGACCTACCTTTGATTTTGAGGCTTTAGTACTTCCAAAACTTTGTACAGAGATTCCTTCTTGCGCTGTCGACTCGAGCAAGTGGAATCACATTCGCAATATCAAACTTTCTGATCAAAACTTCCATATACCAAGTTCCATTGATGTCCTAGTAGGTTGTGAACTTTTTCCGCATCTCTTACAAGAGGGAGTTATCCACGGAGAGCGTGGACAACCTAGTGTTTTTAATAGCATCTTTGGCTATGTGCTGATTGGTAAAGTTGAAACTTCAAAGCAACAAAATCCACAATCACTCATAAGCTGTTACACTTCCATCGAACCATCTCTGGATATCTGCCTAGAGCGCTTCTGGGAGATAGAGCAGGTGCCACATAAGGTTCATCACAGTCCTGAGGATATTATGTGCGAAAAATTATTTTCACAATCAGTTTCACGCAACGAATCAGGTAGATTCGTCGTTCCATTACCTTTCATAAACTTAGAACCCCAGTTGGGTGACACCTATCCAATCGCTTTAAAACGTTTCAAGCTTCAGGAAGCTAGACTTCTCAAAGACTCAGCTAATTATCAAGCTTACAAAGATTTTATGCAAGATTATTTAGACACTGGTCACATGATACCTATTCCTCCGCCTATATCTAAAGATGTCTTGGATAATTCCTACTTTATCCCTCATCACAGTGTCTGGAACACTGGGAAGATAAGAGTGGTCTTTGATGGGTCTCAACGTAGTCCCAGAGGTGTCTCACTCAACGAGACGTTGTGCGCAGGTCCTAAACTGCAAAATGATGTCCGTGAAATTCTACTTAATTTTCGAATTCATGCTGTAGCCTTTGTTACTGACATAGTAAAAATGTTCCGACAGATTTTAATTATTCCTGAGCACACGCGTTATCAAAATATTCTATGGAGATTTTCTGAGGATGATCCTGTCCAAACCTACTCCTTAAGAACAGTTGTTTATGGACTTAAGTCATCACCTTACTTAGCTATTCGTACTATACAAGAACTAGCTAAACTTGAGTCTGAAAGGTATCCGCATGCTTCCAAGGTGCTTCTTAAAGACATTTACGTCGACGACGTGCTCACTGGGCAGGATTCTGTGGCCTCTGCCAAAGAACTTCAGTCGGAGTTAATCTCCCTGTTGCGCCTAGGAGGGTTTGAACTTAAAAAATGGGCGAGCAACAGTCCGGAACTTCTTTCCTCATTCTCAGAATCAGAAACACAAATGTCCATTCGTTTCGACAAATCCGAACCTAATTTTGTAAAAATATTGGGTCTCCAATGGAATCCTATCTCAGATTCGTTTACCTACTTGGTCGTACCATAAGATAAACCATGCACCAAGCGAGGTATCTTATCTCAAATCATGAAAATTTTTGATCCCTTAGGTTTCTGTTCTCCCGTTTCTTTACTTGCTAAGCATCTCATGCAAGATCTGTGGAAGGAGAAGCTGGACTGGGATTCTCAGCCTCCTCCGCATATCGTAAATGTTTGGAATCAATTTCGAACCGAACCTCCAAATCTTTCAAATATTCATTTACCTAGACGCCTTTCCATTGATCAACCACGTAGCATTGAACTTCACGGCTTTTCAGACGCCTCTATGATAGGTTACGCGGCTACGGTCTATTTCAGAATGGAGTCAGTTTCCGGAGAAATCCATACCTTTCTTGTAATGGCCAAATCTAAGGTCGCACCAGTGAAAACAGTCAGTCTTCCGCGACTGGAGCTTCTTGGTGCCACTTTACTTTGCGACCTAATTTCCTTTATTCAAAACACTTATTCAGATATTCTTAACTTCAACCAAATCTGTGCATGGTGTGATTCCCAAGTGGTTCTATGCTGGTTGGCGGCTTCACCTCACAGGTTTAAAACGTTTGTGGCAAACCGTATCTGTCACATTCAAGAAACCATTTCTCCTACGGCCTGGAAATATATTCCATCAGCGCTAAATCCAGCCGACTGTGCTTCGCGCGGTCTTATGCCTAATCAACTTGTCAAACATGACTTGTATTGGGAAGGTCCTTGTTTTCTTAGGCTACCAAAAGAGAGCTGGCCTGATGATTTTCGCTGTCCAGACCCTCCGGAAAACGAGGTTATTCTGGAAGAACGCAAATCAGTATTTCAAACATGCACAGTTGAACCACACATGCTTGATACTTTTCTTTCTCGTTACTCTTCCCTAGAGAAAATTCAACGCATAATTTCCTATATTTTTCGCCTTACCGAAAAGAAATCTAAATATCCTAACGAAAATATTACCGAAGTAGAACTTCAACATTCTCTTATTGTTCTCGTTCGGCATGTTCAACGCTCCATCTTTGCTGATCTCATTTCACGTTTGAATGACGCAAAGCTACTTCCTAAACAATTTCGTAAACTTTCACTTTTTCTAAATACACAAGGCTGCTTAAGAGTGGGGGGTCGATTACCACATTCTTCCGAACTCTCTTATTCAGCAAAACACCCTTTACTTTTACCACGTTCTCACCGTCTTACTCAACTTGTCATTGAGTACACTCACAAAACTACTGTACTGTCATCCCGGTCAAAAAACGTTGCATTACCTCTTGAGACAACAATTTTGGATCCTTTCCCCTCGCTATGCAATCGAGAGTATAACTTCTCATTGCATTTTATGCTATCGATTAAATCCTAAACCTTCCGTACAAATCATGGGCAACTTGCCTGCTCAACGCATCTCTCAAGTAAAGGCATTTTCACATGTTGCCATAGATTATTGTGGTCCCTTTCCAATTACAATGGGAAAGTACCGAGGTGCAAAGGTATCCAAAGGTTATATTCTTGTCTTAGTCTGCTCCGCAACAAAGGCAGTTCACCTAGAACTTACCTCCGATATTTCCACCCCTACCTTTCTTGCGGCTTTTAAGAGATTTGTGGCAAGAAGAGGAAGAATCTCTGACATTTGCTCAGATTGTGGTAGCGCGTTCTTGGGAGCTGATCGTTTACTCAAACGTACTCCCAGGAAGCATGTCACAGTCTAAAAATTACCTGGCATTTTTCAAGTCCTGGTAGTCCGCACCTAAACGGACTAGCCGAGGCAGGAGTTAAATCCACCAAGGCAAATTTAAAACATGTAATAGGTGAGCAACGGTTAACCTATGAAGAGTTTTTTACTTTTTTGTGTCAGGTCGAATCCATACTAAACAGCCGGCCTCTGTATGCCCAAAGTATGGATCCGAATGACTTTCTTCCACTGACCCCTGGTCATTTTCTTACCCTGGAACCGTTGAATTCCGTACCAGAACCCGATTTTTCGAATTCCAAGTTGAACACCCTGTCCCGCTGGCAGCTGGTGCAAAGGCTCCAGTCCGATTTTTGGAAACGCTGGAACTTGGAGTACCTAAACACCTTGCAACAGCGTTCTAAATGGACAGAGGCTTCTAACAATATTAAACTAAATACTTTAGTCGTGGTAAAAAATGAACAAAAACCGCCATTGCAATGGGCTGCTGGGCGAATTGTCGACGTACACCCTGGCTCAGACGGTCATATTAGTGTTGTGACCGTTAAAACAGCTACAGGAACATATCGTCGACCAGTAGTGAAACTATGTCCTTTGCCTATGCCCGACGCATAAGGCAAAATTTTCTTTTTCTTTCTTAATTTTTTCTAAGTATTTTTTTCTTTTCTTTTAATTTTAATTTACATGCATAATTTAATGCATATTTGGGTTAATGTTAAATTGTATCGTTTAATTGCTAATAGGCGAATATTATTTAATTTTTTTTCCTTTCCTTTTCTTAACTAAGTAAAAACACACGTGTTTTGGCGGCCGGAAAATGTTGGTGCAAGCAATAAATTTCCTATTTTTCATTTTCTTTTCCTTTTCTGCGCGTTTAAAATAATTTAAATTTTCGCGCTCTTAAATATGCATATGGGTTTTCACGGCACCGCACACGTGCGAGGACAAGCAGCGCCGCGATGAGTGCGCAAACAACCACCGTCACAACAAGACACTAGAAAAATCACGTTCACAAAAAAGTGAATTTTGAGGTGAAAAACTGGACGTTTAAACGTTGACTGGAGCCGCAAGAGAGTCCGAGGTAGGTGCCTTTTCATATAAAATTCCATATGTATCGTAACATTCCATTTACAATCGTCAATACCGACAATTATTTTTAAATGTGCTAGTAAAGCCAAACCGGCGACCTGTCGAAGGAAATTCCATTATTTTTCAGTACTTGCACGCACAATGTATGTGATTGTATGTATGTATATGTGGGTGTATGTATGTATATGTATAATATAAAAGGAAAAAAATAAAGCTTTTCCCCAATTAAACCACGACAACAAAATACGAAGTGTCTTTCTAAGTAGTCATGAATACGTAAATGAGTTGAAAATTAGCGTTCAACCAAAAAATATTTTTTTTGCTTTTTTAAAAAATTAATTGTATATACCAAGGTTTAAACAGGAAAAGTTTTGTGTTCTGACAACAACGCATGTTATCAATGCATTTTAATATACAACAACTCCAACCTGGTCCCACTTGTCCCACTCTAAATTAAATCAGTACCGTACACTACTAGTGCCACTCTATTCAAGGTTGCCTTTTGCTTTAAACTTAAAGAATTTTAATTTGTTTTAATATTTCGGAACAATGAAAATCCAGAATAGTGACAACAATGCGGATTAATTTTGCCGCCGATAATATAACCTGTCTCATAAACAAAACAAAAGAAAATATAAATAATTAGCAGATTAATGTCGGGTTTCCTTTTTAATTTTGTGCCGTTTGTTTTCCTGATGTGCTTGAATTCTTGTTTTTTGTTGTTCCAATGTACGATCTAGTCTGAAGGGTGAGTACGGAATTTTAAATATTTTAACAGTCCTTTTTAAATTTTAACATAGGTTTATAATGTGTACATTGTTGTTATTTTCTACATGGTATTATGGCTTGCTACAGGT
The DNA here is from genome assembly GCA_963576565.1 of Aspidapion aeneum. Lineage (NCBI taxonomy): Eukaryota > Metazoa > Arthropoda > Insecta > Coleoptera > Brentidae > Aspidapion > Aspidapion aeneum. The sequence goes on along the minus strand of OY755047.1, from coordinate 37,167,041 downwards.
TTTATTTGTTATTGTTGTTTTTATATGAATAGCTGATTGATCTCCTTGTGCGTATTTTATTGAGCCTATTGTGCGTATTTTATTGACTATAGTGACAAAAAATTTTTTGAACCTTTGTATAAAAAATTTTATATATGTATATTAAAAAAAAAAGGAAGAAAAATAAACCATAATTATTTCTTTATATAAATAAATAAAAAGATCAGTTACATATACATTAAAAGGGAAAAAAATATTTAGGAAAAAAATAATATATTGTCAATACGGTCATTTTAAATGTTATTTATTGGGAAAAGAATAATAATTTTTAATTGGTGATGTATTAATGTGCCGTATTTTGTATTATCTTACTAATGAGTTGTAACCTTTTTAGTCTGATGAAGACAAAAACCATTGTCGAAACATTACCGATGGATTAAAACGTATACAGAACTATTACCAGAACAACAGTGTCCTTATTCCCACTAAATTTACCTATAGTTGCATTGCAAGGACGTGATAAGTTTACCAAATATGGAACCTGGGGGTATTTTCAACATCCTGAAGGAAGCTCATGGGGAGGAAGCGTGGAGTACGGCGAAATTGATCACAAACCTAACATCAAAGAGAGCTGCAATGCTAAACAGAAGGGTTTTTTTACTTCAGTGTAGATCTAAGAATCTTTTTCCTAAACATATTTTAAATAATTTTAAATGTTTAAACACAGTCTTAATGGACAGTCGCCCTTATAAAAGGGAAGTAGATTCTATAACACATAGATTTAAATCATCTATATTAAATTTAGAAATAAAAATCACAATTTGGAAAATAGATAGTTTAGATAGAGAACTTATGGAATTAAAAGCAAAGGTAAGAGGTCTTGTCACTATAGCAAACTATGATAGTTTTAATAGATTTTTGACTAATTTTTTCGAGAAAAAATTTAATTACATAAAAGAGATAAACATTAACAAATTAAACAATTTAAATAGCGATAGCCAAGAGTTTACAATTGCAGAAAACAAGGAATTTATTTTTAACTACACTAATCTCAACCTACCAAATGATATTTTGACTATTTTAGGTTTAGGTCCCAAATTCTCATTACCAGTTAGCCCACAAGACTGGGATGAGGACAAAGCACAGAACGTGAGATCGGATTCAGTGAATATAATATCTAATTATTTAAATAAAAACACCAACAACAACCCTATCAATAAAAAATATAAAAACGTTTTTAAACAGTATAAAAATGCTAACAAATTCTTAAAAGAAAATCCTGATATTATAGTAAGCAGGGCAGATAAGGGAAACAGCACTGTCATTATGAATCGTTCGGATTATGATAATGCAATGACAGAAATGTTAAATGATGACTTGGTCTATAAATTGTTACACAATGACCCCACTACAAAATATCAATCAAAAATTAACTCTTTTATCAATGATCTCAAAGAATGTGACTATATTAGTGAAAATATATCAAAAAAAATTAAAAATCATAATTCTGTCCCTCCTAAACTATATGGCTTACGTAAAACCCACAAAAACGGATTAAAAATGAGACCGGTTGTGAGTTGCCTAAATGCACCATCATATAATATAGCTACTTGGTTACATCAAATTTTGAATCCGCTTACCACTACTTTTGAATTCAATATAAAGAACTCATTTCAATTTGTAGAAAAGATTAAAAATGTGACTCTCCCTGATAACTATGAACTTATATCTCTTGATGTGGTATCCTTATTCACCAACATTCCGAAATCATTGGTACTAGATATAATTAAAAAGCATAAAAGACATATTAGCGCTTACACTGAATTGCCAGTGGAGAAGATACTTGAAATGATTTCTTTATGTTTTGACACGAGCTATTTTTCATTCCAAGGCAAAATGTACCAACAATTAGATGGTAGTGCAATGGGAAACCCCAGCTCACCCGTATTGGCTAATATAGTCATGGATCATGTGATCAGAGAAGTTTACAAAAAGATCGATTTTTTTATTCCATTTCTTTTTGTATATGTTGATGATACAATTTCCGCTGTACCAAAAGACAAAATAGAGACTATTCTCACTATTTTTAACTCCATTCATCCGAAAATTCAATTTACCATTGAAAAAGAAACTGACAAAAATCTAGCATTTTTGGATGTTAAGGTTATCCGAGAGAGTGATGGAAGTTTGATTACCAATTGGTACCGTAAACCGACTAGCTCTGGCAGAACTTTAAATTACAATTCATACCACAGTGTTCAGCATAAAATAAGCACAATAAACAACCTTTTATATAGATCGCACTATCTTAGTCAACAAAAATTCTTTGATGAAAACAAAAAAATAATAAAAAATATCGCAAAGAAAAACAATTATCCATCAACATTTATAAATCAGTGTGTTCAAAGATTCACAAAAAAGCATATAAGCCCACCAGAGAACTCTGAAAATATTAATAATGAAAGAAAAAAATATTTTAAGATCCCATTTGTCCATGGCTTATCTCACAAACTAAAGCAATGCTTTCAAAAAAATTACCTAGAATTGGTTTTTTATAACTTAAAAACTACAAACAGCTTATTTACACAACTTAAAGATAAAACTCCATTTCTAAAGCAGTCTAGTGCGATCTATAGTATACCCTGTAGCTGTGATCAAATATACATCGGTCAAACAAAACAATATATTGAAAATCGATTCAAACAACATAAATACGATTGCCAAGAAAAAAATAAAAATAAAAAAGATAAGACAGCATTAGCCACTCATCATTTTTCAACACAGCATGAGTTTAAGTTTGAGGAAGCAAAGATCTTGGAAAAAGAAACTAATTATTACAAACGCTCCATTTTGGAAATGATATATATAAACATTAATAAAGATAGAGCAGTTAATTTACGTAGCGATGTTAACAAATTGAGTACGGTCTACAACTCCCTACTCAATAGAATTCGCTTAAAATAACCCCCAAATGACGATTAATGAAATTAACAATAAACAAAATAAAGTAAACTTAAAAGAAAATTATATTTAAAAAATAATATAAAATATTTATAGAAAAATATATATATTAATATACATTAATATTAATATTATAAAAATGATCAAAATTATATAAAATATAAAAAATAATAATAATAATAATAGAAATTATTTAAAAAAAAATATAATAATAACATTAATAAAAAATATAAATATAATATGTGTATGTACGTATGTGCATGTGTGTATATGTATGTATGTATGTGATTGTATGTATGTATATGTGGGTGTATGTATGTATATGTATAATATAAAAGGAAAAAAATAAAGCTTTTCCCCAATTAAACCACGACAACAAAATACGAAGTGTCTTTCTAAGTAGTCATGAATACGTAAATGAGTTGAAAATTAGCGTTCAACCAAAAAATATTTTTTTTGCTTTTTTAAAAAATTAATTGTATATACCAAGGTTTAAACAGGAAAAGTTTTGTGTTCTGACAACAATGCATGTTATCAATGCATTTTAATATACAACAACTCCAAACTAGAAAATAAGTTCCATCACTGTCTTAATTGTATCATACTATATACACTTGTCCCACTCTAAATTAAATCAGTACCGTACACTACTAGTGCCACTCTATTCAAGGTTGCCTTTTGCTTTAAACTTAAAGAATTTTAATTTGTTTTAATATTTCGGAACAATGAAAATCCAGAATAGTAACAACAATGCGGACTAATTTTGCCGCCGATAATATAACCTGTCTGATAAACAAAACAAAAGAAAATATAAATAATTAGCAGATTAATGTCGGGTTTCGTTTTTAATTTTGTGCCGTTTGTTTTCCTGATGTGCTTGAATTCTTGTTTTTTGTTGTTCCAATGTACGATCTAGTCTGAAGGGTGAGTACGGAATTTTAAATATTTTAACAGTCCTTTTTAAATTTTAACATAGGTTTATAATGTGTACATTGTTGTTATTTTCTACATGGTATTATGGCTTGCTACAGGTTTTATTTGTTATTGTTGTTTTTATATGAATAGCTGATTGATCTCTTTGTGCGTATTTTATTGAGCCACCCATCAGTTACTATAGTGTCAAAAAATTTTTTGAACCTTTGTATAAAAATTTTTATATATGTATATTAAAAAAAAAAGGAAGAAAAATAAACCATAATTATTTATTTATATAAATAAATAAAAAAATCAGTTATATATACATTAAAAGGGAAAAAAATATTTAGGAAAAAAATAATATATTGTCAATAAGGTCATTTTAAATGTTATTTATTGGGAAAAGAATAATAATTTTTAATTGGTGATGTATTAATGTGCCGTATTTTGTATTATCTTACTAATGAGTTGTAACCTTTTTAGTCTGATGAAGACAAAAACCATTGTCGAAACGTTACCGATTGATTAAAACGTATATTTACCAGAACAACAGTGTCCTTATTCCCACTAAATTTACCTATTTTGTTTTCTACTCGGTAAAATGCCGCTGAAACTGTTTTAATATTGAAAACAGCTTACAAAAATGTCGCTATGGGAAAAACTTAAGTGTACGAGCGGTTTGCTCGTTTTAAAAATGGTGACATGTCGATTGATAAAAAACCTCGTTCTGGACGATCATTAACTTCCCGAATCGACTAAACTATTGAAGAAAATTGAGAACTTGTGCTCACCGAGGTGGTTAAAGACCGTCGACAGACCTAAAATCATTTATTTGGAAGTTTTAAGAAGATTGTGCAACAGTGCTCTTTAAAAAACGATTTCTAATAAGGAATACAAAAATGTGGAGACTGGAGCACCTAGTAGGACAAATGTATTAGTCGTAATGGAGTGCATTTTAAATTGTATAAAAAAACTTAATATATAGCTTTAAAAAAAAATACCGGTTTGTTTTGGGTACCCCTACCCCACGTAAATATCTTACCTTTTACGATTTAAACAGTTTGAACTTCTTAAAATACTTTTGGACTTCTTCTTTGGGGTAAGGCTTGACTGCTAAACAAGTGGGTATATTTTCTGGCTGTTCTATCCAAAGTTTGTGTTTCACAGAGTTCTCTTCAAGTTTATTCTTGAGTGCGACTATGCTTGCCTCATCTGGGGCTTCTAGTATAACCTAAAATATAATTCAAACAAGTTTTCGCGGCTAATAATCGGGTAAAAAGAAAAATTAAGGGTTTTTTGTTTCTCTAGTACTTTTCCGTGGGTCATCTTGTATAGTTTAAGAAATAATTGACTTTTTCCGTACGCTATCAGCGAACCTGTATATTATACCCAATATGCTCTCTGGTATTTCCAATATTTGGCACCGACCGAAAGTCGTCTTTCTAAACCGAAAATGCGCTGTTTTAAATAAGATATAACTACTAAAAAAATACAAACATTTGGATTAGATATAATGACGTCGTATAATAAATATTCGTGTAATAAGTAAATTATTGTTTTTCTATCCAAATTAGCCATTATAATGAAATAGCGAATAACAAAGTTATAAAATCGCGATTAATCTTAATTCATTGGGACAAGATTCTCAATTTTATATATGTGGGACACCTTGCCGTGGAAAAATCCCACCCTTAAAACTGAAATGATGTGCAGTGAAACCTCTCCTTGCGGACACCTCTATTAAGCGGACACTCCCTTTAGGCGGACAAATTTCTTGGAACCACGCTTTTCCCTATTTGTTTACAAGAAAAATTCACTCCTATAACCGGACGCGGACAATTTTTTTGGTTAAAAAATTCTAAAACCTCCCTTAACCGGACGCGAACCTCTAAACATGGGCATAAATATTGTGTAGTATGTTGGCAGCAACACACTCTGCAGCCGAGGATTTACCTCTTTCAGTATTAATGCGAAGACTAAATAGGGATATTTTGTGTCAGTTAAAATAACAGAAAATTTGACAGATGTTACCGTTATTGTAACTAAGAATAAGAGCAACATTTAGGGCAAAAAAGATAGATATTGGAACATTCAAAATAACAACTCAAACGTTAATTTAGTAGTTTTACACTCCTTCATCTTCTTGTTTATTTATATTTGTTTATTTATTTTTATTAGATTTATGCCTTTTTACAAAATAAACTAAACTAAAATTTTAGTAAAAAATTCGACTGCATTAAAAAAACAATACAAAACTAACATTCAAAACAACGGTAACATTAAAGGACGGCCACCGTAGATACCGGGCGCTGTTACCGTACATAACAAATCAGTAATAACAATAACGGTAACAAAGTGTAAAATACGCGACCCAAAATGTCCCTAAAACTTCTGTCGTATTTACAACATATTTTATTCGGCGAGACTACTGTGTTTTATTTTTATTGTTCAGTTGGGTAGTAATAGATCTCTTTGAAATGGCGCCTAGTAAAGAACTTCCTAGTTTACCCGATTTCTTACCGATTTTCTATTTATAAGTGTTGCTAATTTTTCCCTTTGTGTTGTCCTGTTTTATTATAAGTAATACAACCATGTACGTTTAATAATAAATATATATTAAAATTTGGCAGTTCCCTCTTTTAAGCGGCAACCTCCGATAAGCGGACAAAATCGACAGAACCGTGAGTGTCCGCTTATAGGAGGTTTCACTGTAACTTAAAAAAATGCTATTTTAAAAAAACGCAGAAAACTTTTTTCTTTTCACCTTTTATAAAAGCACGGGCTAGTATTGCCCGAGGTAATCTTTATTGATAAATCGGCCCTTAACAGTGCCAAATTCGCACTTTTGGGTAATATGAAGAGTTTAAAAGATTTTAAGATTAATGTTTTACAAGTCGTATGAAATGTCTATTCTAAATCTCATAAATTCTCATGATTTTGGTTTACGAGATTTAGGGAAAGTTAAAGACATCTCAACAAAACAACGGCTGAAAATAAAATTTGGTATTTAAAAAAAACAGAACAGAACTTTACCTTGTGCATATTATCCAAATCTTTCAAATAATCCCTAGTACTTTCATCCTCGTAACACAAATGTAACACTGCTGTAACGGCATGACAAGCTTGTGCTATCAGCGCCCCCACAGGCCACTTCAGTTCCTTTAAAAGATCGCCCCTGACCACCACGTATTGGACTATGATATTTGAAGACATTTCGAGAAGTTGGAAGAATCAGCAGCTATTTTGTGCCCCTAAAATGGTTTAAAAATGCTAGTAAAAAATATTAGGTAAGTGAGACATCATGATAGGTATTAAGACAGGAACATACTGTATATAGAGCAGTAGTGGCGCGTGGTGTAAAACTTTGAGGCACACACCCAAAAAAAGATTGCGACGCAAGCGAAAATTTTTGTTGAGTGCCACGCCCAACATAAGGGAACGTCCTTAAATTACGAAATGCAAAAATTCTGTATTTTTGACCCCCCTTTCCCCCTCGTAATGCAATTTAAAAAAAAACACATATTAATAACATTGAGTATAACGCAAGGCCAACCCCCCCCCCTTCCCTCCTAGAGCGTTACGTAATTTTAGGACAGGCTCTAACATTGTGAGCGCAGTTAATCTATTCTCAGCCATTGTGGTAAAGAGGAAAAATTAGTTGTCTTTAAATATTGCACGCTAATACTATCAGAATTAGAAACTTCCACCATTTTCGTAACTACGAAATCGTCGAAATCAAAACAATACGGCCCGATCGATAACCCCAAGTTATATCAGTGCACTAATTTAAAGGACACATGAGGTGCTTTAACAAAAATCAAATTATTAATTTCAAAATTGTACTAACCGTCCGCCATTTTGTTTTAAAATTATGGATTTTTCTGTCTTGCTCACGAAACAAGTAACTTGTGTTGTTAAACTTTATCAAAATTAGACACATACGTTTTGAGTTGTAGTTGTTATAAGAAATTGTAACACGCAAATTGTTCTGTGTATTTGAATGGCACACTTTTATGTATTTTTGATTTTCAGAATAAAACTCAAAACGATAGGAACAACGGAGCCGTTTTTAAGCTACGGAAGGTTTTTAAAAATCTGCATTTTGGGAGGGGGCTATAACTTTTTATTTTTCATTTTGGTGTCATTTGCTTTTTAATATTATTTTTTATAAAGTCTGTCAAATGGAATTTTATCTGTCACTTTTAGTTTTTGTGATACATAAAGTATCTTTCTTCTCTGTTTAATTTTTTGTTTATTATTTATTTACCTCTTTATTTTTGATTAATTTGTTCATTTGATAATTTTAACATATTTAAAACGCAGTACACAAATTAAAAAATAAAATAAAAATAAAAACAAAAAATATCAGTTGGATTATTTATAATATAATAATTTTTAAAAAAGCAATTTCAACCAAAATTAAAATTAAAAATGTACACTCTATAAATGCAGACTTTTCAAAAACCCACTGTAAAACTGGTTGCCATATCAAAATGAGGTTAATCGAGTTCGCAAGTGGAAGTCACTTTCTTTCTATCTTCCCCAGAAAGACCTGAAACTTCCCAAAAACATTGCATTTTAAATTTTTTATACCGAAATTTCTCGAAAACAAAAGCCCGTAAGATACGTTTCCACTAAAGAAACATTAAGCAACTTTTTGTAGCAATTTGTTTCCTCTCGCTGCTGTAGACATGAAACGTACAAAAACAATGATAAAATTTTTGTTTTCATTAAAGCATTAGAAGCAAAAAAAGTTTTAGTTGTTACTACTCATTTTTCCTGGTATACAAGCAAAACATTGACCAACTTTTTGTTTTGATTTGTTTCTTCTTGTTGCAGTAAACATAAAACATACAGAAACAATAATTATACACCTTTGTTTCCATTCAATCAGCCAAAATTAGTTGTTGACCTGTTTCCTGTTAATGAACCAACATTAAGCAACTTTTTGCTTGCTCTTGTTGCCGTAAACATAAAACATTCAGAAACAATTATCAACTTCCAACGCAACTGCAACACATGAACTTGTTTCTGTTTCGTCGTGATGCCGTTTTTCCTTTGAACTTTAATGTTTAAATTGGAAACCGGCCGGCGCCGCCGACAAAAACCATAACCGGCATTTATTTCTGGAACAGAGTAAAATTAAGGAACATTTTTGGAAGTTGCAACAACCGGTATATTTGTTTCCGAAAACATAGAGCCACATTCACAACAAGCAACACCATTGGATTATTTATAAAAAAGCAATTTGCACCAAAATTAAAATAAAAAATTTATAGGCCCGCTCCATAAATGCAAACTTTTCAAAACCCACTGTAAAACTGGTTCATATATCAAATATCAAAATGAGAATAATCGAGCCTCGCAAGCAGGCGGGCGGATCTAGGAACTTCATTTGGGGGGGAAAATATCATAATAAATATTGCATAAAAGTATTTTGCATAGGGTACGTGTATTCTGTGTGTCAAAACTAAATATACCTAAATTAAGATTTGAGGAGGCGATTTCTCCTTTACCCCTCCCGTAGACCCGCGCCTGCGCAAGTGGGGGTCACTTTCTTTCTATCTTCCCCCAGAAACTCCTAAAACCCCCCAAAAACATTGTATTTGGGACACCCTGTACAGTTTCAGTTTTTTATACCGAAATATCTAGAAAAGAAAAGACTAAGATCCGTTTCCACTAAAGAAACATTGAGCAACTTCTTGCTGCGGTAGACATAAAACGTACAAAATTAATGACAAACTTTTTGTTTTCATTAAAGCATTAGAAGCAAAAAAAGTTTTAGTGGTTACTACTAATTTTTCCTGTTATACAAGAAACAAACACATTGACCAACTTTTTGTTAAGATTTGTTTCTTCTTGTTGCAGTTAACATAAAACATACAGAAACAATTATAAACCTTTTGTTTCTATTCAATCAGCCAAAATTAGTTGTTGACTCATGTTTCCTGTTAATTAAGCAACATTGAGCAAAATTTTTGTGTGCTCTTGTTGCCGTAAACATGAAACTTTGAGAAACAATTATCAAGTTGTTGTTTCCACCGCAACCGCAGCACATCAACTTGTTTCTGTTTTGTGGTGTTGCCGTTTTTCCTTTGAACTTTACCGCTTAAATTGGAAACCCGGCGGCGCCGGTGACAACCAGCATTTATTTCCGGAACTTTAAAGCAAAATTCAGCAACTTTTAACATTATTGGAAATTGCTCAATTTTGCTTCAGTGGAAACGTACCTAGCTAAACCGGCAACAAGAAAGGAACAACCGGTAAAGTTTTGATTTTGTTTTTAATTTTTGACTGTGGTGTCAGTTTTTGTTGTCTTTTCTACATATTTTTTTCTTCGACGTGATTGGTCCCAAAAAATAAATTATATTTTAAAAATGATCACCTGCACCTTAATTTTCTCCAATTTTCCAGTAGTTTTTTAAATTGCATCGCAAAACGCACAAGCTCAGCCTAAAAAATTGTTTTGGGAAATTGAAGGAATTTTAGGGAATGAACTGCTTTTTATATTGACCTAATCTTAACAAAGTGTTTCCTATTTATTTCTTACTGTTTCAAATTAAAATAAATTAATCCATGGCGGATCTGATACCTTCCTATAGCTAGCTTATTAGCACATTTCAAGTGAACCCCATGATATATCAGCCTTGAAAACAGTTTTTTGTAAATATCTTAGAAACGAAAGCTCCCACGAAGTTTTTGGTATAACACAAGATATTTAGAAAAATGTGATCTACTACATTCCGAAAACGTTAAAAAACTGTCATTAGCATTAATGGATTTTGACCGAAACCTAATCGGCTCGTTGCAGTGCCGAATACTATTTAATGAAAACCGATTTAGCGGTTTAGGTGCTATCGTGGTACGGACGCGACATAAACATTGACGCCATCTATAGAAATCCTTTGCAAACCATGCCGGCGGCGTAGCGTGCCTGAAGAGGGGGGTTCGGTTCGGTTCGGTTCGGTTCGGTTCGGTTCGGTTCGGTTCGGTTCGGTTCGGTTCGGTTCGGTTCGGTTCGGTTCAGTTGCCACCCTTCAATCCGTTGAAATAGTGAACCGGCCCTGCTACTTAATAAAGCTTAGGGCGCTTAAGGCACCCATGGGGCGCCCGTACACTCGGGGCGGGGGGGGTTCGCTCCCCCCACGCTACGCCACTGCTGATGCCTGATGCAGTGTTGTTATTTGTGGTGAGTTTTCCTCTCCACAAATGGTCCCGAATTTAGGACGTCCCGCGAAATCCAGGACGGGTGGCAACCCTGACCAGGAGCTTTTGCTTTTGGTCATTAAAGTTTTTTCATTGTGGTTTTTTTAATTGTTAATCAAATTTTTTAGTATCTATTTATAGGTAGGTCCGTAAGTTGACCACCAAATTAAAAATTATGTTAAAATCGGTTTCAGTAGGGACCTATTGCAATAAAGCCAGACACAAATTGTGCCGGGCACTATATTGACAGTTTCGCATTAAAAACTGACAGTTAATCTTTCAAAATAAACATCCAGAAATCCAGTTGTTTATTTTCCATTAATAGTGGCGGCACTATTTAAATTATTATATTTTCTTGTCGATTTTAAACAGCGGCGTAGCGTGGGGGGGGGGGGGGCGGGGGGTTCGTCGCCCCCCCCCCCCAAGGGTAGTGGCGCCCCATAGGTGGCCGAAGCGCCCTCAGCTTTATTAAGTCGGGCCCCGGTAATGGCCAATTGAGTGGGTGCCAAAGGAAACTAACGACATGAAGACTTTTTTTTTTTTTTTGGTCGCAAGATTTGTGAGAGGCGCCTTTTTGACCTTTTTTTTGTCACAAGATTTTTCATCAGTTTTCAGAGGCGCCCTTTTTAGCTGTCGCCCCCCCCCCCCCGCCCTTTCGGGCACGCTACGCCGCTGATTTTAAACACCTTTTCTCCGCTTTGTATATGTTTACAACTGGTGGCGGGTTAGCAGAATTTTAATTTTAAAAACTTAATAAAGAATATTTTAGTTTGTGAACGACCCCTAATATTTGTGATCACCATTCAAAAAGAACTTCTTGCCAAATCACCACATTGTGATAAGTACTAACTTCACTAGAGTAAATATAACCAAAAATTTTGGTCTTTGTTGTTATTTTTTGGTGTTCTGGATTTTAGTCACCCCCCAAAAAAAGAGTCCACGTAATCGTAACAGCGATAGCTATTTTTTCTACTTCCCTTTGTCGATTCAAGAATAACACCCCAGCACCGACCCCCCATCTGTCTTTCAGAACGGCGCGCAGGATTCGTCAGTATTGATTTTTGGGCGAATGTAGGTCTGCATTGCACCAAGCCATTAGTGTTTTTAAATTGCAAAAAAGCCCCCAAAAATGGCTGTTTTTAAAGTAACCAAGTGCCCCACAGATGAGCTGTCTATAACTAACTGTGCAATTGTTAATGAAGGTGATTTCCCCGGAATCAAGCATATCATAATCAGTACAGGTGGAGGACAAACATTTGCTTTTTCAATCAAATCACATCCAGCTATACCTAGGGGTCAAATTGGATTTAGCTTGCCTCAAAGAAAATGGGCAGTCTTGTCTCTGAATCAAGATCTTTCTGTCGACCCTTACAATCCCCATGACTACTTGTCATCAGTAGTTTTGGAAGTTGACTACATGCAAAAAAAAACCACCTCCCAAGAGCAGTATGACACAGATGAAATGGCTAAGGAATTTTTATTGTCATTCCCAAATCAGATATTTACTGTAGGCCAGCAACTTGCTTTTGCATTTAAGGATAAAAAATTATTGTCTGTCACTGTCAAAGATTTAGAAGCTGCAAACATATCTGCCATAAAAGAAGGCCGAGATGCTAAACCACGAAAGGCAAAAATTGGCCAGTTAATACCAAATACCTCAGTTCAATTTGAAAAGGCGGAAGGTTCTGGTTTGAATCTTACTGGAAAATCCAAAGGTAAAGTAGTGAGACAGTCAATTATTAATCCAGATTGGGATTTCAACAAAATGGGAATTGGTGGTTTAAGCAATGAGTTTAATGCCATTTTTAGACGAGCATTTGCTTCAAGAGTCTTCCCAGCAGAAGTTATTGAACAACTTGGTTGCAAACATGTGAAAGGTATTCTTCTATATGGCCCACCAGGTACTGGAAAAACATTAATGGCTAGACAAATTGGAAACATGTTAAATGCAAGAGAACCAAAAATTGTAAATGGCCCTCAAATCTTAGATAAGTATGTTGGTGAGTCTGAGGCGAATGTGAGGCGCTTGTTTGCTGATGCTGAAGAGGAGGAAAAAAGAGCTGGACCAAACAGTGGTCTTCATATTATAATCTTTGATGAGATTGATGCCATTTGCAAGCAGAGAGGTTCTGTAGCCGGAAACACTGGTGTACATGATACTGTAGTAAACCAGTTGCTTTCCAAGATTGATGGTGTAGAACAGCTAAACAATATTTTAGTTATTGGTATGACCAACAGGAGAGACATGATAGATGAAGCTCTGCTAAGACCTGGCAGATTAGAAGTCCAGGTTGAAATTAGTCTACCAGATGAAGATGGCAGGGTTCAGATTTTAAACATTCATACTTCCAGAATGAGGCATTTCAAGAAAATTCACTCTGATGTTGACACCAAAGAATTAGCAACTTTGACAAAGAACTTTTCTGGTGCTGAATTGGAAGGTCTAGTGAGAGCTGCTCAGTCAACAGCAATGAATCGTTTGATAAAAGCAGCTAATAAGGTAGAAGTAGATCCTGATGCTATGGACAAGTTGATGGTTACAAGATCTGATTTTATGCATGCCTTAGAACATGATATCAAACCTGCTTTTGGTACTGCAGAAGAAATTCTAAATCAATATCTTGCCCGTGGTATTGTCAATTGGGGACCACCAGTCACCAATATCTTGGAGGATGGAATGTTGTTTACCCAGCAAGCCAAAGCCACAGATACCTCAGGAATTGTGTCAGTCCTGATCGAAGGGCCTCCAAATTCTGGTAAAACTGCACTGGCTGCTCAGCTAGCAAAAAATTCAGAATTTCCATTTGTCAAGATTTGTTCACCAGAAGAAATGGTGGGATACACTGAGACAGCCAAGTGCCTGACTGTTCGCAAAATTTTTGATGATGCATATAGATCAACTCTAAGCTGCATTCTCGTTGACAATATTGAAAGGTTATTGGATTATGGTCCAATTGGACCAAGATATTCCAACCTTACCCTCCAAGCATTGTTGGTTTTGCTAAAGAAACAACCTCCTCCAGGCAAGAAGTTGCTGGTATTATGCACAAGTAGTAGAAGGGAGGTTTTAGATCAAATGGAAATGCTTTCTGCTTTCACTGCCGTACTACATGTGCCCAACTTATCAAAACCTGAACATGTTTTAAATGTACTTGAAGCATCTGAGGTTTTTAGCAATCAAGAACTAAAGCAAATAACTCACCAGCTACATGGAAAACGAATATTTATTGGTGTTAAGAAGCTGCTCGCTTTGATTGATATGGCCAGACAGACAGATGAAAGGATGAGAGTCATCAAGCTAATTACAAAACTGGAAGAAGATGGAGCCTTGGAAGATCCAGGAATGGCTTAAGAAATAAAATTAATACCCATAATGTGTGTATATTGTTGTGTTTTAAAAGTTTAAACAAAGTTTAATCTAGTATTATGCTTATAATAATATAATAAATAGTCAAAAGTCAGGTGAAATGTGCATAATCTAATTACTGTGTTGCAATAATACAAAAATAAGTGAAGTGAATCAGCTTTTAGATGTTTATAGGAAATGCTGTTTTAATAACATAAATTATTCTTTTTCAATTAACTTTTTATACTATGAATTCAACTTCACAATAATCTGATGTTTTGTTACCAGTTTATAACTAAGATCTGTTTTATCCAGTAACATAAGGCACAATGGACCAATAGAATGTTTAATTTGAGTATCTTTTTGATCTCCTTAGTACAATAAGATACATGTATAAAATTGAGCACTAAATATGTCCATTCTGTATTATGTTGCTGGCTAAATCAAGCATAAGTTAAACATTGATTACATTGTAAATTTTGTTAAATATTTTGTAGCCATATTGTCTGACTACTAAGGGCTGGTTTACCCAACAATGCAATTGACAAACTTAAATGGTGATATATTTAATCTGTCTTTTCTCTGCCTGCTCAGCATAAAAGATATAAAATAAGCACTAAATTTGCCCATTATGCAATATGTTGCTGGGTAAATCAGGCATCAAAAGCAGATTATTCTGGTAGGTACTTACATACATACTTAATTAATAGGTTTTCCAAACAAAAACTTGATTCCATTTTTAACTATTTAGTTAGTAAATTATTGTTTGTAAAAAAGATTTTTATTTATGGTTAATAAACTGTAGTGAATAAAATAAAAAACATTAAAAGCAAAGTTAATTTTTTTTCAAACCTTAAATAGGTCGACTAACCCTCCAGTGGTGAGGAAAAGAATCACAATTTAGGTTTCATTGCCATATTTGTGTGAACAAATTAATATACATTTTTGCAAAATTGAATAAAAATTTAATATCTGAGAAATTTGTCAAGTATTACCTATAAACAGTTTCACTATTACCACTAAAATATTTCAGCACAGCAGTTCATTTAAAAATGTCAAGTCAACAAACAGACCAGTTTAACGGACCTGACAAGCTGACAGCCTTGTAATAGCAGACTGTCCATTACAAAATGGACATATGAGAACCCTAACTTAGTTGACATTGGTCCAACAGTCTGAAAACCATTTAAATCATGAATTTGGCATATTTTATTATTTAATCAAGCAAATTGCCAATATATTACTTTAAACAAAAAAAACTTCAGAAACCAACTGAAAGGTTTTAAAAAATGGAAAATAACAAATAAAAACTGTTTCATGTATGAAAATGATTTGATGAATGAACCAACAATATTTACAGTTGTTAGTTTTTAAAAATGAGTCAATCCCCAAACTGTACCTACAAAAGATTTTAGTACTTACAGAAAACATGATACATGTTTTATTTGTGTTATGCTATCTATAGACAACCCACTTTATTTGATTTTACGATTATGTCTTATGTTATTTTCTGCATAAACTGGCATAACATTAAGAAGCAATCAGAAAAGGAAAAGCTGCATTTTTCCAACTAATTATATTTTAGCCATACGGTTTTTAGTTCTTACCTTAATCCCAAAGCTTGTTTTCACAACAAAAAGTTTTCTTTAAAAAAAAATTAAAAAGCCGGGAAGGGTTAACTATTATTATTTTTTAATTGACTTGAAAACCGTGGAATTGCCTCTCACCAATTTTTGGCCAAAAAGCCATAAAATAAACAAAGATCCAGAAGAATCATACACAAGCCAAACTTTTTTGAAGAACTGTGAATTTGTAATTTTTATTTTTTTGTGGATTGTAATCTTGTTTTTGAAAGAAAAAAATATTACCAAAATGCCTGGACTTCTTAAAGATGAGGGTTCTTTTAAAGAGGCAATTAAGTAAGTATTGTAAACGAATTTAATTATTTTCGTTTAGTGGAGGACTCATTGGGAAGTGAGAGAGGGTGGCATATCTTTAGGAAGAACCTCACATTATGTATTTTGCTCGGTATTTTGATAGTGGTTCCTCAAAAAGCGCTTTCTTAAATATTTTAGGTGGGTTTACTCAGCCACCTAGTCGAGGGGTAGGACACTCCAAAATTTGTATACCTATCTCTGAAATACATGTATTTTACTTTTATTTGTTATTTCAAAGTATTTTATTGTAATTAAAAGTATTTTAATGTATTTCAATGTATTTTAAACAAAATTTGTACACCTATTTCAGACATGTCCCACTCCTCTAACCTAGTAAATATTTCAAATCTAACAGGTAAACACTAACATAAAGGTGTCAAATTTTGTATGATGTCTTTAAGTAATTATACACATAATTATATTAGTTTCAATATTTTTAATTTGCACATAATAAGTTAGAGATTTACATTTTTAAATTATACCTTGCATATTGCTGGATAAACCTGTCTTTAGGCATTAACAGTGCTATCTTATAAACATTCAATAAACAATATTAAAAGTAAGTACATAAAATAAAGCCACAGCATGGCACTTATAAATATAAATTCTTTATTTACTCAAGACTAATTATTCAAAATGCAATGTAGTACAGTATAAACATCAATCTGGTGTAAAAAGTAATATATCAATATTTGTATGTTACTATTAAACAAAATTACTTCCTACCTGGGCAAACATTCAAATTTTTAATATGACTATGACTAAAACAGTCAATGGTAAAATGATAAAAAATAAATAAAATAAATTAAACAACAAAACTAGTGTTCAGACTAAAACAGATAAACTCCTCGTTTTCCTCTAAGAGTAGTTTTCTTTTAAACTTTATCTTAAAACTATTTGTATTTAGTAAAGATTTCAAATTTTAATCGAATAAATTATATGCATTCAACCCTTTAAAGAACAATGCATTTTGTGATCTATGTTGTTTTATCTTGGGTGTATAAAAATTATTTCTAGATCTTGTGTTGTATGTCTGAATGCTAAAATTATATTTTATTCTTTCAGTGAAGTATTGTGGGGCAAGGCCTAATTTTATTTTGCAACTTGCAAAAAGGGATCTTGGTTTTTCGAATTTGATCTAACTATAATTAATAGTTGTGAATAATTATTGCTTGATTCCCTTTAAATGATAAGTCACCAAATATTTCTACTGTCTTTCCAACACTAAGTTAGAAAAAGGTTTTTAAATAATTCAGTGGCCCAAACCACCGGCATTACAATAGGGGCGATGCTGAAATTGGGCAGTCATTTGGTTAATTTGGACCTTTTTTTTGGTACTTAAACTAGTTCTTTTTTGAGTTAGTTGGGAAAAGTCAAAACATATTTTATTATCTGCCTTGGGAATATTAAAATAAAGTATAATATTCTACACACTACTACAATATTTTTCTAATAATTTTCTTTTGTTGTAAAAAGTTATGGTTTTTACTTTTTTCAAAGTTAACTAAAACTCAAAACAATTTTTTTTGGTAATGCATGTTAGTATTTAGTATTCATATTCAAATATTAAAAAAAAAATTAGTACACTTACAATTTTAAACTTTTTTTTATCTTAAATATAATAAGTTCCTAAAACCGTGATTGGCGGGTGTAGAGGGGTACATACAGTGGCCCACACTTCCTGTTATTTTTTTATTGATATTGATTCCCAAAACGAGGCACTGCACTAATTAGTCATTAGCTTACTATTTTATTGCACTAATTAGTCATTAGCTTACAATCTTTTAAAAGATTTCATTAGAGAGGAACATATATACTCTTATCTGGTTGTTACGAACATATTGATTTTGCCAGGCTTTGACATTTTCTATTTGTTGTTGTTTTGATTGTTTTAAAGTCAAAGAAATTATGACCGAGCTTTCTACAAAACAAATGACCGTTTTTGCAACTAAATCAATATTTTTGCGCACATTTTAATATAATTTTGGATTCTCTTTTATGTTTCGGATCTTTTTTTATTAGGTAAGTACCTATATTTTATCTCTCCTTTAAAAGATATTGGTGTTTTATCATACACATAGGTATAAAGCGGCACCCTGCATGTACAAAGTAAAACAACAATTTTTTAAGGCTTCTTTACTTAGAGTTTGCTGCAAAATTTGGTTTACCATAGCTATGACGTGGTGCCACTTATATACATCCTCAACTATATTGCCTCCTTAGTAAGACCCACCTATCTACATTTTCACATATTTCGGAAAAGCGAGTTTAAAGTTTAAATGCTTGCCAAGAGTTACATAGTAATAAATTTTCTTTGTTGGTAAATGTTGATGGGTTTCTAGTAGCAATATGTAAGTAATAAAACAAAAAAAAAGTTACAAATTATTACCTATTTAAAGCCATTTTCAGTCCTAACTCATTTTTTATTTTTTTGCAGATAGGTGGGTCTTACTTAGGACGGCAGTATAGGTATAAGTAGAGACCTTGTATGTATGAGATATGTTAAAGAAATGAGACACAACAATACCATCAAATTCACAAACTCACATTTTTTGGTTATGTTATTTTCTTGCCAAGTTCTTGGCATTTCAGTCTAATAATTTATGTTATCAGCGGTGAGTGATATCAATCATTGTGCAACATATAAACAAACAGATTTGTTCATCACCTCTTGTAAATATTTATCAAAAATCATTTATTTTTCTTTTCTGATGTTTATGAATTAACAAGGATGGAAGGTGCTCTATAAACAAGGCTTGAATTAATGCAAAAAGATATTGTCTGATTTACTAAATGATGTGACTTGAATGATATGGTGCTAAATGTTTTTCTCGTAACCTAAAACCAGTCTCAAACAAATATTTAATAAATAAAATTCCAATTGAGAAGGTTGGTATTATTCATGACCTTGGTGTGATGTTTGACTCAAGACTCACATTTTCTGAACACATAAGTTGTATATGCAAAAAGGCCTTTAAAATGCTAGGTTTCTTAAAAAGAAACACAGCAGACTTTAATAATGTAATTGTTCTAAAAACTCTATATACATCACTTGTAAGGTCACATGTCAAAAGTAAGTGTTTGGTTTTCTCTGTCTAAAATTCATATAGATGCTCTCAAGAGAATTCAAAAGACATTTTTGAGCTATGTGGGCTATAAACAGAAAATTCCACAATAAATAATAGACTACAATCAGATATAACTTATCATCAAATTGATTGTCCAGAGCTGTTAGAAAAAATTAACTTTTATCAAGAATTTTTTGTACCTACAGTACATTTACAGACAACCAATACTTTTCTTCCAAACCAACATAGAACAAATTATGGCCATCATCTTTTCTACAAAATTGAAAACCATTCAAAGAAAAATAAAGTGTTGCATTAAGACATGGAACCTTAACCTTACTTTTATTTATGAATGTGCGTTATGTATAACAACTTACTTTAAAATTGTAATTAAATTTTTAGATTAAAAATGAATAATCAAAACAGTTAAAATTTCCTTCACACTTAAGCCTGTCTGACATTTTATTGAAGAACTTAATACACAAATAAGTAGGATTAAACTTATAGGTGAAATATTTAGATGTTCTTATGTAAGATTTTTCTTTTTTGTAAGTGGATTTGTACCCGTAAATAAATAAATAAAAAATAAAGTATAAGTTTGTTGCATCTCTATTTCTTTAAAATATTTCATACATACAGGGTCTCTAGGTATAAGAGGCCTGTATGTACTAAAATAGATGTATATCAAGGTAGCAGTGGCGGTTATTCAATAAGGGCTGCGGGGCTGCAGCACCGGATAATTTTGAGTACAGTAATATATCATTTAGTACAGAAATATATCCTTTTTTTTCTCACTAATTAGGAAGGCACATGCCTACAAAATTTGTATAATTGGTACGAGGGGCAAGCCTGTTGCTATTCGGGCTCTTGTCTTGTTCTGGTGGGCGTCGTGCTTCGCTCTTCTCGGGTTTGCGCTGTGTAGATGCGCCGTGGATTTTGCCGGGTCTGTTAACCAAACTCCCCCGAATAAAGGAGGGATGAATACAGATTTTACCACATATTAAAAAGGATAGAACTATTCAACTGACGTCTCAGCTATGCAAAATTTTAGAAAATCGGGGTAGTCACCCGTTTATATTATGAACAAGTGGTAACTGCAAATTTGTACGTATTATAGTTGAGGGTTGGCATAATTTACGGCATTACGGTACTTTAATGAATAAATATTTATTTTAGTGTTTGCCAGACCAAAGGGATTTGTAATAAATAGTTTTATAAGTGCGGTGTGTGGTACAAAAAACTTTAATAACACATGTAAACTACCGATATTATAACCATTACTTTCCGGGATTTTAAAAGTTTACCTTTTTTTTAACGACAAGTTAAAAATCAAACAAAAAGGTTGTCCTTTAGGGCCTATCCTTAAATTACGTAACGCTTAAGGGGGGGAGGGGGTTTGGCTTTGCGTTACACTCAATGGTTTTTAATGTGCGTTTTCTTGAAAATGCGTTACGAGGGGGGGGAGGGGAAAAAATCGGCGGCAAAAACTATACAAGAAAATTCTCTCGCGATTTTTATAAGCGTTTTAAATGGATTCGTGGTTGCAGTGTAAAAAACAAATTATTTGGTTTTCCTTGTTTGATATTTGGTGTTGACTCAAAGTGGATTCCGATGTTGACGATTTGAACCGCGTACCGGATTTTTAAAAATTGTCTTGTTCCCCACTTTGCAGAACCGCCACTTTTAAACCTGCAAGGCAGCAGAACGATTTTGGAAAACAAAAAAAATTTATATGTTTATAATAAGCTGCTAATTAGTTGCCAATCCAAAAAATTAGTGCTCTCTTAAAAAAAAAAACAAGATGTTATGCTCACTCTATATAAACTAAGCAGATCACTTATTAAAATACTAAATATTTTTGAAATATTTTTTGACTAAAAAATTTGCTGCTAAGGGAACATCCTTAAATTATGTAACACAACAATTCAGGATTTTTTAACCCCCGGTCCCTCCTTTGTAACGTATTTTCAAGGAAAAACACATTAAAAAACCATTAAGTGTAATGGAAGGTTCAATGTAAGTTACAAAATAATAGTTGCTTCTATAAAACATGGAATCATCTCTTGTTTGATATCTATAGGAAATGTGTGTACTTTTTTTTACCTTCCTAGCCCGCGTAGCAATGGCTAGAGGAGGTATTATTTTTGACGATTTTTTTTTGTTGAGATAATGCCGAAAATGTGTTATTTGGTTGTATTTTGACCTATCTTAGCAATATCGTCAAGATGTCTGTGTGTGTATATATTTCTGTCCATAACACGATAGCTCCTAAACCGCTGAACCGATTTTCATAAAAAATTTCATGTAAAATAGTATTCGACACTCTTACGAGCTGATTAGATTTTGGTGAAAATCCATTAATGCTAATAACAGTTTTTTGACAATTAAACATTTTTAAAAATGCTAACTTTATAACAAAGCGTTGCGGCGCATCAACATGCGGTTTTCGGATAATAGTAAACTATAATAAAAACATCGTAAGAGCTTTAGTTTACAAAAAACTGTGCTAATAGGATAGCTATGAAGGTGTCAGATTTGTCATGGATCCATTCATTTTTTTTGTTTAAGTGAATATAGTTGCACACAATCTTTTTAGATTTAAAATTTCCTCTGTGTATAATAAATTTGTTGAATACAGACATATTTTTTTTTAAGTTTCTCAATATTATTAGGGTTGGGTATTTGACTGGGTAAACTCATTTTTGTTCAATTTACCAATAAAAAAAATATATTCTTAATATTTTTTTGAATTTACAAAACAAACACAAATTCCTACAAGAATATAATTGCATGAAAGTAGCTCTCTCTCTCTCTGCTCCTTGCCTTCTGCTAGAGTACTGTCGCAATTGAAAATTGAGTGAAAGTTCCAGAGTTCCTCTCCGGCCTCATATTCCAACTATTCACTAGCGACGAGCTCTTCACTCGCGCGCTATCTAATAACCGGTCAAAGTTGTCTGACAGTTCTTGAAAGTTATTCTTATTTGTTAAAGTTATTTTCAAATGTTTACTTTTTCAGCAATTTTTCATGGCTAAGCGGGCACCCGTGGTGTTTTGGGGGCGGGCGTAGAAAGATTTTGTTTCTCTTGTATTTTTCCGAGGACACCTATTAAGTCTTGACACTTAACTGTTTCGTCCTTAAGGAACTCTTCAGAATACTGCTTGATCAATGTGGCACTTTTGTAAAACTACAGAGACAGTATATGAATCTCATCTGAAGATATTGGTAAGAGAAATGATTAAATAATGCCTGCGATACCGTATGCTTTCACATAAGTGGCGACATCTAGAAATACAAAAGGAACTGATGAACCAGAGTAAAAATAAAAGGTAGGCAGATAAAACGAAAAACAGTACTCATGACCGTGACATAATTTCATCTATCTGCCTTGCCTGATTTTTATGGTTAATTTATTGGAGCTGATGATGATGTTGATACATAATATAAGTGGGCTTTGCAGCCCTTTCACCGCGACCACCTGTGGGTCTATTGTGGGTCACTTTTGAGTGATTTTTCACCATTGAATGCCCAGTCCTCCAAAAACATTTAATTATTGCAGTTACGCTTTTTTCACAATTTCGACATTTATAAAATTTATGACCATTAATTGGCAGTTGGTTTTGATCTTGATTGCTACAGATTACATTAGTTTACTGTGTTGATTGCATTGAAATATTTTGTTTTGTTAGTTGTCATATTTCAGAAATTCTGACTTGGTATAAAACATAAGAGTTGAACTTGTACAGGTTTGTTCCTAGCTAAATACAATATTTCTGAAGCTAATACTTTTATGAATATTCTAAAGGGGTTCTTTACAAAACTATTACTGCGCGATATTTGTCAAATTAAAGGCTAATATAATTTCATGTCCGTTAATAAACAGACAAAAGCTGACTTTTTTACATATCCTGGTATTTTTTCTACCAGATTATATTAAAAAAATACGTCTTGTAGTATATTTAATAGCCCGTGGACATGGTTCAAT
Source organism: Aspidapion aeneum (assembly GCA_963576565.1). NCBI lineage: Eukaryota > Metazoa > Arthropoda > Insecta > Coleoptera > Brentidae > Aspidapion > Aspidapion aeneum. The sequence continues at coordinate 37,143,646 of OY755047.1, read as the reverse complement.
TTAAAACAAAAATACTTAATGACTATTATTTTTCTAAAAAAACAACTTATAAAAATAGTCTGCCCGGTTTTTGAATTATTTACAATCTACATTTTTTTCTGTGAACTAAAGGCCCTGCATACATTTAATAGTTGTTTTGTGGGGAAACACATCAGTCATATGTATGAAGGGCCTCTATAACAAACCATAGGAATATGTCAAACTGCGTACCTGTTGTTCCTGTACCTATAGTTTCGGAATCTTACATTGTGGCGCCATCTATTACCATAGTATGTAATCACGCCCACGTCTTTTTGAAGAAAAAATTCATATGCTAGGCTAAAGCGATTATTATCAGATGATTGATTTCTTTGAAATTAGTAACTGAACGGATTCGTTCTGCAAAATTAGGTCACCTAGGGTTTTCTTTATCTATTTTTTAATCATACAACTAAATGAAATAGAAATAGGTATTCTATTCCAATTTAATATCCTATTATAAAATTCCGACATCGTCTATTCCAAACGTTCAAGACCGGAATCTGTAATCCACGGAATCAGAACAGATATATTTTATATTAGGTGCCGGTACACGGAACAGGTTGGCGATACCTGTTCCAAAGTAACAGGTACCGTTCCATCGACCCATTCCTAATTTACAGAGGTTTTAAACTGAACTTGAAATCTCAGAGTGGGGGCGTTTCATCTGTCATAATCATCATTATTGAATTTTAAACCTTTAACTAGGCAACCCACAATCTCTGTAGTTCACTTTCAAGCTGAATGGGCCGAACAGTGCGCTCAAGTGAACGAAGTCCTGGACGCCCTGTCAAAACAAAGCGAATTCGCCAACGTTAAGTTCTATTCTTGTCCTGCAGAAGAAGTTAGCGAGGTTGCTTTCAACTACAAAATTGAGGCTGTACCGACCGTTCTAGTATTCAGGAGTAACGACAAATTAGACCGAGTAGATGGTAAGTAAAACAATTAGAGATCTGAGCCCTGAAGGGGAGAAAAACTAGAGATATCCCAAAAAAAATAACCCCAAAATTAAACTCGCCCCGCCTGGGAAAACAGAGTCTATTAAACTAAAAAACAAAGGAAAAAATCGGCAACACGCTAGAAGCTTACCTTCTGTAATTCTGCAGCAGTCCCAAAATTTCACTGGCGGTGCCGCCCCTCCTTGCGACTGGAATTTCGGTCTTCAACCCGAAAACACGTGTGACTTCTTTTAGTTTTTTGGCGGAAGTGAAGTCTTCATTCTCCTGTCACACACAGGGTGGCGCTTAAAACTCCCAGCGTGAGCAAAAAACGCGAATGATTTTAACAAAATGATCAGGTGATCAAAAAGAAAATAACTTTCAACAAAGAGAGAAATTATCACCTGATCGGAATTTTTCCCAAACAGGACTTTCTTTTTTGAAGGTTTTTGCAGAAAGCCCAAAAATATCAAAACAAACTTTAAGGTTAGGTTTTCCCAAAAATTCAAAATAACACAATAAAGAAAAAATAACTGGCAGCATTAAACAACAATAATGACAAAGAATATCGTCGACTGACAGAGGAAGTACCCACAAAATGAATTTTTCAAAGGCTTTTTTAAAAATTAAACACCTTTTTCCACAGAAGATTATTTTGTATTGCCCGTTCAAACCAGGATGTGGTGGATGAGGGATGTGTAGGCCGGCGCGTTCGCGCTTTACTGGAACCAAATTCTCATTACGATAGATAGAGAGGACGACATGTCTCTATAGAATTTTACAGTAAATAGAATCTGGGCTTTACTTCGGTTGTGCTCTTATGCAGAAATTGCGAGGATCGGTGCCGCCCGCATTCCTGTGATACCCCCCGCGCAACGGTTAGCGCTGACTGTTACAGCCCCTCATGTGCACTTTAAATTAATGCACTGGGACGACTTGGCGTTATCGGTCAGGCTCTATTGTTTTGATTTCGTAGTTACGAGAGTGACGGAAGTTTCTGGTAGCATTAGCGTGCAATATTTAAATACAATTAAATTTTCTTCTTTACCACAATGGGTGAGAATAGATTAACTGCCCTGGCAATGTTATCTATTGAGGAAAAAATGATTTTCATATAGCAAAAAGGCCTCTAACATTTTTTTTATGAAAATTAAAATTATTGGTTTAAATTGCTTTTTTATTAAAAAAAAAAATTATTGTGTGTGCTTAAGACCACACGGCAGAAGTGTAAACTTGGCGAAATTAATAATACTGGCCCATTACATAATCTGCAAAGCGGACCGAACCGAACTCTTCTGTGTACTGGCCTTCATCTGGCCCGAATGAGCGTTGCATAGCTGAGCCTGACGGCTCAGTTTAATTCACTACCCACAAAAACTGCTATACGATCCTAAAGAAGTTTACACTTCATAAATTAATAATAATGCAACTCTGAAATTAACTTTAATCTGTCACTCTTAGTGTGATATATTACATAAAGTTGGTATTTTTTATGGTATGACTTCTCAGTTTTTTTCACCCCTCGAAACACTTGAAATCCCTCAAAAACCTTGTATTTGGGACACACTGTACTTAGCCTTTGCTAACAACGTGGTGGAACGGGCTTAAATATATAATGTTTAAATATATATTTTTGTTTACAAAGGTGCCGACGCAGCAAAAATTACAGAAACAGTACGAAAATACAGCAACCTAAAACCAGAAGATGTCCAAAAGGCGTTGGAAGAACGATTGGTGTCGTTGATCAACAAGTCCAAAGTAATGTTGTTCATGAAAGGCAACCGGGAGCAGCCTCGTTGCGGCTTCAGTAAGACCATAGTGGGGATTTTAAATGACACTGGGTGAGTGAAAATTTTACCGTTTCTATATTGGAGCAACCAATTGGTAGACTCCTACTTCTCGCACTAACTGTCAGTCGTATCTCCTTTTTTCTCGCATACATTTTTCTATATAGCTTTTGTTTGTCTTAAACAAACAGTTTTCCGGATCGGCCTTTTTTTCTTACTGTATAAAACATTACGTACGTGACAGTTTCCATCCTATTTAATTCTGAGGAGACACTGTATTTTCATATTCTTTACATTTTCCAGAGTCCCATATGAAACCTTTGACATATTACAAGATGAGGAAGTACGACAGGGCCTTAAGAAATTTTCCGATTGGCCGACTTACCCCCAACTGTATGTCAAAGGCGAACTTTTGGGAGGATTGGACATAGTCAAGCAAATGGTAGCAGACAACGAATTTACTGCCGCTCTCACTGGATAGAATGTATATTTCAAAAATAGGTATAATCTATTTATTATTTCTTAAAAAATGAATCATAATCTGTAACATTTTTTTTCAAACTCATACATCAGTATTTACTAAAATCTCAAGACCAGGGTTTAAGTTCAAGTCTATTAACCTAATCTGCCGTCGTAAGGAAAAGGGCAGCGAGTAGCCAAAGTGCATTTTTGACAGTGGATGTTTGCCTGTAACAGCGATAGGTCTACAGCCCCCCCAGGACAAGGAGTTAAACATATAAAATAAAAATATGTGATGTTATTTATCCATATGATTTTGATTTGAAAAATATTATAATTTGTTACAGTCCGTCACTGGCGTTCAGTAGATCTTCGTTAAATAGGTAACATTACTTTGGTGACACGACGCTCGCTGCAAGCAACCGCCCATAATATTCTTGTTCCCCTGTCAAATCGGGCGTGGCAAGTGTGCTCATTTGTGTGAATATATGAATTGTTACTTGCCCTTAAGGTTTTAGCCTTCGTGTTGCTTTAGCCAAGGTAATTTTGGTCACGCTTCGCTTTCCGTTCCTGTTCCTTTATTTTTATCTATCGCTGGTGTTTGTATGATGAAAATATGGCGAACAATACTGTACAAAATATTTTAAAAAAGTAATCTTTCGTTATATGAAAAAATCCATATTAAATCTTTGGAAAGGGCTACTGTGCATTTAAAGCTTACTAATTGCAAACAATAATTTAAAATTTTAAACCAATTTTGGAAAAATCGCGAATGACGGCAACGGCAGTAATACCAACTGGAAAACCGGCCTTTTAAAGACAACCGGTTTAACCTCCTTTCTTTCACAATATATGCGATCTTGACTTAAACTTCTCTTGACTTGTCGGGTAATAAATTTGGGCTCAAGGCCATTCATTCTCGAGGTCGAAAATATCACTCGCACAATTTGAGTACCCACACAAAAGAAAATGGCCTTTACAACAATGCGATATATCAAGGTCAAAGATACTACTTAGCTAGCTAGTTGATATACTCAGCTCCCCAAATGCAACTAAATATGATCACCGGCGTATATATAAAGGGAAGAGATGTCAGAATTTTTGGATAAAAACCGGTTTTCCGTTATTTTTGTACTTATTTTAACTGCCCGGTTATAACCGATAGAAAACATCGGGTATTCCAGTTAACCTGTTTATCGGTCATTTTTTAAAAAATAAAAGTATTTATAATTAAAAGCACCGGTTATTCAGGTTAAACGGATTTTCGGTTATTTTTTTTTGTTTGTTTTTTAAGAATAACACACAATTGTTACAAATGTTAATATAAGCAATTTTTCTAGTTCTGTTTTTGTGTTTTTAATAAATAATTATATTATTTATGTGGCTAATTAACCGGTTTTTTTAACGGTTATTGGGTATAAAGTGTAAAAACAGGTTATAACCGAAGCTAAAAAATAACTGATAATAACCGGTTCACTGATGGGAAAAAACCGATTTTCCGGTTTTAACCACCGGTTATTGACATGCCTATAGAGGAGCCCAAGTCCCCCTTAGAAATATTACAAAGTTGACCGTTCCTTGGCGCAACTTTACGTCGCGTGGCAACCCAGTCAAAAATATATAATTACGTAAATATTGTTGTTTGCCTCTGCTCCCCTCTACAAAATGAATTTCTGTACACGCAGCTGCGTATAATGGTAGCATCTATTTGTATTTTTTACATTGTCCCGCCCGCCAGGTAAAAACCGTATTTACGTCACTCTCATACTGTGGTAACTTATTTTATCCAGATATAATCTTAAATCGAATAATTATTTTAAAAAGTACGATTTGTAGACTAAGTGCATAAATAAAATTTAAAGCATATAAAATCGTAAAAATAATAATTTTTTATCAAAAATGTTTATAGGTAAAAATTTCTAAAGCAAAGCAAAATAATTTATAAATAATTTAAAACTATATTTAAATATAAAACGGGGTTGTCAAACAAAGGCAACTTGTTAAAATAACCATCAATAGCGTTGAAGTAGTTTGCACGTAAGCTCCGATCTACTGCATTACTAATCGAAATCGCCTAGTCAAGTTTATAAATTTAAACATTTTCTGTTTTATTATATAACGAGGAGAATTTAGTGGCATAGGAGGGGCAAGGGAAAATAAGATAATGAAAATATTTTACCCTAGGCTGGATTTGAGCCAGCAACCTTTCGTTAACCAGACAAACGCTCTTAAAACTGAGCTACCGAGGCACTGATCTGCCTATTCGGAAAGTGTTTCGTCATCTCTAATTTTCCTTTGTTAGCATAGGTGTGTGCTCTCAAGCTTAGGTATTATATGGAGAGAATTTCCAACAAACAATATCAAGCCAAACTGAAAATCACAAAGGTTATTTTTAGCGCCCTAGGTATACATTATATAACGAGAATTTAGTGGCATAAGGGCAAGGGAAAACGTGCAAAATAAGACAATAAATTTCTTATTTTCCCTTGTCCTTATGCCACTAAATTCTCCTCGTTATATAATTTATACCTATGGCGCTAAAACTAACCTTTGTGGTTTTCTGTTTTCTTTGATGTATTTAAATTCTAGTAATTAAAAAGCTGGTTAATATTGAAAGGAAATTGCGAAAAATAATGCAAAGGTATTACAAAAACCTTTAAATAATGCAAAAAAGGCGTTAAACCAAAAAACAGTACGAATAATAATAGTAAATCGTTTATTTCTAGCTAACTTAAAAAATATATAACAGGGAATCAACATGAGTAAATATAAATAAAAAATATAATAATAAAAAAGGTATTTCAATTTTAATAATTACCTACCTGTTAAAATTGAAAACTATATAATTAAATAAAAAGTTTAATTATTTGATCATAATTTAAAGAATTAAAAAAATAAAGTTTACTTTCTTTTTAAATTTTACTAGGTTTTAAGACTTATACTTGAACCTTTTTAGTAAGTACTGCTGAGTAAGAGTTTTTTGTGAGAATTTTAACCCTATAACAATTTTTTAACATTTAATTTTTTTATCTGGTTTAGTTTTAAAATAATTACCTCTAATATTTTACAGATTATGAGTTTGATGAGAATTACTGCACAAAATAATTTTAACAGCCAAATTGTTATAGCAGTTTTTTTTTATTTTAATAAAAAGTCTGAAATTAGCTTATTGAAGTCCTGTGCATACTTTAAATGTAGGTTGTGCTTTCCTGCCGCAAATCTATGTAACCTGAAATAAGAAAAGCAAACTAATACATAAAACATTTTTAAAAAAATTAATAAAAATAAAATATTTTAATAAACCAGCATCAATTGAGGTTTCTTATTTCCTAGCAGTAAAAACAAATTTGCAGGTTTTTAACTGATAGATTGGAGTTATTCCACAGCGAACCGGTTTATTTTTTGAGTAATGATGAACAGCTGAATTTTCGTATATAGCTTCGTTTTGCCGAGACGCCCAACGTTTGCCTCTGCAAAAATTGTTGAAAGGGATTCCTAACAGAGTACACAGGTGAAGACATCTTTTGAGCGTCAAACTGACTAAACTAAGCATGCGTTTTGTAGAACAATGCTGCCATTTACTTTTAAACACATTTTTTAAGCCGCAGACAAAAAATTTTTCCAGATACTAATTGTTTACTGTTTCTTTTTTCATCTCTTTATTTTTACATGTTTGGGGTGGGAGACGCATTTCAGCAAAAAAATTATTACTACTTATGAGTCTCACATGTTAAGTAAGATAGGGGCCATTACTTGATACCAGTAGTCTATTAATCCACTTTACACTTACTTAGCATTCTTTATATTGTTGAGCAAATATTCGGGATGTTCCAGAACAACCAATGGATCCTTGTCACCGTGCACAATTAGGGTGGGACACTGAATATCTTTAAGGCAATTCCGGCAGATCTCGCCTTTTTTGTTCTTTAAAATATCAATCATGGTGTCGCACCAGGCGTTCCACATTTTGTCGAGGCCTTCTTCGGTGTACAGTTTGATCAGTGGAGCCTTCATTTTTTCAGACCATTGACTTAAGTCGCGGATTTCTAAAACAAAGCGGTTATTTTCAAATGTGATATTTGGGATGCTTTCAGCGGCGGCTGAAGCAAAACCAAAATTGGCATTACTCGTTCGGAAACGGCTCCAGCTTGCCAAAAGTGGTTAGCATAATCTGTTTGAAATTGGCTAAAACCAAGCCACTTTTGGAGGAGCTCGAGACCGCCACATTGGCGATACGCATTGTTATTGGTTCAAGGGTTTCCTAACCTTAAAAACTAAAGCTTATTTCTTCAGTTTTGGCAATTGTTTCCCGTTTTGTGTTCAATGGAATATATTGACTCTAGTTTTGGAGAGATTCAAAATGATGCCTACATTTTATAAGCAAATTGTAGGTTGTAAGTTTTTTTAATGGTATACCGTTTTTATTTTGACATTTGAAGTGGAAGGGGGGAAATTGGGTGACCATACGTCCGTATAAAGCCGGACAAGTCCGGCTTTTTGGGCAAAATTAAAATATCCAGCCGGATTTTTTTTCGTCCGGCTTTTTGGCAACCAAAGACCTGTTGAAAAGTTGAAACTGTCTGTACGAACAGTGCTTCATTCTTTTTTAAATTTTCACTTGCGTTGCCATTTTGTTCCTACAAATATTTTTCTGTGGCGCAATTTTTTCCAAAAGGTACCTACTTATTTTTGTTGGATTTTCTAGTTGTTTTTATAGATTTTAATTTTTTTATTCTATTTAGATTACAAATTTTTTATTCATCGTGAGGTGTGTTAAACCATCTTACCTCCCTCCCTCAATCTATTTTGTTTGCTTAGTTCTTTTTTGCAAATGGCTCGGCTAGTTGCGCCTCTGTGGTCAAAGTTTTTTCAAGGTGGTTTTTTTATTGTTTTTTTTTGCAAATTCACGTTTGTCAGTCGCAAGAGATTTTTTTTTAGATTATATCAAATTTTTTTAGGACTGTTTTTCAAACTGATCGGTTTTGTCAGGCTTTTTTTATCGAAAATCCGGCTTTTTTGTCTTTGACGTCCTCCTTTTACGCTAAACACATATGGTCACCCTAGGTAAAACCACTTTTGATTTGGCTTTTGCCAGCGCTGAATGCATTCCAGGTAATGTATCTTGTTTCTTTGGTAATATTTCGCTAATCGCTTAATTATTTTTAGTGACTGACATGATATAAACATATTTCCTAACCAGAAATATTTGACAAATGAAATATGTCATGTTGGTATAAAATTAAAGGCAAAATTGTCTTAAATAAAAAGATGCTGACTGTTTTTTAACAAAAAAAAAAACGCACAGATAAAAACAACTCAACGACATGGCGTTTTTCAGAAGTTTTGTTGTTGCTGTCATTATGCACATGATAAACGTTTGGAAATGTCACAAAAGTGTAACTGCCCTTGGCAAGGACTATATATGAGTGAATGACAGGTGGGTCTACTAATCTATATTTTCCGTTTTCCCACAGTTTTTTTAAATCAAAAAATGCAAACTTGCTTTAGGTCAGGTCAAATACGTTAGAGCATAAATACATGTTCAAAAAATTGAATAGCTTAGCTTTGGAAACAGTGGCAAATTTAAATTCGCAAACACGAATTTTCAAGTTCGCATGCATGTGTTTTGTCAAATAGACACACAGCTGCTGTGTGGATAGAGGCCATATTTGTTTTTATTTACATTTTGCGGTGTTTTGCGTTTGTCGTGTAAAATTATGTTTATTTTTTCTGTCAAAAATGGAAACTAATTAACGTAAAACATTTGCGATTTGTGGAAAAATGTCCGGCAGAAGCAAGGGGTGCTATTTCATAGCTAAGTACTTGTATTTCTCTTTATAATTTGTTAATAAAGTTAAGTGTGGTTTATAGATGCCACTAAACACTTTTCATGGTGTCCGCAATAAATCTGCACAATTAATTTTAGGAAAACTTCAATTATTTTAATCCACAATTTGATACATTTTCATCCAATCCACTAGTTTTTAGAAAAAAAAATAGACATAACTTTAAATTTTTGACAATGACATAACGGAGTTTGTTCCAAAACCACCAAAACTGACGCATGCGCAGTAACCGAAATCCTGTCTACCCGCGTGTGTGATGTCCCGTATATATTTATAATATATCAGGTCGGGTGGACAGTCTTTGAGATGTTCTTTATTATTTTTTAAGAGAAAACCAAGAAATATCAAAAGAAATACCGGAAAACTTAAACGCAAATTAGTAAAACAACAAACAGCTAAATCATGGGTCTAATTTTGACTTCGCCTATTAGCTATTTCTTACTTTCAAATAGGTGTATGTCCTGATCCGTGACGTAGGCGTTAGCACCCCACACCACAAGTTTTTCTACGTTTTTTGGATATTTGGCTGACAGTATCAAACTAGAAATCCCTCCATCACTCCATCCCAACAATGAGTACTTGTCTATACCGATTTCCTAAAATAAAAGTAATATACAGTCGAACCTCTATAACTCGAACCTGAAGGGACAACCAAAACAGTTCGAGTTATGGAGAGTTCGAGTTATAGAAACTCGAGTTACATAGGTTAAAATACATGTAAAAAGTGCAGGGACCGCTTGAAAGGTTCGAGTTATAGAGGGGTTCGAGTTATAGAGGTTCGAGTTATAGAGGTTCGAGTTAGAGAGGTTCGACTGTAGTAGGAGGCATGGATTATGTAAGTTTATTGCACATGATGAAGGCTGACCGACCACATTAAGATATTTTATCAAGAATTACCCTTGGGATTTTTAAATTTAAAGTTTATCTTATATCTGTGATGGAAGCAACTGGCATTTAAAGTACATATGTTTAAGATACTGCATTTTTCGAACTTTTCGTGCAGAAAATAAAATTTCTACATTGAGCAATAACTGGTTTTGGGTCGCCATGTGAAAAAAGTTTTTATTTCGAGAAATAACATATTCTGTATTTAATTTAGTGCTAGATACTACTACTATTAATATATGACAACATATTGTCAGGAATGTAAATTACCCTTGACTGTGCCACTGTAGGAACCCAGCTTGCAAAAATGAAAAACGCAAAACATGGTTTTGCAGAGATAAGAAATTGGTGCCGCCTACCACAAAGCAGGTGGTTGATGCGAGAAAAACTACTGAAAAGTTAAGAGTGGGAGTTATAATGTGTAAGCGAGAGGAAAACTCAAGCAGAGAGAGGGTTTTCCCTTCAACGTGATTGGCTATGGCAAAACTGTGAGATAAGAAAGTGTTGTCTATTAAATGTAATTTTATCTGTTTTTGTTTAAGTTCCCTTGTTTAGTTATTTTTTTTTTGTTTTAAGCTTTTATTTAGCATATTTGCTACAATTTTTTCTTAAATTAACTTAAAACTATACCTTATATTCAAATTTATAAAACAAATAAATAAATAGGTATAAACTAACACTATATTAATAAAACTTAATAACTTTATATAAATTGTATTGAAAATAAATATTTTTTTATACTTTTTTTTATATTTTTTTAAATTTGGTTCATTTTTAATTGACACTTTTAATTTATTGTATTCACTCAAGCCTTTTGAAAAGATTATTTACTTTACATTAGCCAGAATGTAAAGTAAACTTTAGGATTATCAGCAACGCCACTAACTTGGTTCCTCCAAGCTCTTCAAAGAGGTGATAATGGATTACTTAGGTCCAACCTACCTTCAATAAAAACCCAAACTTTGAGGAGATAAGTCGGTAGTCACATTCTAAGTTTTGTTGAATTTGAATTAAAACCTCTAAATTAATTGTCAGTCCAGAAACATAAGATTTTTCTATTTGAATAATATTTTGCAGTTTGTTATTATGGTAAGTTAAAGTTTTTATTTTAATATTTTGGGTCTTGTTTGTTTTATAGTTAATGATAAAGGTCTTGTAACAATTTGTAAATCGCAACAAAGTTTATTTTGTGTCAATTAAACATAACGTTTTTAACACTGTTTTATCTTATATACAAGAGAGATCCTACGGTACCCTCGTTTAAGGGTTCGATTTTAAAACAAAATCGTACACGACAATATCAAAACTACGAACACCAACATTTGTGCCACATCCTTCCTTTTCTTCGTGACTATGCATGTTATACAGAACATATATTTAATATAAAAAATGTAAATGTAAAAATAACTAAATATGAGATTTTGCCACAAGATTTAACACCCTCAAAATTCTGAAATTAAAAAAATAAATAAATAAATAAATTTGACATTTAAAATGACATTGACAACCTAGGCATGAGTATTTAACAAGATTGCGAAAATTTGTGCAATTCTTGTATGTAAAACTTTTTTTATCTTACAAATTATCGGATAAAATTAACTTCATTGGAAATAACTTCTTTTGAGGATATCTCCTTAAGAAGTAACCCAGCAAAGCTGAAAAGCTTATCAACGAAAGCAACATACGTGTACTATTTAATATTAAAATCGGTTAAAGCGTTTTTAAGTTATGCGATCAACTAAAAAAAGCGTAACAGACAGACAGAAATGCGGTAATGCGTTTTTTAGTATTGGTGAAGATCCATCAAAATTTCGGGTGTGATTTTTTTGACAAATACAATACTCCTCTGGCGAGGGAAGTAAAACCTATACCTTCATAAAGTAGTGGGCACAATCAGCGTCTGCTTCATAAAAGTCCACGTCGAACGTTCTGTTTGGTGGCCTACTGAATCCATATCCTGGTGGGTCCCATGCGACTACGGTAAACTTGCTTTTATCAAAACCTATAAATGAACAAGCAAATTAAAAACAAGTTAAATATATTTTTTTTTAAACGATCGACATATTTTTACATTCCTAGACCTCACAGCAATGGCTAGAGAAGGAATTGTCTTCGACGAAACAAAAAATTAAGATAAGTCCGAAAATGTGTTATTGGGGTGTATTTTGACCTATCTTCTGTGTAAGTCTGTCTGTCTGTCTGCCCACGATAGTTTCCAAACCGCTGAATCGCCTGGATTTATTTTTCGCTTGACATTTTTTTCGTTGTCTGGTTAAGAAATGTCTAGTCATAGAAAAAAGAATATTTATTCCATACTTTTTTATTTGTGTTTTTTCTAGTTTTTACCTTCCTAGCCCGCATAGCAATGGCTAGAGAACTAACTGTTACTTGTTGTTCATTAAAAAATTTACTTTTAATTAAAGTAGGGAAGGTCCGGGAATTTATTTGTTTTTTGACAAAAATAACTACAACTACCAGTACTATTTTCAAACTGCAAAACTTTCCAAAACATTCATAATAATAATTGCACTTGTTTTAAGTTAAATACACGACTCATGATGTGGTTAGTTGCAAATTTCAATTTTAAATAATCATATACCACTAATCCTCCGCTTGGTTATTAAAGGCAACGGCGTGACAGTTCGCTACTACGTCGATTTAAAATTACAATAACTACGAATACACTGAGAAATGTACGTACACAAATACAGTGAAACCTCCCATAAGCGGACACTCACGGTTCCGTCGATTTTATCCGCTTATTGGAGGTGTCCGCTTAAAAGAGGGAACTGCGATATTTTGTTATACATTTATTAACAATTTCCGCTGCTTAAGATTTTCCGATATTAAATTTTTCGACGATGTTTCGTGCTGATACATGTTCCTTCTCTGAAACGTTAACAACTTCCATTTTTCCACATAAAGTTTTTTCACTAGGCGCCATTTCAAAGAGATCTATTATTACCCAACTGAACAATAAACACAGTCTCTGCAATAAAACGGAAAGAGGTAATTCCCCGGCTGCAGAGTGCATTGTTGCCAACATACTACATAATATTTATGCCCATGTCGTGCAGCGCTCCGTACCGTTGTCAGAGGTTCGCGTTCGGTTAAAGGAGGTTTTAGAATTTTTTACCCAAAAAAAATTGTCCGCGTCCGGTTATTAGAGTGTCCGGTTATAGGAGGGAATTTTACATGTACGCCTAAAGGGAGTGTCCGCTTAATAGAGGTGTCCGCAAGGAGAGGTACAAGTTATGGGTAGTATTTTTTATTTTTTTAAAATATCTCAAATACTGAATATGCGATTTAATTTCTGATGCTTTTAATGAAATGAGTGTAGACTATTACCTTCCTACCTTCAATTTGTGGCTTAAAATCACTCCATATCGTTCCTAAGGCTCCAGGAAAGCATAATACTTTTTTATCGCCATTACCAACTTTGACATAATTGATTTTTTGTCCTCTTATTTGAGTACTAAGCTCCTGGAAAAATTAAAAAATATATACCTAAGTATTTAAGTGCGGAAAATTTAAGGAAGTAGGTATTATTTAGTTAAAATGTTTAAAAAAATCCAATTACTGTTAACCACTTGAATGCCAAAAAAAGTTAAGATATGCAGTGATTTGCGCAAACAATTATTAATTTGTAATTGAAATTTACGTAGAAAATGGTAATTTACTACTGACGTGTTAGACCTATAAAAAAAACTCGAACCACTGATTGGTCTTAGCGTGTCTTGTTTCTACATAATAAAGTTGTTTTTGGTAAAACTATTAGGATGCGTGTGATGATGAGATTAGGGACCTATTGCAATAGTGCCAGGCACAAATTGTGCCGGGCACTATATTGACAGTTTCGCATTACAAACTGACAGTTGATCTTTTAAAATTGACATACCAAAGTCGAATTTATAAATCCCGTCGTTTATTTTTCATTAATAGTGGCGTCACTATTAAATCCGGCTCGTATAATACACAAAGGCCTAATTTTGAAAGGACACAGCTGTTCTTATAATGAGAAACTGTCAATATAGTGCCCGGCACAATTTGTGCCTGGCACTATTGCAATAGGTTCCTATTATTCGCAGAAAAGTAGTCTCGACGGTTACTTTCAATTATTAGCCCATTTAAAAAGCACTATCGTAAATTTTTGCTTTTCTGACAGTACTCGAGATAGAGATAGATTTCGATGTTCAAAACTATCGCACAGAAGAGTAAAAAAAAGTCAAAAGATCACAGAGAAAGAAAGAGCAGGCGAAAAAAGCCACAATAAACAGTACAAGAAAATCGAAAAAATAATCAGGAATGAATGAATGGAGAGATATTAGAAAAATAAAGTGAGGATATCTGCAGCAGAAAATATTCTCAAGCAGGCCAACGAAATTAACAAAAAGAACTTAATTAAAAAAAGCATGGATATAAAGAAACTAATGAGGGTCTACTAGTTGCTTACAAATTCCTTAAGAAACTCAAAGAAAAAGAAGAAATATTAGTTTCGTTCCATCAACGTGTGCGACGGTCATAAAACGGTACGAAAAATCCTTTTTGCGTTCCAGGTCGACGTTGTACTGTTATCAGACAGTCAGTTTTCCGTTCCATCAAGCAACCTAAACTGGTTTCGGACTCCTCTGAAAGTCAAGAATTACAAATAGACGCATTAGAAGGCGCGGAAAAATTGTATGTTAAACACACACATTTCTAGTTTACATAACCTGAGATAATAATATACCATAAAATTAAATGTACATTTGTCTGAGAAAATTCAAAAAGCAGTGAATAACCCAAAAAATTAAAATTTTTGTCAAAATAAATTGAGGTTCACAACCAACTTTAACACATGACAAAATGCCGGGTAAATATACAAATATTTTTTAAATTTCCAAAAAAAAATGTGCTACATCTGCAGCATCTGTTGATTTTTTTGCAAGAGCCTCTTAATTTTTATTACTAGGGGACTGCGGAAGGTTGTTGGTATACCACATGAAAAAAAGCTATACTGACCATAGGGTAACCTGCTTATAAAAAGAAAAACTAGTTTAGCAGGTGATAAGAGGTGTTGATTTTCGTTTCTTTTTGAATACTCGTTAGTTACTATCGTTACTCGACTCCTAAGTAATTTTATATATTTGTTACTATCGTTAATTTGATTACTGTAACTGTATTCAATTCAATCAGACAATTAGTGCAAAATTCTCCGACTGTCGTTAATTCGAAGATCATTTACTTAGTAGGTATATTTTTGTTATTGATATTATGGAAATATTCAATTGAAATCACGATCTCTATTTCCGAAAAATGAATAAAACACATAAAACTTGTGATATTAGAAAAAGTAAATATATTTTCACAAGTTTCGCCCAAAAATATGTGCTAATGCAAGTTCGTTTTAATTTTTGGTATATTTAGTTTATTAGGCAGTCTGTAGTGGTTTATAGTTTGTGAATATAAATTAAATTAATGTAATTTTATCTGCATTTTAAAGAACTAAAATTAAAAATATATTATTATAATCCTATGTAATTGTGTAATCCTTTCTGTGTGCAACTTTAATTTTGTGCTCTCGAATTCATACGTTGCCTTCGATTTATCTTTACGCGAGACTCCAAACCTACCCTTTCTTTTAGTCACGTGAATTTAACTCTCTCGATGATCACATCACATGCCTGAAGTAAATTAAACAGCATTCGGTTTTTGGACAGTTATTTGGACGTTCCATCTAACCCAAACCATTTTAAAACCGTCCTCGTACTGCATTGCGCGCGCATTGGGATTTTTTGGACGGTTTTATGACCGTCGAACTGTTTGATGGAACAGACAGACTCATTATGAACAAATAAAAGTCAATTTAGTACCTCTGAATTAAAAATCAAACAAAACAATTAGTCCCATAAGGACGAAACAGTTAACTGTCAACACTTATTAGTTGTCCATTCAAGTGTCCATTAGATCTTGGACCCCCGTGATGTTAAGCTTTTTAGCTACCTAGTACAAAAATACGAGATAAACAAAAAACTCTTTTACCTGATTATCCACAAAACCGTGTTTGATTATAAAAAGTTTTTTTTTTCGATTTCATTCCATTAAAAACAAAAAAAGTAAAATATAAAAAACATACATAAAATTACAGATATTTTATGTATATTTTTGAAATCCTAACATTTTAAAGTTATGCAGCCTGAAATCACTTGGTACTTCCCGCATACTTTATATTCACGGCTATCCCCGAAATCTCACCATATTTAGTGACCAAATTAATTTAGCGAAAACTACGATTTTGTGTGTTTTTTTGTCACTAAAAAGTCTTATCGCTTTACATTATATTATACGTGTAGATAAGAAGCTAACAAGGTGACGGATCACTTTCAGAAATCACTAAAACGCAAGAAATCTTTTAAAATCAATTTTATACTTCAACTAGAAACTTTATGTGCTATGTATTAGAAAAAAAAATTGTTGACGACCTGACTTACTGAACTATAATTTCGAATCACTGCATAAATTATTTGTTTCAAGGACTTTGTACTAATATTTTTTCCAATTACAAACATAATACAGGCACGGATCACCTAACAAATACAGGCGTTTTGACTTTAAAATAAGTTTAAAAATGAGAAATAAACCGTAAAAACGTTTATCTACCTAATCCGTTCCGAGTTAAGTTAAATTATTTTAATGTGGTCTATATACGCTGGTAAAATGCTGTAACGCGAAATATTTCAATTTCATTATTGTGGTTGTTTATTTGCCATTTTGCATGTTTTAAAAGAATATTATTTCAACTTTTTTTATCTTTTATTTCAAATTTATATAACTAAACTAACTAAAAGGCATGGGAAAATGTTATCAATACCTAAATAAAAATTGGTCCATAACGAAATAGCGATGTACAAAACAGCGGGTATTAAAATAGCGGTATCGAAATAGCGACAATCAAAATAGCGATGTAATAAAACAGAAACTATCAAAATAGTGATGTACCAAAACTTTTTTTTCGGTGGATGATAGCGCCAGTATAAAATGGCACTAATCAAAGTTGGCGACAGTCGAAACATCAAAACACAAAATGTCGAAAGTAAAATATTAAAATTTAAAATGTTGAAATTATAATATGTCGAAAAGACAAAATGTCGAATTAAAATATGTTAAAAATGTATGTTAAAAAAGTTTCAAAAAGTCGCAGAATGTAAAAAGTTGAAAAAACATGTTTGTAAAAAAACATCCCTGACTTCGGTCCCGGTATCCTAGAGGGTCTGTGTTAGTTTGGTTCGGTTCAGATTCACACCCTCTAGGATCCCGGGAAAGACAGAACCGAACCAAAATAGCGTTTTCGTACGGCGCTATTTTGTACATCGCTATATTGTTCCAGATCTTAAAAAGTTTTGGCAACCTTTTTAGTTTAGTTTTTAACCATTAAGAAAAGTGACCTTATTTTTGACCGATTTGAATAAAATTCCTTTCAGTTTTGGTCAATACATTTTTGGTGTGCACAATTTGTGAATTGCAAAAATTAAATTTTGACATTTTAAAATTTGTTGTAACCTGAAAATATTTTTTGAGATGACTCCGAAAATGTGTTATTTGGGTGTATTTTAACCTATCTTAGCAATATCGTCGTAACGTCTGTCTGTGTGTATATTGTTTCTGTCCGTAACACGATAGCTCCTAAACCAATGAAACGATTTTTATAAAATTTTCAGCTAAAAAAGTGTTTGGCACTCTAACGAGCTGATTAGATTTTGGTCTAAATTCATTAATGCTAATGACATTTTTTTGACAATACAAAAATTAATATAGTAGATTAGATTTTGCTCAATCATTTGTGTTACAACCAAAAATTTCGTAAGAGCTTTAGTTTTTAAGATATCTAGAAAAAACTGTTTTCACTTGAACTTTAAGTGTGCTAATAGGCTAGCTAGGAAGGTATCAGATTCGTCTTGGATCCATTTATTTTTAATGGACATATACGAATTGTGAAAATGGAGCAGCCGATTGATATTCAACATATTCAAGCCACAGCTGAAGATCCGTTAAATTATATTTTGCCAGCAAAGTCCAAAAAGCTTAGCTACAATTAGAATAAAAACTAGGATATAGATTGTATTTTTGTCATTAATATACTTGTTCTGCATTTTACCAGAGTTTTTTACTTTTCGTCCCTGATTTGTCACTTTTTACCCCTTATCCGTCTGAAGTGGCACCTTTATCCGTAAAATGCGGGATGAAAAGTCAACTTTATATGCCAAAAGTGCGAACTAAATTTCTATACCCCTCTATAAAATCAATCATAATAGGATATTTCTAAAAATTTTGAATCTGCTGTAACTTTTAATTATTCTGGACAATTTTTCTTAATAACCTTTTCCAGGTACTTTACTTTTAAGTTTATCAGATCAGCCTACTAAACCTAAGGACACTCATCGTAAAGGCAAGCCTTATAGGAAGCGAAGCCAACGTCAAACTTTGTATTTTTTGGTTATTATTTTAGTATTGTTTTCCTCGGTTTCGCATTAGCGGTTCGGTTTTATTTTAAAGATGTTGTTTTACACAGTATGAAGGTACCTAAACTACATATATTTATGTAATAAGAATTAAAAAGTTGTGCTGCAAACTATCTTGAAACTGTATCATTATTAAATAGATCTTTAGACTGTGTTAAAACCACATTTTTAAAATAAGAACGAGCCGCCAATGCGAAAACGAGGAAAACATGTCAAAAATTATAACCCAAAAATAGAAAATCAGACTCAGGCTTCGCAACCTATAAAGCTTGCTTTACGATGAGTGACCTTAACTAAACCACCTTGTCGATTAATTGATTTGACTTCAGTTTCTTATTAATTTGAGACCAAGCAGGGGCGATTCCCAGAAATTCAGAATCTAACCCAAGAAGAGCAATCTCTTCTCCGATCTAACTCGAACTTTTTTGTCATTGATAGCTTTACCCACACTTAAAACGTGCACACATTGTAGATTGCAGTGGCGGCTCGTAGAATAAAAATCTAGAGGTTACAAAGGAGAATCGTAATTTTTGAACGCACAAATATACGGATCAAGCTTTAATAATAAAGGAATAAATTACAAAATTAACATTCAATACACACCTATCGGGATTTACTTAAACGGACTACACGACAAATTAAAATAAGAAATTAGCATGCAAAATAAACAATCGGTTTGCAGTCGACCTGCAACCTCACTGAGCTTTACATGACAGCTTTGAAATCAACGCATAGAAACAAAATCTCGCGCACTTTGTCATAGGCGAATGGGGTTGCATTTGAGCTGCAAACCGCGAGATAAAGCCGTCGCGCGCGATATAAGAGGTGCGTAGTAGTGCGGTAGTAGCGTATAAATGTCATACGTAATATAATAAATGTACATAATTCTGGTTGGTATTTAAAAATATATAATTAATAGTTCTTTTATTATTTTACCTATATTTTTTGGGGGTTGCGCAAACCTATGGACGAGCCGCCACTGGTAGATTGATCACTGTTGTGCTGGGATAAAAATTTGTATTTTTTGAGTTATATCATTTTCTCATTCGCGCTGCTTGATGGCAACAAAAATGATTCCAAGGTTACTTATATGAATAATAGCTGCGATTATTTAAATATTTGGTTTTAAACCATAATTATTATCTGTCCTTTTTTATAAGCCTACTGTGCTATCCAGACAAGCATAGGTGAATGCTCCTTAACTTTATTATTAGATAGGTTACAGAAAGTGATAAAAAATTTCAGGACCACCAAAATTCCATGATTTTTTTTTGCAAAAAATGCTAATTTATGTGGGAATAAAAACATGAGTCTTCTTACAGGGTAACTCGGCGAAAACGTACCCAGTATTTAAAGTTTTTTTTTAAATCTTCGGGCGCGTTGATTTTTTTTCCACTTTCCTGTGATCTACCCCTAGCTGGGGGTAGCTTTGGCCCCTTAATTTTAGATAGGGAAAGTAAAAGACCCTGTATGTATGACATATTTAAAGAAATATTTCTTTAAAATATGTCATATATACAGGGTCTCTACGAAAAGTGGGTCAAATAACAAAACCATGAGTGATAAACTTGAATTTAATTGGGGTCATTCCATAAGAAAGATATTAACTTTATGTAATGTGTCAACAACAAAAACTGCGAAAAGAAAATTCTGTTAGATTCTCCATAAAAAATTATATAAAAAAGCAACCTAAATTTTAAAAAAATCATAAAGTTGTTATAAAACCATTTTACAAAACTCAGAATTCTCAAAAAATCCCCGTAACTCAGAGACCGGTCAACATCTCAAATTGCGGTGTTTGCCACATAATTTGAGGTCATTTTCTCTTATTACCTAAAACCCGTTAAAATCGCCCAGTTTGCAGCTTATATTTAATTAAATCAAAGAAAGCCTAATAGACAGCACATTAATTCAGAAAATCTGCTGGCCAATTTTATGGCTATCTTTCAGATTGTTATGTTCTTTCTCCCATTTCAATATAAGCAGCATTTTCAAATTATTTCTGTAGCACTATTCTTGAAATTTGCCTACCTATTGGCCGATGCACTTAATTTCTCTTCCTTTTAATACAGGTGGCTTGATTTTTGATGAAAGTTGGTCTAAACTAGACATCGTATCGAAAAACGTTAATGTGAAAGGTATAGACTTATTTTTTATAAACAATTTTTATACATAACCTAAAATAAAAAAACAGTTTTGTTTTTGATTTTTACAAGGATTTTTATCTACCACAATTTTTTTTCACGAAATTTACCTTATAATGTTTTAGACACATTGTAATTTAATAACTATTTTAAATCAAAATATTTATTTTTACATTTTATTTTGAATTTACTTTAAGAAAAACTTACTTTAACCCGAAAATGTCAAAGTTCTGGAAGTAATATTTGGTCTTGATAAATATTACTACGAAAAATTGGTTAAGAAACAAAATTTAAATAAAATTCCATGTCGTTTGTGCTATTTTTTTACCGTGTCATTTTTTCTTAATATTTAAGAGGGTTTTTCGGTATTTCTCGAAAAATTTTAGGATATGTAAAAAAATTATTCATAGAAAAGTTCTAGGTCTATTTCCGCTGGAAATAGTAAAATACTATTATCAACCAATAAAAGTGCACCCCATTTCACCCTAATAACCAGGATCGAGTCTAATTTATTTTTCCCGTTGGCTGTGCTAATTTCCTTTCATTCCCCAACAGTTTTTAAGCTGCCTGAAAGATAAGAAACCCTAAACCACTTCCAGAGTAATCCATTTTCTATGGATGAATATTTCTAGAAACCCTGTATGACACTGAGACATTTCATTTTATAAAATATGTCATACAGGAGATACAGGGTCTCTAATAGAGGCTATAAAGATATTTCAATTGTATGACATATTTTTAAAAATATGTAATATACAGGATCTCTAGATACTTATGTATAGATGGAAAAAAACATCAAACTTTTTGCAATTTTTTTATTCAAATTTTAAAAGTCAACTTTTTTTAACTTAAAAAAATGTACAGCAAACTTCTTATTTGCTGTGAGTGCTGGACTTGCTCTCGCGCATACTAGCGGACCTGCGTCTCTTCTGTTCCTCTCTCTTAGCCTTGAATTCCTTCTTTCTTTGGGCCAACAACTTGGCATAAGTGTCAGCTTCCTCCTTGCGTTTCAGGCACCTCTTCTTCTTGAGTGCTAGGCGATGACGTTTCCTTTGCAAAACTACTGGGGTGACGAGCCTTTGAATCTTGGGGGCCTTGTAGCGTTGCTTGGTCTTGCCTTCTTTCAAAGCAAGAGGCCGTTTGACGACGTATTGTCTGACATCATCGTCTTTGGTCAAGTTGAACAATTTACGGATGTTTGAGGCACGTTTTGGTCCCAAACGACGAGGGACGGTGTTGTCGGTTACTCCGGGGATCTCTTGTTCGCCCTTGCGGACGATAACCAAGGATAGAACGGACAAATTTCCGTCTACAATGCATCCACGTACTGATTTACGTTTACGTTCGCCAGTACGTCTTGGTCTATAGCATGAGTGACCTTTGGAAAGTAACAGACGAACTCTGCTGTTGGTCAAGACACCCTGTTTCATGGGAAAACCTTGTTTGTCGTTTCCTGAAACAAAGAAAAGCAAGTGTTAATTAAAACAGATTTTCACCAACAAAACCTGTACCACAATGCACATAAAACAGTATGCTGCTCAGGCTTCCCATCATTTCCGCACATCACGTTACGCGGCAAATAGATTTTTCCGAAATGCAATAATGCAGGGTTTAGTCAAAACCGTAAACAACAATTTCAAACCAAAGGTGAAATTAAAAAAAAAAGAGTTTTTGTGCTTCGGCCGGGATTTGAACCCGGACTTTTGGCTATGTACGCTAACGCGGTACCAATTGGGTCACCGAACCACGATTAAAAATTTTTAAAACTCCATATCACCATTTTTATTTTGGTCATTAACATTGTATAGTGTTTCAATGACTAGCTGTTTTTTGATATAGTATTTGCATGTTTATGATTTTGGTTTACTTCTAATCAATGTTTCAGCCTTTTCTGTGTTTTTGTGAGTTTTTATTATTCCTTATAGAGTAAAATTTTTTAAACAGGGCACACCCTGTTTAAAAAATTTCATTTAAAAAAAAACCTTTAAAACCACCACATTAAAAAAAACTGATTTTATCATCCAAGTTATTATGATGATAAAAAATACTCTGCCAATTTATGGGCACCTAAGCTCACACGATTCTACCTCCCACCCTTTTTTTTGCTTATTTCCAGTGGATTTTATTCATTTTAAATGGGACAATCTAGAGCTAAAACGCAACCCAGGTACCAAATTTTATTAAAATCGGGCAAGCACTTTTAGAGTTATGCGTGTTGGTCATCACAGACAGAAACACGGCGCGACAAAAAAGTTTCGAAATCATCTGAAACGCAAATAAATAAATAATTTTGAAATCAGAGCAACTTCTTTTTTGACAGGCTTACCATAGCTACTATAGTTATAGTATACATGTGAGCTAAAAACAAAAGCATATGCATCAATTTAAAATTGACATTTGCAGAAATGAAACCTAAGAAGTTTTTGGTTAAAACACAAATTATTAAGAAAAATGTGTTCTTCTATATTCTAAAAACCATTGATGCACTTAATTTTCTAACTCAAATCAAATCAAATCATTTTATTGCCAAAAAAGATTTACAATAGTAAATTTAGACAACATCACAAAAAGTAGGTAAGTTGAAAAAGAAAATGTTTACAGTTACCCAAAAATAAATAAAAATAGTGATTAGCATTAATGGATTTTGACAGTTTTAGCTTGTTAGTGTTGAACACTATTCTTCATAAAAATTGTTGGCCTATTGTGGGCCAGACAGAAACACATGCAGACATCATGATGAGAGCTGAGATAGGTCCAAAACACCCAAACAACAAATTCTCAGCTCGATTTAATTTAAAATAAACAAAACCTTTTCTACCATTGCTGTGCAGGCTAGGAAGGTAAAAATCTACAGGGTGATTAAATAAATTAAAAAACTAGAAAAATTTTAAATTTAATTAAAATCGGTATGGAGGAATCTCTATACAAAGTGGCATTGAAAAATAATGTGTTGCAGAACTTTTGTAAAATAAGATACCCAACTGACCCCTAATATTAGCATGAGATTATTTTTAGATATTTTTGGACAACAGGATTGAAAGTAAGAACCTCAGACCTGACTTATTTGACATAAATTATTATTTATTTAAATTTAGGTTGTTCTAAATTAAGGTAATAATAACATACATTATGTAATTAATACTACCTGCATAAAATATTACCATTTTACTAAAGAGTAGCTACTCGATTTTGACAAAACCTAATTAAAGTAGAATTTTTTATAAAAACTATAAATGATAATGATATTTAATAACCTATTTAATAGGTTTAGTTTTTGGTTAGGTTACTGTGTGACACTCACTTGGACTAATACTCTTAAAATAATGGTTTGGTTTTTCATCAATCCCGAGGCACATTAGAACTCAGAGTTACCAACATGCTTTAATTTACATGATATCTTATTTCATGCTTATTTTTGTGATGCATGTGCATGAAATATGTGGAAAATATCTAAAAAATTATTAGGCCTAGGTGCGCCCATGTAAATTCCCTAACTTTAAACCCAAAATTAATATTAAAATTCATGTTTTTGATGTCACTTTTATCAGAGTAAAAAAAATGCTTTATCTGTTTGACATATATTAAAGTATGTAGGTACATTAAAATTTAACATTAAGCATAAAAAAAATAAAAAGATTAAAGTTTTGAAAACATACTAGGTAATAGCTAAAATTTAAAATAAAAAACTGCAAAATAAAAAATTCAGACATTTAATAGTTGCAATATGACAAAAAGAGTACCTAGACTGTATTCACTAGTTAGGGCATAACTAGGATGCTAGCTGAATTACTGATATATTTATTTTTTTATTTATTGGATCACAAAAATAATCCTACCTGATTTAAGAACTATCAAAAAGACTCCATAGTACATATATAAAAAAAAATCAATAAAACATACTTTTCTTTACCATGAGTTTGGAATTGACAGTGTAAAAGCATATGTTTATCTTATTGCAAAGACCTAACTCAACAAATTGGGAAATAGAGTTTTTCTCAAAATCTGACTTACTTGAGAGCTATGGATTGGCAATTAAATAAAACCCAAATCTTAATCATGTGTGGCCAGAAAGGGCTTTATTAAGTAACTCTAGTCACTTAGGACTAACTTTTTTCTTCAAAAGCCCCCAACCTATTTTCAATGGGGAGAGCAAATGGTTTGAGATAGGTCTTTGTAGGTTTTTGGGGGTCCAATATATTCTCCATAAAAATTTTGAAAAGTTTTGCTCTATAACAAATAATAAACTCAGAAAACATAAACCAGAAGGTGTACAGGGACTAACTATTATATTTTATTTAAATCTTAGATATTGTTTTATAGGAGTGAAACTTGAATTGGAAGACCAAAATGACATTGGGGGGGTTATATGTGTCATATGTAGAACCTCAGTTGAGCTTAAACCTGTAAACAATTTTGATGGGGTTTGTTCTTGTTGAAGGCCTATCTTTCAGAGAGTGTTATGTTTGGTGAAAATTAGTTAAGTTGTTCTGGAGATAATGGGCCATTTAAAGGGGCCCATTCTTAAATTATGTAAAGCAAAAACCACTACCTGTCTTACTAAAGAACACAAAAAGTAACTAAGGAATTGTTTTGGTTGTCCCTTTAAGTTCAATTTATAGAGGTTTGACTATAAATGTAAGTAAAAAATATCATATCAGGTTGCATTGCATGCAACTGCAAGTTTATTGTTCCATGTCAAGTGGCCTTAAGTGTTTGCAATTGCCAATTAGGTACTAAAGGCCGCTTGACATGGTGAATGACGCGCTGCAAATATTTGCAAGCAAAAAATTTCGGTCAAATTGTTGCCTGCAAAAAATCTTCTTTTCATTTGACATTGTGCATGGCCATGCATGGAGGTTTCGGTGCACTATCCGGACACTAAAACGTGACATTTTTTGATGACGATTCTTTTTGAAAATAGGAATTTAGGGATCTTGAAACTGATTTAGGTACGGAAAATTAAAAAAAAATAGTTTTTTTAATAAAAAACACACTTTTCAATTTCTATCTAAAATGCACACAAAATAACATACACAAGGATATTGGGCATAGATACTATGGACTTTGGGCCATTTGCTGGGGTTTTATTCTTAAATTCCCTGCCTTTGAGCCGACTGACTGGAAATGCGAGGTTGCCACATCACAGGCATAAAATAAAATATTTTGATTTAATTTTCCCTTCTTTCTGGCATTCATATTTTTTTAACCAATAAATTAAAAGGGAAGACTTGGATCAGGATAAGTTTCATTATATTTGTAGAAAGGTTGGGTTTGGGTTGATTTTGGTAGAGCTGGGATGCCTTGATTTAGGTTTGGTTTGGGTTCAGTTGGGATGGGATGGTTTGTTTTGTTTTATTTTGGTTCAGTTCGGTTCAAAATCAAAATCAAAATCTTTATTAACACATATAGCAGTTACAAATAAAAAAGTAGGACTAACTAATAGTGTCACATTAAAAAATAGTCATGTCATTTCAAAAATAAAATTACATAATTACATAAAAAGTTAGAATAACTCACACAGTTGGAGTAAAACTATTTATCACACTCTATCATCAAGATGGCGGTTTAACACATAAAAATGTACTTAATTAAGAGAACAGCATAAACAACAAGAACCATCACAATTAAAACGTAATTTTTACAACAAATCTAAAAAGATAACAATTCAGGCAAATAAATTTTTTTTAACCTGTTTGCAAAATACATTGTAACTACAATTAAAAAAGTCAATGCTATTATTTTCTTGCATTAGAAAATTTGCAGTTTTACACATTCGATTTATAGGAATATTAGTACCATAATTAGTTCTATGAAATGTTAGACTAAATAGATCTTTATTTATGGAATTCCTAGGTGGAATGTGAAAGCTAACCTCTGAAAGAAGCTCTGGGGCATCAATCATACCGTTCAGAATTTTAAAGAGAGTGCAAGTATCAAAAAACGTTCTTCGACTTTCTAATGAAGTAAGATTTAAAAGTTTCATTATCTCATTACAATTAACTTCTTTATAGGGAATACCCAGCCTAAGTCCCACTCTTCTTAAAAATTTTCTCTGCACTCTCTCTAAGCTCTCTTTATGAACTCCATAAAAAGGCTGCCAAACTGAACTGGCATATTCGATCACCGAACGAACAAGTGCACAGTAAACATCTTTTAACACATAAATATTATCTATATCTTTCAGAGTGCGAAAGAGAAACCCCAGTAATCTCATTGCTTTGTTGGTGGTTTTTTCAATATGTGTGCTAAATGATAGATCACTTTCTATCCACACTCCTAGATCTTTAACTAAGTTTTTTCTCTCTAACTCTTCAGAGACAATAGAATAATTAAATAGAATAGGTTGTTTTATTTTATTAAAAGTAATGATATTGCATTTTTTAATATTTAAGGTAAGACTATGTTTAATGCTGCCAGTTATTTTTTCTTTATTGTTTTATTTTGAATTTTTTGGAAAACCTAACCTTAAAGTTTGTTTTGATATTTTTGGGCTTTCTGCAAAAACCTTAAAAAAAAGAAAGTCCTGTTTGGGAAAAATTCCGATCAGGTGATAATTTCTCTCTTTGTTGAAAGTTATTTTCTTTTTGATCACTTGATCATTTTGTTAAAATCATGCGCGTTTTTTGCTCACGCTGGGAGTTTGAAGCGCCACCCTGTGTGCGACAGGGGAAGGAAGAAATCACTTCCGCCAAAAAACTAAAAGAAGTCACACGTGTTTATGGGTTGAAGACCGAAATTACAGTCGCAAGGGTATTCCCATTGTGTTCTCAGGGTGGGCGGTAGATTACGTCACACTGATTTAGCATATGAGGTGAAACACCCCATGTTGTTGCCTCATAGTCATAGGCTTACCACTTTGATTATTGAAAAATTCCATAATGAGCATGGACATCCAGGTCCTCGCTTATTGGAGTACCTCCTAAATCAACAGTTTTGGATTTTGTCGGTGAAAAGTGCCATTCACAGTGTTGTTTCCGAGTGTTTTTGTTGTGCCAGGGTAAATCCCAAACCATTGCACCCATTCATGGGTGACCTTCCTAAATTTAAAGTGTCCCAGGTGAAGCCCTTTTCCCATGTTAGTGTAGATTTTATGGGTCCATTCTCCATCACGTTAACCAAGCGTCGTGGTGTCAAAAGGCTTATGGGTGTATTTTTGTTTGTTTCCCAACAAAGGCCATTCACCTAGAGGCTGTTTCTGATTTGTCCACTGATGCATTTTTGGCTGCCCTCCGCCGATTTGTTGGTAGACGTGGCAGATGTGCTGCCCTCTACAGTGACCAGTTACCAATGTTAAGTTAAACCGTCTCCATCGCTGGCAGCTTGTTCAGCAGATCCAGCAGCATTTTTGGCGCCGCTGGCATATGGAGTATTTACAGTCGTTGCAACAACGCGAAAGATGGAATACCCCCGATAACCCTCCAAAAGTTGGAACATTAGTAGCGTTGAAAGACGAAAACCTACCCCCATTGAAGTGGTCACTCGGTAGAATTGAAAAAATTTACTCGAGTCCAGATAGAATCCCCCGTGTCGTGCAAGTAAAAACCGCGAAAGGATTACTTGACCCTAGTTTGGTGAAGGTATGTCCGTTACCCAGCCAGTAACCAACCTTCAAAGCCTTGTGTAGCGTGAATCATGCTTATTTGAATTAACTTAAGTATGACGTCCATAGTTATTGCGATAAAATTATTGTTGCAAAAATGCTAATTTATTGTTTAGACCTTTTGGGTAATTGAATAACCTTTTTTTTTGATTTTTTTGTTTTTTGGGTTTTTCTATAAAAATTGGGAATTTTTATGGTGGGCAGAATGTTTAATGCTGCCAGTTATTTTTTCTTTATTGCTTTATTTTGAATTTTTTGGAAAACCTAACCTTAAAGTTTGTTTTGATATTTTTGGGCTTTCTGCAAAAACCTTCAAAAAAAGAAAGTCCTGTTTGGGAAAAATTCCGATCAGGTGATAATTTCTCTCTTTGTTGAAAGTTATTTTCTTTTTGATCACCTGATCATTTTGTTAAAATCATGCGCGTTTTTTGCTCACGCTGGGAGTTTGAAGTGCCACCCTGTGTGTGACAGGGGAAGGAAGAAATCACTTCCGCCAAAAAACTAAAAGAAGTCACACGTGTTTATGGGTTGAAGACCGAAATTACAGTCGCAAGAAAGGGCCGCGACCGCCAGTGAAATTTTGGGACTGCTACAGAATTACAGAAGGTAAGCTTCTAGCGTGTTGCCGATTTTTTTCCTTTGTTTTTTTGTTTAATAGACTCTGTTTTCCCAGGCGGGGCGAATTTAATTTTGGGGTTATTTTTTTTGGGATATCTCTAGTTTTTCTCCCCTTCAGGGCTCAGATGTCAAGACTATTTTCTGTACACCAAGACGAAAACAAATTCAATTGATCCTGCAAAGATTGACAGTCAGTAGGATTAACAATAATTTTATAAATTTTAAAGTCATCTGCAAAAGCCTTAAACTGGCAGTCATAAAAAATATTTTTCACATCATTTACAAAGATGTTGAATAATAGAGTCGACAGATGTCCACCTTGAGGTACACCTGATGTTACCATGATTTCTGAAGATATATAATTTTTTATTTTTACAGCTTGCTTGCGATTACTTAGGTTACTTTCAAACCAACTCAAGATAGAGCCATGAAGTCCCACTGCCTTTAATTTAGATAGTAAAATTTTCTGATCCACTCTGTCAAATGCCTTCGAGAAGTCTGTATAAATAGCATCAACCTGATACTTATTCTCGAAGGCACCCAACAGTTTGTTCATATGTTAAGAGGTTAGATACAGTGGATCTTCCTTTCATAAAGCCATGCTGTTCATTAATTATAATATTTTTAAAAAGAGGAGTCAATCTGTCAGCTACTAATGATTCAAAAATCTTTGCTATCAATAAAATTTTACTTATTGCTCTGTAATTTTTTACATCAGCTCTGTTTCCATCCTTAAAAACAGGAGACACATAAGATCTTTTCCAAAGATCTGGAAAAACACCTGAACTTAAAGACAAGTTAAAAATTTTACATAAAATGTCAGATAAAACATACTTACAGTTTTGTAACAAAGACACAGGAATCCCATCAGGACCCATTCCTAAATTTTTCTTTAACATATCAATTTAATTAAAAACATCAAACATTGACAAGTCAAAGTCAGAGTACACAGATGAAAAATGAGACTTAAACATTTCTGAAATTTCTTGCCCATTATCAGATTCACACTCATTTAAGAACATGCATTTTGGAAATTCTGCACAATCTTTCTTAGAATTGACAAAGTTCCAAAAGGAACGTTTATCTTGTAGCTGGTTTTCTAAATCTTTAATAAAACTTTTATAAGACGACTGAGAGATGTTATAGCAGTCTGCTCTTAGAATAGCAAAATTATTATAGTCATCTTGAGATTGTGTAGATTTATATTTTTTGTGTGCAATCTTTTTTTCAACAATTAAATTTTTTAAGTTGTTTGGCATCCATTTTGGAAATTTTGAAGGTTTAAATCTTGATAAAGGGGTGAAAGCATCAATAATACCATAAATGATATCATAAAATCTGGAAACTATGGTATTCACATCTGTGCACTCAAAAACTGAGTCCCAATTGACACAGGAGAGATAAAAATTTATTTCTTTAAAGTTAGCACACTTAAAGTTAAGATATAAATATTCACAAGAAAGATTTGACAGCGTTTCTGGCATGACAAATGAACATTCAAATGCAGGATGCGGAGCATCTAACTTTAACATAGGATTGTTACATATATTGACTTTTACATCACAGTTATCACAAAACATGAGATCAAGAAAATTTCCATATACATTAGGAATATCTATTATTTGGAATAAAGATAAATATGCTGCACAATCAGCCACACATGTCACTTCCTTGGAAAGTGAGCCTACAGGCACCGATCCTTCTAAAGTTTTCTCCCATTTTATATTCGGAAGATTAAGGTCACCCCAAATGAAAATGTTGGTAAAATTATGATTTTCTATTTGATGGATTGAAGAAAGACAGAAATTCTCATATATATCTAGAGGTGATGTTCCTGGTATGTAAGCATTACCAACCAAAATTTGTTGTGATTCAATGGTAATTGAAATAAAAAGATGTTCAACATTTTCAATTGGTGCCATTAATATTCTAGATGAAAGACAACTCTTGACTGCTATCAGTACACCCCCCTGAGATTTACATGTACTGGTTTTTATTGACCTGTCACACCTGTAGACCTGATAGCCTTCTAAACCCAGCACATTAGACAAAATGGAGCAATCCAGAAAGGTTTGTCAGCAATATCACGGTTTGGTTGGGATCGGTTCGGTTAGGTTGAGGTTGGTTCCGTTCGGTTCGGGTGCGGGTTTGGTTTGGTTTGGGCTCGGTTCCTTTCGGGTTCAGTTCGGTTGGGATCGGTTCGGTTCGGGTTGGTTCCGTTCAGTTCAGGTTGGTTCCGTTCGGTTCGGTTGGTCTCGGTTCCGTTCGGTTGGGATCGGTTCGGGTTGGTTCCGTTCGGTTCGGGTTGATTCGGTTTGGTTTAGTTCCGTTCGGTTCGGTTTAGGTTGGTTCCGTTCGGTTCAGATGCGAGTTCTGTTCCGTTCGGTTCAGTTGGGCTCAGTTCCGTTTGGGTTCAGTTCAATTCGGCACCGGTTGGTTCTGTTCAGTTTGTTTTTGTTCGGGTTCCGTTCGGTTCGGGTCGGTTCCGTTCGTGTCGGTTCCATTTGGTTGTGTTTCAAGTTTTCTTTATTTTTTATTTTTTTTTTATTTGTCAAACTTAATTTACTAGAAAAAACAGATTTAAACTTAGGGTTCACTCAACAGTTCTCCCCGCTTTGTTTAGTCTGTAACTCGCAATTGTGTTGTGTTTATAGCATTATTTTGTTTTATGTGTAATTCACTTAGTTTACTAGCTCAAACGGCTTCACTCTTTTTAGTCTTCGAACTAGCATAGTATTGTCTAGAAGCTGAAATGCTTCCACATTCACATGCCTATGGAGTCTATCTTCATGGCTTTTTGCGTACTTTTTTATAGTCTCTGCTACAGTTTCGATTTTTAGATCTTGATGAAGGTCACTATTTCGAACGTACCAAGGTGCATTCACAATGTTTCTTAATACTTTATTTTGAAATCTCTGTACAACTAGAATGTTACTCTCTTTAGCACAACCCCATAGTTGAATACCATATGTCCATACTGGTTTCAGTATTTGTCTATAAAGTAGTAACTTATTATGAATTGTTAAATTGGACTTCCTTCCAATTAGCCAGTTCATTTTTCTATACCTTATCTCAAGTTCTTCTTTTTTTTTCTTAACATGTGCTTTCCAGCTCAATTTTGCATCAAGTGTCATACCTAGATATTTTGCCTAATTCGAATATGGTACTGGAATGTTGTTAATTGTTATTTGTATGTGATTTATATTTTTGTTTGTAAAATCAACATGAATTGATTTGGTATCATTTAATTTTATTTGCCACTTTGTGGTCCAACTGTGAACTTGGGTGACTGCATCCTGAAGTTTTTCTATGCATTTTTCAATAGATTTTTCTACCGTCAATAAACCAGTGTCATTGGCAAATGTTGCTAAGTGACAATTTTCTGGCTTTGGGATACCACAAGTGAATAATAAGTATAGATAAGGGCCTAGTACGCTACCCTGGGGCACGCCTGCTTGAATTTCTCTTAAAGTTGAGTATGAGTCTTCCTGTTTTACTCTAATATGTCTATCAGATATGTATGATTCCAAAATATCCGAATATTGTTTTGGCAGAAACCGTTTTAGTTTAAAATTAAGGCCTTCATGCCACACTTTGTCAAATGCTTGTGCTACATCTAGAAAAACTGCAGAACAAACTTTTCCCTCTTCTAGTGCTTTTTCTATTATATTAGTAATTCTGTGTACTTGATCTATCGTGGAATGCTTGTCTCGAAAACCAAATTGATGAGATGGAATAATTTCTTATCTTTCTATGATGGGTTTTATTCTCTTAAGCAATAATTTTTCATAGAGCTTGGATATAATTGGCAGCAAAGATATTGGCCTGTAAGATGACACGTCATGGAGTGGTTTTCCCGGTTTTGGAAAGTTTTCTTTATTGCCATTTGATTTACATAGTAAATATTGACATTGTCACATAAGAAAAGTTTGAATATAAAGTGCTACAAAGTTTGAAAATCGCACTGAGTGCCCTAAAACTAAAATTGCAAAGTAAAAATATTAATATTATTTGTTGATAATATAAATTTATTCTAAAACCTAAAGGAATTAACTAAAATCATAGGTACAGTAATCTACATCAACATACCTGGAGCTAACCACCTCTTGAGTTAAAAAATTCTTTTACAGAATAGTGGCTTTTTGACACTAAATATTTCCTTAATTCTGTCTTAAATTTCTTAAAACCATCAGTGTCTTTAACAGCCTTTGGCAGAGAATTGTAAACAGTGGAACAAAAGCAGTAGGGACTTTTAGTGAAGAGTGCTAGATTATATGAGGGAATTTTTATATTTGAACTGGATCTTGTGTAGTGGTTATGAGAGCTACTGACTGAAGGAACCTTGCATATATTTCTTCTTACAAAGTTTGCAGCTTCATAAATTAAAATGTCAGGTGCTGTCAAAATATTGTTTTCTTTAAACACTGGTCTACATGATTCTAAGGGATTTATTCGAAAAATGGTCCTCAAAATATTCTTTTGTAAAATTAATATTCTTTCAAAGTCTTTACTTTGTCCCCAGAAAAGTACTTGATATTTTATATGACAGTAAGCTAGTGAATAATAGATATTTATTAGTTGTTTCTGATGAAGAATATTTTTTAGATTGAT
The DNA here is from genome assembly GCA_963576565.1 of Aspidapion aeneum. NCBI lineage: Eukaryota > Metazoa > Arthropoda > Insecta > Coleoptera > Brentidae > Aspidapion > Aspidapion aeneum. The sequence continues at coordinate 37,110,242 of OY755047.1, read as the reverse complement.
AATTGCAAAAAAAGTGGAGTTCAGCTTCCCAGCTACAAAGTTACAATGTTTTTCCCATGTTAGTTTTTCATCAAGTCTAAGTCCCAAAAAAATGCAGGTTTCTAATTTTTCTATTTCTCCACCATTTAGAAATAGCTTGAGTTTAGGTAGTTGCTTTCTTTTGTAAAAGGTTAAGTAATGTGTTTTACTGGGATTTACCAGCAATCTATTTTTTTGACACCATTCATTGAATAAATTTAAGATTAAATTGGCTGATTCTAGGTTTTCTACCGTTCCTGCTGAAATAGTTATAGTACAGTCATCAGCATAAAAAATGATTTTGATATTTTTGCAGTGCTTTGAAATGTAAGTGATCATATCATTTATAAACAAAATGAAGGCTAATGGGGCAAGTACACTACCTTGAGGGACACTGAACTTCAAACTTGATTCTTTAGATAGCTTATCGCCAACCTTGACAACAATTTTGCGTTTTGATAAAATGCCTCTGAACCATTCGTTTGGTTTACCATGAATTCCCATGTCTTTAAATTTTTTATAAGTAAATTTATAGAAACACAATCAAAAGCACGTGTAAGATCTAGGAATATCACTATAGTAAAATTGTTTGCATCCAGGGCATTATAAATAAATTGCAATAAATCAAATGCGGCTGTTGTAGTGGAAAAGTTTTTCCTGAAACCATGTTGAGAGTTTGACAAAATATTGTTACGGTTTATAAATGAATGGAGGCAGTTTACAGCTACTTTCTCAATTTTGAAAAAGTGAAAGATTGTGAGGGATTGTGGCAAGATTGTGAGGGATTGTGGTAAGATTGTGAGAGAATGTGACAGATGGTGGAGGACTGTGCAGCGGCAGGGTGGACACTGTCCCATCTAAAAATCTTGCGACCAAAAAAAAACAAAAACAAAAAAAAAGTTATCATGTCTTTCGTTTCCTTGGCTGCCCTCTTCATTTACCGTTCCAGGACCTGCTGTGCTTAATAACCGAGGGGTGACCAGCTGACCCCAAAATGTGTGTGCCAATTGCGAAAATCCACAATCTTTTGCTAAGATTGTGAGGGAACCCCAAAATGTGTACACCGATTGTGAAAATCCACAATCTTTTCCACAATCTTTTGCTAAGATTGTGAGGGATTGTGTAAAGATTGTGAAGGATTGTGTTAAGATTGTGGGTGATTGGGAGGGACTGTGTAAAGATTGTGAACAGATTGTGAGAAATGTGTACACCAATTGTGAGAGCTGTTCACCCCTCTCTTAAATAGAATATCACTTTATTGCCAACAAGCTTCATTGTACTAAGTTTGGTTAATTTTATCTTTTTAGGTGTGATCAAAACAGATTTAATAATATTTGTTTCCTTATTTGGATTATTTTTGTGGAAACATGGCAACATTGCAAAATATAAGCCACAGATATTGGCAAATATTGTTTTGATGGGGTTGAAAAACAAAGAAGTCAAAATTGAATGAAAAGTGAGGTTAGAATGCTGTTTTGTAGGTGTTTTTTTAAGGTTTTATTTATTTATTTTCTCAAAAAATACTGGATAATCTGCAAATTTTTTTTTGGAAAAACGTTATTGAGAAGGTCTACTTTGAGGTAATTTTTATTTTTTCCAAAAAATTGTGTGTTCGGATTGTGCACTGGCTCCATGCATGGATTCCCCAGAATCTAGGTAAAAATTCCCCAGTTTGCATGCAAAAAAATGGCACCTGACCGATAAAAATGGATTGCCTGCAACAATCAGCTGGATTTGTACTGCACATGCACCTGGGCAAAATTTCATGCATTTGCCTGCAAATTTTATTGTCATGCACCATGTCAAGCAGCCTTAAGAAAAGTGATAGGCTCTTTTTTTAAGTGCCTGCAAGTTCTAAGCACTGCAGGTCAAATGTTACTGCAAATTAAAAACACAATGATCATGTTTGGCTTTACCTAAATCCTAGAATGTCTTATTACCCCTGTTTTGTATGTTTCTGAATTAATTAGGTAAACCAATTGATGTTATTATAAATTTAGTGGCAATGGCAATTCAATATTATGGTGTGAGCACAACAAAACAACATGTTAACATTAATCTTCAATAACTTACCTCCAGTAATCTTGAGGATATAGCCCTTCCATTCATCCCCCAAAATATCAGCCTCCACTTCTTGGCCCATACGTTTTTCGTAGAAAATACGAATTTTATGCTCATCTACAACTTCAAACAACTTCTGACACCCGGTGGCCGGGTAGGACACGTTCAGCTTCATGTTGTACTATTTTTTTAATGATATTTTGCCTTGGAATTTCTAAAAAACTCAAAAAAAGGGCAGAGGTTCACACGTTTACCAACCACATGGACCGGCCATGGCATGAAAAAAGGCAGATGACGGGTGACAAACTGGCGATTTCCGCTGACAAGTGACGTTTTTTTGACAGCGGTATCCGCTTCTTCGTTTTTTTAATTTCGGCTTTTTGGCCAATAATCCAATGGGGGGATATGCTCAAAACAGTCACGTGATTTTTTTAAAAAATTTCCCGACTTATTTTTGTTAAGCTAAAAAAGCATCTATTTTTATTTTTCCGTATCAGTAACGAACTTCTAATATCCTACGTGGAACTGATAACTGCGACACTCGACAGGTACACGTATAATAGAACATTTACAATATTGTAATAGTGGATATGCACATCGTATTCCGTTAACGTTGTTGTGGCCAACGATTATAAACACTTTATAATCGTTGGTCGTGGCGAGGTGAATCGCTTAATTTGATTGGTCAAGCGGGTTCAGTGTCGTAAAGCTACGCGTTGTCTTCCGTACGTATTTCATCCGGCCTCGTAGGCACAGTATACGTAATTTTTCAATCACACTGATATTTGTTACTGTTATTTTTTAATATCAGCGATTTTTAAACGTCATGTGATCACAGTGTTAAGATAGCGTAACGAAAGTCGCGTTTGAGTTTCATGCGTTTCTAATACTGATACGATATTTTCTTGATTCGGTTATTGTTGTTAGCTCCCGCTAAATTTCGCGGTTGTTTTTAAATTTTAAAAACCACACAATTGGATGACGGACAGAGTACATTTTTCGCGCATTTGACATGCGCACCAAGAATCAGAGAGATCCTTTCTACCGCCTCGAGAAAATGGCGTGTTAACTACTTTCTCCAACATTTACAAATTTCTACATGAAAGTGCTCGATTTTGGTGTCCTGAAGCATAGAACTGGAAACTTCAGCCCTTCAGCTACGTGGTGCCATCATTAGATCCGGAAAGGGGCCCCTGGACCGTGGAGAAATTGGCTGCAAACTGGTGAGTACTTTGTTTCTGATTTCCGTTGTGTGGTAACAGCATTTAACCTATGGACCTTTGATTATTTCCTGATTTCGTATCAATATATTTATGTTTGTTCGCGCTTCATTTAATAAAATATATACAGTCCACTGCAGTTATCGTTTTTCTATCTGCGGGCATACATAAAGTGTTCCTTCGAACCAACTAAATAAATTTACTCCATACGACGGTATTAATAAGTCGGCCATTTTCACATTTTCGCCGAGATCACACGGCCTTGAATTTGCCAATCGTATTGAACCGTAGATTTTCGTCGTTCGACCTTCGGTTTCGGCGCAGTTCACCTGTTTTCGGTCCGTTGCTATGGTAACGCAGGGTCTACCGCGTGGTCATTTCAGTAAACAAAATCGAGGATCAATCAAAACAATTTTCCATACCATTTCGATATTTAAAACAATTTTCATCAATTGCGATAAATTAGTGCATATTTTCGACAATTCGTCATTTTTCTATTTCAGAAGCATTAATTTAGCGTTAATTGTATATTTACCGACAATTTCGTCATTTCAAAGGCAAAATCATGTCTATCAAAAAAGCCGTGCAAAAACGCAAGGGTTTTTTATCTGCGATCACCGAGTGTTATGTGTTGTCACAAACCGCGGCAACGGACGCCAAAAGCGAGAAACGAGTTTCAAGTGAGGTATTCCGATTTGGATGAAACCTTTAATAAATGCATGTTGGCACATAATGATGTCATTATGATGATAGACGACTCGGACGACGAGGAGTTTAAAACGCAGGATGCGATCCTTTCAGAAGCTTGTAAATATTTTTATGCGTGTAAAGGGGTTTACTCTGAAATATTTCCGGTTGAGGCCCCATCCTTTTCGCGATCATATGTTCGTCGGAACGAGTCTGAAGCTCCGGAACTCAAGGAGTTGGGTATTCCCATATTTCGAGGTGATAAAAAATTATGGCCAAGCTTTTTCGATCTTTTTAATAACATTATAGATCAAAATCAAAGTCTAAGTAACGTTCGAAAACTTCAATATTTATTTTCATATCTCGAGGATGAGCCTTTAAAATTGATATCAGGGATTAGCTTATCTGATCAAAATTATAAAATTGCTTACGACAAATTAGTCAATAGATATCAAAACAAGCGAGACCTCGCAAATGATGCTTTGAGCACAATTATGAACTCTACATTAAAAAACAAGCCAGCTAAAGAATTGCGTAATTTAATTGACACCTTTTCAGAATCCCTAGAAATTTTAAAATCACTTAGCTTTGACGTTGACAGTTGGGACTTTATTATTTTTTTCATTCTGTTAGAAAAATTGGATATTCCGACGCGTTCAAATTTCGAAATGAGTCACGCCAATACTAATACCGAAATTCCCACCTTTCAGTCACTTTTTCAATTTCTAGAAAAAAGATGTAAAGTTTTGGAATCACTTCCTCAATCAACAGCACCCAAAAAGGTGCCTACCTATCAAAAATCAAATTCTATGCCAAATCAGTTTGGGCAAAAGCCTACCTATAAATCATCCAATTCGCCTTTTATAGGACTGGCTGGCACCTCGACTAATTCAAGTACGGGAATAAAATGTTTCCGGTGTAATCAAGGTCACGTGCTTTCGAAATGTCAAACATTTCTTGACCTCTCACCTATCGAGCGCCTATCTTTCGCCAAGCAGAAAAAATTATGTCTAGCGTGTTTTCATCCCTCGCATGGGGTAGACACGTGCAAATCAAAATATTCATGCAGGACTTGCAATAGTAAACGACACCACACTTTAACTCATATCTTAGAAACTAATAAAGAGTCTGGAAGCCAAGATACTAGTCCTGTCATTCACACACCACCTGTCAATAATCTTCATGTGTCATTAAATACCTCAGGACCTTCAGGTACCTTTCTTTTATGCACGGCCATAATAGATGTTATGGACGGTTGCGGAAATTTTCAACCTGTAAGGGCACTGCTTGATTCTGGATCACAGACAGGATTCATCAGTGAAAAGTGTATTCAGCGTCTTAATCTTCCTAGGCGAAGTTACACCACTGAAATATTCGGATTCAATCAAATGTCTTCTCTTACTTCCAAAGGGCTCGTTCAATGTTACATTAAGCCACAAGGACAGGTCACTCCTTTACTTAATTTCGAAGCAATTGTTGTTCCACAACTATGTTCCAATATGCCTACATTCACTTTGAACGTTAATCAGTGGAAACAGTTGGAAAACCTTAAACTTGCCGACCCATCTTATTTCAAATCTAGACCTGTGGACCTAGTTATTAGTTGCGAGCTATTCGCACAGATATTCAAGGAGGGCAGGGTTCTTGGACAAATAGGGCAACCTTCAGCCCTTGAAACCATCTTTGGCTGGGTCGTCATGGGAAAAGTTGACGAAGTAGGTAATCTTACGGAACGAACCAGTTGTTTTTTAACGAGTCATTCACCTCCTTTAGAGGTCATTATCCCTAGGTTTTGGGAAATCGAACATTTGCCTAAAAAACTAATCTTATCAAAGGAAGAAAAACAAGCGGAATCAATTTTTACTGCGAGTGTCGTACGGCAACCGAGCGGTAGATTCATGGTAGATCTTCCGTTTAAAGATAAAATAAACCATGACCTAGGAAATACTTATCCGCAAGCTTATCGTAGATTTTTACTTCTAGAAAATAGATTACTCAAAAATCCTGATCTGTACACTGCCTATTCAAGTTTCATGCAAGACTATATCGATTCTAATCACATGAGTCTAGTTTTATCTAGTCAACCAAAAGTCGACGTATCATGTTTTTTGGCACATCATTGCGTACTAAAGCCGGAAAGCTTAAGTACAAAATTAAGGGTAGTCTGGGATTGTTCGGCAGTCGCCCCAAAGAATATTAGTCTCAATGACACGTTGTTATCTGGACCGAAACTTCAAAAGGATATTGCTTCTTTACTCCTTACGTTTCGTCTTAATCCTATTGCCTACATTGCTGATATCAAACAGATGTTCCGTCAAGTCCTTATCAATCCTTATCACCGTCCTTATCAAAGGATATTGTGGAGGTTTTCTCCACAGGACCCACTTTCAGTGTGGGAACTTTCTACTGTCACTTTTGGCATGACATGCTCACCCTTTCTAGCCATGCGTACATTAAATGAGCTGGCAGAGAGAGAAAAGGAACGTTTTCCTATGGCTAGTACTGTTCTAAAAACGTCAATTTAAGTAAGAACTAGTCCTTCGCTTTCTGAAGCCGTTTCCCTACAGATGGAACTCAATGATTTGTTAAAGTCGGGAGGATTTGAACTTAAAAAATGGGCAAGCAATTGTCCTGAGTTATTGGCAACATTGCCAGAATCCGATCGTCAAATGCCTCTCTCTTTTGACAAGGAGGAACCCCACTTTATCAAAGTTTTAGGACTTCAGTGGCATCCAAAAAACGACATTTTTTCTTATCAATGCCGAATGGAGGACAAACCCCCAACTAAACGTTCTATTTTATCTATCATAGGAACAATCTTCGATCCCTTAGGTTTTCTTTGTCCCTTGTTGCTACAAGCAAAATTTATTTTGCAACAGTTGTGGATATCGAAAATAGGCTGGGACGAAGAACCAGATTCTTCTATCATCGACTCTTGGAACAAACTTCGTTCTGAATTCCCGCTTCTTTCCAATTTTCAATTACCCCGACAAATCAAACTGTCAAAACTGACAGGTATTGTCAAATCATCGGCTTCTGTGACGCTTCAATTCGAGGTTACGCAGGCGTCGTATATTTTCGTGTAGAAGAGGAAATCAATATATCTGTTTCTCTCATATCTGCAAAATCTAGGGTCGCGCCTATAATGTCACAAACTTTGGCTAGGCTAGAACTCCTAGGCGCATTTCTTTTAAGCGAATTAATTGATTTCGTCTTATCTAGCTATGAAGGAAAAATAACTTTTACAAATATCGTTACTTTCTGCGATTCGCAAGTCGTATTGCACTGGCTTTCATCCCCTCCTAATCGCTGGCAAACCTTTGTTGGAAATCGAGTCAGTAGAATCCAAGAAATCATTCCCTCAAACTCATGGCGCTACATTCCTTCTGCTTTAAATGCAGCCGATATTGCGTCACGAGGGGCCACCTCCTCCCAGCTCATTTCACATGACATGTGGTGGAACGCACCTTCGTTTTTGTGGTCTCCCGAAAACGAATGGCCCGATTTTCATAAATCAAAAATGCCGATTGATTTCGGAGATATTAATCTGGAGGAAATTACAAAAATCTGACCTTTTGTCTTATTCTGCAAAACACCCCGTCTTACTTTCGAGTAACCACCGTTTAACTACTCTTCTTATCGACTCCACTCATCGACAATACCTTCATCCTGGGTTTAAAACATTACATAAGCTGCTTTTACAGCAATTTTGGATATTATCTGCCAGACGGGCAATTCAAAGAACCATATCCAAGTGTTTGCAATGTTTTAGAATCAACCCTAAACCCTATAGACCACCCATAATGAGTTCTCTTCCCGCTCATCGAATCAATCAACTTAAACCTTTTTCGAGTGTAGCTATCGACTTTTGTGGACCTTTCTTTGTGATTCCTCATCGTTACCGTGGTTGTAAAGCTATCAAATCGTATGTCTGTGTGTTTGTCTGTACGGCCACACATTGCGTACATTTGGAATTAACCATGGAACTGTCCACCGAAGGGTTTGTAGGTGCATTCCATCGATTCATTTCCAGACGTGGAAGCGTGACGCAATGCTGGTCAGATCAGGGCAGTAATTTTATAGGGTTTCGTAACCAATTACTTGATTACGCAAGAAGTGCGTCCACCAGACTTTCTATTCGTTGGCATCTGGGACCCCCTCTCAGTCCACATTTCAATGGCCTGGCAGAAGCTGGCGTCAAAAGTTTTAAAACTCACTTTGTTCGAGTAGTCGGCGACCAGAAGTTGTCCATCATGGAAATGTCCACCCTTACATGTCGCATAGAAGCTGTACTTAATAGTCGCCCTTTATCTCCTGTCTCTTCAGACCCACACGATCTTCATCCTTTTACCCCTGGGCATTTTTTGACACTTGAACCCCTTAATTCAGAAATTCCGGAGTCAGATTTGTCCGAGGTTCACCTAAATCGGCTCTTGAGATGGCAACTAATCCAAAAACTACATAATGATTTTTGGAAAAGGTATTCTGTAGAGTATTTGCATACGCAACAACAGCGACACAAGTGGGCTGATTCGTCCCCAAATATCAAATTAAATGATTTGGTTATCATAACGAGTGATCACATCCAACCACCTTTGAAATGGCCAGTCGGTCGGGTTCTCGAATTGCATCCCGGCGGAGACGGTCAAGTGCGTGTAGCGACGGTACGAACGGCTACCGGTGTTTACAAGCGGCCAGTTGTAAAACTGTGCCTCTTGCCTAATTAAAACTAATTTTAATTTTTCTACCTATTACCGGGTATTACAATAGGTTTTTCTTTATTTTTATTTTTTTTGAATTTTTGTTTGTTTGTTTTGCCTTTTTCAGGTTTTCGTTATCTCTAAATAAACTTACGCTACTTTTCTGTTTTTCATTCATTTATATTTATCGGTCGATCATTTTTTCTTATATCTACATCTGTCCGGTTGATATTCTAAAATTGTGTGTTTTGGAGGGCAGTTATGTTAGCTCCCGCTAAATTTCGCGGTTGTTTTTAAATTTTAAAAACCACACAATTGGATGACGGACAGAGTACATTTTTCGCGCATTTGACATGCGCACCAAGAATCAGAAAGATCCTTTCTACCGCCTCGAGAAAATGGCGTGTTAACTACTTTCTCCAACATTTACAAATTTCTACACTTGAAAGTGCTCGATTTTGGTGTACTGAAGCATAGAACTGGAAACTTCAGCCCTTCAGCTACGTGGTGCCATCATTAGATCCAGAAAGGGGCCCCTGGACCGTGGAGAAATTGGCTGCTAACTGGTGAGTACTTTGTTTCTGATTTCCGTTGTGTGGTAACAGCATTTAACCTATGGACCTTTGATTATTTATGTTTGTTCGCGCTTCATTTAATAAAATATATACAGTCCACTGCAGTTATCGTTTCTCTATCTGCGGGCATACAAATGTTATCATGTTAACGGCTTTCGTCGTGATAACAAATACCAAGTTGCGATCTTTGAAAATGTTTAATTATGATTAGAAAAACAACAGATATCAAATCACGCCTTGCAAAGAAAGAAGTTATATGTGATTTTTAGATATCAGTGAAAAAATATCGGTTCGTGAATATCGCTCATCTCTAATATAGATTCACCTCGCCACGACAACGATAACGCGATACGAAGTGCGTATCCGCTTCAAGTGTCTAGTACCTGTGGTGGGGAAGCGAACCCTGTTTCCACCAATGCGTGCCACCCCGATTCAAAAAACGCATCACGCGATGAAGCATGGATTTGAACCGGTTTTAAATGCAGCGTCACCTGATGCGTTTTTTGAATCAGGGTGGGCATGCATAGGTGGAAACCGGGTGTAAGGCCTAGTTTCCATGTTCACGACCCGGTTCCCACCTACGACTTTCTCGTGGGTGCCCGCTCACGCGTCCCATGATCTCAATATAAAATGTTATGACAATCATGTGAAGCGTACGCGGGCGTGCACAAGAAAGTCGTAGGTGGGAACCGGGTGTAAAACTTACGATTTGCTCGTGCGTGCCCGCCCACGATTCACATGACTGTCATAACATTTCATATTGAGATCATGTGACGCGTAAGCGGGCACCTACGAGAAAGTCGTAGGTGGGAATCGGGTGTAACGCTCCAAACCATGTTCGCCGTCCCAAATGAAATGGTTATGCGAAACAAGAATTCTGCAGAAACAATAGGGACCTATTGCAATAGTGCCACAAATTGTGCCGGTCACTATATTGAGAGTTTCTCATTATTTGAACAGCTGTGTCCTTTCAAAATTAGGCCTTTTGTGTATTATATGAGCCGGATTTAATAGTGACGCCACTATTAATGGAAAATAAACGACTGGATTTCTAAATTCGACTTTGGTATGTCAATTTTGAAAGAATTTATGTACACTCAATCATTATTGTCCACAAGTTACAAAAAAATAAGAATTCTGCACTAGCGATTAAATGTATAGGACCATTAATCATTATCAACAGTACAATATGGTTGGTTAGTTTTGAGTAGAATTTAGCAACAATAACTTAATTTTCAATTGTTTGCAGTTATCTTCCATCCGTCCTTTGCTTTTTAACTCTTTTACTTAAAAACGTATTAGAGTTTGTTACGGATAACGATATTGATAAGTGTCCAAAGGTGTAGTGCTGCTTTTTTACTCTATTTTCACAGATTATTTAACATAAACTTGTTATAAAATTTAATTAGGAATCGTTAGCAACAAAATATTACAAAGTATCCCACGGGCGTTTAACGTAGTGCTGTTTTTCGGTCGATGCACAGACACGGTCGACGAAAACGGACGTTTGGTCACCTTAACCTTAAAGTCACGTGATGCAAAATTACCAAAACAATATCACGTGATGCAAAATTACCAAAACAATATCACGTGACTGCCACTATCAGCTGTTTTTATCTTTACAGCTGACATCAATCATCATAAAAAAATAAATTTAAATTTATACATTAATTATTTGTTGTTTCCTTTCGAATTTTATGATTTGTTGCGTACAGCAAATACAAGGAGAGTGCAGTTCATTTAACTAACCGCAAGCGGTCCGGTTGGTAAATCTGTTTGAAATAACATTCCTCTTACATAAAACCATTATAAAATATTAAAATAAAATTACAAATATGCTGTGAATGTTTACAAGGACAGTTTTGACGTGAAAATTGACTCTGGTTTTGGACAATCTGGAATTCATAGCCCTTTGTAGGCAGGAAACTCTGTTGATCTTTAACCACTGATTGGTAAGTGAACCTTATTTTTACCACTTGTCCTCAGACTCATCCTTAGATAAGTCTTAAAGATTAGTAATAATTGGTTTTCAAAACATAAGCATTTATATATTATATACTCTTTAATACTAACATTGAAACCAAGACTATAATTAAGCCTTGTTATGTAATTGACCAATATGTAAATATTTATTATTAAACAATAATTGGTCTTTTACACATCAAAATACAAACTGATTGTGGTGTGAATCAATTCAAAAGTTTTAAAAATATATTTTTTGTCACATTAAAATGTTGAACTGTGGGTCCAGGCATGGCAACCAGGACAATAATTGCCTGGACGCAACAATACAGGGGCACACAAATTGCAAAGAAAAAATTGCCTGGGGAGCAAAAATCTGTAGGATCAGCCCTGGTGCCAAATAGTGGTAGATTTGAAAAAATGAGTTTTCTTGAATTTAACCTGAATTGAGTGGAGTTTATTAGCTACAAATATATAAAAACAAAATTTACATTTTAATACTTATAGTATATATAAACTCCTAATAGTAATGATTAGGTACACATTTTTATTACACACACAGATCACTTTTAAAACATTAAAAAATAAATAAATACCTAACAATCTATAATAACTAAAGCTCATACAGCATATACCCATTCCTACCTAGTTACATACTTTTTGGACCAAAAACCCAGAAATTCTAGAAGATTTTACTTGGTCTAATCTAGTCTATAGGTTAAAAAATTTTTTTTAACCTATATCTTCTTGGTCAATTAATTGTATTTTATAAAAATTATGTGTTTGTCCATTTGACTGATTTTTAATCTGTATGTTGTTTTAGACTGTTTTAAATGTTTTTTAATTTTTTATTTTTGTGTGTTCCAGTTTTTCATTTCTTTCAAAGATGATTCTTAACTGTCTACCAGACCACTTGATAATGGTTTTTTAAAAACCAAAACGTGTCATGATTAAATAAAATATTTGTGAAGTAAGCAGGACTTTTCGTTTCTTCTCCTTTAACAATGGTTCAAGGACTTCACCCTGGAGAAATCTACAATTCATTAAAACTTGTTTACTTCTTAATTAATACTTTCCAAATAATAACTACCTGTTGCTCTTGTTTCATATTGATGGGTTTCAGACACCAACCTTAACCTATCAACCAAGTCTACTATATTCCTATCTTTGGATAATTTAAAAATAAATATTATCACATTGTACTCAATGAATTGTCTAACATTTGTAGAGTGGAAAAGCTAAGTGATCTAAGTGCCAAAAAGTGTTTTTGTGGGAAACTAAAAAAAACTGTACAATACATGCAAGCAGACTTACCGATGACATGATTTTAAAATGTTTGTTAGAGCATAAGGTGGGAAAATTGCACTTAGATCTTATAGCCCTGTAATGGCCTTGACACATACATCATTTTGGGTGGAAAATCTAAAATTTTTATATTTTCGCACAGATCATTTAGCCTGGCCACTCTACATTTAACCATTCTAAATTTAAAACCTAGAGCTTTTTACTAGATACATACAAAAATTAGTAAAATACTTATACTATAATTCTCAAATCGCAAAAATGTATTGGCCTCAATTTTGACTGTGTAAGAATTAAACTGAGTATAAATAGGCAGGTTATCCTCATTAATGTGTAGTACCATGCATTTAATTTTTACCATTATTTTTTTTTTAAATACCTAACAATATATTTTTAAACCTTTTTCTCTTGCTTTTTCTAAAAGATAATAATACAGTAGTTCACCCAGGAACTTGACTTGGGAGGAGTGCAAGACCTCATAATGTCATATTTTATGCTATTTCTTGCTTTTATTCATGAAATGTGTGAAAAATATCTAAAAACATCTTAGGGTTGGGTTTGAAACCCCCCCCCCCCTCCTGAGTGCACCTTTGAATAATAAATGTAATAAAGTATTGAAATACAGTGTGACATGCTATTTGACAACATAACATTGAAAGTTAAAATGCCACAAAAACTATTGTTTATAGTCAAATTACTACATTTTTTATTTTTGTAATGTAATGTTTGTTTATCTTTTTTTAATTATGTTAAATGACAGTAACAGTTTTTTTTTAACAAAATTATCTGTTCTTTGTCAATTTTGTTTTTGTAATGTTATAATTTTTGTTTATCTTTCTTTTAATTTTGTTAATAAATGGCAGTAACCGGCAGTAACAGTTTTTTTTTAACAAAATTATCTGTTCTTTGTCAATTTTCTTGTCAGTGTGTATAATGTATATATTGGAAAATAAATATGATATAGAATATATTTTTGGCAACCACAATGATTCCATTAACAATGGGCATAAATTTGACTGTAGTTGACATTTTTACATTAAGACAAACCTCATTTTAAAAGTTAAAATAAACTTCAACTTTCTTGAAAGAGTTGTATTCTTTGACACAGGTTCTAAATCTGGAAATGTAGCTGTGACATTTTGTTTTTAATTTTTACTTATTTCAAATTTGGTATAGGTACTACATCCTCAGTTAATTGTTCTATTTTCTAGATTTAAAAACCAATTTAAAAGTATTGAAGATAGTTGTAAAAATCATAATTTGTGTTTTTTTTTTAGTACAAATCCATAAGTTTCCTTAAATATATGTTAAGTTTTCTTTGTGTTAAAAATTAACAAAAAACTTAGTAATAACTAAAAAAGTTTACTTTTTTATGATTTAAGATTAAACACTATTTCTGATTTAATTTCCTCATTTTTTAAAATTTTTATTGCCTGACTTAATGATAAGTGAGCTGTAAAAAAATATTACATACATTAATTGATAAAAGTTGCGCAAAATTGGTACTTACCAATTTACCTACTTTTAAAAAGCAGGTTTGTATTAAGTATATTTATGTAGGTCTTATTATTATTATTATCCATAAGCAGATAGACAGACAACTTTGTCTGATTGACTGCACACTAGGCCCAAACTAGTTTTCACTTGCCAGGTAAGGCCAAAACTTTTCTACTTTGTTTTTAAAACTATTTACACTTGGGGTGGTCACACTTCAGTTAAGATGTTCCAGTCTTTTACTACCCGGTTATACAGAATAGCCATATCTTAAGTATATTTTTTTATTAGTTTGGTTTTGGATATATTTTTTATTACCAAAATGTGCATTAAGAAGTAGTAGTGTAAATTATCCATTGCATTACTGAATAAACCCCTCCTTTACCTAACAGGGTAGAGAATATAAAAATGACATAGTTAGAGACAGTATTGTATAATATATAGGACAGCCTCTTTAAATGAAAATTAGCTTTATAAATAATACAAAATATTCTTAGTATGTGAACGCCCCTCGAATATTAAACTTAGTTTTAACCCCATTTTGTAATACCTCATTATATTTTTTTGTTTTTCTACCAATTAGTCTTTTCTTTTTTTAAAAACTAAATAAAACCTGTCTTGTTTTAATAATTTTTAAAAATTTACCCAGTATTGAGATGCCATTGCCAATATAGTTCTAACCATAGACTTTAATTCAAGTTTAAGAACTCTATTGTTCCTAAAAAATTGAATTCTATAATATTGCTAACCATAAACTTGACCCAATGACAACAAAATTTATTATACATTTTCTCTAAAATGCTTATTTTTTGTGAAAAAAACTCGATAAAACCTAATAATTTTGGTTTATTGTGCATATAACACGGAAATTCACATTTGTTGGGTAACCTGTGGTATCACTAACACTTTAGGGTGCCTACCTAATAAAGACTAAAAACATAACAACATAAAAAATATTTCATACATAGTCTCTAGGAAAAATCAACAATTCGGCGCGGCCCACTCGGCGCCGTGTACAACTCGACGCGAGCGATTTGGCACAGGCCGACTCAGCGCGAAATACCTGCGCATGTACACTTTGATAATAACTTTATTGTTTTCATATGATGTTTAGAAATTTTCAATGTAAACTTACTTAATTGATTTATAATATTTTATAGGTTTATTTTTTCAAACAACATTTTTTAAAAACGTGCTCTCCTGACCTTTTCCCTGGTTCGGAAAGGGTGTGAAACCTAACCGTTGTTAATTGATTGCCAACATATCCTAACCATGTCTGTGAAAACCCCTATTCTTCATTGACATGGTTAGGATATGTTAGCGATCAATTGACAATGGTTAAGTTTCAAATTCTCTAGGAAATATGTTAGGATGAGACCATTACTGGCTTCCATGCAGGCAATAGGACATATAAATTGGGAATTTACGAATTCTTTTTAAATTGTAATTCTGAAAAGAAGCGTTTTTGTTGAGGCCCCCGTCCCTAGTACTTAATACCCAGACAATTTAAAAATATCTGATTTTGTTAGAAGTTGTTTATTAGTTTTTAAGTTAAAACCACTAAATAAAAAACTGAGTAAAATTCAAAATGGTTTGGTTGAAATCAGTTAAAAGTCATCAAATCATAACTTGAAAATTGTTAGTCTGACCAAAAAAAAAACAAAATGGGATATTTTTTGGGGAAATTTTATTACCTTTTTTTTTCTACAGCCTACAGAAACCGAGTTATTTTCAGAAAACTGATTTTGTGCGCCATTTTTCGAAAATGGCGGCACAAGCGACAGTTGCTTGAGGCTGCACACTCACTGGAATAAGGGCCACCGTTTAATTCTATCAAGTTTTAAAATTTTCAGACTTTGCACCAAAATTCGTTTTTTTATGTCTAATCATTAAACTATTAAGAACATGGACCATTAACCTAGTTTAAATCTAAGAGTGAAAGTTACCTATCTAACACAAATTTGTAAACAAAATATTTATTTTAATTGTACACTATTTTGCTTTGTCTTATTAAAACTCTACAGTACAGCACTTTCACAGCAAACATAGGACTGCTGATATTTTGGGTTATACAATTAGGAGAGGACCTAAAAAATGTAGGTATCAAAGATGATGTTTACCAAGAAAAAAAACATTAACCGTAATTTTTTACAAAATTTATCATTTCTTGTTGCTTTAATTTAATAAGAGAAGATAATATGTACTTTTAGAAACTTCATGGAAAATAAAATGCCCATAGATAAATCTTAGGGTGCTTAATGGACAAAAAAAAACGAGTAACAAGGGTATCATTAGACCCCCCTTTCATTTAAAATTTTAAAGTTCTTATTGGCCTCTACATTTTAAAAGCGTTTTTTTATCATGGGGGGGGGCAGGGAAGCGTAAAACCTGGTTCCGACCTACGACTTTCTTGTGCGTGCCCACGCACGCGTCACATGACTGTCATAACATTTCATATTGAGATCGTGTGACACGTGAGAGGGCACCCACGAAAAAGTCGTAGGTGGGAACCGGGTGTAAGAAGAATGAAATTACAAAAAAATCATACCTCAAAAAATATCACACTACAGCAACTCGCGAAAGGCGTTTTTTCATATTTGAATGAGTTGATTTGTGTACGGAGTAAGGACAATCGATATTATGGGATTTGCAGGCTGATGGATGGTTACATATGCCTGCTGGCGCCAATTGTTTTGCTCTTAATTATTAGTTCCTTGTGACCTAAGCCAAATCAATACTTGCTTTCAAGGATCTCTTGGTTAACTTCAAATTATTATGAAGGAGAAAGGTTCAATGTGTGCTCAAGTCTACATTTCATTCTTTATTTTATTTATACAGAGTGGCACCTCTCTCAAAAGGGTTTTTCAAGATCAACTTTAAGCATGTATTTTTATTGCATATTCTTGTTGTATGGAGAAAATCAAATATTTTTTGTTTGTTTCTGAAGAATAAGATTTTTAATTAATTAAAAAAAGTGGCTTCAAAAAAACTTAAAGAAGGTTGTCAAAGTCAAAAATACATCTTTCCCCCACGCAACCCAATAACTGTTTTTTGAGCTTGAAAACTAACTCTGAGAAACCAGAGTATAGGTACTTATATCCCCCAGTGTTTTTTAAGTAATTAATACCACTGTGTTGTCAAAAATGTAAATAGTTTTTATATAAAGTAATTATCTAATAATATTAAGTTAGGTTAAGTATTCTTTAACGTTCACTTTTTGAGATGCATCTTACCCGTAACCTTTTTCGGTTCAGGTAACTATATCTGTTTTGCATCCATTTACGTAACCTTTTTCGAATCCCTATCCAGTTTTGTAATGGACAAAACGGAATTATTAATCAAACAAGTTTCGTGGCTAATCGGGTAAAAAGGAGTTTTTGTTTCTCTCATATTTTTCCGTGGGTAGCTTGAAAGCTTAACCTCACAGGGGTCCAAGATCCAATGAACACCTAATAAGTGTTGACAGTTAACTGTTTCGTCCTTATGGGACTCCTCAGAACACTGCTTGGTCAATGTGACACTCTTGCAAAGTTAATTAGACAGTTTTGTCTCTAATTCTATCTAAATAGTGAGAAAACTCTCGCAAGAAGCGCCATCTACCGAGATACGAGAGAAACCAGAACAAGAGCAGGCGAAAATAAACTGCTATACATATCGATCAATGAAAAGATCGATTACAAATAAAAAGAAACAAACTAATCCGTGACCTACGACAGCTCTTCTGCCTTTCAGGCCAGATCAACGCTTATTGCGTTTTTATCCGCTATCAGACACGTGCGCGTCAATCAGCGGAATTTTTAAGCCAAATAATACTAACAAACGTGAAATTTAGTACCCGTGAATTTAAAAATCAAACAAGTTTCGTGGCTAATCGGGTAAAAGGGATTAATCAAGTATAAAAGCCAACTTCATAGGGGTATAGTCAACCACGGACACCGGTGTTTCGGAAAAAGGCATTTCCATCCTCAGCGTGGCTTGCTTAATACAAAGTAGAACAAACTGACTACAAGATACAAGGTAAATCAAAAAGAAGGAAAAAATAGGTGAAACCTATTTTTCATTCTACGAGTGAACGACAGTGAACCAAGGAAACATAGTCCATGACGGGACGAAAACGTCCACCGGTCTATAAGTAAGAAAGACTTTTCGTCACAGTTCAACCAGACCATGCTGTCACCGTCTCCACGGTGTCGGTTTGGAACCGAAAACAATAAGTTAATCACTCACTTGATTAACTCATTGTTTTCGGTTCCAAACCGATACCGTAGAGACGGTGATAGCATGATCTGGTTGAACTGTGACGAAAAGTCTTTCTTCCTTATAGACCGGTGGACGTTTTCGTCCCGCCATGGACTAAGTTTCCTTGGTTCGCTGTCGTTCACTCGTAGAATGAAAAATAGGTTTCACCTATTTGTTCATTCTTTTTGGGTAAAAGGGAGTTTTTTTTTGTTAAAAACGTATTAAGCGTTGATCTGGCTTAATACGCGTTAGCAATACAGATATATTTAAAACGTACGTGGTTGGACCTTATTTGTTAGGGATTCGTTTGGTTAGGTTAACATCGATTTCGACCCATGCCCATGCAACTTATGCAAAAGAAGAACAGGGAAGCTAATTTGAGAAAAAAAAATAGACATTTTTATATTTGTACAGCGGACATTTTTCATATCCGGACAATATTGCTGGAACCAAAGTTTTAAGTATCGATATTTAACCTTTCTCAGAAGCGGACAGCTCTCACAGCCGGACTTAAATGGTGGAACCGTCGATGTCCGCTTATGAGAGCTTTTACTGTATTTATGTTTGGGTTCCAAAACTATTTTTTATTCCGCAATTGAAAAAATCAGATTTTCTTTTAACGGCCAAATTAAATTTTAAGGTCTGCTTTTAACTCTCAGGATGTCCTAATAGCGATCAAAAAGATTTGCCGTATACTATATAGCACAAAATCCACCCTTCGTGGTTGCTTAGAATGGGCTATAGAGATTGCAGTGAAGGATTCTACAATTACATAGCGGTATCAGAACCGCTTTTCTTTAAGTGCACAAAACATAAGGTAGCCCCTTTTTTATAATATTATCCTTTATGATTTTGTCCGGTTTTGAGAAAAGACTTTGATTTTGTTTTTGTCTGATTATTACTAATTCATTTTAGATGAATGACGTTTTTGATAATGTCCGGATATTAATAATTCCAAACGTGAAATTTAGTACCCGTGAATTTAAAAATCAAACAAGTTGCGTGGCTAATCGGGTAAAAAGGAGTATATTGGATTCAGTTTAACTCAAACGTATGGCTTGGAAAAGCTTATAAGACAAAAAAGGAGAAAAAAGGCTTTGAGGCTAAACTAAGACTCATGGTAAGTTTGACAGTAAAGATCCGAAACTGATCAGACGATTTTTTTAAAAAGTGCAGTTTTGAAAAGCCTTTTAAAACAAGCACTTCTTCATCTAAATTACCCTCGTAGGAGTTACACCCGATGAATACAATAAAGCTGCTAGAAAGTGTCTTTTAACGAAAATTGACGTGTGCGAGCGTTTTTCTAAGAACCGACGACAATTACCCTAAAAAAAACCTTTTTAGTTTTCGTTGTAGCACCCTGTATAAGCTATAGTTTTTTAAAGAAATGGTAGTTTTTTAAATACGTCATGGTTTTTTTATCTAAACTATTTACACGACCCGTTTAGTTTAATGTGTAGGTAAGCATGTACTTCTCGCCAGTTTATGAACCTTACTATTAAAAATTGGATTGTATGTTTCAAGGTATGTTCACAATTTTATGGTATTTTTAAAAATTAAAGGCTAAATGCACATCTATCTTTATAGGTAATTACTTTGCTTAACAAGATGTTATGGAATTTTTTCGTTACTGGTAATTGACGTGAACAGAAGAAAACAAAAATCAAACAAATTTTAAACCTTTTTTTTCTTCTAGGAATTTGATTTATTAAATTTGGGCAGTGCAGTTTTCACCTCCTAGCCCGCGTATTGTTTTAAGATAACGCCGAACATGTGATATTTTGGTGTATTTGGACCTATCTTCGCAATCTCGTCGTGACGTCTCTCCGTGTGTGTGTGCCTGTATGTCTGTCCGACCTATGATAGCTCCGGAACAGCTACACCAATTTTCATGAAAAATAGAGTTAGTTGAAAGAAGTTTCGTCAAAATCCATTAGTGCTAATGATGGTTAAAAAAACTGAAAGATTCTAACTTTTTAACGGAGCATCGCATTAAAATACGGCTTTCAAAATATAGTAGAACACAGTGGCGGCTGGTGACGTTATAAATTGGGGAGTCAGAAATTTAAATTACATGAAAAATGAGAAAAACACAAACCGAAACAATTTTATTTTAGTATTTTCCAAATAAGCAGCTACTTGGTGTAGATTTTAGTTTATTTGTTAGATAAAGTCCATTCGCCTTTCTTTTTTATGGCCCCGTAGAGCAACCTCAAAAATCCCACAGAACATTAACCTACTATGTATATGTCTAATTTTGGTCACATTTTCATTATGTTCGGTAATGTTTTGCCTATAGGCACTATCCAATTGGCACCTAATATCAGTCTTGCCAAGCATAGGAAATTCTATGTGGTAATTTAAATGAATACCACTTACTTTGTGTCTTTTTAACTTTTCACTAGAGTGCTTGATATCACACATTCCCTTTGCATGCAGGACCACTTCGTGGATTGTTCAAGACAAATAAAGCAAAAAAAAGCATTTCTTTTTTTACAACCGCACAACCAGTTTTTAGCATCGTATAATTTTTTATTAAATTTTCTATTATAAGTTTTTATGGAACACCCCTAGGCATTATTTACACTAAAATTTTGGTTAATTTTTAGATCCGGTCTATGTGGCCCTAAAGATTTTATTTGTAATCGAAGTTCTTATGTCAATGTATTTAAATTTGCACAGTTAATTATGTAATCGACGGTATTTATTTCCATTTTATAAACAAAGGATAACGAAAACAAACAATAACACGCGACCGGCAAGGCTTTTTACTACTGACAAACCCCAAATCAAAACAAATTCATACGTCTTCACTAAGGATAGAACCGGCAAGACTAGAAAGGGCAACGAACGTTTCCGCACGATGATGATGGCCGACGTCAACAAACAAACATTCCAACCGTCCCCGCGCGAGAATAGCCACCCATACACCTCTAAACAACGGGTAAAATTGAAACCTTGTGGCTTGTAATTATTTATGGTAAAAAGTTCACCCAATCAATCACTCGTTGTTAACCACAGATAATAAAAAGAACTAGACAAGCATGTCGTAAGGGAAGATGTAACTTTTTTTACATAAATCAATTAAAAATACTGTTTGTTGTCTAGTTTTGGGAGGGCACTGCCCCGTTGCCCTCCCTGTAGCAGCCGCCACTGGTAGAACACATGTTTCTTAATAATTTGTGCTCTATACAAAAACCCGGTTTCAACGCTGATATAGCGCGGAGTTCTTTTGGGGTGTGCTAATGGGCTAGGAAGGTATTAAATCCGTCATGGATCCATTTATTTGATATATTGAGATTAAAAAATGTTTAATAATTTGTTTTTTCTCGGTTTTTTATGGCTCATTTCTAGAGGCCCCTTTTTAATTATGTAGGGAACAATTCACGGCCCGCAAAAAAGAAATGAGTAAATTATAATATGTCCTTAAAAAGTAACAAAAGTTTACCAAAGCAACATCCACATACTGTTAAAGTTGATTAAAAAAATTGTAAATCTAATAATTATTATACAAAATGTAACAATAAAATTTAATATTTTTAATATTTAACAAACAGACTTAACCCAATCTAATAATTAAACTAACAAATATATACGGGGTCAAGCTAAATATAACCGTTAAAAAAAGCCCAAAATAATAAATAATTAAATTGAATTTTTTTTGTATAAATAAATAGAAGGTTTTTTTTTTCGTACGTAGATTATAAAATGCCAAACTAATTTTCTGTTTTATTTAAAATCTTATTTGTCTTGTAGATTTTTCTTAACTGCGGCTGTTAGGTAACTACATACCAAGCAAAAGAATTAAAAAACTACATTTGTTCATTTTCGAGGTCCCCAAAGTTTATATAAGCAATTATAAAAAGATCAATTTTATTTTTTTTGCTTCATAATCTTAGACAAAAAAACTACAAAATACCAAAAAATAATGAAAAAAATTAGTTTTGATTTTATAATTTACCAGTGGTGCACCGAAACAAATGTTTAAGGGGCGAAAAAGAAGCATGAAACCAAAAAAAATTAAATACTTAGTTGATCTGTAACGTAACAGTTCCGGACCTGTTAAAATTACCCAACGGGTTCAAATAGAGTAGGTACCTTAAAGTGATTAACATCCAACTTCATTTTACAAACACTGAGCTTATAATGTTATGAACTGCACTGAAAAATAAAAAAATACTCGTTGTTTGTTTTATTTAAAACTATTTTTCGATTAATGTGCAACAAACCTATCCCAACAAAAAATTGCTGCCAAAAACCTTGTAGCCCACCATACCAGTTGTGTTGTTGTACTATGGCAAAAGTTTTCGTTTTGGTTTTACTTATTATAATCCTAAAAAATTTAGTATAGTTTTTGCAAAGTCACTTGAATAACTCCTAATACAGGGTTCTATCGATTTCATGAAATTTTGCTTCATTCTGCCCTTCAAAAGTTATCCAAATTCATATAAAATCTTCCTGGTATAATTTCAACCCTACCGACAGAAAAAAGGCGTGGCTCTTTGCGGTCCGAATACAAAGTATTTGTTTTCCGACAGACCGAGGCCAGGTGGATGGACGGCACCTGATTGGCAGATTTTTTTGAGATGCGCTTTTAATTGCTTTCAGGTGTTTGTTTCGGGACCCCTTTAGTCGCAGTATGCAGAGTTAGAAAATAAATCAGTGTCGTTTCTGTAGGTGTAGGAATAGAAAGTTTTATTATCTATTTTTATTTCTTTAGTTTACGCCATAATTAAATGAAATAATTTTCATGAGTATATCTACCGCCGCCCATGTCACTTTCTTTAAAAGATATGCCGATAAATCGGCTTTTATCTTTGTTCAACTGACTTTGCAAAAAGTATACCCGTAAATTAAAAATCAAAGTAGTCTTCGTGGCTAATCTGATAAAAATCAGGGTTTTTTGTTTCTCTCGTATTTTTCCGTGGGTAGCTCGAAAGCTTAACTTCATAAGGGGTCCAAGATCTAATGGACACCTAATAAGTGTTGACAGTTACATAACTGTTTCGTCCTTATGGGATTCTTCAGAACACTTGGTCAGTGTGACCCTTGCTAAGTTAACTATACGGTTTTGTCTTTTACCTTACGTTTCTAGTGAGAAAACAAAATCATGTACTCTGCAAGAAGCGCCACCTATCAAAGTACGAGAGAAACTAAAACAGCAGCAGGCGAGTAAAACTGCTATATCATCGATCGATGAAAATATCGATTGAGGGAGAGAATTCATCACGTGACCTACGACACACATTGTCTTTTAGGTCAGTTCAACGCTGATTGCGTTTATTTCGCCATTAAGTCTTAATTCTAATCTTGGACCCCCGTGAGGTTGAGCTCTTGAGCTATCCACGGAAAAATACAAGAGAAACAAAAAAACCTTTATTTTTACCCGTTTAGCTACGACACTTGTTTGAGTCTTTTGAAATCTTTGGTTATTGCGGGGAATTTGCCAGCTCATTTCGGTGGACACCAAGATAATTTAACTTGGTGCCCGGCACAGGCAAAATAAATTTTCTTCACGGCGAAAATTCGCTGTTTCGCAAATTAACCAACTAGTTGAAGTATTTTTGATTTGCTTCATAGTGAGATGTATGGTAATGGTGTGTTGAACTAAAAAAAATATAATTTATGTAAAGCAATTATAAATAAATACAACATATCGGCTATTCATTAAATTTTAGGCTGTCTAATTTTTTCTTTTAAGAATTTTAGATACCTCCAATTATTCCGACCAAAATAAATAAAAATTTCCTCTTATTAAGACTAATAATATAACAATGCTGTCAATTGTATGTATTCAAATTTACTTTGAATTTTAATTTTCGTAATTTTTAAAACTTATTTTTGTCATTCTTAAATCACGTTACGCTCCTGAAATTTAGCGTTACGTAAGTTAAGAATGTTTCTAGACAAGTTAGGGACTTTTGGGTTGCGTATTTTACACTTTGTTACCGTTATTGTTATTACTGAGTCTGCGCATTAGCAGCTTCTCGCTCCTTTTTTACCTTCCTAGCCCGCGCAGCAATGGCTAGGGAAGGTATTATTTTCGACGAAATATTTTTATTTTAAGCAATGTGTGTATGTCCGTCCGTAACACGATAGCTCCTAAATCGCTGTACCGATTTTTATAAAATGAACAGGTAAAATAATGTTCGACACTGCAACGAGCTGATTAGATTTTGGTCAAAATCCATTAATTCTAATGTTTTTTGACAATTATTATAGAGTTTAAAAAATGATAACTTTTTAACAGAGCATCGCATCAATATGCGGTTTTCGGAATATAATAGATCGCATTTTTTTCAATAATTTGCGTTATAACCAAAAACTTTGTGGAAGCTTTCGTTGCTGAGATATTTACAAAAAACTGTTCTTAAGGCTGATATATCATGGAGTTCACAGTATACTAATAGGCTAGCTAGGAAGGTATCAGATCCGTCATGGATCCATTTATTGTTATTAGGAACATTTTGGGTCAGTTAAAATAACAGAAAATTTGACAGCTGTTAGCGTTATTGTTAAGAATAACGGTATCATTCAGGGCAAAAAAGATAGATTTTGGAACGCTAAAGATAAGCATAACATAAACGTTAGTTTAGTAGTTCGTTTCATAAAGCTTCAAAAATTTGTTTATTTATATTTGTTTATTTATTTTTATTAAATTTATGGCTTTTTACAAACCAAAACTAACCTTAACCAAAATAACGGTAATATTAAAGGACGGGCGCCGTAACCGTAAATAACAAAAAAGGAACGAGAAGCTGCTAATGCGCCGACTCAGTAATAACAATAACGGTAACAAAGTGTAAAATACTTCCGGTGTCCGTCCTTTAATATTACTGTTATTTTTTAAGGTTAGTTTTGTTAGATTTTTTTAATGCAGTCGAATTTTTTACTAAAATTCGGTACTTTGGTTTGTACAAAGCCATAAATCTAATAAAAATAAATAAACAAATATAAATAAACAAAAGGTTGAAGGGGTTTAAAACTAAGTAATCCTCATTGAAAATAACGGTAACAGCTGTCAAATTTGCTGTTATTTTAGCTGACCCAAAAACGCTCTGTTGTTAAAAATTACTAACTTTTTGAATTTTTAAGCTACATAATATTTTAAATCTGTAGGATTTTTAACGCCCTCTAACATGATAGTATTAAAAAAATCAATAAGATTTCTTCTATCCAATTTTCTTCCAAGGCTAAAAATAACCATGATATTTTATTTTTAAAATACGCTTAGAATTTTCAACTAGTAATAGCATCTATTTGAACCCTCGCATTAGCTTGCTGGTGGTATGATAGTCTTTTGAAGGTTTTTGAAAGGTATGTTACATTTTAAGGGGGTATCGGTTTAATCAATTTAATATGCACTAAAGTTGCTTCGGATGTAGTTACACTTCTTTGTTTAACTTGTTTTAGCTGATGATGGGATGATGGGAAACAATAAAGACTTTAGTGGAGAAGACATTCAGTTTTTCTTTGTAATTTTCAAATTTTTTGAATTGAGGTCTTTAAAATCCCCAATGAACGCTCAAAGTTATATTAACTTAAAAAATTCATTGTGTTTATCTTCGCATGTGTTTATAAAACTATATGGATCGCACTGACGGACGTTTTGAATTTAGGTGAAGTTTTAGTAATAACATTCGATCAGTGTCGCCCTCTATCTTCCTAAAATATAAAAGATAACCCTCCTAGTTTTAACGAACTGCAGCACGGCGAAAGGAAGGGTAATGTTTTTCGATTGTTGTATGTATGTAAGGAAATGTTTGTGTCACGCTAGAGGCTAAACGGCTGAACCGATTTTGACAGCAAAGGTGTCGTTGAATTGCTACTGATCCCAAAGGTGCCATAGGCTATATTTTTTTAAACAGGAATCAACATGGCGGTCTTCAGACGCTATTTTGTCACATGATGTAGGCTTTAAGGCATACAAATTATCTAAATGTCAGGCGATTTTATTGAAATTCCTTTGATTACCCATTGCAAATGTCCTCTACTTTGCTGTAGTTACTTTGTAGTCCTCTCTGCTCCCACCCATCTTTCCTCATGTCATTTCCCCCACCCTATTCAAAAACCATATTCGCATAATTTTTTTAAATATAGAGCGATTTCAAGAATTCTTTCTGCATACGCTTTTCGATTTTTTTTTCAACACCATTTTACTAGTTCTCTCCTCCCCGCCATCCTTATTAGTAATAGTTAAAGCTATAACTCTCACAAATATAAAGCGATTTCAAAAGTTCTTTCTGCACACTTGAAGAGTTTTTTCCAACATCATTTTACTAGTTTCCCCCTCCCTCTCTTATCCTGTCCCTCCTTATTAGTAATAGTTATAGCCATACCTTTCACAAATTTAGAGCGATTTCAAAAATTCTTTCGGCACACGCTTTAAGATTTTTTTTCGACATCATTTTACTAGTTCCCTTCTCCCTCTCTCCTCCCCCACCTTCACTCAATGGAAGGTGACACTGTTCGCGTCCGTAGAAAATCTACACGTACTTTTTGGGTAAAGCTAAATGAATTGTAAATGCATAATGCTTTTCATAAGGCTGAATAAGAATTAAACCTAAAAGTTGAAAAAAAAAAATTATAATAAAAAACGTGTCCAAAATACCCAATAACCTGATTCATGAAAATACAAAACTGTATAATTTCGTCAGTGCGCTTTGGGCATCAAAACTAAAAGTTGAAGCATGTCGTACATTATAGGTATACCTATCAATTTTGTACTCAAATGTTTCCGGAGGGACAGATGCCCTGGTTTCGTCCAAAGATCTTTCGTCTCTTTTATCAAGACAATTATAATCCGAGAAGATTAGGTTAGATTTAGTTTACTTTATTTAAAAAAAAATAATAAATTGATAAAAAAAATCTGTTTTCTTTAATTCAGGTTCAATAAAAAACTGATCTCTTACTTGTAATTCGGCTTGCATTATAAACACCACAGACATGTTTATTATGCATGTACTAAAATAAGTATTATAAAAAACAACATAGAATGTATTTAAAACAAATATTTATTGTGGTTTCTTTTTTATTATTTAATCCAACGATCCTCAATAAACTTTTGGGAATTTACAAATATTAAAAATAAGATAAGGTAGAAACAGCAGATTTTTGTGATTTTTAAATTCCCTTCTTTTAATTTATTTTTTGGAATTTTAAAGGATTCACTAGGTTTTACCAGCTGCGTAGCATTGGGGAAAGATGGATGCCCGCCGCTGTTTGGTTATTTTTGGTCAGTAACTTTAAATGTCAATTTTGTTATAAAGTTGTAGTTATCTTTGTGGTTAACAACTGTAGCTGCGTTCGGTATTTACGTCGGATTAATCTTTTTGATCGAAATCGTTCGTTAATTCCATCTAGATCTAGGGGAGGTAGGTCTGAATCGTTCGGTAATTCTGCTCAGACTAGTCTGACGTAAATCTGGTTGCTCCGTATATTTTGATCGACGAAACAGATTGATCCGAGATTGTGACGTCATGTTGGATATTTGTTTTGTTTATAAAAATATTTTTTATGTAAAAAGAATGAAATTGAATTATTTGATGTTGAAGACAACAAATTATATAAATTTCCGACATCACAGGACAATTTGTATGTTGTCAAAATTATAACTGGGCGTAAGTTGCAGTATGTACATAATATTTTTGGTTATATTTAGGGTTATAACCATTTATAAAAATTTGATCGATTTAATCCGGATCGTTCGGTAATTCCAATTTGCTCAGACTAATCTGTAATCCCGTGACCAAAAATCCGTCCCGTCTGAGATGCAAATACCGAACGCAGCTTCGTACTTTTTGGACGCGCTAAACTTTAACGGACATTTCTTGTTAAACTAACCTCCAAATGTTGTTTATTTCCGCAAAAATGTTAAAAAACGTAAAATTTAGTACCCGTGAATTAAAAATGCCGGAATAAACACAATCAGCGTTGATCTGACCTAAAAAGCAATGTGTGTCGTAGGCCACGTGATAGACCCTCTCTTTCAATCGATATTTTCATCGATCGAAGGTACAGTGGTGACTCGATAATCCGGATCAATTAAAACCGGGCCAATCCGAATTATCGAGGAATCCGGATTGTTATTTTTACTTTATTTAGCAAAAGCTAATCAATAAATCAAATAGTACAAAGTTCACAATCAATAAGTCAAACAGTACAAAACTCACTATTCTAAAAAAATGTAAATACAAACATTCATAAATTTAATATATGACAAAAACGGGTAAACACTGACTATGTGATAATATTATTAATATTTTGGTAGGTAGATATAATATATATAATATATTTTCACTTTCTATGTGTATCGCTATATTCTAACCAGAGAGAAAGAGATAAAAAATAATTATTCTTCATGAACAATACCAATTTTACCTAATAAATTAATTTTTAACTTTGTTTTGAAGCTATTTAATGTTGTACATTGTTTAATATCATCTAGTAACTTATTAAAGTCATTCATGCTCTGGAAAAAAACAGACCTTGTGGTCATTGTGCTGTTTCGATGCTGAATATAAAAATCATTCTGCCGCCTTGTAATGTGATTATGTATTTGATGGTTATATGTCATTTTTCTTAAGAGATATGGCGGAGCATGACCAATTTTAATCTTGAATATAAAAACCAGTACACTAAACCTAACATACTCAGCGACCGGAAGCCATTGTAATGCCCTTTGCATGACTTTAATTGGAGTGTATTTATTGCAGGAGAGAATAATTCTCATACACCTGTTCTGTAGTTTTTGCAACCGCTGGATTTCATTTTGGTTCATTAGATAAGTAATAGTAGAGCAATGGTTGAAATGGGGGAGTATTATAGTATTAAACACCACCAGTCTAGACCAAACCGATAATGACAGTGAACAACGTCTCAGATAATTTACTTTAAAACTTATTTTCGAAACCAGAGAGTTGCAGTGATCTTTAAGTGTTAATTTATTGTTAAGAATGACACCCAAATATTTCATCTTTTCAACTTCCTCTAACCACTTGTCGCCTATTTTTACTGAATAATTATTTCCAATAAAAAGCCTTCTCTTATTAAATGTGGTAAAGAGCATATATTTAGTCTTATTAATATTAATTTTTAGTAGATTTGTAGATGCATATTGGTTTACTTTTTCCAAGACCAGATTAGTATTTTGAACAAGCAAATCCAGATCCTTAGAGAAAACATAAATAAAACCATCGTCAGCAAAATTGTGCAGATCCATATCATCTGATTATATTATGTCAGGTAAATCATTAACATAGATAATGAACAATAGTGGACCCAACACACTACCCTGTGGTACACCATGTTTATTAGCCAGACCGGTTGATTTTACATTAACCTTTGTTTGTTGCTTACGATCTGTCAGATAACTTTTGAACCATTCAAGCACTTGACCTGAAATGCCAATATCTTTAAGTTTCTTAATTAATCTACATCTATCCACAGTTTCAAAAGCTCTCTGTAAGCCCAGGAATACAGCGAGTATGTTATATCCTTCATCATATTTGATCTTTATTTCATCTATAACATATTGTATGGCAGAAATAAAATTTCGGACTTCCATTGTCTTTATTTATTTTAAATCACGACGTTTCGGTTAGTAAGTATCTCTAACCGTTATCAAGTGTAAACGAGTAAAAGAGTTTACACTTGATAACGGTTAGAGACACTTACTAACCGAAACGTCGTGTTTTAAAATAAATAAAGACAATGGAAGTCCGAAATTTTATTTCTACACAATCATTGTCTACGAGTTTCAAACAAAGATATTGTATGGCAGTTTCACAGCTATGCTCGTTTCTAAAGCCAGATTGTCTTTCAGTAATAATGTCATTTGCATTCACATATTCCAATAGTTGTGCATATACTACTTTTTCAAGAATTTTCTCTATTGCAGGAAGTGTATTAATTGGACGAAAGTTGGATGCTTCTGTTGAGTCTGGCTTTTTCTGAATTGGTATTACTGTAGAAAGTTTTAAGGGATCTGGGAAAACACCCTGCTCCAACGAACTATTCATTAAGTTGATTAGTGGTGCTTCAATTGTTCGATATATGTTTTTAATTAACTCAACGCTTAGATCATCAGGACTGTTTTTGTTTTTTAGTGACATTACAATTTTGCACAATGCATCCTTAACAACTAATTTAAAAGAACTAAAACTAGCTTGATTTGGACAATTTAATAATATGTCATTTACCAAGGTGGATGGAATGTCGCTGATGATATTATCTATACTATTAATGTAGAAATGATTTAGCTTGTTTGGTAATTCATCACTACTTGTTATTATTTCTCCATCTATTTCTACTTCTTTTATTTTATTTTGTTTCTCTTTTGGTAAAATTTCCTTTAAAGTTTTCCACGTCATCTTTGAATCTTTTTTACACCCATCAACTTTGTGTTCATAATATCTTATTTTTTCCTCTTTAATTATTTTTACCACTTGATTTCTCTTTTCCCTATAGAGTGTATGTGCCTCTTCCGTTTTCATCAGTTTATAGTTTTTATAGCTAGCATCTCTTTGTTCAGCCGCCCTCTTTACATTTTCGTTCCACCAGGGCTTATACCGTGGTAGTATTTTGACCTCTTTTAATGGTGCTACACTATCTAGAGCTTGATAAACAGCTGAAGTAAAAAATAAGCACCTTTCATGTATATCACTCTGAGTGAAAGGCCAATTGATATTCTCTAATTTTTGTCTTATTAAATGATAATTTAAAATTTTTCCCCTAGTTTTGATGCAAAAAGGAACACTGCTTTTTGCGTGCATTATCGAAGCATTGACACATATGTAGTAGTGATCCCCTATCCTTGGAACCTGTCTTACTTCAGTAGACAAATCTAGGTACTTTGTAAATACGAAATCTATACAAGTGCCATCATGGAGATTTGGTCTAGTAATTTCATTAATTACTTGTTTCATCCTGCATCACTTGAAATACTACTTAATCGCCTTTGATATGTTTGTTCTTGTTTTAACATATTTATGTTAAAGTCGCCTACTATTAAAGTTGGCATGTTATTATCACAAACACAATCATTAATCCAGCTCTCAAAAAAATCTAAGAAATCTCTCTCACTACCACTTGGTGACCTGTACAGACATACTACATACAAGAATTTACCACTTACTTCTAATTTAATACCTAATATCCAGTATTTTTTATCTAAAAAAAATCTGTCAATACCTTATATTTTTATGTAGTTTCTCACAAATATTTGAACCCCACCAGTAAACCGACTTACACTATCCAATCTCACAAGCTCATACCCACATATTACAACCTCACTGTCAAGTATATCTCCAGTCAAATGTGTCTCTGCCAAAAATATAAGTTTAGGTTGCAATTCTTGTACCAAAGAATGAATTTGATCAAAGTTGGCGACAGTGCTGCTGGAGTTAAGGTATAAGATATTGTTGAGGACATTTTTTTAATAACGAAAAATGTAATGTCCTATCCGTACCACCACTTACCACTTCAAAAGTAGCACTTTCCGCACGCGAGTAAAAAAACAGTAACGCTATCACTTTTTTGTGCATCACAAATCTCTGACTCCTCTTTTGTGGTTAAAGTTTTATGTTTCCTTTTGATTGGACCCATTCAAGACACGACCGTGTCTTATAACCTTTATTGTCCTTGCCCGAAAAGCTAGTTGAGAACTTCTGAATGCGGCCTTTGACACCACACGCCGCATCAAACCAACCAAATGACATGTTAAAACCTGCATTATTATGTGACTTATAAAGCATTTTCTGGAAAAAACGCGAGTTCGGACTATTGAATCAAGTAAAATCCGGATTACCGAATACCTCTATGGACTGTTGAGGCTATCCGGACTACCGAAGCATCCGGAATATCGTGTGTACGGATTATCGAGTCATCACTGTATTACAGTTTTACTCTCCTGCTGCTGTTTTAGTTTCTCTCG
This sequence comes from Aspidapion aeneum, assembly GCA_963576565.1. Taxonomy (NCBI): domain Eukaryota; kingdom Metazoa; phylum Arthropoda; class Insecta; order Coleoptera; family Brentidae; genus Aspidapion; species Aspidapion aeneum. The sequence goes on along the minus strand of OY755047.1, from coordinate 37,078,051 downwards.
TACTTCGGTAGATGGCGCTTCTTGCAGAGTATATTATTTTGTTTTCTCACTAGAAACGTAAGTTTAGAGACAAAACCGTATACTTAATTTAGCATTCACCAAGCAGTGTTCTGAAGTCTGAAGAGTCCCATAATCATATATTTTTATTAAACAGATTGTCGTGAAAGGTTGCTACTGCGTCTACTCAGAATAGCCATAACCACGAATGTAGTGTAAGAAATATGCTAACCAAACACACTCTAATGTTTTTTCTCCTTGTATAAATTTAAATAACAAAAATTATGCGGTAAAATAAAAAAAAATCAAAAAAATCATTTGATTGTTACGTTTTTGAGTTAGGGCCAAAACTGTGACATTTAAAGACCTTATAGATAGAAATTAAACAATACGTAAAAATAAATAATTTTGTAAAGTTTAATTTTTTTTGGAAAATTTATAATAAGGTCTGATCTTCAAAAACCCATGGTCAGATTTGCGAGTCATTTTTATGAATTTATGTGATGTTTAGAAATAGTGTGTGCATTTAAAAAAAATACTTCCACCTATATTGCATTATAAATGCTCATTGTTTTAACAGTCCATTGTGCGCGAACATTTTTATCATTTAAGGTTAAGATTAAATTATTCTTGATGTTTTGTTATTATAGTAAACCAGCAGGCAAGCTCGTTTAAAACGTCTGCAAAATTATAAAATTACCAAAGTGTTATTCATTAAAAAATTTTTATCAATGCTGCGATTTTTGTTGCGCAACATTCGTCGACTGAAATCTGTGGTTTTGCTGGTTATTTTCGTTTGTGGGATACTTGTTTTTAACTATAATAATATGTATGCAAGATAAAAATTACAGAATTTGCAAAATAAGTTATTTTATTATATTAAAGGAATGAAGCTGTTCAAGCCACTTACACTGGTGGCCAAAAGTAGATTGACAAACTACAATTTTTAAATTGTCTCCGGCTTAACGGATAACGGATAGGAAATGATAAACTAGGTGTGCTGTTACTTAGATATAAAATGACAGAACATCCACTCTTTGTAGACATACTTGTAGTGTTATTACACAAAAATCACATTTTTTACAAATTTATTTAAAAACTTAAATCATTTTACAGTGGACAAAAGTAGATTGACAATTTTATATTTTAAACAAAATAATTAACAAAAGCAAAAATAAATGTTTTAATTCAGTAGTGTCTTGCATAGCCTCTATTCCTTACAACTTCCAATAATCGCTTGGGCAGAGACTTTATTAATTTATTAATGTAGGCTTCATCAATCGATCCCCAACCCATTCTTGAAGCTTCAAAAAGTTCCTATTTTTGTAATTTTTGGTTCTGATTTGACGATCAATGTAGTCCCAAATATTTTCAATCGGGTTTAGGTCTGGTGACTATGAAGGACAAGTCCGTACATTAAGTTTTTCCTGTGCTAACCAATCCTTAACAACTTTGGATGCATTTTGGTTCATTATCGTGTTGGAAGTAGTGATTCAAGGGCATGACTTCATCAGCGTAAGGTGAGAAAACATGTTGCAATATGGCTTTGTACACCCAGTCGACCAAACAATACCACGTGGCATTATGAACTTTTGTTATACAGATAATAAATAAATATAATCGAAAGCAAGAAGCTCAAAGACTTAATAAAAACTTCAACTGTAAATCTACTTTTGGCCAGCTGATATTGAATCAAACATTGGAATGTATTTAATTTAAAAAATAAGATAAAAACATTAAAGATAAAAACTATGCATATTTACTTAAAGCATTGTGTTTACATACCTATACACTAACAAGATACTTTGTTGTTTTTTGTACTTTTAATAATATACATCAATAAAAATTGCATTTTGTTAATCTACTTTTGGCCACCAGTGTATTACTCGCCTTGACGTGAATTCATTTCGTTTTTTTAAAACCTTCTTGTCTATTGATTCTTTGATTTACGTTTCCAAAAATTTAGAAATAAATGGATCCATGACGGATCTGATACCTTCCTAGCTAGCCTATTAGCACAATACATCAGCCTTGAAAACAGTTTTTTGTAAAAATCTCAGAAAATAAAGCTCCTACAAAGTTTTTGGTTATAAGACAAATTATTGAGCAAAATATAATCTACCATATTCCGCATATTGATGCGATGCTTCATTAAAAAGTTAGCATTTTTAAAATTTTTTAATTATCAAAAAACTGTTATTAGCATATTTAATACTCATCAGTTCAAAGTTGTTTACAGGGCAGAACGCAAAACACTGATTTTGCATAAGAGTAAAGTACCCCTTGGTAGCAAGTATGATTTTTGTTATCAGTTTGATAATGTATTATGCAGAATAGAAAATCCTTAAAAACTTTTACTTCTAAACAACGTTTTTTAGTATTTTTTTTTCTCTTTATTTAAATAAGGGTACTTTACTTTATTCTTTGCAAAATATGTGTTTTGGGTTCTACCCTGTATACTGTTCAAATTAACTTGGAACTATACGTTTTAGGAAAAGCAAAACTCATCCACAGAATGAATTTTTCGGTTAACCTAATATTAAAGAAATTCCCAATTTTTTAAGCAAAATTTCACACTCTCTGTATATTGTTTATATTCGATATCTTATAATAATATAATGATAATAATTTTTGTATTGGACTAATACTATTTGGATCAAATATGCTTTCGTTTTTCTATTCTTGATCAATTAAAAGTGAATGTGTTCGTAGCAGACAGTAGTTGTTAATAGGAATTTTGAACATTTATAACGGATAACGTATTATAGTCCGTAGATTCAGTGATAAATACCAACCAAATATTTTACTTTCGGCTACCAGTTTAAAATTTGGACCATGCAATTTGAAATCTCGAACCATGCTTGTTCATATACTCAGACAAAAAAAAATCCGGGAGTCCCTTGATCGAAGTTACTCCTCCTTCCTCTACCGTTACGTCATCACTGTCAAAGGTATGTATTAAGAAAAATATAAATATATCTATTACAGGTGGCATGATTAGATATTGTGATAGTTACCACTAGAGGCCCTCGATACATTTGACAATTGTTTAAAACAATTGTCAAATGTATCGAGGGCCTCTACTTACTACTAGTTCAGGCCCTACGTGGATTTGGATCAAATATGTCAACATACAGGGATGATTAATGATAGAATACTCGGCCGAAAATTTTACGAAAGGGAACCACCCCCCAACCCTGGCAGGGGGCTGGTTCCCCCGTTAAACGTGCTTTTTGACGGTTTTTTGCTAATAACTTGAAAACGGTCAATTTTTCTAAAAATATTCTAAGAATCATTTTGCAAGCGGATAAAATTTCCTTTTTAACCATGTACCTTAGTACCCTCTAAAAGCAGTGGTGCAAGTTCCATAGGCCAACGAAAAAAATATATATTTTTAAATTTTTCTAGTGGCATTTTGTATCCTTAACACATTGTTTTTTTCAAAAATGTATTTTTATTCAAAAACCCATTGTATATAGTTAAATATTTAATAAGTTAGACACTTTTAAAAGTAGCCGTCTTGAAATAAAAATAAATGTGTTTATAGAAATCCTCAAATCAAACAAAAATTTTGAACATTCATTTTTGTAACTCAGTAAATAATACTAAATAAAGGTGATTAAAAAAATATTTTTGATTAGTATTTGCTTTAAAGTTAATTTTTCGAGTTGCATTAATTTAAGTTGGGTGGAGAGGGCATGCCCCCTCTCGATCCCAACAAAAGTGATATTTTACAGTATTTTTCTATTATTTGCAAACTTTTAACTTGGCCAAAACAACTAAGTAATAGTTATTCAGGCTGACCAAAAGTCCTCTCTAACGACTATAACACGGCCACCTTATCAGTGGCACACCTTTTATGGGCATTGAAATAAATGAGAGGTGTGGAAAAAAACAATATTTTCTCATTTTAAAGCTGAAGAAATTTCCTTTCCAACTATGTATATCACTCCCCCCTCAAGGCAGCGGTGATCTAGCATAGACGCACCAAAAATGGTCAAATTTGGTATACACTTGAATCTTCATATAAGAGAACCATGTACTAATACACACACTGCGCTCAATGAGAGAAGCAACACACTTGGTATGAATATACAGTATACTCCCCCGAAAATATAACGAGGGGAACCAGCCGCCCACTCTTGATGGGGAGGTGGTTCCCCCTAAATGTTTTTTTCGACATTTTTTATTACTTGGTATATCAAATTTGACAATTTTTGGGGCGTCTATGCAAGATTTACTGCTGCGTTGAGGGTGGAGTGATGTACATCGTTGGAAACGAAATCTCTTCGGCGTTAAAAATAAGTTTTAAAACCAGACATGTAAGACAGTAAAATTTAAGAAAATTAAAAAAAAAAATGTTTTTTCCACACCTCTCATTTATTTAAATGCATATAAAAGGTGCGCGACGGATGTAAGGGGGCTGTGTTACACATCGTTAGAGAGTACTTTTCATCAGTCTCAATAATTGTTACTTAGTTGTTTTTTGCCAAGTTAAAAGTTTGCAAATAATTGGGAAAATATTGTAAGAGAGCACTTATGAGGGGGGTGAGAGGTGGGATGCCCCCCACCCTTACTTTAAAAAAGGTTAACTAGAAAAAGTCAGTTTTAAGTGCTGACCTACCAAAATTATTTTTAACTCAACTCGCATTATTTACTGAGTTACAAAAATTAATTTTCAACATTTCTGTTTGATTCAAGAATTTCTACAAACACATTTATTTTAATTTCAAGGCGGCTATTTAAAAAGATATGTCTAGCTCATTGAGTTGTAGGGTATAGAAGTCAATGGTCTAGCTTAATAAGTATTTAACTGTATACAATGGGCTTTTAACCAAAAATATGTGTTAAGGATATTTTTTTCTCATACGCTAATGGAACGTGCACCACTGCCGTCATAGGGTACTAAGGTATATTGTTGAAAAGGAAATTGTATCCGCTTGAAAAATGATCTTTAGGGGATTTTTGGGAAAAGTTGACTGTTTTCGAGTTATTAGCACAAAACTATCAAAAAGCACGTTTAAGGGGGGGAACCACCCCCCCCCTGCCAGGGCTGGGGGATGGATACCTTTAGTAAAATGTTCGGGCGAGTCTTATGTCTATCCATACCAAATGTGTTGCTTCTATCATTAAACGCAGCATATCGCTTAAATCTCGAATGTAGGGCCTGAACTATCATTGTAAATGCTTCAAAAAATTCTACAAATTATGTGCCGGCAATTTTTTCTCTGGGACAGGTCATTCCTCCCTTTATCAGTATATAAACACTATGTATTTAGAAAAATAGAAATATTTCTATTACGTTTGACAATATTGATATATTGTGAACCATTGTTTTCTTGAACAGTCCCCTCCCCCCTTAATTAATTCATCAATGTACAGTCTATTTTAAGAAAAATGCTAAATAACTCCATTAGGGGTGTCAAAATTGGATGTTGTTATGACTGAAATAATGTTCTAATAGTTTTTGCAGGATTGACACCCGTAATATTAGTAGTATATATTCCATTTTTCATAATGCACACCCTTTAGATTATGATGACAAGAAAAAAAGTGTTAGGGATTATTTGTAGCATTACAGAACGTCCAGTTTTACCTCCCGTAGTGTATACATTTTGCATTTTTCTTAAAACAGATCGTTTGTACATTGATGACGTCATCAGGGGGGGGGGTGGAACCTGTTCAAGAACAGAATGGTTTAGATATTACTTGTAGCATTTTTTGGCAGGTTTCCATTGTATGAATTCTTGAACGGGTGAGAAGGAGTACTCCCTCAAAATCGGGTGAACGTCAAACTGCGCATGTGATCTCACTTAATTTCCGTATCTCTATTGGTCCTGACGTGGGGAGATGCTCATTCTCACTCTCACCCATTTTAAGAATTCATACACATGTATCACAATGTCCAATATTGCCACCCGTAATGGAGATATTTATATTTTTCTAAATACATACACTGATGTCGTCATAAGAGAGGGGGATACCTGTCCAAGAAAAAGTTTTTAGGGCATTATTTGTATCATTTTTTAAAACTTAGTAGGTGGACAAGCATTTTGCATCGTCGTACATAACAACGATACATAAAAGGAAAGTAGAGACGTATGTGATAATTATAGAGGAATCGCTGTGCTTAGTACTATCTCAAGAGGCTATGGTAAGCTAGTGAAAAAGAGGATTGAAGACGAATATTGTGATATTGAGGCCGAAAAACAAGCTGGATTTAGAGCTCGTAGATCCAATATGGACCACTTATTCACAATAACACAGATAATTGAGAAAAAGACGACACGTAATCAAGAAATACACCTCCTCTATGTAGATCGCAAGAAACCGTACGACAGTGTACCCAAGCTAAAACTTTGGGAGGCTCTCGAAAAAACCAACGTCAGCATAACACTAATACAAGCTGTTCAAGAACTCTATAAAGACAACACAAGCAAAATAAAGAAAGGGCAGACATTATAAAATGGGTTTAACATCAACAAGGCTCTTAAGCAGGGTTATTGCTTGTCACCAACATTGTTTAAAGGCGGGCTCAAACGACTCGTGGACTTGGCAAATACACAATTATTTGCGTACTTGGCAAGTATACGAACTTAGCGAATTGCGATAGCAAGCAGGGCGCTCACACGACGTGTACAATTTACAAGTACGGGAGAGATGTACTTGGCAAGTGTACGAATAATCGTGAGCCCTTTGACTCGGCTCATTTTTACCGACCACAAATGGAAAACCAACGAGTGACAAATAATTGTACAAGTAACCCACTCACACGACATGGCAAGTATACGCAAGTAACAATTATTCGCCAAGTACACGAGTCGTTTGATCCCGGCTTAACATCTATTTGGAACAAGCCATGAAAACATGGAAAAGAAAGTGCGAATAGTTGGGAATACCACTGAACGATTATGTACTCTATACTCTCTGCTCCAATAGTCCTGGCTCAAGATTACGACGATTTAGAATATATGACCTGTAAATTTAGTGAAGTATACGATAAGTATGGGGGCTGCAGTTAAATCTTCAGAAAACGAAAAATATGTGCATTGGTAGAGAGCAACAGGACCTTATCTTAGAACAGTATCAGATAAAACAATGCAAAAAGTACAAATATCTGGGAATGCACATCACTAATGACGGTAGTTTAGATGAATAAATCAGACACAGAAATAACTAAGGAAGACAAGCAATACTTAACAGTATTCGCTGGGATAAGGCTGTATCAAAACAAAAAAAAAACATATAATTTACAACAGCATAGTGAAAAGTGTTATCAGTTATGGTAGTGAAGTATGGCCGCTGAAAGAAAAAGCTCGCAAGTCTCTTGAAGCCAATGAAATAGATTATTGGAGAGGCGCTGTCGGAAAATCAAGACTAAAGAGATGATGAGAGAATTCGAGAAATTATGGATGTTAAACACAAAATAACGAAAGACATACAAATTAACCAACTTAGATGGTATGGACACGTACAAAAAATGGCGGAAGACAAAATCCCAAAGAAAATACTAAATTGGACAGCACAGGGAAGAAGATAGAGAGTAAGATCCAGACTGACTTGGAGAGAAGGAATAGACAGAGACATCAGACAATGAGGAAGGAGTAGATGAGAATCTCTGGACCAACCGAGACCAATGGAGACTGGCAATCAGAAGACGGCGGAAAACTTATAAACTGATTTATATATGTTACAAATTTAAGTATTTAAATTTTATAGTTAGAATTTATTTAGGTTTAGTGTAGTATTAGGTTGACGTATTTTATGGTTGTATTCTTAATCTAGGTTTTAGTTGCGTTATCTGTGACAAACTGGTATGCGAAAGTCTAGAAAAGGGCTGGAATGATTGCGAATCGAACAAGGATGGAAGGGTTCTAGAATAGTAGGCAGCCCTCATATATAAGGCCGGACGTCGTGCATCAGTCAGTCAGTCACAGATAACATACTGTAGTGGTCGTGAGATATTAGTGGTGAATTATTAGTAAGTTGGAGTGCGTGTTTTTGTACATAATTTGTGGAAATAAATTGACGTATCGTTTTCAACAATTGCGAGTTTTTAATTTGTCGTTGTGAACCCGTAACAATTGGTGTCAGAAGTGGGATTAAAAGAAATAAATAGTGCAAAGACTATCCTTACACAGTACCACCGGCTAGGACAATTAAAAAGAAGAGCAGTAAGTGATTTTGCCAGAATATTCGGAACTGAATAGTGCAAAGACTACCCTTACATAGTACCACCGGATAGTACAATTGGACAGAAAAACAGTAAGTGATTTTTCCAGAATATTCGAAGAAGTTCGATATTGTTTTATTCAAAAACTAAAAGAGATATTTAAGAACCGACTTCGACATTAACTTTACAGTCCAAAAATGGATAATTAGAGAGATTTTCTAGAATATTCTATAACATTCTACGACGTTCTATTCAAAAACTAGAAGAGATATACAAATACCGACTTCGACATTAGATTAGTAATTTTAAAAGTAAGAATCAGAAAGAATTTCTAGAACATTCCATCACTTTCTACGACGCTCTATTCGAAAACCAGAAGAAATATCCAAAAAAAGAGACTTCGACATTAGCTTAGTAATTTCAAAAGTAAGAACTAAAAAGAATTTCTAGAAGATTCCATAACATTCTACGACGTTCTATTCAAAAACTAGAAGAGATATACAAATACCGACTTTGACAGTAGCTTAGTTATTTTAAAAGTAAGAATTAGAAATTATTGCTAGAATATTCCATAACATTCTACGACGGTCTATTCGAGAACCAAAAGACATAATCAAAAAGTGACTTCTACATTTGCCTAGTAGCAGAAAGAGTAGCATTTACCAGTATATTCCAGAACATTCCATTAGGTTCTATTTAAGAATTGGAAGAGATATTGAAAAACCGACTTCGACATTCGCTTTATAGCCCTAAAATAGACGTTTTAAGTGATTTATCAGGAAGTTGATGCTTACTAGACAAAGATCGGCCAAGATGGGAGATTTAACTAAAATGATGCAGGCTCTAGCAGCTCAAATAGCTCAAAACCAGGGCGATATGAAACACACCATGGATGACATGAAGCAGACCATGGAACAAAACCAGAACGATATGAGACAGACCATTGCACAAAACCAAAACGATATGAGACGGACATTTGAAGAAAGATTAGATGGTATGCAAGAAAACTTCGACCAAATAAAGAGCAACTCCGAACAGCTGAGAGGAGAATTTAAGGTAGCAACAGAAGGTCTTAAGGAAGAAATAACTCAAAGAATGCAGAATGTAGAAGAAAAGGTGCAAAACAAATTGCAGAATGTTGAAGAAAAAGTGGAGACCAAACTACAGAATGTTAGGGAAGAAGTTTTTCAAACCATGGAAGAAAAATTCCAGGACATGTCAAAGCAGTTTATACAGCTTCAGAAAGAACACAACAAAATAAAAACTCAGGGATATGTTGTGAATTCCAACCAAAACAATAAGCCTCCAAATTTTGATGGTACGTCTTCCTGGTCTACCTACAAACAACAATTTGAAGCTGCCGCCGCTGCAAATAGTTGGAACGATGACGAAAAAGCTAGAGCTTTGTTAGTAGCTCTACGAGAACCTGCTCTTGGACTTTTACGGTCCATTCCAGTCGAACAAAAACAGAATTATAACGCTTTAGTGGCAGCGTTCGAAAGAAGGTATGGAGACGAACACTTGCGAAATTTACATTGGTCAGAATTAAATATTCGTCAGCAAAGACCAGGAGAATCATTGCAAGAGTATGAAGCAGATATTAGGAGGCTGATGTATTTAGCTTACCCAGAAATGCCAGAAAATTACAGAGATCCCTTCACGGTAGATCGCTTTATTAACGGCTTGCGAGACACGGACTTAGCAAAATTACTTCGTCGAGAACACTTCCATAACAGCAGTGAAGTGTTGATTCGAGCCCTTGAAATTGAATCATCAAATAATATGTCCAGGCCAAAAGTAAGAGCTGTTTCAATTCAGGAGGGAGAAGAAATGAGCACTGGAGATGAGGTCAACTTAAAAACGCTAAACCAACTGTTTCAATCACTGATAGAGAAGATTGATTCTTTGAAAGAAAGTAGACGATCCCCTCCAAATGTAAAGTGTTTCAGATGCGGACGTACAGGGCATATTCAACGCGATTGTCGTGTCCAAATGAGGTCTCGCTCACCATCTAGTGGGACAGAGTACCGAAGAAGAGATCAGGAAAAACTAAAACTAGTCAACGCAGAGGGGCGGGTGTTGGCTAATGGGAATTTAGCCCCCAAAATTTACTCTATCAAGAGCTTAAAACATACTGCTGACACTCTTAACATCGACGGACTTATTAATGGAAGAAAAGTTAATATAACAGTAGACACTGGTGCTGCCATATCATTGCTTAAGTTTAAAATTGCAACGAGATATAAAATTCGACCAACAGAAAAGAAAATAACACTTAAGACTGTGACTGGAGAATCCGCCGACGTGTTGGGGCAGACAGATATAGACCTACAGCTGGGAAGATTGAAGATTCGCCACACTGTATTGGTTGCAGAAATAGAAGACGAATTTATTTTGGGAATGGACTTGATAAGTAAACATGGATTTGCGTTTGATAATAAACTTAATACCCTAAGATTTGGGAATGAAGAGTTCATTTTGTCAAATAGTCACTTCAATAAAGAACCAATAAAGGTCGTGGCAGTATGCACAACAAGACTAGTCGGTAACAGTGAGACCATAATTTTTGGGAGGCTGGAAAGTAAAACATCAAGCTGCGTCGGACTCATAAGCCAACAAAACACACCCAACACCTACCTCGTTGCAAAATCACTAGTTACAACCGATAAAGACATCCCGATTAGAGTCGCCAATATTTTCCCAAATAGTGTCAAAATTAATAAGGGGGAGGTGGTAGCATTATTTGAACCAGTACAGAAAGTAACAAGATGTGAAGAGCCAACTTCCGAGGATACAAGCAAGTTATCAATGGAGGTACTTCAGCAATTTGAGTCAACTTGGCAACATCTCACTCCAGTAGAATATAGTAAAGCGAGAGAGTTTATAGAAGAACAAAGTAATATCTTCGAAACTAGGAGTAGTTCGGGACGCACAAACCTTATTCACCATGCTATCAACACTGGCGATGCCCAACCGATAAGACAACCCCCAAGAAGACTACCAATGGCCAAGCAAGAAGAAGTTCACAATCTCATTAATAAAATGCTCAGCGACGGTGTTATTGAAGAGTCATCAAGTCCTTGGTCATCTCCTGTGGTGTTGGTCACTAAAAAGGATGGAAGTACTAGATTTTGTGTCGACTACAGGAAACTTAACGATGTGACCAAGAAAGATAGTTACCCACTGCCAAGAATAGACGACACATTAACAACGTTGGCAGGATCATATTGGTTTTCTACTCTTGACCTGAAAAGTGGGTATTGGCAAGTAGGAATCTTTGAAAGAGATAAAGAGAAGACTGCATTCTCTGCTGGAAGTGGACTTTATCAGTTTAATGTGATGCCATTTGGCCTGTGCAATGCCCCAGCTACATTTGAAAGACTAATAGAAGTCGTTCTACGAGGCCTTACTTGGAAAACCTGCCTAGTCTATTTGGATGATGTCATAGTAATGGGGAAATCATTTCAAGAACATCTAGATAATTTACGAGAAGTATTTTCAAGAATCAGGAACGCAAATCTTAAATTAAACTCAAAGAAATGTTTTCTGTTCCAAGAAAAAGTTGAGTTCCTGGGTCACGTCGTTTCCCGAGAAGGCATCCATACCGACGAAAAGAAGCTACAAGCAATAAAAGAATGGCCTCAACCTCGTGACAAACATGAATTGAGAAGCTTTTTGGGTCTGTGTACATACTACAGACGATTTGTAGAAGGATTCGCCAAAATAGCGTCTCCGTTACATAGACTTACAGAAGACAAAGCTTCTTACAAATGGAATACCGAATGTGACCAAGCATTTAGAAGACTAAAAGCAGCATTATGTTCTAGTCCGATTCTTGCATATCCCATTCCAAAAGGAAAATTCATATTAGATACTGATGCGAGCAACGATGGCATAGGAGCAGTACTCTCCCAAGTACAAAATGGAGAAGAACGGGTCATCGAATTTTTCAGCAAGAAGCTATCCAAACCAGAGAGAAATTATTGTGTTACTAGAAAGGAGCTCCTAGCCATAGTTAAATCCGTAGATCACTTTCACAAATATCTCTACGGACAAGAGTTTCTGATTAGAACGGATCATGCTGCGTTACAGTGGCTCATGAAAATGAAACAACCTGAGGGGCAAGTCGCGAGATGGATAGAAAAGCTACAACAATACCATTATCAAATTAAGCACCGAGCAGGAAGGGTGCATAATAATGCAGATGCATTGTCCAGATGACCTTGCCCCGAGGATTGTAAACATTGCAGGAAAATTGACCAGAAAGAAGGAATTACCTACGTGCGCCAGATAAAGTTAGAACCAGATGAAGAATGGATGTCGGCTTCGATTAGAACCACACAACTTAATGACAAAGATGTAGGACCTATCTTGCGATTGAAAGAAGAGAACAAGCCACGACCATCATGGCAAGATATCGCAAACCAAGGGGTGATACTCAAATCACTGTGGGCACAATGGGATTCACTGATAGTAGAGGAAAACATCCTTAAACGTGCCTGGGAAAGTGCCGATGGCCTTACTGTGGTTAATCAAGTAGTGGTTCCTAGGAGCATGGTAGACAATATAATGGCCGAATGCCATGGTGGAAAATCAGGCGCGCACCTAGGCATAAATAAAACCATGGACAAAATTCGAAACCGATTTTATTGGGTCAATTACTTTCAAGATGTGAAAAACTGGTGCCGCCGATGTTCGACTTTTGCAGCCAGCCAAGGTCCCAAAACAAGGTCCAGAGGTCAAATGAAACAATATAACGTAGGTCTACCATTCGAACGCATTGCTATTGATGTGGCCGGACCATTTCCAGAAACTATAAAAGGCAACAAATACATCCTTGTTGTCATGGATTACTTTAGCAAATGGCCAGAAGTTTTTGCTTTGCCTAACCAAGAGGCCACTACAGTTGCGGAAGTTCTGGTAAATGATGTTTTCAGCCGATTTGGCATTCCTTTGGAACTACATTCAGATCAAGGAAGAAACTTTGAATCAAAGCTCTTCCATAATCTCTGTGACCTTTTAGGAATACATAAAACACGGACTACGGCTTTACATCCGCAGTCAGATGGCATGGTTGAAAGATTTAATAAAACAATAGAAGAACATCTGTGCAAAGTTGTTGATGAGCACCAAACAGATTGGGACCAATATATTCCATTGTTTTTGATGGCCTATAGAACCGCCATACACAATACGACAGGAGCTACTCCATCTAGTATCCTGTTTGGTAGAGAACTGCGTTTACCATGTGATATCATGTTGGCTGAAGAAGAACACTTAGAGATTAATGACTATGTCGAACGTTTAAGGCAAAAGCTGCACTATATCCATGAAGTGGTTAGAGAGCGAATAGAAATAGCCAGTGACCGCATGAAAGCGAGATATGACCTGAAAGCAAACTCTTCAGGGTTCAAAGAGAATGATCAAGTCTGGCTATACAATCCTTAACGCAAGAAAGGAAGATCACCTAAGTTGACACCACCATGGGAAGGGCCTTATAAAGTTGTTAAGAGAATTAATGATGTAGTCTACCGAATCCAGAGAAGCCCGAAGTCCAAGATGAAAGTTGTTCATCTAGACAGACTAAAACCTTACCTGGGAAATGTTGATCGAGACGATCAAACCTGAAGAGGAGGATAGTGTTACAAATTTAAGTATTTAAATTTTATAGTTAGAATTTATTTAGATTTAGTGTAGTATTAGGTTGACGTATTTTATGGTTGTATTCTTAATCTAGGTTTTAGTTGCGTTATCTGTGACAAACTGGTATGCGAAAGTCTAGAAAAGGGCTGGAATGATTGCGAATCGAACAAGGATGGAAGGGTTCTAGAATAGTAGGCAGCCCTCATATATAAGGCCGGACGTCGTGCATCAGTCAGTCAGTCACAGATAACATACTGTAGTGGTCGTGAGATATTAGTGGTGAATTATTAGTAAGTTGGAGTGCGTGTTTTTGTACATAATTTGTGGAAATAAATTGACGTATCGTTTTCAACAATTGCGAGTTTTTAATTTGTCGTTGTGAACCCGTAACAATATATTAAATAATTCAGGCTACTGATAATGGATGCCGCGCACTCAGCGACATTTCTTTTCTAAGCTTTAAAACACCCAATATCAGTTATCTTAGAATAAATGCTTTTAAATTTAATAATAATTATAATTAATGCTTTTATTGTCACATTTAATACAGAAAAATGACAGTACTTACTAATAAATGTAAATGTAACAATGGTCAGAGTTCGCTCTTTTTAATAAAAAAGATGATTAAAAAGTGCGCTCTCCACTCAGGCCAACATTAACCTAATCTGTGCATAAGAAAATAAAGTAACATAACAAATAATGAATATTCCTAAATGTTTTAAGTATCCCATGCAAGTAATAATAAAAAAAATATAAAAAATTCTATTTAATAAAATAGATTGTGGACTGTAAAAATACGTTTTGACTTCAAAACGAAACATGCCTACCTAACCTCTTAATAATATAATAATAATTAATTATGTGATACCTGATTGAGTTGACAAAAGGAAAAAAAAATCATTTAATTAAAATAAAATGAAATAAAATGAAATGAGGCATTCTTAAATTAAGATTTTACCTTGCAATAGTTGATTTTTTAATATTTTTTTAAAGGAAATAAAACTTTTCAGAGAATTTGGAATTTTGTTGTATATTTTGGATATTGAGTAAGTGAAGGATCCTTGATAGAAAGAAGTTTTGCAACGAGGTATATTTAATTGATTTTTATGCCGAGTGTTTAGTTTAATTTTTCTAAAGAGATATGCAGGCTCTCTAAACAATATTATTTTGTGGCATAGTACTGATATATGTAGGAACCGTCTTTGTTTCATATTCAGCCAATTAAGCTTGCCGAGGGCTTCCGATATCCGATCTCGTCGTCTAAGCCCACAAATCATTCTGACACAGGCATTTTGTAGTAACTGGAGCCGTCTAGCGTCATTTTGGCGAATACGCTGATCATATATTACGTCACCATAGTTTAAGTGAGACAAAACCAGACAATCGCAAAGAATAATTTTGGTATTTTTATTTAGATAATTTCGTTTACTATAAATCATTTTAAGATTAGAGAAGCCTCGTTTTATAAGCATAGAAATATGATGCTCAAAGTTTAGTTTGGTGTCCAGCAGCATCCCCAGATTTTTCGCCTTGTCAGTTATTTCAGGTTTTTGATTATTAATGCAGATATTAACTTGATCTTTGCATCTCGCACGCGCTTGTTTCCTACCAAAGAACATAACCTGTGATTTATTGGGATTTATATCAAGACAGTACCTATTGGATAAAGAAACTAAATTATTTAAGTCTTGGTTAATTTCATCACAACTGGCTATGAGGTCCTCTTCTGGAAAAATTATGAGTGTGTGTTCTAAACATTTAGGAAATTGAGATGTGTAAAGATTGAAAAAAAATGGGCCCAATACAGATCCCTGGGCTACCTCGGAGTTGAGAATTTTAAGAGTGGAAGACAACTGCCCGATCCTAGTCAACTGACTCCTTCCACACAGATAACTCTTCGCAAGATCAATCGCACCATCTGAAAACCCAATGTAATGTAATAATGCCAAAAATAGGGTGTGATTGATCCTGTCAAAAGCCTTAGAATAGTCTATCATTACAAGAACTGTCAGTCTGTTGTCATCTGTGCTTTTAAGTATGTCATCGGTGACTTTGGCCATAGCAGTCGTACAACTGTAGTTTTTTCTAAACCCAGACTGACACTCGGGGAAAATCTTGTTTTTATCCACAAACTCCCTCATTTGCTTTTTCAGAACTTTTTCAAAAGCCTTAGAAAGTGCACAAAGAATGCTGACTGGGCGCAAATTCTCAAATTTTTCCTGGCTTGAATTTTTCGGGAGTGGAACTACACAAGCTTTTTTCCAGATACTTGAGTAAACATTAAATATAATACAAAAATTAAAGATGTGTTTTAAAACCGGAAAATATGAGGACAGCATCTAAGAATCATTTCCATGCTTATCTGATCAATCCCGACAGCTTTGGATTTTATGGATAAAATAGAGTTTTATATTTCGGTTTCAGAAACTGTGGAAAATTTGAATTCAGGCAAGCTCTCAGAGATTTGGTTATTTAAGAAGAAGTTAATTAAATCCTGATCAGGCAGGGATTGCTTGTGTACTGGATACATCAATAAAAAAGTTATTTATGTCTTCCGGGTTGCTTAATTCTAGAGGGAGTAGTGGTTTTGTACGAGAGTAGATATCCAGTTTTTTTAGGTCTCGCCATAGCGTTTTTTTGTTTGATAATTTGCATTTATACTCTAAATATGCCTTTTTCTCCCGCTTTATTGCATAGTTTACTTGGTTCTTGAGAGTTTTATATAACTGCAAGGTTCCCGGGTTGTTGTTTCTTTTATACCTAGCTAGTGCTCTATCTCTCTGAATTATTATCAACTTTATGTTATCAGTAAGCCAAGGCGCAGCAGGTTTTGATATTCGGACAGTTTTTGTTGGCGCGTGTTGATTGTACAGGTCTAGAATAATTTTATTAAAGATGGAAAGTTTTAAGTCAATATCGGTTGCCAAAAATATTGAAGAAAAATCCAAACTTTTTAAATTTCTAACAAATGAGTCCTGATCAAAACTTCTAAAATCTCTAAATGTGTAAATAAATGGTTCAATTTTGAGTTTTTTTTTATGCCAACATTGCAATAGACTAGGCAGTGATCTGCAATATTTGATTTTTGCACCCCTGAAGTTTTTATAGACAAAGTTCTTGAGCATGAAATAATATCTAGCAGTTTTCTAGATGTGCTTGTTACTCGCGTTGGCTCGCTTATAATCTGTGACATATCAAAGTTTTCAAAAATTCTAGTTATTTTTTTAGTACCACACAAAGAAAGGTCAAATTGGTCAATGTTAATGTGTCCCATGCAGATTATTCCAG
Organism: Aspidapion aeneum; assembly: GCA_963576565.1. Lineage (NCBI taxonomy): Eukaryota > Metazoa > Arthropoda > Insecta > Coleoptera > Brentidae > Aspidapion > Aspidapion aeneum. Next base: position 37,060,950 of record OY755047.1, on the reverse strand, counting down.
TGGATTGAGTAGCTACAATACTTAAAGACTCCTCTAGGGATTCTAGGAACTCACTTTGATTTGAGGAAGGAGGTCTGTACCACGTTCCCAGGGCTAAAGTTTAACCCGAAATCTTTAAAAGCAGCCACAGCTGTTCCCCAATTTCTGCCTCAGGAAAATTAAAGTTTTTTACCGATAGGTTTGCCTTGACGTAAACTATACTATACTATATGTCCGCGGCGGCCACCGGTTTTTCTGTCGCGCCTAAACATACGATAACCTGGCAGATTAACTATGTCAGTGTTAATTTGTGAACTAAGCCAGGATTCGGAGACAGTTGTCGGTCGGTTGTAAACTTCGAGTTTAAATTTTATGAAATGTGGGATTAATGGCATATTTTTAGTGCAATATTCCAATAGTTAAAAAGATAATTAAAAGTAGTAGGAATGCCTCAGTATAATAAAGAAATCCAATTTAAATAAATCTACGTCTCAAATCAACAAATTACAACAAATTACGAAATCTCTATTATAAGAAAAAAAATTATATATATAAATAATAAACAAATAAAAAAAAGAACAACAAAGATAATAATGTGATAAAAATATGTACTGAAATAAATAATAATTTAAAAGACCTTTAGACCAAGAGAAAAGCCGATCTGCGATAAAATTTATAACTACTAAAAAAAAAATGATTTCATGCCTGTTTTTTTTTTGTGTGATCTGGTTTTTCTTGCTTCTGGTGTAGGAGCATTTGTTTAAAAAAATGCCAAGTAAGCGGCTACGTTAACTCAAGATAATGGCTTTGTCTTCCAAAAGTCCCAAAATCATTGTCAACGTCATTTCAAAGCAGTCACTTTCAAATTTTATTAAAAGCGTCTACTTTTTTAATCCAAGCCATACGTTTGAGTTCAATTGAATTAATTATGAAGGAATACTTGTAGCAGCCATTTTCCATTAATGGTTTTAATACGCTTTCGCAGTCCAGATATATTTAAGACCTACGTGATCAAATGTCAACTGAAAATTACTCTCACCTTAATGCTTACGACTGTGTATAAATTCTCGAACTGGTGAAGAGGAGTACTCCCTCAAAATCGGGTGAACGTGTAACTGCGCATGCGATCTCACTTGAGTTTCGCATCTCTATTGATCCTGACCGAGAGAGATGTGATTTCTCATTTTCACTTATTTCAAGAATTCGTGCCCTGAAGTTAAACTAAGAAACATATTGTGCTACAAAAAAATACACTTTGCAACAATATAAAAACTCTTACTAGCTCTAGTCTTTTTTTCGAAAAGCAGTATAGATAGTTTATTTATTGTTTTGTTCTTTCAGATCAACAACAATGGATCACAATATGCATGACGGTCCGCATGATATGATGGATCACACGCAGATGCAACCCAGTGGTGCCATGGGTAGTGGAGCGCACCACGACCACCATGATATGTCACGGATGGACCACGGCGGCGGGCATGCTGGTCATCATATGGATGGTATGAATATGTGGGTAAGTGGCAACAGTTAATGAAACTTCAATACATTGAGCCACGTGCCAACCTTTCTAATAACGATAGCTTCTGATATACCGACTGATCCGAAATGCCATCAGACGTTGGATCAGGAGTTGCGGCCAATAGGCTACTATATTTCAGGCCGAACTCGTAGCCAGTAAACTGTGTGCCTGGTGGATGACTGACCACGAATGGACCAACAGGACAATAAAAATCTACTCCGACAGTCAAGCAGACTTAAGAGCGCTTGATTCCTATACGGTCTCATGGAGAACCGTGAGAAGCTACAGGGATTCGCTGAATGCGCTTGGTAGCGCTAACAGTGTGTCATTAGTATGAATACCAGGGGATTCTAGGCACGCGGGAAATGAGGTCGCAGCGAGGGAAGCGGCATCTGTCGAATTTTTCGGTCCCGAACCCGCCCTGGGGATATCATACAATAGCTTCCTAAAATACTGGATAAATATACCAGAACTGGCTCACTCTAAAGAGTTCATTAAAGGACCTTGTAGAAAGAGCCACGAACATCATTGGACTTGCCAGGCAGGAGATATGCATGTGACCGAATGTAGACTCTGTAGGGAGTCATGTTCGGCTATTGCACGTTTACGTCAGAACACTTTCGGTAAACCTCAGATTGATTCAGAGGATCTGGACAGTGTCTCACCCAAACTGATATCCGGCCTTTTTGGAGAATTAGGCATACAGTGGTGAGAAAGCACTCAAAAGTGAGCCACAATAGACCCACTGGAGGGGCTGCACGGCCCACTCAAATATGAATCATTATTAATAATAATTAATATATAGATATATATTTTTTTTTCATATTTATTTAATTACAATGTTTTACAAGATCTTTGTTTTTAGTTTCAGTTTTCCACCAGTGCGACAGTTTTATTTGAGCAATGGTCATTCACTACAGTGGGAGGACTTATAGGATCCATGATAGGAATATTTTTTATGGCAGCATTATATGAAGGCCTCAAATATTACAGGTAGGCATTTTTAGATTTATTAACCGATTTAACTTTAACTAACTTCACTTAGATATGAAATAAGTTTAAAGTTTAAAGAAGTTACTCTGAGTTTTATCGCTTGAACTCAAATTGTTAATGTTCTCAAAATTATTCAATCATATTTAAATAACCAATGAAAGTTTCACTTTTTAAGAACTACTGGAGGAAAATAGACTATTTTTCAAGTAAATATTTTTATTTTAGGGAATATTTATTTTGGAAGACCTACAACTCTCTTCAATATAGGGCTGTGAACTTACCAGACAAAGGGCCGGAAATGCCTCAAGATGACACGCAGGTTGTACAGTAAGTACCTCTTATTATTATTTTTTTTCTTTTATAAAGTTACACAAAGTCAAATGAAGTTTTGCGAAATTTTAACACTTAAAGGAGCTAATTTTATGTTTCACTATCATCATGACAAAAACAGGATAAATAGATTCGTTAGTCTTTTGATGTTCCACATCATTAGAGTTCATCTGATCATAGCAATCATTGTTTAAATATTTTATGAATTTATCAATTAAAAAGTAAAAGCATTGGGAAATATGGTGAAAAATTATGACGGTAAAGAGATTTTGCGTACTTCATGGACTAAAAGAATACTTTTATTGCATCTATTTATTTATTGAGTTGTTTGACATTTATTATTTTCATTTAACCTTTTCTTCTCTCTTGGCCATATTACATTTTTGTCGGTTTTTTGTTTCGCGAAGTTTGAGTTTTTCGGTTTGAATTTTTGTCGGTTTCTTTATCATTTTATCCGGCTTAACCCTTTGTCCTTTATCAGGAAGTTGACGCGTTTTTACTTAAACTTTTAAACGGTTTAGGGCAATAGAGGATAGAGGAATTTCTCTAGCGTTCGATATTCGCGTCTCTGTGTGCGTTCTTTTTTGTGTTCCTTTTGTTGTCCTTCGGCTAAGATTTTACCGGTTTGTTGGTTTTTTTGTTTTGCATTACGTTTTAAGTTCAAATTATCTCGTTTATTCTTACTTAATTTACTTTAAAACAGGCTTTGTGTCAGAAGGTTTGTTAATATCGACTTTTTTTATATCTTAAATTCTTTTACTCTTTGATTTGCACGATTCTTTATTTTCGCCTTATAATTTTTCTCTTGGCTCCTTGTCCTGCTTGACTTTTGCCGGTTTCCGTGTCGCGCGGTTTAAATTTTCTTGTTTAATGTTGGTGGGTTATTTTTTTGTTTCAAGCGATTTATTAAAAAAATTTTTTGGGATGCTCACGATTGGTTTTTTGAACTTTTGAAAGGTTATCTTATTCTCTCGTATTATTTTTTTTTACCTGTTTTGAATATCAGCATTTTTTAAAATACCTCATTCTTTTCTAGACTTTTGTCGGTTTGTCAGTGTTTTATTTTGTCCAGTTTAACTTTTTTCTGTTTTTAAGGATGTTATCGCGTTTTTGTATAAACTTCAACTTTTGAACGTGTTTTGCTTGTAACGTTCGCTTAAATCTGGCGTGGTTGCTTTTTTCGTTTCGTCCAATTGAACTTTTTCTGTTTGAATTTTGCCAATATTTCTTCGTTTTTCATATTTTCGAGGGTTTTTTATGCCTGCACTTCACTTGGCTTAGCGTATTCGTTCTGTGTTTAACCAAATATGTGGTGTATTCGCAAATATTCCAAACATGCCATCCGCACACAAGAACGGAATTAGCAAATAACTACAACGTGCCAAATATGTTTCCTTATTCGCAAACTAGTAAACAAGATAACCATGTTCGTTTGCGTTTGTCCAGTTCATTTTGTCCACAAAAATCACTTTTCACTATCAAAGGAAGGTTCAACACGGCCGCTGTACGGTAGATTTGCTAAATGAAGAAACCAAGTATGGCCGGTAAACGCCGTATTTGGACAAATAAAGCAAATAGCTTCTTTACACATCGCCATTTTTCAACAAATAAAGCAAATATACAAATATGCCACGGCAAGTAAAATTGGGTATTTAATCAATCAGACTCATTTTTGGTCCATTGAATTAAAATAGATTAAATAAAATACAGTTTTACTTTAAATATCCATTAAAACATAAAAAAATCTTAATCATCTAATTACAAAACAAATTTTAAAAAAAGCTAGCGCTGGGTATGGAACAAGTGTACCGTTCTAAAAAAAACTAAAAAAACTGAGCGCGGTCAGTTGGCCATCCCCAACCCTTGGTTTTTTACTATTTTTCTCTAGCAATTTATGATTGGCAACACTGTCAAAGATGTCAAGCAATTTAGCGCCGCGAGAAAAAATCAGAAAAAAATAAATAATGAAATAACCAAAAATATTAACTGAGAGGAATAACAAAAAATCCGTTTTTCGTTCTAGGCCATCGATGGTAAGCAAAATCCACTTCTTCCAAACATTCCTGCACATGGTCCAAATGGTACTCAGCTACTTCCTGATGCTGATTTTCATGACGTACAATGTGTGGTTGTGCATGTCGGTTGTGCTGGGCGCCGGGGTGGGGTACTTCCTGTTCGGCTGGAAGAAATCTGTCATCGTGGACGTGACAGAACACTGTCACTGACGAAAAAAGGGTTTTTTGTTTAGGAAATGATCTAGGAGACAATATTTTTAAGCAGAAAAAGTGACACAGGGCTCGCATTTTATGCTTGACCGTTTTTAAACTGATTGGACTGGGTCTATTCAGAAACAGTAAGAATTAGTGTAAACCGCTTACATCGAAGAATGCAAATGCAAAGGCCACTGAATTACGACGAATCAGACTACATATCTTTACCAGCACCCGCATCTACTACCATTTAATTCTCGCTAAAGGTCGCTTACATACCACGACTATGGTGTGGAAAAAATGTTGCCCAAATTTTGAAAAGCCGTTTAAAAATTATACCATGTAAATATGAAAAAAAAAATGCTGATTTTACGAGGATCACGTTTTTGTACCGCTTACATAGTTGACAACTTTCGTTGCAATGTATGTGCAAATAAGGACACTGATACGTTGTAATTTGGCTTAATATCCCGATTATTGTGTATCGAAAAAAATAAAATATATTTGGTAGATGAAGTAGTGATGGGCCAGTAGCAATAACATAATATTTAACAAGCAAATACTATATTACTTATGCCAAATTTTTTTATCGCCTGTCTACAAATAGCATGACCAGCCATAACATATGATAATAATATATTTTATGAGAATAATATAAACGATTATTATTCATCGCTCTCTTTTGTAACTTTTATTTATCAATTTTTTGACTCAGAATTTGTTTTGTATTACCCAAGAACTTCTCTTTTCAGTTACTCCAGTCATTCCACCAAAAAAGTTAAAAACACGTTTTTTATTTTATAAATCGATATTTATAGGCAACAGAAAATAAGGCCGAGTTACAGCTTAAATAAACAAAATAAAATGAAACAAGAAAATGGCGCCACTAGGCACGTACAGCCATCCGTAAGACCTAGTGGTTCTGAATATTAAGTAAGCTTTACTTTTGTTAAAAATTAAATTTTTAATAAATTTGTTAAATCTACATTACTCAAGCTCCTGTCGTTTTTAAGCGATATACGATTTTGTTTTTTCATAAATTGTGAATCGCAAACTTTGACGCAATGACAGATTTTGTTAAAAATGTAACTCTGAATCTAATTTTGAATTATGAAGGGTTCACGTGAAAAATCGGCTCATCGACATTGAAAATTGGGATATTGTTACATTGTGTAGAATTTTTAGTTCTATTGCCTCATGCTCCAAAAACTAGAAATAACGTGCTTATTGCAGATATATTCTCGATTAAAATTAGGGCGTACAGGGAAAGGCGCTCAAAAAAACCTAGAAATTGCTCTGTAAAAAATAGTAAATGTTCATGAGCCCCTTTTTCCCGTGTACCTTTTATATGGGTTTTTAAATATTTTTTGTATCTCAAAAACTGTGACATCGACGAACTACGACAAATATTATTAAAAATATTCTTAATCTAACGTTCAAAACGTCGCTACTGTAATTTTTGCAGCATCTGGTTAAAATCGTCCCAGACAGACAGACAAAATTTGATAGTTAAGCTTTTTTGACCCAAATAACTTATTTTCAGTGAAAATAAAAATTTCATACCTACGATATAGATGGCTAATAAGAGCTTATTAGCCATCTATATCTAACGATTCTCTCATTTTTTATTTAATTTGAAAATGAACGTGCGCCTGCCCAAGTCTGTCACTGGTGCCCTCGCTATACTTCCGTCCTTAGCTTAAAAGTAATTGGGGACCTTTTGGGTCGCGTATTTTACACTTTGTTGCCGTTATTGTTATTACTGAGTCTGCGCATTAGCAGCTCTCTCCTTTTTTGCTATTTACGGTCACTGAGAATGTTGAACCGATTTTCATAAAAATTTTTTTACTTACGAGCTGATTAGATTTTGGTCAAAATCCGTGAATGCTAATGACAGTTTTTTGATAATTAAATACTTTACAAACTGCTAACGTTTTAATGAAGCATTGTATGAATATGCGGTTGTTGGAATATAGTAGACTAAATTTTGCTCAATAATTTATGTTATAACCAAAAACTTCGTAAGGGCTTTAGTTTCTGAGATATTTACAAAAACTGTTTTTAAGGCTGACATATTATGGCTTCACTTGAAGTTTGCTAAAAGGTGAGCTAGGAAAGTATGAGATCCGTCATGGATCCATTTATTTACACCCAGTAATCATATGTATTAATCATAACTGTTTGAACTAAAATTGATGATACGGTTTTTAAGCTATAACCACGGCAGTATACAGGTCTGCGGCGCCAATTGATGACACTTTTTTAAAAATTTTGAGTTGTTTTAACACAGAAGGAAAAAAAATTGAGAAAATACCAAAAAACACAAATTAGAAAATTTACTAATAAAAAAGCTAAATTAATGCACAAACAAGAAATGTGACAATAAATGACAAAAAAATATTTTTTTTCATTTATTTATTTTAGTATTTTCTTTATTTTATCTTGTTTTATTTTATTTTGATACTGTATAAACCCGTCATAAAGTTGGGTACCTCTCTGCATGTTTTTTGGAGACTCAAAAATTTAAGATGGCGAAACAAAACTGCCAAGAAATAACCGCATCATGTATGTGAGTGGCAAAGGTGAAACAAGGAAATCAAAATCAATAAAACCGGCTTTAATTTATTTCTTAAATTGAATGTTGCTTTCACCAAGCGTATATTTTCATCATTCCTAATACTTGCAACAAGTAAAAACAAATTATGTTTCTTTTCTGGACTGGATGAGCTTGCGGGTATATCCTATCCCATTCTCAAAGACTGAGTTTAATCTTTTAACACATTTGGCCAAAATGCATTGTTTATGTTTGCCGCAACTCACTCTTTTTAAGTATTACTAGGTTTTAATAAGAATAAAACGATTTTTATTAGCCAGGGCTAGTTTTATGGTAAAAAAAGATACAAAACAACGGGCTAGAATAAAAAATATACGTATATTTTAGTTTTTTAATTTTATTAGCGTTTATTGTTTAGTACTTTTTTGAAGGATAACTTTTCTAACTCGTTTGTTTTTTTAAATCTAGCCACTGCTACTTTTTATTTGACTTTTTACGGCACATTTAAGTGCAGGAATTGTAGAGTTGTTGAAACTTGTTAAAACTGTTATATCTTGTATACCTACTATAGTTTAATAAAATAAAAATGTAAAATATTTTTAATATAATGTATAGTAAAGCCTAGATTGTACCCATAATTGAGAGATAAGAAATATATAGTTACGTGCAAAATTACGCATTTCTCTGGTATTTGGACGAAATATTCATAAACAATTGTGGTTGACCCAACCAGGAATGCGCCTAACAACTTTGGTTGCCTGAGACAAAGCAAAAAACTGCGGCCCCGAATATAGGAAAAACGATTGTAACCTAGAAACTAAAATTCGTTATTTACACTTAAGAGATTAAAAGTGTACGTTTAGTCCCTCTTTTAGGGACTAAAATCCATTAATTTTAATATACCAGCGAAAGCTACGGAGGTTTTGAAAAGTCTGCATTTAGACGGAGAGCGTCTAACTTTTTTATTTATTAACTTTATTATAGATTTTTTATAAAGAATCCAACTTTCAAATTGAATTTCATCTGCCACTTTTTGAGATATCATTATTTATTTATATTCATCTTGTGTATTTATGTTCGTCTTGTGTTTGATTTTTAGCCTGATGTAATATTTCAAAAACTAAAAGTGACGGATAAAATAGTTATTGATAGTTGGATTCTTTTTTTTTAACTATAAAAAAGCCATGTACATTATATCTAGAAATAACTAAAACGCCCCATCGAATTTTCGACATCCTGTCACATCCACGTGCAATAAACAAAGTAAACCAACTAGGTATTCTCGTGAAAAACGCATAGCGTTTTTAAGACGCTCACCGTTTTATGACGTCAAATTAGCTAAGCACCTGACCAAAAGTGCAAAAATGGTATTTACATACACCCTATATCATTATTTTTGAGACAACTTTTTACAACTTTTTTTCATTGGCCTAGGCTATTTGTTATGGTAAACAGCTGATAACTGTCAAAAAGTTATCTCAAAAATTATGATATGGAGTTTACGATTGCGCTGAGCATTTTTTTAAAACGGTAACCGTGTTTAAAAACACCTACCAATTGGCATCTGTTTTTGGAAATCGCTTGGCGTTTAAAAAAAATTTAAACCTATTAAAAAGTATTTATAGTGGTTAAAAGAGGCCTTCAGCCTATACTTTTAGTACAATAAGGTCAAAATAGCTACTTTTCTTATTCTTCAAGGTAGAAATGAAGGATTTTAAGGAGTTTGCGAATGAAGATTTACTGTATTTCTCTCCCCTCTGAAATCTATTTAAGTGGAACAGATAAATGAATAATTAAAAATTGTTTATGGGCAAGTTTTCTACACTTCTATGTGTAAAGGTACCCTGTAGAGTAGGTAACCGAGCATTTAAGCCTTATTGGAAACACCCTAGTATAAGCGATTGTATTCAGTTGGAACAATAAAATGGTGGTGGTCGTACCAAACCTTAAAAAAATTAAAATTTTAAAAATGATTTTTAACTAAATTGTTTTAAAACTTTATTTTATTTGTTAGAATATGATGAAAATTTATGGTTTACGTCTATATAACTTTTATTATTATACCCTAGGACATTGAGTAAATAACCCATATAGAGGAGCCACCGGCGAGCTTTACCATATTGAGAGGCAGATGGTGCTGAGATAAATTCGTCTGGTACGCAATATTCAGAGACAACTACTATGATCTAATGGCATTTGTATGATAGGCATGAGCCTCGGAACTCGCACATCTAACTAATGCTGAGTGTAATTATGAATATTGCGTTCCAGACGAATTTATTTCAGCGTCATCTACCTCTCGATATGGTAAAGCTTGCCGGTGGCTCCTCTATATGGGTTATTTACTCAATGCCTAGGAGTGGAGGGGTCATTACAATCATGTTAAGACACCGCTAGCCCAACATTTCCCATTAAAACCATTTCTAACCAACACCTTCTCTAGATTTTCGATGTTGTTATCAATAAATAACAAAAATAACTAACTGGGGTAAAAAAATCTCTAATGTATGCCACAAATGTCAAAAGACATGAACAAGAAGCGAGAATTTTAAGGATACTTAGGGAGTTCCATCTCAAGGGCGCGTTTACCAACGTGAGTAGCAAATTCGATCGGTCAGCGCAAATGCCATGCGAGAAGGGTGCTGTGCGTTTCGCTTAGCGTTTTCAAAACGTTACGTTTTTAAGCCAATTTATGAGAATACCAGTACTGATCGGGCTTGGAATAGCGCCACCCCATGCAAACCTTGCCGTTTTCGAAATCCCCATAAGTCTCCACATAGTTAAAAATAAAAAACGACCTGGCCGAGCGTTTGTCTTCTTCAACTTTATCAAAGAAATCAAGGCTATAATTTTTGATTAACAAATTTATTCATTAGTACCAACAGTAACAGTCATATAGTAATAATCTGGGCACTAACGCCATCAGACCCTAATAGTGTACGAGGATGGGATGAAAAGTTTTCCACCTCTATTGAACATGATTTACTTTCAAACTTGTATTTTGCTTGTCCTCAGTAGGAGTGGGAATCAAACGATTCGTGACCTACGCATTTGAAACAAACCGGCATTTTCTGAAAAAATGGTGCACACTGTTTACAAACTCGTTTTAGATATAGTGGGTGTATTCCATATTTTGTGTGAAGTTTTAAATATGAGAAAGCTAGCCGCCCGATGCTATATATATTTTTTCGTTTTAAGGAGATTTATTGCCCGAGGGTTTTATTATTTATTCAGATAATGGTGCAAATTTCCATGGCACGGAAATACTATTTAATCTAGTTCACTGGAATGAAATACAACAATTGTCTTTAGTATTACGAAGCAAATGATTTTTTAATCCACCTACTGTCGCCTCGTGAGGTAGGTGATGGGAAAGAGTAGAGCAGCAAATCCTATTATTTTCAAAATTGTCAAACAGTCCAATTTTAAAATTTAATTAAATACTGGTCAAAATTTATTGATCCATATTTTTTATTGTTTTGTATAGAACTTGTAAAATATGAACAACAGTGTTTAGCATTGTCTAGAGGTAAATAAAAAAAATCTTTTATGAAGTCAATACATCTTAGCACAACTTATTTGTCAGACCTTACCCGGTTAAACTCAATTAAAAAAGATTGCGCTTGGCAAAAAAAAATTGCGACGTATTTAAAAGAAATTGCTATTATACAAACGCCTATTTTAACGAGTTAAACAGATCTGACTACTGTGCTAATATAAAAGCTTTTGAATATCAATCTATTGGACTACAAGGACTAGTAGAAAAAGATCGGAAACTGTTCATCCTATCCTTTCATTCTGTGTTCGTCAAAAGTTCCTGTCGTAATTAATAGGTCTCTAAAATCTAATCTAAATAAATACAACATTTAATCAATTTTTAAGCGCTATTTTTCCGTTTCGCTTTCGCCCCCTTTAATGCTCCAGCCTTTGCGGCTTTAACAATAGTTTTAAACTGTCCCGCTGCCTTAGCTTTCTTCCTTTTATTCAAAGCGGTTCTCTGTAATGGCAAGTATGCGTAGGGATCCAACTTTTTCCCCTTCTTTTTAACGTCACCTTTAGCCTTTTTGGATCTGTATTCCGATCCAAGATCACTTTTTCCTGATTTCACTGAGGCGCTTGAATTCGTAGGTCTATGTATACCACTTCCTCCAGGTTTATATTTGTTTGGAGGAGGATTTGACAAGGTGCTAAATCCACTTTTGACACTTGTACCTCGTTTTCTTTTTCTATCAGACAACGGTAACGTTTCGGCAATGCTTTTACTTTCCTCATCTGAATCACCGTCAGAATCAAAGTTTATTTTTAATTTTTTGTTGCTCTTTTCATCGTCTGAAGAATCAGCAGTATCTTTGATTATTAATCTACCATCTGGAGCCGTTTTAAACCCGGTATTTTTTGACTTTTCTTTTGCTTTAGACATCTGTGTTGGTACTTGTCCTGGTTTTGTTGCTGAAATCCTGCTTGTTACAGTGGGATCTGTGAAATCAACAATAGTATCCGGGTCTTCTTCTATCCATGTATTGATTTGTTTTTTCTTTTGTTTTGGTTGGTCCGTTTCCATTTCATTAAAGTCATCGTCTGAATCCAAATCTGCCAAAATGTCCTCAACACTCTTTGGTTTGGCTTTCACTGTGAATTCTTCATCTGAATTAGAATCCTCATCGTTTTCTCTTGCTTCTTTATTTCGCTTCTTGCGGGCGTTAAGTTTTCTAAGGTTTCTTAACTTTTTAAACATAATTGTATCGCTTTCTGGGATAAATGGGCTAATACTTTCGCAACCGTATTTCCTTATTAATTTGTCTAAAATATCTCTGGTTTTTGTTCTAAAATGTCTTTTACAATCATCAGTCATATTACACATTCCTTGTATGATAGTTCTTAAAGAACTTGCAACGATTAAGGACGGCAAGGCTGAGCAATAAACTTTGAAAAAGCTCATGCATGATGCAACAATTTCTCGTGTAGGGCAACCAGCCAGGGTGCATATATTTTCCAGAATAAGTTGAATGTTGTCTTTTTGTAGACTGGCGGCAAAGTGATGCAAAACTGACGCTAAAGCCAAAACCGTGCAAGTAATAACCTGGGGTGTTCCTCCTAAGCCGGCTACCAAGATTTCTGTAAACTGCTGTTCCTCGTCTTTATCTATTAAATTTTCTCCTATTGTATTTATTAACGCATAAGCTGTTTGGCGACATTTTTCGTTAATATCTTTACAACACAGTACCGCTTCAGGAATAATTGACTGAATGAGTTTACTTCCGGCATTCAAGTCAGTCCTTGATTTAATCAAGTAATGCAAACACCTTAGCCTAGCGCCTTTGCTTGATACAGCCGTTGTTTTTAAGCACTTCATTAATAGATTTTGCACTGTTTTGCGATTCTTTTTTAAAAATTCTTTACAACCTTCCGCTTCACTCGAGCAGATTTGCTCCAGGATTCTGTAAGCCTTCTTTTGTTCTTTATTGCTTTCAATCTTCGGCAAAGACTTTACGCATTGTTCAAACAAATTCGTAATCGCCTCTGTGGTTTGGTAAGGGACTAATGTTCGAATTAGATCCAAAATTGATTCTTTAATAAATGAATCCTCGGGCTCATCTGAACTACTGTGTAGTCTTTCTAAGGCGTTGTTAAAAAGTTGCTGATTCAATTCTGATTTCGAGATAGTCAAATAAATCTTAATAGTTTCCAAGGCTGCTAGTCGTTGTCCCTCTTCATCTGACCCGATGGGTTTCGTAGTATAAACATTAAAGAGAATGGGCAGATAATTTTTGTCGAATCTTGATATTTCGTTTAGATCTTCTTTATTTTCACTTTCTATGGCGCCAGATATTAACTTTCTTAGAGAAGCCATTACAGCTAATCTTAGTTCCTTTCTGTCAGATATGGCTGTACCCAGAAGCTTCGCCATATTTTTAAATTCTTCCTTAATATCCGTTGGGCGATTGCAGAAACACGGAAGCAAATGCCAGAGTTGTAAGTAAAGTAATTCTGAACTGTGCGCGCCGATTCCGTCGTTCTGTTGTGCCAACTGTTGGGATCGTTGCAAACAGTATCTCGCCAGTGGGAAAATACTTTCACGAAAGTATTTCAATGTTGAACATTTAATGTTATCTTTCAAAACGGGAAGCAGCCAAGATCTTTCAATGTTTAAATCGCCGTTTTCTTTGTTTAGAGGTATAACATTCAACACTTTTTCGGGACCAATATGTCTAACAGCGGCACCCACTGCATGTTCTAGCTCAGAATTAAAACTAAAATTGTATGAATCTCTTAGTTCAGCCATGGATTTTAATGTTTCTTTTAACAAATCACTGCAATTGAAACCTATTACCTCAAACATAACACCAATGACGTGCAAAACTTGATTCCACACAGTATTGTATTGATAACTGAGACAAGAGTGGATTATATTAACACATTTTTCGATTTTTAATTTATTCTGATCAGCTTTTTCTTGAGTTTCACATGCGGGTGCTATCGCGTCTCTTAAAAGAATTTCCATACTATGAGTAGCTGCGGATGTAACTTGTGGTTTACTAGATAACCATAACTGAGACGTAGTTGACATAATTTTTGGTAATGCCACACACCCTATAGACATGTCAACATCGCAAAGATGTACGTGAGCTTGTTGCATGACCAGTAACCATGCTAACGTTGGTTGAATGTCAGTTACTGCTGGTTGATATTCGAACAACGCTTGAATCAGTTTAGCATTTAGTTCCGCGGTAACTACGGTGCTTTGAGCCGAAAATAAAGAATGTAACACTTGCAGACCACAAGATGTTACTAAAGGATAGTTTAGTGTCATCAAACGCAAAGTTAATTCACACGTTTTCTTGATGTGGGATTTTGAAAATGTCGTAATAGTTTCTTTTAGTAAACCCAGTGTATGCAAAATAGTGGTTTGACCAGACTCAATTGAAGACACTAATACCTTGTTGCTTCCCCCACCCATACAGGCTTCGAAGATTTGCTGGCAGAACTCGGCCACTTTGTCAGCTGCAGGATTATGGACGCCTTGTTGCGAAAAACAGCTCGCTTTTAAGATGGCGACTACTGCGTTTTGGGCGGCTTTTCTCCATTTCGGCTTCGAATGAATGCAAAAAGGACTCAAAATTGCATTGAAGATTTGTTTGGTTGAAGATATGCTCCACACCGCGAGCTCCTGAGTTCTTAATAACGTGGATAGAATACCCAAGGTGGAACGAATAATTATGTTATTCTCAGCGGAAGAATAATCGTTTAAAATATGCAACATTTTCAACGCTGTTTCACTGAAATTTTTGCGAAGAACGGGTTCTGGAACTGTTTTAATTCCCATGTTAAGTAAAGTCAAAACTGCGGTGACTTGATCTTCATTTCTTGGCTCAGCATTGTAAACAGTTTCTAAAGTGGTCAACAAAGTGCAGAAATATTCCGTAGAGCTTTCTGTGCCTCCGTTCTGACGTATGACGTCAGTTATGGCGGCCAAGATTGCTAACATTTCTTTATGAAGAGCGGAACTGGCTTGGAATGTCTTTATAAACTTACTGAACGACATGTTGCTACAATCAGACCATTCTGAAGCAAAAGATTGCATACTTTGATGGGTACCGCTAAGAGAACTGATTGTAGATTGATTGTCGATGTCGCTGGTTTCAGCCTCCATTGGAGCTGGAGTGGGTTTAACCTTAAATAAAAATTACACATTGTTACGGTCCGAAAATGCATAGTTTTTTTTAAGCCTAGACCGCATAAAGTGGAACTGCCCCACACGACGATTTTAGTAGTAGCATAGGTTGGGATACTTCATTTCAAATTCTATTAAATTATATTTGGCCGCATCGTATCGCGCAGTTTCGCTTAGTGCGGTCTACGCTTTAGTCGAATTGTTTAAATTTGGCAGTGCTGTTTGTTGCAACAAAAGGGTAATTTAGGGCTAATGTATGAAAATTCCAAAAAAGTCTAAAGTTTATATTTTTTCGAATTAAGCAACTACAATACAACTTTTTAGTCTTGAGTTTTTTGTGTATTTTGTTCTGTTTTCGAAATAAATAATAAGAACCACTTCATTGCATGTCCCCAGCAGAATAGCTAATAACAATAAAAAATTATATCTTAAAAACTATGCAAATATTATATGTTACAAACTATGCATTTCCGGACCTATGTTTATATGAACGTTTCTTCTTAGAATCACACAAAGAAGCGCACCTTGGAGTTTGGCCACATACCTAAATAACACGCTGTATAAGGTCTACCGCGCTGATGCGAAAAGCATATAAATGGAGCGTCGTATCAATATACGAATTTCGGATTATAATTAAAAATCCATTACGATTAATGTTTTAACAAGGTTTTGTAAGAATAAATAGTTTTATGTATACAGAAAGTGCTTACATACAGTAGCGGTTAATTAATGTAAGTATAAAATTATAGACGTAATTCCAATAATTATGTATATGATAAAGATATGCAGTCGCGATTTTTGCAAAATTCAGTAAAATAAATGGATCCATGTCGGATCTGATACCTTCTTAGCTAGCCCATTAGCACACTTCAAGTGAAGCCAAAATATAACAGTTTTTTGTAAATATTTCCGAAACTAAAGCCCCTACAAAAATTATCGGGCAAAATGTAGTCTACTATATTCCGAAAACAGCATATTAATGCGATGCTCCGTTAAAAAGTTAGAATTTTTAAAAATTTTTAATTGTCAAAAAACTGTCATTAGCATTCATGGGGTTTGACCAAAATCTAATCAGCTCGTTAGAGTGTCGAACACTATTTTCCCTAAACATTTTATGAAAATCGTTTCAGCGGTTTAGAAGCTATCGTGTTACGGACAGAAACACACACACAGACAGACATCACGACGATATTGTTAAGATAGGTCAAAATACACCCAAATAACACATTTTCGACGTTATCTCAAAAAAAAATTTTCGTGGAAAATAATACCTTCTCTAGCCATTGCTGCTCGGGCTAGGGAGGTAAAAATAAGTTTTGAGATAAGAAAATGGTCTTCTTTTCTGTCTAAGTTTTGTAACACTATGTCGACGCACGCAAAATTGATGATGATTTTTAAAAATAACTAAATTTAGGGAGGCTAATGGGGTGCTAGCCATGAACTTGACCCGAGATAATTTAGGTTCCTACAATAAAACTTATTTATTTCCGGTTGAAGCGCATTTAAAAATTTACAATAGAGCACATAAGAAAAACCAAAAGTTAATATAAACTAAGCAAAATTAAATACTTAAAAAATAATATAAAATTATGACAAGGTTACTTTTAAGACAAAAACAAAATTGTATTTTTTCAAGCCCACAAATGGTTCATAGGTAGTAAAGAAATCGATGTCACTCAGCTTATTACACAGCCTAAGGATACAAAGACTAAAATGCTTAGTTGGTTCTGTGAAACTGTTGATGGAAAGTAGTTCTATGAGTGTTGCAGGATGGAAATGTAGAGCTAGTTTTAAAGCTAAGTAGGGGCAGTAAATTGTAGAGTTAATGATTTTGTGGATCAGTTTAGGGTCTCTCTGTTTCCTTCTAGAGAAAAGGGTTGACAAGTGGAGTCTGTAGTTTATAAACCTGCAGAATTTTAGCTGAATGTTTTTAAGGCGATGAATATGACTGACATAGTTTGGACTCCATGCTGGTGCAACTTATTCGAAATGTATGCGATATGATAAATACAGAGTTTTGATGCAGTTGATGTTGACGAATTCCATTGTATTATGTTTAACTGTATCATTAGTAAGGATACCAGGGCATTCTAGGTACGAGGGAAATGAGGCCGCATACCAAACAGCGAGAGAAGCAGCATCTGACAAATTTTCGGCCCTGGACCAGCCCTGTATAGCATACAATGCTGCTAAATCAACCATATTGAAATGGATGGAGAACAGCTTCCAACAATACTGGATAAATATACCAAAACTGGCTCACTCTAAAGAGTTCATTAAAGGACCTTGTAGAAGGAGAGCTAGGAACATCATTGGACCAGACAGGAGATCCATATAGTGACTGGACTTTTTACAGGTCACTGTCGACTAAGACTCATGCACAAAATGGAACTAACAGAAGAGACCAAACATAGACTCTGTATGAAGGATGGCGAAACAGTCAGACATGTACTGTGCGAATGTCCGGCTGTTGCACGTTTACTTTCGGTAAACCTCAGATTGATTCAGATCTGAACACTTTCTCACCCAAACTGATAGCTAACCTTTTTCTAGGACTAGGCATACAGTGGTCAGAAACCACTCAAAAGTGAGCTACAATAAACCCACTGGTGGTCGCAGTAGAAGGGCTGCAAGGTTCACTCACAAATAAATCATCATTATGATTCACAAACCTAAGCATATGAAGTGCTTTGTTAATTATGAAATATTGAGATCAATGCCCTTAATTTGACACCAGAATAATTGTAAGTTGTCAGCAAAAATAAAACACAGGTTAAAGAGCAGTGGACCCAAATTCGAGCCTTGAGGCACACCCGATGACACTAGGATTTGAGAAGAAGTAAAGTTGTTAATATAAACTACCTGTATCCTTCCTATAAGATAGCTTCTCGCTGCCAAGTTTCTTGTTTTTTCACCAAGACTTCATAATTGACCTTGTCAAACGACGACGTATATAGTGTGTTTAAAAATTAATTTCTGTAGATGTTATCTATTTAAAGCGAAATTGCTCTGAGATATGAATACTCAAATCCAAGGGGTAGGACACTCTCAAAAATTTGTACATCTATTTCTGAAATACATGTATTTCACTTTTTTTTGTTATTTCAAACTGTTTCAAAGGATTTTAATGTATTTTAACTATGCAATGTATTTCAAAATCTTTTAGTGTATTTCAAAGGATTTCAATGTATTTCAATGTATTACCAATAAATTTAAAGCAAGATGGAGGGTTATTTGATTTGTATATGACTAGAACTGCTTTGGGTTTTGCTGTATATGTGATTTAGTGTACTTTATGTAGTTTTGAAAATTCTTCTGAGAGAGTAAATTACACTGTGACTGCAAGTCAGAAAATGCCTGGTAATCAAGAGGGTTGTATTTTTAGTGTAAGATATTTTTCTGTAAATTAATATATCAGGGCCTTAACGAAATATAAATAAATATATAAATGTAAGAGATAAAATTATTTAAAAACTCGAAACAATGCTTCAAATATGTTTTTTTTCATTAATTTTGTGAAAATATTATAATTTTTTGTAATTATTGAGGGGCCTGTAGATATCCATACAAAAATCTATCTAATTTTTTTGTCAATTTAATAGCTCATATAAAACTTAAATCATAATAAATTTTTGACCAAAAGTTATTTAAAGTTCTTGTCTAGGTACTCTTGACCTTTCCCACCAACCCTTAAAGTTTGGTACATCATTTAAATTACACCCTGATATAAAGCTACATATTCTTATAAACATATTATTAATTTTTTTGCCCAAACTGAAAAAAAACCAAAACATAAACATAGCGTTTTAATAAAAAGGCAGTTAGGTACCAAAAAAAAAAATGAAAGTAATACAAGAATAGTGTTCTTCATCATGTTTTTTATGAAGCTTTTGTTTCAGATTCTAAACTCGTTAGGACTCGGGACGCAGAGATCGGGAAGCTTGGCAACCCTATATACAGGGTGTTTTCTAATGTGTCAATATTTATGGGGGTGATTTTAAGAAAAAAAACTTATATGTTCATATGAAGTTTTTTTCTTAAGATGGGCCCAAAAATCACCCCCATGCCCATTTTAAGAAAAAAAACTTATATGTTCATATGAAGTTTTTTAGCTCACACATATACTATACTATAGTAGTGTGAGCTATGGTGATCCTAATTTTTTAAAGAAAAAAAAAGCTGCTCCGATTTAAAAAAAAATTATATATCTTTGCGTTTCAGACGATTTTGAAACTTTTTTGTTGCGCCGTCTTTCTGTCTGTCTGTCTGTATGTCTGTCTGTAACGACCAACGCGCATAACACAAAAACCGCTTGGCCGATTTTAATGAAATTTGGTACCTAGGCTGGGTCTTGGGTCGAGATGGTCCCATTTAAAAATGAACAAAATCCACCGAACACAAACCAAATAAAAGATTTAGATTTCAAAAATTAGAGTTTATGTGAAAATATGACTTCTGTGATATCAAACGAAAGGTAATTGAGTCTGGAGTTAAACAAAATACATTTTAATTTATTTTAAAAAAAGGGTGGGGGTATATTTCAAAAATTAGAGTTTAAGTGAAAATATGGAGTGTGTGATATCAAATGAAAGGTAATTGAGTCCGGAGTTTAACAAAATACATTTTAGTTTTTGCTTTTTTTAAGGGTGGGGGTAGATTTTAAAAATTCAGTCAAAACATGGCTTGTGTGGTATCAAACAAAAGGTAAGTTAGTCTGGAGTTGAATAAAATATATTTTAGTTATATTAGCTCACACATAAACTATAACTATAGTACCTAGTGTGAGCTTAGGGGCCCATATAATGGCAGAGTATTTCTTAAGATGGGCCCAAAAATCACCCCCATAAATATTGACATTCAATTAGGAAACACCCTGTATATTTTATAGGTATTTTTTTGAGGGTTTTTTGTCAGTCAGAAAAACAAATTGCAAAATCTAAAATGGCAAAACTTTGGTTTTGTAACTTAAAAACTATTAGTATGACAGAAAGAGAAAAATTGACATTCATTAGACAATTATTTTGTATTTAACTTTTCTTTTAACCCTTGTTCAAAAACCCACCAAAACCAAGTTGTCTAAAAATAAACTAATTTTACATTTTTTTTTAACAGTTTTTATTAATTGAACCTAGCAGTTTGACTATCATTTTAATTGAGGACACCTGGCGTTGGGTCAATAGCGCGTAGGTCATTTGCGCGCAGGCCAATTGCGCGCAGACAAATGCGCGCAACCATTAGCGCGCGGACAAATGCGCGCAACCAATTGCGCGCAACCATTAGCGCTGAATGAAAAAAGCGCGCAACCATTAGCGCGCAAAAGCCGCGCATTGCGCGCAAGTATATGTATCAGAGGGCGCTGGGTCAATACCAACCTAACCAAAACTAACCAAACCTAACCAGAACTAACCAAACCTAATGAAACCTAACCTGGCACACAAATGTCCTGCACATAATTGACCCAGCTCTGGGAGGATATTTTTTTCTTATTGTTGTATTATCATCGGACCACTATGTGTATACCAAATTTTATTCAAATCAGATAAAGGGAAGTGTGTCAAAAACACATTTTTCTATAGAAGGGGTGGGGGTAGGGGTGGAAGGATATTTTTTTCTTAATGTTGTATTGTCATGGGACCACTATGTGTGTACCAAATTTTATCCAAATCGGATAATGGGAAGTGCGTCAAAAACACTTCACAAGATTTGATAGATAGTTAGTTAGTTAGTTAGACAGAACATCTGAAGCTAAATAAAAGCTTGTAAAAAATTGCGTAAAGGATTTTTTAAAGATGTTTTTATATAAATAATATATTTTATTTTTCATCTACACATTTTATCAAAAAAAAAAAAATTGTGTCCGGCGCTGAGTTGGCCGGCGCCCAGTTGGCGGCGCCGAGTTGGCCTGGCGCCCAGTTGGCCCGGCGCCCAGTTGGCGGCGCCGAGTTGGCGGCGCCGAGTTGGCGGCGCCCAGTTGTCCCATTCCATAGCCACATTTTTAGACAAAATCCAGAAATAAACAAAATTTCAAACAGTATTCTGAACAGATTTTGGGAGAGGGCATATCACTGTGAGGCAATAAAACACCACAAAAACATCTTATCCCAATGTGATGCAACACAAAAATATCAATGCAATGCAGATTTACAGGTTCATAAAAACCAGCATAGGCCAGTGAAAAACAGTTGTCTCAAAAATTATGAAATGGACTGTATCAGTATTGTGGCGTGGCCGAAGGGGGTAAAAACTGACCCAAAATTTGTACAGGTATTGCCAGTAATGCCCCATAAATCTTAGGGTAAGTACTGCCAAGAACTTTGTACATGTATTGTCATAATACCATGCTAATTTAATATGCACAAGAAGGAAATGACTTATAGCATTACCAATATAAATTAGCATGGCATTGCTATATTACAGCAATACATGTACAAAATTTGGGTCAGTTGTTACCCCCTGAATATGGATAATGCAAGGTAATGGTATAAGCTGTTTCCCCCTTGGCCTGACCCTTATGAAATGATTTACTCAATACAGAATTTTGTAGGTAAAACTCTTATGGAGATAAAAACAATAAAATAAAACCTTTAGATAAAAATACAAACCTGAAATTGTTGGGCATCATGCCTTTTCAGTGATGCTGTTGTTAACATGCTGGACCCAACATTTTCTTGAAAAAATCTGAAATAAAAAGGTTACTAATATTTGAGGGGTGAACAGCTAACCCAAAATGTGTACACCAATTGTGAAAATCCACAATCTTTTGCTAAGATTGTGAGGGATTGTGGTAAGACTGTGATGAGGGATTGTGGAGGACTGCACAGCAGTGTCACGTGCCGGACAGCCTGTCACAAAAATTCATGTGACCAAAAAAAAAAAAGTCATCATGTCTATAGTTTGCGAGGACTTGTAAAGGATGTGGTAAGATTGTGAGAGATTGTGGTAAGATTGTGAGTGATTGGGACAGACTGTGTAAAGATTGTGAAGGCTTGTGGGATGAAGGATTGTGAGTAATTGGGATGGATTGCGTCAAGGTTGTGAAGGATTGTGGTAAGATTGTGAGAAATGTGTACACCGATTGTGAGAGCTGTTCACACCTCGCTAATATTATTTAAAAATGCTAAATGTAGTGTGTAGGTACCAATGTGTGTAAATTGCCTGACTTTTTGGGTGTTCATTAAGTAAAAGCTCAAAAATTTTACTTATGGAAATATTAAAAACGCTACATTCTCAGCACAGGCCTTTAGAAAACACCTCCAACTTTACCTAGACTTGGCCTGATCCCTGTACTTATGTGTCTCAGGATTGGAACTGGAACTTTGTCCCTTGGCCCACCTCTTGCCCTTGCTTTGGCCCTTAAGTCTGCTTCGGAATTTTCCCATTTTCTCGCAAAATCAAGTTGAATTAAAGTAAAAAATATATATATATATATTTTTCACGTTGTTGTGGTTTTTAAAGTTTTTTTTAGGGTTATGGGCAGAGACAAAAAAGAGACTGCCGAAAAGATAGGGCCGCGCAGCCAACCACAGATTAGGTAAATAAGTATACAGCCAACAAGTTCCAGTAGCGCACAGCGCTGCAATCGCGGACTATGTGTCTATTTGTATTTAAAACTAATTTTATTCTGTTCGATTGGGGTCGTTCATAAATTACGTAAAACTTTGAGAAAATTGTCTATCACATAACGCTTAGTATTTTCCTAATGGCTTTTGTTGTTAGAAATGGTTTACTATGTTGAATTGAATTGAATAAATCTTTATTAGCAAATCATGCTATTTCAAATTACAAACATAAATATAAAAAATACATTTAAATGTTAATACATACACCAGTATTTCTATAACAAAACAAATCCAAACTTATAATACTAATAACTATATTTACTTCTTATTATTACATAATGGATAATATATCTCTGGAGAACAGCATCGCTGTGGAATAAGCTTCCTGCGACACTTTTCCCTGCAGGTTACAATCTGAACCTTTTCAAAACCAACATACACCAACATTTCCGCGCACTTGCCGCTTCTCGAGCGTGATAGGGCGCACCGTAAAAAAAAAATTATTGAAATAAAGCCAGGTTAAATAACAGCAATTTTTATTCAACTGAATTAGGATATAAGTCATTGTTTTATAAAGGAATCAGATTGTATAACAAATTACCATTAGACATTAAAAATTGCAAATCAAATAATATGTTTAAGAGAAAACTTAAGAAGTACTTGTTGCCTAGTCAGCCTGATTGATTGTTTATGTAAACCACCCTTGGTACTATATTATATTATATTATATTTTATTATTTTACTCTCCATATTATTTTTTTGGTGTGTTTTAGTATAGTGACCTTTTCTCATAAAGAAAGATGGCATCAATGTTTTTTTTTAGGATAGGATTAAAAACATTTTACAGTACAGTATAAGTACTTGATAAAGCTGTGTGTACTAGATTATTCTTTTAGTAGGTAGGTGATGCATGGTATAGGTATAGTTAGTTCTGTTGGGAATGATACAGGAATGTGCTTGTAATGGTTTTTCGGTATTATTAGAGAATTATTGAAATATAGCCAGGCTATAATTGTGCCAGGCACAATTTTGACACCTTCACATTGTAATATCAGCTGTGATCTTTCAACACATGGCCTTTGTTTACTATATGAACCGGAATAAATAGTGCCTTCTTTTATTAATTGAAAATAAACGACGATAGTTTTAAATTCGACTTTGGTATGAATTTTGAACGATTAACTGTCAGTTTTCAATGTAAATGTCTTAAAATAGTGCCTGGCACAATTATAGCCTGGCTATATTTCTCTAATAATACCGAAAAATCATTACAAGCATTCCTGTATCATTCCCAACAGAACTAACTATACCTACCTACTAAAAGAATACTCTAGTAACACACAGCTTTCTCAAGTACTTACACTGTACTGTAAAATGTTTTTAATCCTATCCTTAAAAAAACATTGCTACCATATTTCTTTATGAGAAAAGGTTACTATACTAAAATACACCAAAAAAATAATATAGAGACTAAAATAAAAAAATATAATATAATATGATACCAAGGGTTTACTTAAACAATCAGGCTGACCAGTGGCGTATATATGCCCCCCCCCCCCCGAAGCTAAGATTTTTTCAGATATTTTCCACATATTTCATAAATACAAATATAAAATAGTATAAAATACGTCTTTATAAGGTCTGGGCCCCCCCGAAACTTTTTTCTATATACGCCACTGAGGCTGACTAGGCAACAAGTACTTCTTTTTTTTTTCTCTTAAACATATTATTTGATTTGCAATTTTTAATGTCTAATGGTAATTTGTTATACAATCTAATTCCTTTATAAAACAATGACTTATATCCTAATTCAGTATTTATACTGTTTAAATAAAAATTGCTGTTATTCGTTGTTGCATAGGTATGAACATCTATAACATTCATCAATCAATGTTAATAGACGTTGCAACCAAAAAAATAAATAAATAATACAGGTATTCTACCCATATTACAAATTGCAAGTCATTTTTAAAAGTAAGTTACAAGTATATTGTAAACGCAGTCGAGTCAAACCTAACCTCAAATTCTTGGTTTGTTTTTCTGGAATTTTCGGATGCAAAAATTTTGCTACGAAATAACTTTTTCACTACAAAGGAGAACCGTTTTGGGGTCTACTACGTTTTACCTCGATGCTTGAAAATGGGTGTTTCTTTTTTTAATGATAAGTTGAGGTCGTTTTATACTGTTTTCAAGAAAAAAAAATGCGGATTTTTCGCATTTTTTTTAGAAATTTCAAAATTAAAAAATTAGTAACAACTCATATTGCTATAGAAAGAATTTATTTGACGTTTGTTATTTCGAGAACGAGAGGGACGGCTCATAATCGACTGAGCTTTAAATAAATGGTAATTTAGCCAAAAATAAGGTGACCAACTGTCTGGCAAGAGGCGATAAAAAGTTATGGTTTTTTAGAAATGTATTTACGCATAGAAAAATGGTTACACCATATTTTTGAAATCTAACGTTCGACCTGACATTTTGCTCCAACATTTTAATTTGTCGCGCATTTTTGACTCCGTTTGATTTACAGAAATTCAGCGGTTCGATTTGGTTCGGTTCGGGTCGATCTTAGATTACGTTGGTTGTGTCTTAAAGTAATTCAGCAGGAGTCGGCTGCGCTGACTCCTGCTGAATTACTTTAAGATTCAACAAACCTAACCTAAAACCAAACCGAACGCAACTTAACTGAACCAAAACGAACTGAACTAAACCAAACCGAACGGAACCGAAACGAATCGAACCGAACCGAACCAAACCGAACCGAACCGAACCAAACCGAACCGAAGTGAACGGAACCGAACCGCACAAGCAATAAGCAAGGATCGGCTTCGTCGATTCTTGGTGAATAGTTTTAAATAAATAATTTCCTATAATTTGGGCCAACAAGGACTTAATCGCGATTAAACCCATGATTGCGCTTAAGTGCTTACGGTGCATCTGAGGGTAAGTCAGCGGAAGCAAATCGAATTGGGAAATTTGATATGGCCGAATGACCTGAAAACAGTCGGCCCAGCAAAAATTTCTATTAATGTGACAATGTGTCCATAGAGAAAATAATAAAAATGTGTCAAAACATCTGTGGGAAGGTCAACTGTACAAATTTTCAAAATTATGAGAAAAAACCGCGGAAAAACACGAAAAACTAGGTATGTAATTAATTTAAAATTGTTAAATTAATAATCCTAAGCTAATTTACAAATTTATGTCGAAAATTTGACGATGCAGTGATAGAAATTGATTTTTTTCAACCAAAACAAGTCAAAGAAAATCACTATGTAACGTTTTTTAAAAAAAACCATACTTTTTTTTTTTAATTTCCCGTATCTATATCGACTAAAAATAGTCCAAGGAATCATTTCCATACAAAAAAATCGTTATATAGGGCGTTTTGACGAGCGAGGTATAGTAGAACCCTGTTGGGTGTTAAAACGCGTGTTATCAGACAAAACTGGTCTTGTTTTGTGACTAAGACAAGGTAAGAAAGATAATTTATGTTATTGGTTAGGGTCGATTTATATACTTGTTATACAGATTGACACTGAACATATATATTGGTTTTAGATAAAATGTGTCAACTTAGTATTGGTGCATTGTGTGTTCGGGAGGGGTGATCATCTGTCCACAGCAGGTTTACAAATTTTTTTAACAAGACTGTAGGACTCCACAGGACACTAAAATATACTACAGGACCAAGAATTTATTTGAGTCCTGTAGGATGGTGTACAAATTTTGTTCAGCTGTTCACCCCTCAGTTATGGCAGGGGTGGATCTAGGAACTTTATTTAGGGGGGGTAGATATCATAATAAATATTGCATAAAACAGTTTTGCATTGTGACCAGGATGTGTATTCTGTATGTAAAACCTTTTTGGGGGGGGGGGAATTTCCCCTCCCGTAGATCCGCACCTTCATATGGGTCATTGTCCATATAATTTTATTATTATTGATGTATTGCCTTTTCGGCATTTTCCATTTTTAGTTTTAGTAGATATTTTAGTCAGTAGTGCACCCAAGTGGGTCTTTGGGGGACCCGAGATACAGTTATTTCAAATTTCAATTTATTTTCAAAGTTTCGTTACAAATTCCTAATACAATTGAAGTACTGTCCCTGAGCTGCATGGTAGCTCGTCGGGAGAATACTGGTCAAGTTTACATATACTATAATACTTTTTTTTCATTATATCTACCTACTTATATATCTTATATAATATCACAAAATGATCATAATATTATTATTGTCATAAATGTTTTAATCTAATTAATTTTAAGCCACACCTATTATAGATGTGTTATGTTATACTTTTAGAAATTTATATGTTATACTCTTATAAATCTTGTGCTATACTCTTATAAAAAGTTATGTTATACTCTTTTAAATGTTATGTTACACTTATATCAATGTTAAGTTCTTATAAAATGTGCATAGTTTCGACTTGAATGTTAAATGGTATCAAATCTATTTTACTTAAATTTAATTTAATCTAGTAGGCACTTATTTGTTTTTAGTTAAGGACAT
Source organism: Aspidapion aeneum (assembly GCA_963576565.1). Lineage (NCBI taxonomy): Eukaryota > Metazoa > Arthropoda > Insecta > Coleoptera > Brentidae > Aspidapion > Aspidapion aeneum. The sequence continues at coordinate 37,033,616 of OY755047.1, read as the reverse complement.
TCACATTCAGACAACACAAACACTCAAAAGGCAAATCCTCTCAAACAGTACCTCCTGCTCCAGATTAGCAGAGTTCTTATTATGCCATATCTTCACCTATTTAATTTTTTTATTCATGAAATATATGGAAAAAATCCTTAGGCTTCTGTCTTTCAGTTTAGTGTTTGAACATCATTCTAGCTAGTGCTTTTACTTTTTAGGTACACAGACATTATGGATTTGTATGGATCATTACAATCACATTGACTACACACTGCTTGGTTGCAAATGTTTTTTTATTTAGGTAAGTAATAGAGAAATATTGGTTAATAAGTTCTGTCTCTTTCCACACCCATACTAGGGCCTATTCTTAAAATACATAATGCCATTTAACATAATAATTATATGTTCAAAATTAATGCTCAAAGGGGTAGCAGTGTTTGGCCTTGTATTACACATAACTTTTTTTTAATGTATTTTGTTTCTTGAAAATTCTGTACAGAGGGTGGAGGTGGGTCAATTACATAATTTAAGAATAGGCCCAAAGTGTACTTAGGGCAGAGCTTCAAGAGCTAAGCTCCCCCTTAAAAATTTGGTTAGCCCCTGAAATTATATTACATATAAACACATATTTCAGACAGAGTCGACACGAAGGCTTATTGGGGTGGGGGAGGCAAGAGCCACCTTTCCTCAGAAACTTTTTGATCTTCTACAATTTTTTGTAACTACCTGTTTCCAAGAAAAGACAAAAAAGGTAAATTTGTACTCTGCATTATTTTAATTTTATGCGAGTTTTATGTAATTTCTAAATAGCAATTGAAGATACAAGTTATTTTATTTTGTTTTTTTTTTTCTGAAAAATGGTTATAAATTAAATTAATAAAAATATTACAGATCAAAAAATTTCTGAATAAAACAAGTAATTCATTTTACATTTTTAAATCTGCCAATAACTTACTGCAAAAAAGTTCTGGAGAAAAAACGGGGCATGACCGCGGAAAAAATATCACCCTGTAGTTTTTCCTAATATTTGACATGCTTAATGATGTATGCCTTGTAACAAAACAACAACAACATGTTCCAGATTTGAGCTAAATATCTCAAAAACTGCACGAGTTATAAATAAAAAGCAAACAAAAAACTAATATTTTAATAACCCATATCTCAAAAACTAAGCATGGTTATACAAAGTTTTTTTTCTTAAAATCACTCAAGATAATCCTCTGAAGTTTGGCGACATACTTTATTAACACCTGTATAAAATACCTACTATTATGAGTCCCCTGGCAGCTTTTTTTTTGCTTTTTAGTTATCCAACGCAACAATCAACAATGGGATAACATCATTATGTGGCCACCTTTATTATTAAAAAATGGATTGGAGAATGGATATTGTGAAAATTACATTACAACATTTGAGCAATTCCACATAAACCTAGAAATTAGAAAATTGAAGACTGTAAAAGTGTGTTCTTATTTTTTTTAAATATTGGTTTTATTAAGGATTATTAGGTGGTACATGTTTAACTATTTTTAAGTTTTCTAAAAATCCACAGTTTTTTGTAATATAAATACCTAGTTTATACATTTAAGAAAAAACATTATATTTGTTAAATATTTTTAGATTTTTCTAAAACAGTTCTCATTTTTAAAAAAATAAATATTACATTTTTTAAAAAACATTGTTTTTTATTTAAGTATTACATTTTCGAGGTCATGCAAATTTTTATGTATGCGGAAAAAGTTTGGATATCTTACAGGTTTACATGACTAAAATTAATATATTTTTGATATCCAAATTCTTTTCGCATACATGAAATTAGCCTGACCTCAAAAATAGCACCTTTACTAAGAAAAAAATCATTTAAAAAGCCCGCCGAGCCCGCCCGCGCATTCTTAATTCTTCCAGTAGCCAAGGGTGGCGCTAGCGTAAACTTGTTGCCGCTTTTGAACCATAGAATTAAGCACTCTTTTATTATTTTCTCTATGGTTATGGGCAAGGACTGTACACAGAGAACAGGACGGTCCACTTCCATAAGCCCCATATATTCCAAATTTCGCTACGTCACAAAATCCTCAAGGTGTCGAGCCATCCTTCTATGAACCTACTCATCCTTCTCAAAAGACCCTTGATCTGTTTGATAGGGTGGTCTTTCCTTTTCTATTCAGATTAAATGAAAAAGGATAACCGAACTTATTGATTTTTTTTCGCGAATCCAAAGTGAGGTTAATTTTTCCGTGCATTTCGCATTTTTATTTATTTTAAGGGAAAAAATTTGTGGAATCTTGGTTTTGTATTGTTATTTTCGATATTTTAAACAATTTTCGGAATCGCAAAATCCCAGGAGCATCCTGTGCGGTTTCTGGATGTAAATCCAACTATTCGAACTTAGAAGTTCTACGTTTATGAGTTTTTTTAAATTTCCACCTTCCAATGACTGTTCCCAAGACTATTTTGCAAGAGTGGCTAAGGCGTTGTGGAAAAGACAATATGGATCCCACGAAAGCATTTCTACAGAACAGTTTCGAAATTCGTTTTCAAGATAAATTGCTAGGTAAATATCATTTTTAACATTTTTTTAAATCTATTTAGGGCCACATTCTTTAATTATGTAAGGTTAAAATTCAGGATCTTTTGCCGCCTTTCTCCTGTCGTAACGCATTTTCAAGAAAAATATAAAAAAATCATTCAGTGTATAGTCCTTGCCATAGGCAGTTACACTTTTGTGACTTTGACATAAACATACCTATTTCCGAGCCTATTTCCAAGCATATTTCCTAACCACAAATATATTAAAAATTAAATATGTTGTGTTAAGCCTAAATCATTTAGTTGTAATCTGCAGAGTTTTTTAAGTGCTGGGTGGAAAAAAAAATATGCCACTTTAGTCAAACTCAGTATGTAGGTATGTGGGCACAATAGATCCATATGTGGTCACAGTGCATGGAGGTCCAGAAGGGCCTGTCACCACTTTCGAATACATACATACCTTATGTTGACAAAAAAAATGTTCTCATAAAAACAACTCAACAACATACCATTTTTCAGATTTTTTGATAAAGAAATAGGTTAAAAATGTCACAAAAGTGTAACCACCTATGGCCAAGACTATGACACAAAGGTAACCCTCCCCCCCCCCAGAGATTAATTAATGTAACACTAAGCCGCATGTGAATTTATTTAGGCCTGTGTGTTCATCTATGAACAAGGCGTGATCAGCTGAACCAAATTTGTTCACCATCCTACAGGACTTTAATTAATTCTTGATCCTGTAGTGTCCTATGGAGTCCTGTCGACCTACTGTGGGCAGCTGATCACCCCTTGTCTATGAAGAAACCTCTACAACCACAAAAATTAGACATTAAACATACTTTTTAATTTTTTTTTCTGTAAATGTGCAATTTAATTGTTTTTCTGTTTTGTACTAATTTGACTCCAATAATAGTGAAGTTATCAATAGTGCCAACTTAATTTGGGACACCTACTCTAATTTTGACAAAAATGTCTTAACAAAATAATACTTGGACAATTTCTAAAACCTCATGTTTTTTTGTGAATTCCATATGTACTAGAGTACAAAATTTACACTGTAGAAACTACCTTTTTTTAAAAAAGTTCCTTATATATGTTTTTTTATTACAGGCTTATGTACTTCCAAAACAATACTAAGGAATACATCTGTGCCAAGTCAAAACCTATCAGTGAAACCAATAGAAGTTGATCCTGAAGAGCCAACTGCAGGTACAAGCATCGAAATCAAGGAACATTTGCTGGTTGATGTTGGTACAAAAGAAAACTACTTAGTTAAAGTCTGATTTTTTTTTGTTTTGTGCAAATTGATAGAGTTATTGTTGAATTTTTTGTATCAGAGTCTGCTATTGTACGAAAATGAGTATTCAGTTGGTTTGCGACTGTTAGTGTGTGTCTTTAATAGTTTCAGAATCTATCCTAAGTTTAATTTAGTTGTTTTCTTTGCCTCCCCAATAATTTATTTATAATGTTCTAAGTTTTTGTTTTGTCAATTTTATCAATTTTAGTTTTTGCACAATGGAGATTTTGCTTTAGCACAGTTTTTTTAAAGATATATTTATATTTTTTATATATATTATTAAAATGTAATATATTATTATATTTCTTTCAATTCTTTAGAAGCTAATGTCATTTAATAAAAACAAAATGATGCTGAGAAGTAAAAAGGTCTTGCAGTTGGGTAAAAAATACTAGGACATTTCTTAGAAAGGTAAAATACCTACATGTCCTAGATTTTTTGCCCCCATGGTTCATTCTTCTTACATTTCATTTATCAAATTCAGGATTTGTTATCCTGATGTTTATGGTAACAAATTCCTTATTGCTTCTAATCAATAACCCCTCTTAATATTGTATACAGGTTTGTTATTTTTTTGCTATTATGAGTGAAAATTCTAAAAATGTATACAGATGCCTAAAGACTTTATCTACTTAGATAATTTCTAGTATAATATAATAAATTTGGTCGAAATTAAAATAGGAAAATAACTTTTATTTAATCATTTTATTTTTTATCTTTAAATATGTAAACATGTATCCTGAGATGATATCTTTGGGGGCACTAACATATACCTCATAAAATCAAACCTATATGTAACATTTAGATGAAGCAATAGGTTAAAATACTGATAACTACAAATTGCTTCAACAGGACAAAAAGTGATATTTTAATTACTAAAATAATAAGGGACAAACAGCTAGTACTGCTGCTAGTTAGGTGAAGTTGAGCAATATACACACCTCAGTAGGTACACATGTTATTACCTTTTAAACATAGCAATGTTGTAGAACACTCTACATCAGTTGAAAGAAAAAACTGTATAATGTATTGACAAAACATTTAGAATAGAATAGAAATATCTTTATTCATAAGAACGTTGATACAATTACAAAAAATGCACAACTGTTAGAATGAATTGTAGTCAAAAGGAGCAAAAAAATAAATTTTAATTGATCAATTATTATACCTAACTTAAGCAAATTGTTTAAAAAAGAAAAAAAAAACACATATAACAAAATTTAAAATTTAAAACACATATATCAAAATTTAAAAGTAAATATAGACATCCAAAACCACAAAATACAATTAAAATTTAGACATTTAACATTTAATGGCAACTAGCAACTTTTTTTTTTTTTAATTATTATTATTTAACAAGTTTATATCACAATTCTTTCTATTTTTATTTTTTATCACAGATGTTAATTTATCACATTGCATTAAATTTATCATGTCATGTGGAATGAGGTTTCATACTGTACAAATGACATGATAACTGAACAGACAGTCAGTTTATGGTCCTTGGTTTTTTCTATTCAACTGATGTGCCATGTTCTACCACAAGCCGCTACTGACAGAAAGTGAATATTTCTTAAGTGCAAAAAATACCTCTGGGCCTGTTGCTGATAAATAGCAAAAACTTTGTACAGGGACTTAATAAACCATATTTTTGTTGACCCTGTTAGTCCTTAAAGGTTGTGCCAGGTCCTGATTCTTATCAGTCCTGAGTGGTCATTAAAAGTGTCGAGATTTGTATAGGTCCTTACATATTGATGAGCCCCTCACTTTAGGTGGTACTACTAGGTCATAAGTGGAATGAAATGTATGCATTGTTCTACAGGAATTAGCAACAAATTTTTGGTCCTGTAGTGGATTGCAGGGTGCATGTATACTGCTTAAGCTAGAATGCCGCTATCTACCTATAAAATTTTCCTAGTTTTGATTAAAAAAACCTGAAAAATAATATACAAATGCTACTTTCTGATAATGGTAAGTTATTTGCTTCTTAAAAACCATAAAAGCTTAAGAAGATTTGCTAATAGAAATTGATAAGTAGAATAATGTAGTGATTAAGACAGCAAAAAGCCAGGCAATATAGTGTCCTGCACAGTCCTGTAAATGAATTTTGTACACCTACTATGGGCAGCTGATCACCCCTCATTCTAGGCTTAGGTATTCTAATGGGGAGTAAAATACTATTTACAAAATATTCTAGATGATATTCCAAATATTAACATGTTTTTTTAAGCAAATGCTGATGAATGACAATGAAAAAATTTATTTGATTTTATTGATGATTGAGGGGTTCTGTAAACTATTTTCTGCAGAAGATACACCTAGGATATTTTTACATAAAATTGTATATTATTATTATCTTTCTACATTACAGCGAGACATGGTTTAAAAAAAAACGTTTTAAAATTAGTTTTTGTTTATATTTTACGAAAAAGTGAGGTTATGTCGTTGAGTATTTTGTGACGTATTAAAAACCGTCTGACAGATTTCGCGAAGTGGACCATCCTGTTGTCTGTGTACAGTCCTTGGGTTATGGGTGCTTCCTTATGCCGTATTCCATTGAGAAAATGAGTGCAGCACTGGTGGTGCACTGACACTGAAACGGTGCTGTCAAAAATTTGCACCGAGTGCAGTTTCAATGGAACACGCGGAAAATGAAAAATCGCACTCGTGTGGTATAAGGTCACTATATCACGAAGTTCCTAACATCGTGATATAGTGACCTTAGTGTGGTGGAACTTCTTTTTTATTCTTGCTTTAAGCAACGTTAATATAACATTTTCTTGCAAATAATTTTTTATAGTATATCCATTATGAATAGGGCAAATTAATTATGCAAAAATCTCATTTTTGGAAAAAAATGTCACACAACCTGTAGTTTTATCAGGCCAACGACGATATACATTTTTATTTGTTTCAAAGTTACACGCCGATAAATATTATCCTAAGATAAATAAAATTCGTCAAATAAATAAATAATGATTTTATTTAAAAAAAGTGAATAAGAATATTTTAAAAATGCCCACCTCCTTGTTGAATGCAGGCTTGTGCTCGTATACCAACAGATAGAGTAGTTATCTATATTTCGCGCTTGTTTTTTAAAAAACCCTAACCAGAAGTGTACTTTATGCTCACAAAATTTGAACATAAGTATTCGAAACACCTTGTATACATATATAATATTTCACAAGTTTCTTTCAACTAAACCTAACTTTCCTGCCTTGCGGAATTTGGTCAAAAACATGTTGTTCAAAATTCATTTATTCGAAAGTAATATTAATACTTCAATAACATTTTCTTGAAAAGGAAAATTATTTAAAAACATTTCCTTCAAACAAAAAATTGTTTAAAAACATTTTATTAAAATTTTTTTGTTCAAAAACATTTTCTTTGAAAGTCATTTTTTTTCATAAGGAAAATTGTTCAAAAAAGTTTTTGAAGAAAATATTTTTGAACAAATTTCCATTCAACAAGAACATAACCTAACCTAACAGCTAAACGTAAGGGTGTTTTAACATACCATAAAAATGGTAAGACATGTGCCTTAGCGCTAATGGGGTTTCGTCCCCCTTGTTCTTTTTTTGGACAAAATTGAGGCTACTTGAATTTATTTATGAGAAATTCTGCAGTGCTTATCTCGAGCCGAAAGTGTTTCTTGAACTAAAAAATACATTTATTTTTACTTATAATCATAGCTGCCAGAAAACCCCAACTGTCGGAAAATTAGCCCCAGGGCCCCAGTCAACCAAATCCATACAAATCTACTTACCTGTTTGTTGTTAAATCGGTAAACCACATTTTCAATACAGTTTTTTATTTTTGGGGTTTCCGTTCTCATTGTTTTTATTGCACAGAACTGTTCTTCTTCATCTTCATCGCTGCTACTACTTAGCAACGAAGAAAATAATAAAAAATCGCTAACAACTTTATTTTCACTCATTTTTACGTCCCACGACAATAATAAGCGTTTAAAATTAATGGCGGGAAAAAGTTTTCGGTGTGGCACGAGCCCTCAGAGCCGGTGTCAAAAAAGCCGCACTCAGTGCAAAACTGAATTCATAAATTCCTCAATGGAATACGAAAACTGAAAAAGTGCATGTCAATGGAATGCAAACACCGAGCCAGTTGTGCACTAGTGCTGCACTCATTTCCCCAATGGAATACGGCATTAGTTTCTTCCCACCTTTAATAGATATATGCACAGATTAGGTAAATAAGTATAAAAAGATATATGTTTCTTCCGTGCACTAAGACATGTGGCCAATTAGCCAACCGTTAATGACGGGCGTGTTCTAAAATTTTCCTGTTTTTTGTGTTGGCCTTGTTAGAGAATCACAACCAACAAGAAAAAACCGGGGCCGTATTCTCAAAAACCCACTTTATGTGCCGGGCTCAAGGGAGGAACAGCTGCGGTGCCAGCTTTATTTATGTGGGGGCCAAGAGGTGGGTTTGGTTTTCTGATGAAATACAGGTGGTGGATTTATACGTTAACGATTTGCAAAATTTGGGATTTACTGGTTTCCACCTATGCGTGCCCACCCCGATTCAAAAAACGCTTGTAGATAATGGCGCTGCATTTAAAACCGGTGCATATTCATGTCTCGTCACGTGATGCGTTTTTTGAATCGGGGTGGGCACGCATTACAGGGCGCGCTTTATACCCCTCATCCACCTTATAACTGGAAGAAATATCAAACTTAATTGAGAAACTTTAAAACTCCTAATAAATAAATCAAATAATTGGCAAAATTTTGACAAATAGTATGCTTACAAAAGAACTAGAAGACAAAAAAAAACTCGTTGACGTTATTCGATTGGCCGTAATTCCTAATAGAAAACTGTCAAATTTTATAAAATTTGTGTACAAGATGACGGAGATATTTTAATTTTTCTTTTTTGCTTGATATTTTAGAAACACCTGTGAATGGAAGGTAATAATGATCTAAATCAACATATTTTGATTTGACTTTTTAGGTTAATTAATTACTTTTTAATGCATTTTATCTGTACAGGGGCTCAAAATTGTGAATTTGGAGGGTTTTAAAATTATTTCCAGAAAATAAAGAAAAATCTGACTCGCTTTCTGCCACACTCAAATTTCAAGAGAGGTTTAAATGTGAAAACTGAATCTTGACACATCAAGCCGTTTTCAAGTTATCTTGGGGTTTTCAAAAGTCTATAACTTTTTATTTTGTTTATTTTTAGATTTATTTTATTGATTTTTTGTAGACTTTTTCTAAAGAAACCAACTATTAAACTAATTGTCATCTTTCATTTTTAGTTTTTGAAATATTACATAAAGTTGGTATAGTTTTTGCAAAGTCAGTTGAACAAAGATAAAAACCGACCATCTGAATTTTCTTTAAAGAAAGTGACATGGGCGGCGGTAGATATACTCATGAAAATTATTTCATTTAATTATGGCGTAAACTAAAGAAATAAAAATAGATAATAAAACTTTCTATTCCTACACCTACAGAAACGACACTGATTTATTTTCTAACTCTGCATACTGCCGACTAAAGGGGTCTCGAAAAGAACACCTGAAAGCAATTAAAAGCGCATCTCAAAAAAATCTGTCGGTCGGAACACAAATACTTTGTGGTCGGACCGCAAAGAGCCGCGCCTTTTCTCTGTCGGTAGGGTTGAAATTATACCAGGAAGATTTTATATGAATTTGGATAACTTTTGAAGGGCAGAATGAAGCAAAATTTCATGAAATCGATAGAACCCCGTAGGAGTTATTCAAGGGACTTTGCAAAAACTATACAATCTATGGCGTCTATGTCTAGGAAGGTCGACAAAGCCATTAATTTTCAAAATTGATTTTCTTTATGAAAATTTTGAATTTAATATTTTCGATAGGTTTGTGTCTAAAAAATCTGAAAATTTTAATAACTTAATATGTCAAAAAATCGACATGCGACCGCGCTTCTTAGGAACGACAGAATAGCTAATGCATGGTCAATTAACGGCGGTCAATGTACCATACCATACCCACCCCTAAACTGCCCTGCTCAGCAAGACCCATATATAAATTTTACATAAAATGGAGCAAATCCGGTTTTGAATTTTTAAAAATTAACAATAAAAACCTTTTTTGAATAAAAAAAACACCCAACTGCTAAGTTTACTTGTAAGTACTAGTCTATAGTATAATGTACGACATGCTTCAACTTTTAGTTTTGATGCCTGCCAAACCACACTTACGGAATTATACAGTTTTGTATTTTCATGAATCAGGTTATTGGGTAATTTTGTACCCAACTGCGACTTGTAGCTACAAGTAAATTTAGCAGTTGGGTGTTTTTTTGCAACTTTTAGGTTTAATTCTTATTTAGGCTTATAAAAAGCACTATGCATTTACAATTCATTTAGCTTCACCCAAAAAGTACGTGTAGATTTTCTACTGACGCGAACAGTGTTACCTTCCATTGAGTGAAGGTGGGGGAGGTGAGAGGGAGTAGGGAACTAGTAAAATGGTGTCGAAAAAAATCTTAAAGAGTGTGCAAAAAGAATTTTTGAAATCGCTCTAAATTTGTGAAGGTATAGCTGCAACTATTACTAGTAAGGAAGGTGCGAATAGAAGAGGGAGAGGAAAGGGGAAACTAGTAAAATGATGTTGGAAAAAAAGTCTTAAAGCGTGTGCAGAAAGAATTTTTAAAATCGTTCTATATTTGTGAAAGGTATAGCTATAACTATTAAGAATAAGGAGGGAGGGGAGAAAAGAACTAGTATGATGAAAGAACTTTTGAAATTGCTTTATATTTGTGAAAGTTATAGCTATAAATATTACTAATATGGATGGCGGGAAGGAAAGAGGGAGAGACTGGGGTGGGGCGGACTAGTAAAATGGTGTTGGAAAAAAAATTTAAAAGCTTATGCAAAAAGAATTTTTGAAATCGCTTTATATACAATAAAATTATGAGAATATGGTTTTTGAATAGGGTGAGGGGAATGATAGGAGGGGAGATGGGTGGGAGCAGAGCGGACTACAAAGTAACTACAGCAAATTAGAGGACATTTGCAATGGGTAATCAAAGGAATTTCAATAAAATCGCCTGAAATGTAGATAATTTGTATGTCTTAAAGCCTAAATCATGTAACAAAATGGCGTCTGAAGACCGCCATGTTGATTTCTGTTTAAAAAAATATAGCCTATAGCACCTTCGGAATCTGTAGCAACACAACGACACTTTTTTTGTCAAAATCGGTTCAGCCGTTTAGTCTCTAGCGTGACACAAATATACTTACATTCATACAACATTCGAAAAACATTACCCTTCCTTTCGCCGTGCTGCAGTTGGGTAAAAATGCACTATGCCTTATGGAAAAAAGAATATTGTATTAATGCTTTTTTAAACACTTTTAGCAGTTGAACGACTTTCTACATTAGTATAAACGATAATTTGTTTTAACCAAATATCGCAGTTTTGATTTTTTTTTAAATACAGGGGTTTTGCTAAACAAGGCAGTAAATATACATGTTCTAAATAGAGCATGCATGCAAAATTGCGCCTTCTAAAAACAAATCAAAGAAACATGAATATACTAAAGAACATTCCCACTCCGGAAACTGTCAATGGCTTATATCTTTAAAACGATAATGATTTGTTTGACTTTTTAGCTAGCTTGAAATTTTTGTAGTACGCACTTCCTTCGACGGGTATACTTTACCCTTATATTTTTAATAGGGAATGTGGGTCTAGTGATTCTTTGTATTAAAGGTCTCTTGAATATCTTTACAACCGTGTAAAAATCTCGAAAATCGATTAGTTTTTGAGTTGTTTGCTATAAAATGTTCAAATTTAACATGGAATGATAAAATAAAAATTAAATCCGAAAAATATAAAATTCCCAAAGACGGCAAAACTTTTGTGTGTTTAGCGGCTGGATCTAAACAAAGATTGGTATTACTCGTTCGATCCAGCTTGCCAAAAGTGGTTAGCATAATCCATTCATGATCAGCTTAAGCCAAACCACTTTTGGAAAAGATCGCCACCAGAATTGGCGATACCCGTTGTGATTGATCCAAAAATGTTTTCTCGCCTCAAAAACGAAAGACAATATATTGACGCCAGATAATGGAGATTTAAAATAAGGCCTACATTTTATAAGCATAAGGTTGTAAGTTTTTCTAATAATATACCGCTTTTATTTGGACATTTTTGTACTTTTCAGCGTTTTCAAAGATGGTTGAGCAATACCGAGCTAAATTTTAACATTTGAAGTGGAAGGAGTAAAACCGCTTTTGGTTTTGCCCTTGATGAACGCATTTAACTTTAGGAGTAGGATCCCCAGTGACCAAAAAGCCAATTGACCTTTGTCTGAAAGACCCAACCAGATAAAAGAAGATGAAACAAAATCAAACCTAACCACACAAATATTTTTTTAAATTAAATTTAAAAAGTAAGAAATCCACCGCAATTGGATTGGATTGGAAGAAATCCAGAAATTGAATTGAATAAAAAACCAAGTTTTGTGTCTGCAAAATGTTAAATTCTTCTTTGTTAAAATTAAGGAGTCCGTGCGTGACCATTCAGAGATTTTTGGGTAAACACAAATTCAATTGGTATGACGAGGGTATCCAGTACCCTGGGTTTAAGTACTATCCAAGGTGAGTTTTGTGTCTGCAAAATGTTAAATTCTTCTTTGTGAAAATTAAGGAGTCCGTGCGTGACCATTCAGAGATTTTTGGGTAAACACAAATTCAATTGGTATGACGAGGGTATCCAGTACCCTGAGTTTAAGTACTATCCAAGGTGAGTAGGTGCTTATTTAGCATATCGATGGCCCCATGCACTTGATACTTTTTTCACCTAGTACCTACATAGGTATTTTCCGGTATTTTCATACAAAGTGATGTACAAAGGTTCTATGTAAACAATGCACACAAGGTTTATTTCCTCGCACAGCACCTAAATTCAAATTTAAAAGACATTAATTCATCTAAAGGTATAATTACAATTACAGATCAACAGTTTATCAGACTAGTCAGAAGTTTTTGTTTTTCCCTAATAACTTCATTATGTAACTTTTATTTTTCCTTAATTGTAGCATTCATTTACTTAAAAACATATATTACACATTTACTTTTTAAAAAACACACAATTTCACATTTATAAAAAAATTTTACACATTCACAACATTAAATTTAAAAAAGCTATTTTTTTCAAATTCCTCAGTCAAATAAAATCATTTTTCTAGTAGAAATTCCTTAAGGCAGTTTTCAATTTTTTAATTTTTTTCATTTTTAAAAAGATTGTTTTGTTAAAATACTTTATTCCCATAAAAGAGTTTTGGCAAGTTGAGAGCCTGGAGAAAGGCAAATGTATGGCCTAGTGACCCCTGGTTTGATGGTTGTGAATGTTGTTATTTTTTGTTCATTATGTTTTAATGAGATAAAAAGTTGAAATATGTAGAGACTGGGTAAGGTAAGAATTTTATACTTTTTAAATAGTGATGAGCAACTTGACACACTTGATACACCTGCCATGCTCCTTATAGTGCTAAAGAACAAACTGATTGATGCCTACTATTTTTAAATAAAAAAAGGAATTTTGTGAAACTATTATAAAGAATCTGTGCTAAATAAATACAAATAGAAATACAAAAACTACAGAATTCAACAAAATTGATTTAGGCTTAAAACTTTTGCTTAAAGCTATAGGGTAGAGGTAAAATAGTTGATCATTTTGTAATGTGTTATCTTGGTAGTGTCTTCATACCTTTAGTTGTTTTATTTTTTAATAGAATTTAAAAAATATCTTAAGGTTTCTTCAAATTTCTTTGCCAGTCACCAGTTTTACTGTAGGTGCTGAAAGTACCTAAGTTTTTTGCTTTGGTTTATGCAGCTTTTTTAGTGTTTAGTTATTTATTCTTCAAACTTATTAATAAGCAGTCTGAGGTAGTCATTTTAGAGTCTATTGAAAAAATTGATAATATATAAATTTTTGTAAAAGAAGACTTTACACCAAAGTACATCTAATGTTTAGCATTTTATAGTTATTTTATTCTCTTGGAAAAGTTAAAATATGGTCAAGTATTCCACCTTTCCCCTATAAATTTAGGGGTTAGATGTTTTTAAAAAATGTTTAGAATTTACTCACCTGAATAAAGTAACTGATTTTATGAGAGGGGTAATCAGCTGCCCACAATAAGTGTACAAAATTTGTCTACAGGACTCCATAGGACTATCAGGATGCAACTTAGGTTCAGCTGATCACCTCAGTTTTATGTTTGTTCGAATTTGATTGAAATAAATATATATTTCTGTTTTCTTTCAACATATTGTTTTATTTAAATAATCAAGTATCACCACACCAGGCATATTTGATCAAAATGTATTAATCCCCTAAAAATAAATGTCACATAAAATTCATAATGAAAGGACTCTACACACATTACATCCACAGATTAGGTAAATAAGTATAAAAATTACATCTAGCAGGGCAACTTGTGCAGCAGGCCAGGTTAGGAGCTACATTATAAAAACCAGTACAAACGTTATTCTCCTTTAAATCTCGTCGCGTACTAGAACTTTTAAAGCATGGTACGTCAGTTGAAACAGAAAAACGACATTATAAATAAAACTTTTTGCCTACAAATATGTTGCCGATCTCTTTAAACTTGTGTAACATGCTCTAGGTGTTTGTTGACACAACCAGTTTTAAGAGAGAATAACTTGTATACTGGTGTTTATAATGTACCACCTAACCTCGCCTGCGGCACTAGCCGCGGCTGACATCTAATAGAATTATGGTTCATTTGTAGTTGTTTTATTCTTCTATAAAAATTAAACTATGATTAAGTAAGATAAAATGGCCAACTATTGATAGCTTAAGCCCAAAAATTAAAGAAAAAGCATCATAAAATTGTTAGTTTTACAGTAAAATTACTTTTTCAAATTATTGCAAAATTTATGTTTAACCTTTCCTGTAAGATTTTAAATTTACGAATATAAAAAGAATAATTATTAAAAATTTTAACTATTTTTTGCATGTTATTGATGGAGAAATTTTGTGAAATTCCAGTTATTGATCAGTTATTGATATCCCAGTAATTTATACTTTTTTTCTTACCTTATTTTGCTATCATGAGTTATATATGAGTTATATAGATAGAAAAAATGTAAATATTTCAAGATACATATACAGGGTGTACTAGACCACCAGTCCACCCCTTTTAAAACCTAGGGGAAAAGTTTATTTAATGATCCAGAAAAATTACTTGAGTACACTCTTTTGATTATTGGTATATGTTTTCAACTTTGTGAGTCGACCGGAAGTGGCCTATTTATAGGCATGGGCCATAGGGATGGGCATATATTAAAAAAAATAATGATGTTTAGGAAAAAAATGTTTCAAATAAAAGGTACATATTTTCTTGTGTAGAATCCAAATTCTTTGCAAAATTATGCCCATCCCATTAAGCCACTTCCGGTCGGCTTTGGAATCCAAAAATACCACCAATTGAAAGAGCATACTCGATATAGCTACAATAATTTTTTAGATCATTGTAAAAATCCATCCCCTAGGTTTTAAGAGGAGTGGACGGGTGGTCGGGGACACCCCGTATAACACATTAAAACTTAAAATTTTATATTAGGACAAACAAATAAAAAATATTGTTCAAAAATGTCAATATTAACAGGTTGAGAAAATTTATTTTCATTTCCTGCTGTTATAATGGATAAGTATAGTGGTATCAATAATTGGAAAATGTATGTTTTATTTATCCAGTAATTGATATGCACATTTTTTTAGGTTACATAAAATAAAATTAAGATAGAAATGTAAAAACAGTATTTTTTAATCCTTTCCATATTTTACTGTGTAAAAATCACTATATTATCTTTACAAACAAAAAAGTTATATGGTTTTAAAAAAATGGTATTTTCTTACTTTTTTCATCAAAAACGATTGGAAAAAAGATGTGTACAGGTCAAAATTCAAAGACAATTAAAAATGTCTGGAGAGAAAAGCAGTATAATACCAAAAATTAGTACAGGATTACCATATACTCTGACTTACTAGTTGACACATTTAAATACAATTTAAGACTTATTGAGTGCGTTCGAGTAGGCAACCCGGGCGCCCCGAGGTTCATTTTTCCGTTCGAGTTGACGCTCGGAGCAGGCCCTTTTGCGTTCGAGATGACACCCAGCGAAACCTCGGGGGACGCTCGATATGACCCGAGCTTGAGGATGGAGAAAAGCGGGCGTATTACATAACCCTACTTTTTTATACTTTTAAACTTTTGTTTACATTTTTTACGACTGTTTTCTTACTGTTTTTTGTCAAATAAAATACATGGACGCAGTTCAGTTTGCTGTAGAATTATGTTTCCAAGAGTCTGAGGAGAAAGAAGAAGAAAGAGTACCAGGGTGCTCCGGGTGTTCCAAATTTGCCGCGATGCGAAGCGCTAAGAATAATCCGCGATTGCCCAGTGAGGCTTTAACCATCGGCCAGCGGCTCTCTAACCAAATTCTGGTGGGTAATGGCAAAGCGGCGACTATAAATAAGGGTACAGGAAAAAGTCGCGTAGGAAAAAAGCGCACAGAAAATATCCACACAGAAAAAGAGCACACACATAAAAAACCACACACACTACAAGAGCGCACAGGAAAATTATACCTAAAGTGAGAAGCTTTGGCTAATAAAAAAATCATGAATTAAAATAAAATAAAATAAATAAATTGTCTCAACTTTGCCCATAAAAAGAGGGGACTATATTGACTATTTCCTTCAAAAAAATATTGACCAATAAAATCAATGTGACTGGCAGATTTGGAAGAAAAAGGGAACGAATTACAGCGACAATTTGAACTAGAGCAAATTATCGGTAATTTGCACTAAAACAAATTATCGGTAATTTGCACCAGAGCAAATTATCACTGTATTCTTCCATAAAAAGCCCATTTTATTTAAACTCATTTTTTCAACTTTTACCGTTTTTTTTCATTTATGTACAGAGTGATCCAAATTGGACACTTTTGATAGGAAACGCCCATTTCCAGAGGAGCTAGAAAAAAACTAACATATGTTACGAGCCAGAATTTTGTAAAAAATTAATGCCGAAAACCGCATATCGATATCTTGAACTACTTACAAGATATAGGGTAAAAATAAAAGATAATAAAGAAATAATCTGAAAATTATTTTATTTTTATCTGTATAATCCCAGCATAAAACCGCCATAAAAAAAGAAAAACTTAGAAGAGTCCAAATGTGCGAAAATACCCTATAAATAAACCGCGTGATCAAAGTGTTTTTTTATTCTTCAACAAATTGTAGCCTTGCTACACTCATGTATAAACTTAAAGGCGATTTTAATCTAGGGTTTTTTATTTACAAACAATTTTAAATTGCAAAAATAAACAAACATTTTCTGCCGAAAATTTAGGGTTAGAAGTTTGTAACCGGTGAATGCCTTTTCCGTTCGAGTTGAACCACGAAAACCAGGGCGTTCTGTCCGTGACGTCACTACGCCCCGCTCGCTCGACGGGTTTTCTACTCGAACGCACTCATTATGAGTATTTTTTGGGGAAAATATTCTAGGGTATCAATCATTGGCAAGGTATCAATCACTGGGCATTTTAAAGTATTGTTCATACTCGTCTTAGTCTTTTGTTTTTGATTAGTCTTTGTCCTTTGATTAGTCTTAGCTGTCTTAAACAAAATCGGCTGTTCATACTCGTCTTTTGTTTTTGATTAGTCTTAGTCATAACCCACTGAAAAAAAAAATCAATTTCAATAAAAAGGCCCCTTTTCAAAAGTCATTTTCTACACAAAACAATCTTATTTAACCTAATCTGTGCACGAAACACCGACACGAAAGAACAAAAGCGAAAAAGAAAATAAAAACAAATAAAATTTTGAGGTTAGGTTGAAATTTTCTGTTAAAAACATGATTAATGGCGGTAAATTCAAAATTTCGGCCGCGCGCTTGCGCACTTCGGACGCCCTGTAAAAAAAAACAACAAATATCAGCTGATGTCTGTCACTCGTCTTAGTCGTTGTCCTAAGGATTGAAAGTTGGCAACTCTTAAGACAAAGACTAATCAAAAACAAAAGCAAAAACATTGTATGAACACTCCCATAAGAAACAGTGGTTTTAACTTTCTTATGACAAGACATATGACTAAACCAAGACAAAAGACTAGACAAAAGACGAGTATGAACGATCCATAACTTTTGGATCGTTCATACTCGTCTTTTGTCTAGTCTTTTGTCTTGGTTTAGTCATATGTCTTGTCATAAGAAAGTTAAAACCACTGTTTCTTATGGGAGTGTTCATACAATGCTTTTGCTTTTGATTAGTCTTTGTCTTAAGAGTTGCCAACTTTCAATCCTTAGGACAACGACTAAGACGAGTGACAGACATCAGCTGATATTTGTTGTTTTTTTTTACAGGGCGTCCGAAGAGCACAAGCGCGCGGCCGAAATTTTGAATTTACCGCCATTAATCATGTTTTTAACAGAAAATCTTAACATAACCTCAAAATTTTATTTGTTTTTATTTTCTTTTTTGCTTTTGTTCTTTCATGTCTGTGTTTCGTGCACAGATTAGGTTAAATAAGATTGTTTTGTGTAGAAAATGACTTTTGAAAAGGGGCCTTTTTATTGAAATTGATTTTTTTTTCAGTGGGTTATGACTAAGACTAATCAAAAACAAAAGACGAGTATGAACAGCCGATTTTGTTTAAGACAGCTAAGACTAATCAAAGAACAAAGACTAATCAAAAACAAAAGACTAAGACGAGTATGAACAATACTTTATTGCTTTCCCCTATCACTAAGGCCACTTCATGAGCCCCTGTATTATTGCCCAATCATGCCACTAATATAGACTGACTTAAACTATGTGTGTGCAGCCAGTAGAAAAAAAATTGAGCGAAAAAACCATTAAAATCCGTTCTGAATCAACGAAAAACGTAAAAAACTGTTTTATGGCGAAAACTCATCTGGTCCACTTTAAATGGGCCGTGTCGAAAATGAATCTGAATCTAAAAACGAATCTCTCTTCACACACATCTTAAACTGACATGAATTGAAATTGAAAAGTGAATCGATCATGAAATTCGAAAATATTAAGATCTATTTTAGGAATTTTTTTTCAGAGTGTGATAAATATATTTCAGGTTCATATGTCCACTGACATTATTTTGTTTTTTTCTGTTTTTAATAGGGTTAGTGGCTTTTTTTACCTTCAAAAACAAAAAAATATTAAACAACATTGGGTTTCTTAACATATTTTTGCCAAAAAATACTTTATTTTCTGCTTTTCTCATGTCGAAAATCTTAAAATTTGGACCTCTGCCAAAATTTGACATTTACTAAAAAATTTACTTGTCAAATTTTGGTAGATTTTTTTAATGGTTTGGTTTAGCATTAGTAATTAAAAATGCTAAAAAATTATTTGTTTCAGGGTTTTTTCAAGGGATTTTTTACCTGTCTTTTGAATTTGACATTTTTATATGTAACACAGGAAACAAAATATTATTCTGTAAAGTGAAGTAAATACATACTTTCTGTGACCTATTATTAAAAGCTCGATGACAACTCAGCTTGCCTAACCACTGGTTATTTCAGATTTTGTAAAAACATTTTAGGCACCCAGATTTCAAAGATCCTCATTATGAGGCCACAAAACTCTTTAGAGTGCAAAGAATAAAACCACTTAAAGGTGTACCATATTATGAAAAAAAAATCCTAGAAGAATTTATGTTGGCTGATGGGAAGGTAAAATAAATTTCTTAATACCGGAATTACACACTCGTCCGAGTGCCCTCGTTGGGTCTCGCAACACAAAACAATGCAAGTAAAGACTGGGAAAAACGATAATGTTCAGGGATCCACTTGTTATTCGCGCAAGAAATCAATTAGACTATTTTAGATGTACAGTAGTGGATTTAGCAACAACCTAAAACTGTATGAAAGTCTGACCCTACACTAACTATTAAAAACTAGTGGTGTATAGTTGAGAGGCTTATACTCAAAAATGGTGTCCTGTGAGATAGTTGTGGAAGATTTTATAAAACTACCATAGATTGATTGGCAGTAGAACACACAATTTTAAGTCACCGGGTGTTTGCCTTTTTTTCGCTTATTTATTCTTCTTCGCGGAATTATTTGATCTTGGGTTCTGATTGGTTGATTTAAAAATTTGAGCCAATCAAGGACTGAGAAAAAAAAATCCGCGCGTATAATACTGTCCATGGACAGCCGGCTTAACAATTGGACAAAGGATGTAGTTCTTTTGGTTTGGATTAGGCGATTATTAAAATTTAATCAAAATTATTTTCGGACCTTTGTGTTTTTCCATTGTATTTTTTAATTTTTAAACTTTTATCTCCATTTATATTTTTTATGATTTTGTTTTTTATAAATAGTACTTATTGTTCATAACATACTTAAGGATAATTTAATAAAAGTGCTATAATATCATATTGATTAACCATGTTTGACAACTTTGTCAAAGAAATGTTTTCTTAATTGTAGCCTGGCCTGAGGATGGGAGCTATCCCGAAACCGGTCGCGGCAATTTAAAACAGACTGTGGGAAAATAAAGACTTTAAAAAAATCTAGACTATAGATATAAATCTTGAAAATTGGCAAAAATGATCAAAATTGGGAGAATTCGTACAAAGTTGGGTTTTATTTATATCTAGACTATGTTTTGTCTAATTGTTATGAAATTTTAAGAAGGTATAAAATGTTTGCCCTTCTTTGAAATGGTGTTAGCCAGCTTTGCCTAAAGAAACACAAAACAAAGTTTTTTTAAAGCTTTTTTGAAGTTGAAAAAAGGCACTATAAAAATCACGGATTATAGAACATTGACGAATTGGATTTAACCAAAGTAAAAGTGGCAAATAGAAAATGCGACCGTTTTAACCATTGATATTTCGTTCTCTGGTTTAGAAATGGCAGGTGCTTGTCAACCGCTGTTTTTGTTTATTTGTGATTTTGCTAGTTTTTTATTTAAATTTGGCATAAAATCTAACTGTCAAAAACTGTTCATGGTCTTAAAACATTACTATTTCAATGAAAGTAGGGAAAGTCCAAGATTTACTGTATTTTCCAACAAAAATAACAACCACTGACAGCCTCCGCCATTTTGACAAAGCCGCGATAAATTAAAGTGTAGCGAGTTTGACGGAGTTTGGTTTGGCTACCTAAACCAATTATCCGCTTTTTCAATAATAATGTCAAATCCATGTACCCACTCTTTTTATTTTGGTTGGTTGTGAAATCCAATCTCTAGCTGTTCTGTAGGCGAATTCTCTTGCTGTATGTTTTGAAACAGTGTGGTTCAATAAATACGTCATCAATTGGTGACGTTTCATATCTATATTTTCGAATTTATGGGCGTTATACGACGAAATACCGTTCACAGAGGTGTAAATTATGAATTTATTGTCAATATTTTAGTAAAAACTAAATAAAATTAATCTCAATTAAAAAAACAAAATTTTAACATTGATTTTTTATTATTGATTTTTCAGCTAAACGTCAAAAAATGACATACCATGTGTCAGTTTCAAAACGAGCTTTACCTCGTTTCAAAACTGACACATGTTATGTCATTTTTTGACATTTAGTTGAAAAATCAATATTAAAAAATCAATGGTAAAATTTTGTTTTTTTAATTAAGACATTGTTTCTTAATTTTATTTAGTTTTTACTAAAATATTGACAATAAATTCACAAGTTACACCTCTGTGAACGATATTTCATCGTATAACGCCCACAAATTCGAAAATATAGATATTAAACATCACCAATTGATGACGTATTTATTGAACCACACTGTTTCAAAACATACAACAAGAAAATTCGTCTTGTATCTCTGATAAAAAGTCATAAAAATAAATGGATCCAAGATACGATGCTCCGTTAAAAAGTTAGCATTTAAAAAAAAAATTGTCAAAAAACTGTCATTAGCATTAATGGATTTTGACCAAAATCTAATCAGCTCGTTAGCGTGTCGAACACTACTTTACCTGATAATTTTATAAACATCAGTTCAGCGGTTTAGGAGCCATCGTGTTACGGACAAAAATAATATACACACAGACAGACATCACGACGATATTGTTGTCAAAATACACTCAAATAACACATTTTCGGCGTTATCCCAGAAAAAAAAAACGTCGAAAATAATAACTTTTCTAGCCATTGCTTTGCGGGCTAGGAAGGTAAGCGGTAGCACGTGATCTAATAAATAGATTTGCATAATATCCCACTAGTTTTTGATAGTTAGGGGTAGAGACCCTGTAGGTATGGCATATTTTAAAGAATTAGAGACGCGACAAACCCATCAGTCACTGAAACTCAATTTTTTTATTTTCTTATTAAATTCATTGGCGTTTTATCAAATTAACACAACTTAAATGCTAGTGGTGAATGGCGTCAAACATCATACAACATATAACCAGACAGGTTTGGCTGTCACCCCTGGTATTGTCAAAAATATTTTATTTTTATTTTCCGATGCTTATAAATTAACAAGGACGGAAGGTGCGTCTCTCTCAAGAATGCTAGAGTATAGAGGACCGATATTTTATCCTTTGTTTTTCGCTTAAATAAATTTGACTTTGATAAGTTTGTTGCGTCTCTATTTCTTTCAAACTTCGTCAAGATTTGACAATGAGGATAATTCCTCACAAATTGATAACATCTGGCGAAACAGGAGATATTTTTTATCATTTGACAAGACCTGACATCTTAGGCCCATTTTATACAGGGTGACCCATAACTTAGGGGCCATAGTGCAGCAGGTGATAGAGGAGGTTATTTCCGAGAAAAAAAACATAGGATTTTTAAAGTTAGAAGAGTGGGGGAAAAGGGTTTTACAAAAAAAAGAAAATCTGTCACTGCCAGATTAATACTCAGCTAATTGCGATTCAAAAATGTAGTATTCCTTTTTTTGGATAAAATTATAAGTTGATACAGGGTGTCATTCAGAAATGTATAAAAAATAATTTTTTTAAAAATTAATTTTTGCTCACTTATTCTTTTTAATTTAATCAATAATATTTTATTATTATGTCTCGCTAGAGACTTGTTTTTATTAAAAAAAAATATAAAAAAAAACAAATCGTTTAATATGGCATTTATTAAAGTTTATACCAAAAAATAGTTTTTTCTAAAAAAAATTGACTGACAAAATTTTTTTTAAATAACTTTTATTTCAGTTTAGTGCTCTTGTTCTAGTACACGACTTTACCCAATTTCAAATTTTTACTGTGTTTTCTAAAAAAGTTATTATCAAAACAGTTCAAAAAATTGCCAACTTTGATGCTCTGTATCTCGACAAAGAAAGAGTTTCGACCCATGCATTATAGGAACTTTTTTATCAGACATCACCTCCTCTATCACCTGTTGGCCTATGGCCCCTAAGTTATGGGCCACCCTGTATAATTTAAAATCACGTAATGAAGAATCGCGGCCATTTTCAGATCTGGTCAAATTTTAAAGAATTGGCCCCTTAATGTGTGATACAATTTTCATACAGTTTTAGGTGGTTGTTAAATTATTGGCACTACTGTATATGAATTATTTTTTAAAATAATTTTAAAACGAGAGGAAATTCGCGGGTGGTAACCACTGTATATTTTTCTGGGAATCACAGCTGGAAATCACACGAAAATGGCAGTCACCAGAAAATCACTGGGAAACACCTAAAAATCACCAAGAATCATTACGAAAAAATGGAAATCACTGTATGTTTTTTAGAGTGGCAAATTTCCCCTCGTTTTAAAATATTCAAATTTCACATTTTCTTACAAAATTTTAAAAAGTTTTGTAAGAAATTGCGGTTATTGTAGGTAACTTTAAGTGTTATGTCATAGAGAACAACTGATTTCAATTTTGTGTAAACATTTTAAAAACAACTGTTTATAGAATTTCTTCAAAAATGTACCTAGACTTAATGGTTAATTTCAAACGTCAAAGAGAAACAGCAAATAGAAAATTCTTGAACAGCCACTGATTGTTTTAAATTGATTTTAGATGAACCAATATGCAATCATTAAAAATATTCCAGAAAACAACCAGAGGCTTTGGAAAGTCAAACACCTTATACAAATAGCACCCATAACTTACCCAGATGGGTTTCCTAAAGAGACAGATAGGACATACCTCAAAGAAAATGGAGAATTAAGGTAAGGATACACAATATCAATAGTTCTTCAAGATGGTAAAATTCAAACAATGGTGACGTTTTTAAGTTTCTTTAAAAAAAATTATATGTATATTGTTTAAATTCTGTACGTTATAATCTTTTCTTTGATAGATATTTATATTCCAAAAAAATTTCATCCAAAAGGCAAAAATAAGGATGACATTTTAACTTTGAAATAGGGGAGACTAGGGATGGTTGTAAAATTGTAGCTAGTTTATCAAAGAGCTGGACACAGTGTGCATAGAAAGTGTGGCTATTTTAAGTTCTGCACAGTTTTATTTGCTATCTCACTACGTAAAGAGTGCATCAATAGCGTCAGATTTGTTTTAATTGAACATCCTTTATATTTTTACATTTTTGAATTCGTCGTTTCGTTCTGATTTCAAAAAGATATATTTTGTCTATTCTGCAATAACACAAATTTGACATGACTTTGACATAACTTTTCTCTTATAGAATACTAAAGCAAGTCGGTCCTGTTGAAGAAAAAATGGAATTGTTGGAAAGTTTTAAAAAGACCATGGATAGAATGGACGGCGACACCCTTAGGCGAGATTCTAGAAAAAAATGGTTAACCGCATGGTAATATATAGATTTAGGTTTATTTTGTCTTAATTTTTCAATAAATATAAATTATTATTAAAAAATAGCTTGTATTTATTGTTTTTTTAACCAAAGCCTATTGTTTCAGTTTATTTTGGGACCGTTTTTAAAAGTAGATTCGGTCAGGTGTCATTGGATGCCAGAACAATTTCATGCATTGTCTGCGATGGTCCTGACATCCAAATGGAAATCCGAAAAGTATAAATCGTGCCCTTAATTTAAACCCCTTAGTTGAGTAAAACTATTGAGATTTGGCTACATTTACCTTACTTTTAGCCTTCAGTCGATAAAAACCGAGATATAGATATAGTTCAAAATCCTCTTTGAATACCCTTTATAGATATAAATATAGTGTTAAAAATACTAACCTATGATCAACCAATAATACTACTTTAACGAGTGTGTTAGCACGACTGTACTGGTTCATTTACGTTCCAAGGATAATAATGAAGCTTAGATTATAAATCATAAGAAGGGATGTGCCAAGCCATAAAACTTTTTTATAAAGAACACTGATTGACGAAGGACTAATACAGTGGCGGTCCCAGTGCGGAGCCAAATGCCCTCTTTACCCCAGAGAACTCCAAATATAAGAGACACATTCTGATGTATATAAAGTTAGCAGAATTTGCCGTTAATTAGTTGTGAAAACAAAAAATTTGCCGTGTTCGTTTTTTTTTTAAATATGGTGTTTTGCTAACTTATTTAAGTTCACAATTTGCCGTTAATTTTCCGTAAATTAGTTGTGAAAACAAAAAATTTGCCGTGCCCGTTTTTATTAAAAAAATATGGTGTTTTGCCAACTTTATATAAAGTTAGCAGAACACCTATAGAAATAATGGATTTATCTAAAAAAAGTTTAGAGCACAATTTGCCGTTAATTAGCCGTAAATTAGTTGTGAAAACAAAAATTTGCCGTGCTCGTTTTTTCCTCAAAAATGGTACATGCTAACTTCATAGTAAGTTAGCAACCTATAGAAACAATGGATTTATCTAAAAAAATTTCAGTTCACAATTTGCCGTTAATTATCTGTAAATTAGTTGTAAAAGCGAAAAATTTGCCGTGCTCATTTAAAAAAAAAAAAATATTGTGTTTTGCTAACTTTATATAAAGTTAGCAGAACACCTATAGAAATAATGGATTTATCTAAAAACATTTTATTTCACAATTTGCCGTTAATTATCCGTAAATTATTGTCAAAACAAAAATTTTCCGTGCCCGTTTTTTTTTAAATAAATCCATTGTTTCTATAGGTGTTCTGCTTTTCTGCTTGCTGCTTTCTATAAAGTTAGCAAAACACCATATTAAAAAAAAACGAGCACCTCAAATTTTTTGTTTTCATTTCATTTGTGAACAAATTTTTTTTTTGATAAATCTATTGTTTCCATAGGTCTTCTGCTAACTTTATATAAAGTTAGCAAAACACCATATTTTCTTAAAAAAAAAACGAGCACGGCAAATGTTTTGTTTTCACAACTAATTTACGGATAATTAACGGCAAATTGTAAACTAAAATTTTTTTTGATAAATCCATTGTTTCTATAGGTGTTCTGCTAACTTTATATAAAGTCAGCAAAACACCAAATTTTTTTAGAAAAAACGGGCATGGCAAATTTTTGTTTTCACAACTAATTTACGGATAATTAACGGCAAATTGTGAACTAAAATTTTTTTTCGATAAATCCATTGTTTCTGTAGGTGTTCTGCTAACTTACTATAAAGTTAGCATGTACCATTTTTTAAGAAAAAACGAGCACGGCAAATTTTTGTTTTTATATAATTAACGGCAAATTATGCACAATTTTTTTTTTAGATAAATCCATGATATAATTGTAACAAAATTACTATGTTTATAGAAAATTTAAAAAATCCCACACTAGTGTGTAAACAGAAATAACAAGCTTTGTTTAAGAATGGACTACCAGTGTTCTGACTGTTTACTGTTTAACACTAAGTATACTGGGTGAAATTATCAACAAGATTAAATTCTTTGTTCCAAAAAATATTCGATCCCAAAATTTTATGGAAAAAGATTGGTTGTAAATGCTAATTTTTATGGTGTCATGACAAGCAGAGTCATTTATCTAAATGGGTAATGCACAGAAGAGTTCGGTTCGGTCCGCAAACGGTCAATGTTATGGAGTAATGACCATAAAATGCGAGTTGGTGTACTATACTTTACCTGCGACCATAATAAAATTTTAAATCTAAACGCTCTACTAGTACTGCACTTTTTATTATTCATGCAACATAAGAGAATCAATACAAAATTGTGACATTTTGTGATAAAATTTATAGCCGAGGTCGGAAAGGCCGAATTTGTTACACACTCTCTCAGTCGGTACGCCATTCTAAGGGACAAAAGGACCGGATAAAAAATTCCCGGTCTAGGGTTTTACAGGTGGCCGATGACCCGTGCAATTAGGCGTTTCGAAATGGCGGCCTTAATTTTGGCGAAAAAGTCACGGTTGTCAAATAAGAAAAACGTTTTGAGAATTCTCAACATGTTGATAGTTGGTTGTTGGGGTAGGACAATAAATTAATTCACATTTAACAACACTAATTAACTTAAATAATACTTGTAATTTTTTTTGTGTCAATCCATGGATGTAAAACTTTTATTAGCCAGTAGCGGTCCCAGACTTTTATAAAGGAGGGGGCAATTTAGACACGCTGAGTCATTCATCTAAATGGGTAATGCACAGAAGAGTTCGGTTCGGTCCGCAAACGGTCAATATGTTATGGGGTAATGACCATAAAATGCGAGTTGGTGTACTATACTTTACCTGCGACCATAACAAAATTGTGACATTTTGTGATAAAATTTATAGCCGAGGTCGGAAAGGCAGAATTTGTTACACACTCTCTCAGTCGGTACGCCATTCTAAGGGACAAAAGGACAGGATAAAAAATTCCCGGTCTAGGGTTTTACAGGTGGCCGATGACCCGTGCAATTAGGCGTTTCGAAATGGCGGCCTTAATTTTGGCGAAAAAGTCACGGTTGTCAAATAAGAAAAACGTTTTGAGAATTCTCAACATGTTGATAGGTTGTTGGGGTAGGACAATAAATTAATTCACATTTAACAACACTAATTAACTTAAATAATACTTGTAATTTTTTTTGTGTCAATCCATGGATGTAAAACTTTTATTAGCCAGGAGCGGTCCCAGACTTTTATAAAGGAGGGGGCAATTTAGATTTTTTGAACATGTACATATATAATATTTTTTTTCTCAGACACCAGAATGTGATGTATATAAAGTTATCAGAACAACTTTGGAAATTGAAAAAAATTATATGCTCATAATTTGCCGTTAATTATCCGTAAATTAGTTGTGAAAAGAAAAAATTTGCCGTGCCCGTTTTAAAAAAAAAAAATATGGTTTTTTGCTAACTTTAATTATCCGTAAATTAGTTGTAAAAACAAAAATATTTCCGTGCCTGTTTCTTTCAAAAAAATATGGTGTTTTGCTAACTTTATATAAAGTTAGCAAAACACCATATTTTTTTGAAAAAAACGGGCACGGCAAATTTTTTGTTTTCACAACTAATTTACGTATAATTAACGGCAAATTGTGAACTAAATTTTTTTTAGATAAATTCATTGTTTCTATAGGTGTTCTGCTAACTTTATATAAAGTTAGCAAAACACCATATTTAAAAAAAAAACGGGCTAGGCAAATTTTTTAATTTACGGATAATTCAAGGGCGGTTCTGCAGCCAAATTCTGGGGGGGGGGGGGGGGGTAATGGTCAAGCGGTGACTTTATATACAGTTAGCAAAACACCATATTTTTTTGAAAAAAACGGTCACGACAATTTTTTGTTTTCACAACTAATTTACGGATAATTAACGGCAAATTGTGCACTAAATTTTTTTTAGATAAATCCATTATTTCTATAGGTCTTCTGCTAACTTTATATAAAGTTAGCAAAACACCATATTTTTTTGAAAGAAACAGGCACGGAAATATTTTTGTTTTTACAACTAATTTACGGATAATTAAAGTTAGCAAAACACCATATTTTTTTTTTTTTAAAACGGGCACGGCAAATTTTTTCTTTTCACAACTAATTTACGGATAATTAACGGCAAATTATGAGCATATAATTTTTTTCAATTTCCAAAGTTGTTCTGATAACTTTATATACATCACATTCTGGTGTCTGAGAAAAAAAATATTATATATGTACATGTTCAAAAAATCTAAATTGCCCCCTCCTTTATAAAAGTCTGGGACCGCTCCTGGCTAATAAAAGTTTTACATCCATGGATTGACACAAAAAAAATTACAAGTATTATTTAAGTTAATTAGTGTTGTTAAATGTGAATTAATTTATTGTCCTACCCCAACAACCTATCAACATGTTGAGAATTCTCAAAACGTTTTTCTTATTTGACAACCGTGACTTTTTCGCCAAAATTAAGGCCGCCATTTCGAAACGCCTAATTGCACGGGTCATCGGCCACCTGTAAAACCCTAGACCGGGAATTTTTTATCCTGTCCTTTTGTCCCTTAGAATGGCGTACCGACTGAGAGAGTGTGTAACAAATTCTGCCTTTCCGACCTCGGCTATAAATTTTATCACAAAATGTCACAATTTTGTTATGGTCGCAGGTAAAGTATAGTACACCAACTCGCATTTTATGGTCATTACCCCATAACATATTGACCGTTTGCGGACCGAACCGAACTCTTCTGTGCATTACCCATTTAGATGAATGACTCAGCGTGTCTAAATTGCCCCCTCCTTTATAAAAGTCTGGGACCGCTACTGGCTAATAAAAGTTTTACATCCATGGATTGACACAAAAAAAATTACAAGTATTATTTAAGTTAATTAGTGTTGTTAAATGTGAATTAATTTATTGTCCTACCCCAACAACCAACTATCAACATGTTGAGAATTCTCAAAACGTTTTTCTTATTTGACAACCGTGACTTTTTCGCCAAAATTAAGGCCGCCATTTCGAAACGCCTAATTGCACGGGTCATCGGCCACCTGTAAAACCCTAGACCGGGAATTTTTTATCCGGTCCTTTTGTCCCTTAGAATGGCGTACCGACTGAGAGAGTGTGTAACAAATTCGGCCTTTCCGACCTCGGCTATAAATTTTATCACAAAATGTCACAATTTTGTATTGATTCTCTTATGTTGCATGAATAATAAAAAGTGCAGTACTAGTAGAGCGTTTAGATTTAAAATTTTATTATGGTCGCAGGTAAAGTATAGTACACCAACTCGCATTTTATGGTCATTACTCCATAACATTGACCGTTTGCGGACCGAACCGAACTCTTCTGTGCATTACCCATTTAGATAAATGACTCTGCTTGTCATGACACCATAAAAATTAGCATTTACAACCAATCTTTTTCCATAAAATTTTGGGATCGAATATTTTTTGGAACAAAGAATTTAATCTTGTTGATAATTTCACCCAGTATACTTAGTGTTAAACAGTAAACAGTCAGAACACTGGTAGTCCATTCTTAAGCAAAGCTTGTTATTTCTGTTTACACACTAGTGTGGGATTTTTTAAATTTTCTATAAACATAGTAATTTTGTTACAATTATAGGTTTTTCTTTAATTAATAAGTAATTCTAAATAATGAACGGATATGTATCATCGCATCGATCCGCTTTTCTGTGGATTCGACTTTTATTAAAGGCGCACTACGCAAAAGGTGTTCTATCAACGATGCCTTCAGGATTTACCTCGTAAACTACAACCGATACAACGTATTAACTTGGTATCACTAAACAACTTCACGTAGTTAAAATATTGATAAGTTTGTATTAAGATTTTTGAAGATATTTAGATTCTTAGGTATCGTAGGTACTTTTTAACAATTTCCCTTTTCCAGATAATATAAACTTTAAGTAAAAGCGACGGATTATGCCTTTATGGCTACGGACGCTAAATACTTGATCCCTCCGTAGAAAAAAAGAATTGATGCTGTGGCAGTAGCGGTTTATTAGCGGTTTTTGATAGTCTGAGGTGTAAAATTTAGTATCTAAAGGAGATTTTTGGCACCGCAGGCGAAATTTTGTTAAAAATTAAGTAGAATTTGTGACAAATTTTAAATAAGTGATGCTGCTAAACTAAAACATAAGTTATATGTCTGGGAGAGGTGGGGGTGTCCGGGCCCTTTTGCCCCCCCCCCCCTGAATCCGCCACTGTGCTGTGGAATTGTAATTTTACAGAAGGCGGTTAAATATATACAAAACATTTATGGGTGTCCTAAATTCGAATAAATTTTCAGTTAGATTAAAAGTATTTAGAAGAATAATCTTAACACATAAATCGTTTTTGTTTAATCTCATCAAATCAAATCAAATCGTTTATTGGTGTTAGATACACAAAGTGTTTACACAAGTCATAATTTTTTTTTGAACTATAATTTATCTAAAAAAAAGTTCTAAAAAAATTCTACTAGTAAAATTTAAAATAGTTTTACACTATAATATATATTTTTTTAATATTTGGGAAGTACTTAACTAAATTCTAAAATACACCTAAAATACATACTATAAAAAAGTGACATAAAAATAAAATTTGGACATAAAAAAGGACACCTTACTTACATAAAGCTTGATAAAATTTAATAAAATTTGGGGACTAGAAAAATTGCAGCCAAAAAGTACAATGAAAGAAACAGCACTATTTAATTTTATTAGTTGACTAAGTGAGTGTGGAGTTGTAAAATTCTTCAAGTGAATAAAATGCTTTTTCCAACAGATATTCTTTTATCTTTTTTTTGAAAAGAGTTTTATTGAGGTTAATTACCTCTGGGAGCTTATTGAACAGTTTTGCGGCATGGTATCCCGGTCCATTCTGGCACCTATGAAGTCGATAAAAATTTGGCCTTAAGTTGTTTTTATTTCTAGTGTTATGGCTGTGTATATCACTGTTACAGTTGTACTGAAGAAAAAAGTTATCTCTCACATAAAGCAAATTTTGTAAGATGAACTCACTAGGCAAAGTCAGGATCCTGCCGCTCATGAAGGCTTCTTTACAGTTGTCCCTATACACAAGACCCGAAACAATGCGGACTGCCCTCCTCTGCATGGCAAACACCCTCTGCGCCCCTGTTGCATGACCCCACACTAAAAGAGCATATCCCAGATGGGAATGCACAAGAGAGAAGTATGCCTGCTTCAGCACTTGGAGGGAGACCCACATTGCCAAGTTTCGTAGTAGAAAAGTATTTTTGCTCATCTTGCTTGAGATCATTTCAGTGTGCGCATCCCACAGTAATTTCTGGTTCATAATTACCCCTAGAAATTTTGGATTGTCAATCACAGGTTCAACCTTTTTAAGTGAAAATACTACATTTTGTGTTTTGGATTCATGGAGGTATAATTTATTTGATGCAAACCATTGGCCTGCTCTCGATTGTGCCTCGCCCGACATTACTAGCGCTGTCTGTAAGTCTGTGTCTTGTATTTGGTTGGTCGTGTCATTTGCAAAATTTGTAAGAGTTTCAGTTTCATTTTCGGCAATAAATTTTATTAATATTAAAGAATATTCCATTGACACGAATCACTCCTGTTTATGTAACCACACCAAATGTCCTAGTCTATTAAAACCGATCGATAGTACGTCTGGTGATAGGTTAGGCAGCCACCACGCATGGCTTGAAAGAGTTGTTTTATTTTTGTGGGGCACATTGTTTTGTATGTTTCGGCGGTGAAATTTTTAATAACCAGGTGCATTATGTTTCTAAAAATGTTATCCACTAAAACTGCAGAACAGAGAGCTTTGCCCCTACGTTTAGTCCTTTTAAGAAAAATTAATTGAAAGAACATTGCAGTGATTCATCGTCTCTCAGATATAATTCTCAAAGTTGGCACAAGGATCAAGGTTAATCTACTCCCCTCACATGCCTTTTTTTGGGATTTCTAGAGGAAGAACTAATCCCTACTTACCAGGCTGGATTTTCAAGAGATGTTGACAGGAGAAAACTGGTATGGTAAGCCGTTTTTATTTTGTTTATTTATGGAAATTTAAATGCTGAGTTTCAAAAAACAACCATAGTTTACAAACGGCTTTATATATCAAAATGCTGTTACCGTCATTAAGTTTCTTTTAAAATTCGTTCCTCGCAAGTAGGTTAAAGTTTTTCTTCTTCTCTACAAACCCCTTAAACCACTCAAGAACATCTAATTTGGGATCCAATTTTATTATGTAGGTATATTTTATATATTTTAATTTAAATGCACAGGGTAGGCCTTATTCGATGTTTTCTGGGGGTTTTAGGTATTTCTAGCCGAGGTAAAAACAAGTAGACATGTTCTGATCCCAATTTTCGAGATATATGATTCACCTTGTAGTTTTTCAGCTACAAGGGTATTTTGAAAAGTCTGCATTTATGGAGGTGACCTATAACTTTTTTATTTATAAAATTTTCATTTTGATGTAAAAATATTTTTATAGGTTTTTTAAAGAGAAACTGTCAAACTGAGTTGTATCTGTCACATTTAGTGATATTTTTTTGAAATTTTTTGTTTTTATTTTATATTTTAATTTGTGACTTCGTTTAACCAATTTTAGAATAATAAAATTTAAAAATATATAAAATAAATACGTCATTTTAAAGAAAATTTTACGCTGATTTCAAAACTTGAATAAAAAAGGTCTTTATATACTATCTTAAAAACTAAAAATGACAGATAAAATTAACTTTGACAAATGGATTCTTTATTAAAAAAATCTATAAAAAAACAATTTACTCCCATATACCTAAAACATCAAATTTGGCCCACCCTGTACATAAACATTTTTAATTTTTTTAACAGACCCTGTAGATTTTGACACAGTGTAGATTTAAACAAATTGTAATGGTTTTTTTTTGTAATTCAGAAACATATATCATTTACGCAGCTTGACAACCTGTCATTTTGGAATAGTGCACCTTTCAATGACTTCCCAAGAAATAAGTAATATTCAACTAAAAACAGAACCTCGGGAATGCTTAGAGAAAAAGTAAATTAGTCTAAGATTTGATTTTGTTGGTTAAAGGATTATCTGTGTGCAAAAATGAGTAAGTATTATCTAAAGGTTTAGTACTTATAATCAACCTTATCTGTTCAAAATTTCTACTCCAAGAAGATACCAACAAGCTTCTATTATAGCACTCAGGATTTCCAATAAGGAATAAACTTAATAGACTAATTAAACGAGTGATATGTCATCATCTGAAGAAAACAGGATTCATATTGATATTTTCTACTGTGATGAAATTTTTTAGATTGGCCTCACAGTCAGGTGTAACAGTGCTGTGTATACAATCTCAATTATCGCTTTTGTTAAAAACTATTAATACTTTTAGGCATTTCGGTACAGTATAATTTTAGGTGACTTTTGTGTGTTGAATATCTTTCTAATATATATTTTTTATTTTAGATACGTTTTTTAGAATACTGTCAATAGCTTTATGTTTATTTGGATTTTTTTTGGGTTTTAGCTTATTAGCAAAACCACTAGGTAAGTTTTCTTTGGTTATATATCTTTATTTTGGCCCCGTTTATCAAGATTGTTTTAATAAATAAGGTTTTTCTTTATTTACTGAAAAAAGACAAACAAAATATGGCATCAGTTATCACCACGGTTTTTGGTAAAACTTTGAAATCTCTACGAACGAGGAGTCCCAGTAAATATCCCAACCCCATTCAAAGAAGATTCCGCAAAGAACTAAAATTTGTTGTAGAACGGACGCGGACAATTTTTTTTGATAAAAAAATTCTTGAACCTTCCTTAACCAGACGGAAACCTCTAACAACGGGACGGAGCTCTGCACGACATGGGCATTAATATTATGTAGTATGTTAACATTTCGGAGAAGGGACATCTATCAGCACGAAAGATCGCCGAAATATTTAATATCGGAAAAACTCAAGCAGCGGAAATTGTTAATTTTCGCTGTTCCCTCTCATAGGCGGACACCTCCAATAAGCGGACAAAATCGGCCAAACCGTGAGTGTCCGCTTATAGGAGGTCTCACTGTTTTTTTGTCAGACTAATAGTTTTCATTTTGAATTTTGCCTATTTTTTTCATTTTGTGTCCTTTAACTTAAAAACTACAGTAGAACCCCGATTATCCGTGCTCGGATTATCCGGGCTGCGGATTATCCGTGCTATGATTTCCCATCATCGAAATTGTGTTTTTGAAGTTCTATCGAAATAGCGTTACCGGAAATAACTCGACCAAAACCTTATCTAGAATTATATTTTTTGTTCTGTTATCTTTTTATACAATATACAATACAATACATACATATAAACTTAGTTTGAACTTATGGGATCTTTTTTTTCTGTTATATTTTGAGTATACAGTTGAACCTCTATAACTCGAACTCAAAGGGACAACCAAAACAGTTGGAGTTATGGAGAGTTCGAGTTATAGAAATTCGAATTAAAGGGGTGAAAATACATATAAAAAGTGCAGGGACCACTTAAAAGGTTCGAGTAATAGAGAGGTTCGAGTTATAGAGGTTCGAGTTAGAGAGGTTCGACTGTATATACATAATATGTATGTAACATGTAAAAAATGAATGATCGGATTATCCGTGCTTTTCACTTATCCGTGCCTCCTCCGGTCCCGTGGAGCACGGATAATCGGGGTTCTACTGTACTTATTTTTGAAAATAATCGTAATAACATAAAAAAGCAGAGATTAATAAATAGTCCTACAGTGTTAGATATACTTCCATTTTCTATGTATTTCTATATAATATGCAAAATAAACTGAATTATATATTTTTTTTTTAAGAAAACTTTCAAATGTCAAAAACAATATGTCAATTTATTTCTACAACTCAATTTACAATAACAGCCCTTAAACTCACATAACTCACTACTCAAATCGGCTTATTAACTTCGTATTAATAAGATATCTACAGCTTGTTATCTCTGACTGCCTCGTCCCGCGATGTCCGGCCGCCTATATATGGCCTTCGATCTTTGGCGAACTATCGATCCTTTTTTTGCGCTAGATGGTTCGCGTACAGGAACCAGCGTGAGTCGTAGAAAATGCAACTAAAACCTAGACTAATAATACAACCCACACTAAACATAAATAAATTCTAACTATAAAATTTAAATAACCAAAATTTGTAACAGTATAATAAACTTTATTGTAAATGAAATAAATTAATGTGAATAGCACTCCATGGACGTTCCAATGTTATGGTTATTTCTATACATCACGAAAAAAATACTCTGCCAATCTATGGGCACCTAAGCTCACACTAAGTACTTTAGTTATAGTGTACGTGTGAGCTAATATAACTAAAAACTGAAATATATTTTATGTAACTCCAGACTCAATTACCTTTCGTTTGATACCACACAAGCCATGTTTTGCCTTAAACTCTAATTTTTAAAATCTACCCCCACCCTTTTTTAAAAACTAAAATGTATTTTGTTTAACTCCAGACTCATTTATCTTTTGTTTGATATCATACACGCCATATTTTCACTTAAACTCTAATTTTTGACATCTACCCCCACCCTTTTTTTAAGTAACTTAAAATTCATTTTGTTTAACTCCAGACTTAATTACCTTTCGTTTGATATCACACACGCCATATTTTCACATAAACTCTCATTTTTGAAATCTACCCCCACCCTTTTATGTGACATGCGTTCGGTGGATTTCGTTCATTTTTTAATGGGACCACCACAGCCCAAGACTCAGCCTAGGTACCAAATTTCATTTAAATCGGACAAGCGGTTTTTAAGTTATGCGGGTTGGTCGTTACAGACAGACACACATACAGACAGACAGACAGACAGACAGCAAGACAAAAAAGTTTCAAAATCATCTGAAACGCAAAGATATATAAAAAATTTTGAAATCGGAGCAACTTTTTTTTTCTCGAAAAAATTAGGATCACCATAGCTCACACTACTATAGTATAGTAGTAGTGTGAGCTAATACTCTGCCAATCTATGGGCACCTAAGCTCACACTAAGTACTTTAGTTATAGTGTACGTGTGAGCTAATATAACTAAAAACTGAAATATATTTTATGCAACTCCAGACTCAATTAACTTTCGTTTGATACCACACAAGCCATGTTTTGCCTTAAACTCTAATTTCTAAAATCTACCCCCACCCTTTTTAAAAAACTAAAATGTATTTTGTTTAACTCCAGACTCATTTACCTTTTGTTTGATATCATACACGCCATATTTTCACTTAAACTTTAATTTTTGACATCTACCCCCACCCTTTTTTTTAAAAATAACTTAAAATTCATTTTGTTTAACTCCAGACTTAATTACCTTTCGTTTGATATCACACACGCCATATTTTCACATAAACTCTCATTTTTGA
Source organism: Aspidapion aeneum (assembly GCA_963576565.1). Classification (NCBI taxonomy): domain Eukaryota; kingdom Metazoa; phylum Arthropoda; class Insecta; order Coleoptera; family Brentidae; genus Aspidapion; species Aspidapion aeneum. The sequence continues at coordinate 36,996,674 of OY755047.1, read as the reverse complement.
AATCTACCCCCACCCTTTTATGTGACATGCGTTCGGTGGATTTCGTTCATTTTTTAATGGGACCACCACGGCCCAAGACTCAGCCTAGGTATCAAATTTCATTTAAATCGGACAAGCGGTTTTTGAGTTATGCGGGTTGGTCGTTACAGACAGACAGACAGACAGACATACAGACAGACAGACAGACAGACAGACAGACAGACAGACAGACAGACAGACAGACAGACAGCAAGACAAAAAAGTTTCAAAATCATCTGAAACGCAAAGATATATAAAAATTTTTGAAATCGGAGCAACTTTTTTTTTCTCGAAAAAATTAGGATCACCATAGCTCACACTACTATAGTATAGTAGTAGTGTGAGCTAATACGTGTTTTTATAGGTTTTATTTAATTTATGAAAAACGAAGCAATCTAGAGAACAATGTTAATGACACTTTTTGCTGAAAATAAAAATTTATTTTAATTGATGTATTACAGGTTGGTGTTATAGCTAATGTTAATACTCACGGAACGTCGGCATATTGAGGTTGTTTTTTAAAAACTTTTTATTCATTTTATTCATTTAAAAAAAAACCAAGCTTTCCATAAAAAAAAACGCAGAAGACAATAACATTTTCTTTTAAACAGTGTACAACCTGTTATGGTTAGGTTTACATATAAATATCCAAAGGAGTCCAAAATTCGGGGTAATTATTTTGCAATTTGGATTTTTTTTTGATCCTACTCTTTATAGATATTTTTAAAAACATATTTTCAAGGTAAACGTTAAATAATAATATTTAATAAAGGTTTGTTTGTGAGCGATTTTGTTTCATTTTTAAGATTGTCCTCCGTCCAGTCATGTGACCAACAGATCACCAACATGTAAAAGCGACGTCGATTGCCGTGGTGCCAAATGTTGTACAAATATTTTTGGAACTAAGTCGTGCTTGCAATCGCACGAAAGCAAATACAATAAAAAGAACAACGGATACAAAGACAAATATAATGGATACAAAGAAAAATCTAACAGATATAAAGACAAATACAGTGGATACAAGGACAAGTGCGACAATAATATGAACGGTAAGCAGAATAATGGTATATATCGATTGGCCTCGATCGATTTTTGATCAATTTTGATATAATAATATGATAAAACCAAGCTAAGTTTAATTGATAGATTCGAAATTCAATATATAATAATAGGATTTTTGAATGCGGCATAATACTTATCAAAGGATTCTGTCTGTGGAGAAAGGTTTAGAATAATAGGCTAAAACCTATTTTGTAAGGAAGAATGTACTTTTCGTTTCGGAAGGAATAAGGATTAAGACCGAATTTAAGCAAGTTGAAGCATTCTAGTCCACTTATATTATCAGAGTGTTATATAAAATCTAATGCTCTTTTTTAATTTTTACCTTCTTAGCCCGCGTAGCAATGGCTAGAGAAGGTATTATTTTCGAGGAATTTTTTTTTGAGATAACGCAAAAAATGTGTTATTTGGATGTATTTTGACCTATCCAAGCAATATCGTCGTGATGTCTGTCTGTGTGTGTGTATATTATTTCTGTCCATAACACGATAGCTCCTAAACCGCTGAACCGATTTTCATAAAATGTTTAGGTAAAATAGGGTTCGACACTCTTACGAGCTGATTAGATTTTGGTCAAAATCCATTAAGGCTAATGACAGTTTTTTGACAATTAAAAACTTTAAAAAATGCTAACTTTTTTACGGAGCATCGTATCAATACACTGTTTTCGGAATATAGTAGACTATATTTTGCTCAATAATTCGTGTTATAACCAAAAACTTCGTAGGAGCTTTAGTTTAGGATATTTACAAAAAACTGTTTTCAAGGCAAATATATTATCATGGCTTCACTTAAAGTGTGATAATAGGCTAGCTAGGAAGGTGTCAGATCCGTCATGGATATACTGATACTTGTTGTTTAAAATTTATGAATGCTTGGATTGTCTTTGGGAATATTCTCTCTCCCCCCTTGAGCGTTACGTACGCTCAAGGGGGGAGAGGGTCTAGTTACACTTAATGTTTTTTTAATGTTTTTTCTTGACACTACATTACATAGGGTGGAGGGGGTGTCGAAAATTCTGAATTATTGCGTTACGTAATTTGGTTAAATATTCCCTTTATTGTTTCCATCTTTAACAACATGGAAAGGATAAATAAGATTATAGAATGACTTTCCGATGATGCGATATGCTTCAATTTTTAATATGTAAGAGGATATTTACAAATGGTTTAAGGAATATACAACTTGCATTTGTTGCATTTCATCTTTAACTTAAATTAAGGAGACTTTGAAGAACAGAAGATTTTGAAGAACAGAAGATGGAAAGACTTCTATTAATAAGAGTGGGCAAACTGACAGTTGCCTCTGACCCTTTTGCTTCAACACCCAATAATGATATTGAAGTAAATTATTGCCGTTTTTAATATTTAGCATGATAGGAAGGTATAAAGTAGAAGGATAAGATTATGTCTTAAATTTCCGCTGATCTGATGCTTCAATTTTTAATATCAAAACAAAAATAAAACAAATTTACAAAGGGTCGAGTCGAGAGAGTTCCCTTCATGTTTAACTTACATTAAGAATATAAATCAAGATTTGCAAGAGCAGAAGATGGAAAGACATATCATGAAAAGCTAGTTCCCGCGAATCTAACGTTTGGCTCTGAATATAAAACAAATCAAGAAAGAGCAGAAAATCATGATCTAATTTCCAATAATGATATTGAAGTAATGATTAGCATGATAAGTAGAGTCGGTAAAGGATGAGATTAATTTTATTATTAAATTTTGTAACAGAATATATATGAGTGAGTAAGGGCCTCCGATATGAGCTAATTTACCTCTTTTGAAAAAACGAAGTTCAGAAGGTAATTATGGAAGAATATATTACGAATCTGGTGACTGTCTCTAATTATGTAAATAACGTAATATGGGATGATTGTTAGCTGTACATTTTTTGCTTCCATTTCTACTACTGGACCAACTCAAGAAAAGTTTAAAGTACATAAGTACAGCGGCGTAGCGTGCCCGAAAGGGCGGGGGGGGGGGTGGGGCGACAGCTAAAAAGGGCGCCTCTGAAAACTGATGAAAAATCTTGTGGCAAAAAAAAAACAAAAAGGTCAAAAAGGCGCCTCTCACAAATCTTGCGACCAAAAAAAAAAAAAGTCTTCATGTCGTTAGTTTCCTTTGGCACCAACTCAATTGGCCATTACCGGCCCGACTTAATAAAGCTGAGGGCGCTTCGGCCACCTATGGGGCGCCACTACCATCGGGGCGGGGGGGGCGACGAACCCCCCGCGCCCCCCCACGCTACGCCGCTGCATAAGTATACATTAAATGTGGAAGTTTAAATAATAATAAAGAATCCATATTGAGGTGCTAAAATTTAAATTTTGTTTTCAGATGAACCGGTTGGATATTGGAAAAATTAAATGGACCCGATATATTTATTGTGACTACTCGATAATTTTTATGAAAACAGACAGGTTCCCAATATTTTTTGTTTTGTTTTCTTTGGTATGCATATAGGCCTGTATTTAAACTTAGTACTGTTTAGATCAGTAAGTCTTGATTGCGTTTTGGAAAATAACCACCAATGTTACCTATAAAATTGATTTATATTTTGAAATTAACGAGTTGTATTGTTTAACTAAAACGTATTTTATTTATTACAAAATATCTTTAAAAACAAATTGAGCTTTTATAATTTTCCCAAAAAACAAGCTTACTAGTACAAAAATACTATTCGGAGTAGTTGTTTGTGTTGGTTTCACAAAACTTATGCTCTACACGGTGCTATCGCCTACATTCACCTGAGGATGGCCCAAAAGGTCGAAACCGGTCCGGTCGTGGATTGGCATGGATCACTTGTTCCTGATTGTCAGGACGTGTTCCAGACGGGGATCACTCGTATCGTTGTGATCGACGTTGGAGATAGTGAAAACCAAAAAGTTTTAACAAGTTCCCAACGAAAGCATCAAGCCATCAGTATAATTCAATGCCGGTAGGGGTATTTTCCCTCGGAGTAGTTGTTTCTGTTGGTTTCACAAAACTATGGTTTCGTATTGTTATAAGGCACTGTTGTGTTTAAATTAAAGACCTTTTCCAGCGATGGACCCTTCGGTTATTAGTTCCCTTCATCTAAATGCGAGAATCAAACAGAGAGCATTAATCCCTGCTCTGCAGGTAGGCTGTTTGGTTAAAAGAACAATGAACATACATGATTTTTTGCCGTTTCTTTGTTAAGCGCTTTCTGTTTGATTCTCGCATTTAAACGAAGAGAACTAATAAGGAATAACCGAACTGTCCACCGCGGTGGACCGCTTGAAAAGGTCTATAGTGTATAACAACGAAAACGGAATAGAACCGTTTTGGGTATAAAACGTAATATTGTGAAAAAAAACTCGGACACGTCAATTTTGAATTAAAGGCAAAATCTGTCAATTGGTTTCTGAGATGTAAAAAAGTTTTAGCATTTTTTTATGAAAAAAAAATAATAAAAAAAACCGAGACACGTCAATTTTATTTCGCCCCAAAGAACAATTAACAGAAAGATTTTATTTATTAGGACACTCGCCTTGGCAGGGGTGAGTTTAACCCCTAAAATCTACATAGGGAAAGTGGTTTTTTTTAAACTTCGTATTATAACCCCGCAATTATTTATTTTTTATATACATCCATTGGTTTTAGAGATATTTGCAGCTAAACTGCCATAAGTGTTCAATTTGACTGCAAATGTCTTAAAAATCGACAGATTTTCAAAATAAATACGTATTTGTAAAAAGAACTTTAAAACAAGGCATCACTTGACTGTCCTTCCCTATTTGAAAAAGGGCCACAAATCACCTCTCGAAGGGGGTGCGTTTTCCGAAAATGTTGATCACGCCAGAAAGTGTCCCTCTTTATACCCCATATTATGTTTTATATTTTATATATTTAAATTACCTTCAAACCATTTTGAAAATTTTGGGCATACTTTGGTTTGTAGAGTTTATTAGTATATTTATGAAAAAGGCGTTTATTTTGCCAAAAGTAAACTACTCAGATAACTAGTGTGTTGGTAATCAGTAAGTACTGCGACGTACTGAGCTTTATATAGGCTGCAAATTTCAAAAAAGCAATTATGTTAAGAGAATTGTTTGTCTTAATATTGTGGGAGAGCAATTTTCCATTTTATTTAGCAACAGTATAAATCAAGAAAAACAAGGTATTTCTGACAAAATTAAATAAACTTCTGACTGTAGCAAATTAAGACCTATAGACCATATCTGGCAAAAAATGGAATAAATAATAGCAGCAAAAAAACTGTTGGAAAAGGAATGACATATAGTGCAACTAACAAGAAAAAAAAATTAACTCGATCCGGGTTGTTAGGGTAAAATGGGTTGAACTATTAGAAGTGGATAATGGTTTAAAAGTTATAGCAACTTTTTTATCAACAATTTTTTACATAACCCTAAATTCGAGTAAAATAGAAAACTGTATTTTGTTTTTGATCTTATCTCCCATAATTTAACACTTTGGATTTTACGGATAATTATTTATAAAAAGAAATTATGTATTCATAGGGTCGTCCGTTAAATTAAAATGAAAACGCACAAACAAAGGCACCACTAACCTGGTTTTTTTCTGGAGTCAGTTTCGCGGATCTCCTCTTGGTCAGTTCTCTTCGTAGATATCACCAAAATCAAGTCTTTAGAGGCGACACTTCTTTAGTTGGAAAATAGGAAAAAAATCACGATGTTAAAAAAATTGAGCTGGCATTAACATGCAATTTTTGTTATCTCTGTGCGTGGTGTTCGCAGATGTCGTCAGGCACTCTGTGAGTGTCTGCGCGCGAAATTTGAAATATAAATTAATTTTGATTGAAACAAAAATAATTCATTTGCAAAAATGTGATGTCGCGTTAACATTTTTATAACTTCTGCGTTCAACTTTTTTCGGTAGGAGATCTACTCGAGTCTACTTAAAAACCATTATCCATTAAATTCACCCTAATAACTAGGATCAGCCTAATTAATTATTCCCGTTAGCTGCGCTCAGTGGCGTCTCGTGAAGTATACCACAGTGTATGCGCGACCAAAAATTGGGTTCGGTGACAAAAAAAAACCTTTTATAAAAAAAGGGCCGATTGTTTTGCGGTTTGTCGAAACTAATCCAAATGGAAAAAAACAGTACATATACCTATTTATCGCTGTGGCCCAGGGGTGGCAAACCCGTGGCAAGCGTGCGACAGTGTAGCACGCTGGACCCCTCAGACTAGCACCCCAGATTTTTCACAATTTAAGAAAAAATTACAATGTGAATAAACCAAACCCAAAAGTTACACTAAACAAACTTAACTAAAATATTGAGATACAAAAATCACATAAAAAAATCCCTTAATTTGCTTGATTTCGTTTTTTTTTATTTTTTGGTAAAACGCGAGGTTTTTAATTTTTTTACTGAACCTAGAGTAGATTTTATTTTTGTAAATAAAGTAGTGAATAATATCGATAAAGGTTATAAGGGAAGTTACTCCCCAAGAGTAATTAGTAAATTGTAAACTAACTTATGGTACTATATTTTGGCACGTTGTTGTTTTCATTGCCTGAATCAAAAAGCCTTTAACTCTCCAAAGAAAAAAAATCACCCCCGCCCCAAAAATAAATTTCGACGGCCTTGGCTCCAACAAAAATAAGAGGCACGCACAAAATTTTTGTCAAAAGTGGCACAGCTTACAAAAAGGTTTGTCACCTCAGCGTACCCCACTAAAACTAGTTGTATAGGTATACGAATTCTCTAAATTGTATAGGTATAAGTAATTAAATAGTCTTTAGTAAAAATAATTAAAGTATCTAATTACCTACTAGTCAAGTGCTAAAGTCACTTTAAGTATATGGTAAACAATTAAAAAAGCAGTTATTAAATAAAAATATTCCTACAAGATTAGTATTCAACAATTTTTCGTGGCTAAGCGGGATAGAAAAATTTTGTTTCTCTGATATTTTTCCGGGGGCCCAGACATAAAACGTCACGAAGGCTGCAAAAGTGCAATATACATTGGCCCTACCTGAGGGACAAATATTTTTTGTGTCATCTGCCTGCCTTTTGTTTTTACTGTGGTAGTTTTTTTGTATTTGGTAGATGCCGCGAGTTGTGTGAAAAGCACACGCTATCGCAGGCATTATTTTTCATTTCTCTTACCAATATCGTAAGATGAGAATTATATACCGTCTCTATAGCTTTACAAAAGTGTCAAATTGACCATGCAGTGTTCTGTACGGACGAAACAGTTAACTGTCAACACTTGGACCCCCGTGGGTGTACTCACGGAAAAATACAAGAGAAACAAAATCTTTCTATATCCGCTTAGCCACAAGAAATTGTTGTTTTCTTTATTCACGGGTACTAAACTTTACTTTTTGTTTCAATCAAAATAAAAAGTTTGTAAATAAATTACTGATCCCCCCAGAATACATGAATACTATTATAATGAACAAGTAATCAGCTGAAAACTAAAAAGGATAGGATTGATTTAATGTGTGTATCCAAAAAGCGCACGGATTTGTTTACTAAACCTAGAGTAGAGATTCTGTTTTTGTAAATAAAGTAGTGAATAACATTTTTTTAAATTTTAATTATAACCTTGGAAAACAATATATTGCTCCAAACAAGGGTGTCGATAATGGGGGGTTTATAAAGGTAGTTACCCCCCAAGAGTAATTAGTAAACTGTAAACTAACTTATCGTACTATATTACGGCATGTTTTTTTTCATTTCCTGAATCAAAAAGCCTACAAGAAATCAAAAAGCCTCCAACAAAAATAAAAGGCACACACAAAACTTGTGAACTCAAAAGTAGCACAGCTTACAAAAAGGTTGGTCACATCTGCGTAGCCCCTAAAACTATATAGTTGTATAGGTATACTTAATTAGATAGTCTTTAGTAAAAATAATGAAATTATCTAATTACCTACTAGTCAAGTGCAAGTCAAAGTCACACATATATAGTAAAAAATTAAAAAAGCAGTTATTAAATAAAAGTATTCCTACAAGATAAGTATTTTAATAAAAAGTCCATAAGGAGGTGTTTAAGCATAACAAATGCATTCAAAATTTTTAATCGAAGTTAGGTAATATTTAACTCAAAATTGATAAACAAAATGCCGAAAACAACATTGAATCAAAATAAAAACTTTGTAAATAAATTACTGAGCCCTCCAGAATACACGAATACTGTTATAATGAACAAGTAATCAGCTGAAAAGTAAAAAGGATAGGATTGATTTAATATCGGTCAATTAAATTTAAAATGGAAAGGTTTCCATATTGGAAAAAAAACGCTGGAGGAGCTCAATTTATGTACTTGGTACGATTAGTACCTGTGTTGGGTTTGAGCTCTAGTTAACTATGGGGTGGTTTTTAAATTTTATAAATCTATTCAAAATATAAACATTTACTTTGATTTAATTCAACGTTTTGTCATCGGTTCTTAGTTTTTTGGTATTATTTTAAGAAATTGCATTATTTTTTAGCTAAAACTAAAAAAAGGCAAAGTTAAAAAATAAAATTCTTAACAAATAAATCAAATAATTCGCAAAATTTTAAAAGATAGTTACGTCTGTAGGTATGACAACAAACTAGAGGTGTTGAAAAAGTAACTATTCGTTACTTGAATACTCGTTACTCGACAAATAACGGAGTAACGAATACCGATCCGAAAATTAAATGATTACTTTCGTTACTTTGATTCCTTCGATTATTTTAGTATTCAGTAATCACTCGAAAGTCGGTAATTAAAAATCAGTTAGTAACTATGATAACTTAAGTACCTAACGCATTTAAATTGTATTTGTACAAGGTAACAATAAGAAAAAGTAGGACGTGACAATCTGGCAATGTTGTTTGTTTGAACGCTTGCAGCTGCTTGCTCGGCCTCGGCTGTCTGTTATCGGTTTGCAATTTTACCTCACGCATACCTCTAGTACAGGGTGTCTCATTATATTTTTTCCCACCCTTTTAGACCATTAATAATTGATGAGGAATATAAAAGAAATTGTGTTCGAATTCGCGAAATTTTTACTTTTAAATTGCTTCTTGACTTTATTCCTGATACTTACCGTATTTGACAGGCACTCAAATTTATAGTTTTTGTAAATTGGATGCTCCTTATTTTATTTAGTTAATAGATTAGGCTTGGAATATACTTTCCAAAAATACCCCATATGTCGCAGTGTTAATAAATAAACTCTATATCATAAGTTTTGAGATAACTTTTTGACAGTTATCATCTGTTTATATATAGTTTCTGAAATATTAGCGATACATTTTTAAATGATAAAAAAATAACATTACCACTTTTGTGTTAATTTCAGTGTCCTTATTTCGAACTATGTTAGTCCCCATGTATAAACAGTGACAATAACAACTAATTTTTTTTAAATGACGCTCAAAATGGCAACCGGTAACGACAACAAAGTTGTGTCATTGTCACTGTTGATACATGGGGACTAACATAATTTGGAATAAGGATACTAAAATTAACACAAGAGCGGTACTGTTATAATTGTTAATATCTCAGAAACTATGGCTCTAAACTACGGCATATCGGGTATTTTTGGAAAATATGTTCCAAGCCTAATCTATTAATTAAATAATATAAGGAGCATCCAATTTACAAAAACTATAAATTTAAGCGCCTGTCAAATATGGTAAGCATCAGGAATAAAGTCAAGATGCAATTTAAAAGTAAAAATTGCGCGAATTCGAAGACAATTTCTTGTATATTCCTATATCAATTATTAATGGTCTAAAAGGGTGGTAAAAAATATAATGAGACACCCTGTACACAGAACGGTTCCTACGTAATTCCTACCTTTAATTTTTTAATTTTAGTTCACATTTTGAAAATTTTAATTGAATATTTCTATAATATCAACAACAAAAATATACCTGGAAGTAAATGATCTTCGAATTAACGATAGTCCGAGAATGTTGCACTAATTGTATGATTGAATTGAATACAGTTACAGTAATCAAAGTAAGGATATAACGAATATATATAAATGATGTCGAGTAACAATTAGAAACGAGTATTCAAAAGTAACGAATATTCAAATTATTAAATTTTAAAACAAATTTGCATTTTGGAACTTGGACAAAGCCACGGACTTCAAAGTTAGAAGTCTGTGGACAAAGCCATTATCTTGTGTTTCCGAAATCCCCATGTAATACTTTTATCTGAGACACTCTGTATTCTTTGCGCTCCTGTGCATATAACTATTATAGGATTCTTATTTAATGTTTTCAGTCGTTTTTAGGCAAAGATCTAGCGGTAAAAAAAATAAAATACCTCGTCTTATTGTACTAATAATACGAAGTGATTTTTAAATCATCTTTATGTATCATAAACTCGTTTTAAAATCAATTAAGCTTGAACAACCTAAGCAGAACTGTTCCTTTTAGTTAAATCAGAGTCTTAGGTACATCAAGCAGTTTGTTTATTTTTAAAAATAATTTATATAAAAATGGGTAAGTAAAATTTGTTAGGTGATCCGTGTAAAAACATTGATTGATTTGGAGGCTTTCATGTTTTTTGTATGTATTTTATGATTGTGTGTTGTCAGTATAATAAAAATTAAAGTATTGACAGTTAATTTAATTGAATTGAATCATTTTAAATTATTAAATTAAATAATGTTATTTCTAATCTTATTTTCTGTATGTATAAACCCATGATCAAAATATACCATTTTTAGGAAATTTCAAGATTGTGTGTGTAGCTGTTTTGCTGGCTTGTTTGATAGTCATAGCTACGGCAGCTCAAAGCGGTAAGTACAAAAAAATCAAAAATATAAGTCCAAGAATTTTTAAAATTTTAAATAAAAGTTAAGCTTGGCCTTAGACCACACAAAACGTTTTTACAGTTTTAATATATAGCTTAAATAATATTCCTCACTGTTGAAGTTTTAAATTATATTATATCCTGGGAATCCGTCAATAATAACTTTTCTTTTTAGTTTGTAACTTTTCAGTTTATTCAACCATCATCAGCTATATTCATTCATAATTCATATAATTTTTTTTTAAACAAAACAATTTATATTGATGGGCATGAAGTTAGCAAAGCACCCATCGCAAATCGAATCGCGACTAGGTGGATAATTTGCCGTTAATTAGTTGTGGAAAAATTAATTTTGGTTGCTTCGGTAACTTCATATGAAGTTAGCGAAGCACCATCGTCAAAAATGACTTTAGACAGGACCACAGCCTTCGTAAACTAACGAGCCACGAACCAGAAGAAACGGCAACACAGCATGGAGGCCGGTCATTTTCGTCCACGTGCGTCGCCCACCTCGCTAGTTACTGGCCGTTTCCACGCAGATAATGTTTTTTTTTTAACTTTTAGTATATTTCAAATCGCGTTTCCAAATAAAAAAACTGTTCTGGTTTTAGTGAGATGTGTGGTGAACTTAAAATTATATTACCTACTTAATAAAAGCGGTGTAAAAAATACCTTTTGTACACCGGTAATAAGTGAGGTTAGATGTTTGTTTTTGTTTGGAATTTTTGGTCTATTTTTTCTTTTTAAAATTTTAAACATGTCGCGAAAGTGTTGTGTACCCGGTTGCAAAAGTAATGATGCATCTATGATTAATGGAAAGGGTCACGAAACAACTTTTAGCTTCCCAAAAGAAAATGATCTAAAAAATGCTTGGCTTCAGGCCATACACAGAGAAGATTATGTTGTGACTGCATCTTCAGTGGTTTGTTGGAAACATTTTGACATAAGTGACGTTGTTAGAACCGAGATAATTAGGGATAAAGAGGGAGTACAAAAGGAGGTGGCACTAACATTCCCTAAGTCAAACAATGGGGCAATACCTCGGCAATTTGAATCTCAACCCGAGTATATGTCAAACCCCAAACCTCCAGTAAGAAAAAATCCTGACGACAGGTGAAAAAAAATTGAAGAAAAGGAGGGTATGGTACAACATCAATCAAAATCCACAGAGGAACTAAGCCAATCCGCATAAGAAGAGGTGTCAGAGGTGACACAATATTCCCTAAATTATTTAAGCAGGCCCTAGAAGATGTTTTTAAAAGCTTAGATTGGGAAGAAATAGGCATCAAAGTAAACTTCTGTAACCACCAAGATATGCTGATAATATCAATCAATCTAAAAGAAAATAGAACAAGTAGAGGAATATGGGACAAATTATTAAACTGAAACAAGAAAAGCAAACAGCAATGAATCATGAGACAAGTAACTAAATTAAGCTACATATTAAGAAATAAAAAATATCCTCGGTACCTCAAAACGGAAGTGTATAACCAATGTATCCTTCCTGTACTTACCTATGAATCCCAGACCTGGACACTTACAAAATCAAACATGGATAAGGTAACAAAAGCCCAAAGATCAATGGAAAGACAAATGTTACATGTAAAGCTAACAGATAGAAAAACGAATGAATTGATAAGAAATAAAACAAAAGTAAGGGATGTCAGAGCAGAAGTAGCAAAATTAAAATGGAAATATGCTGGTCATATTATCAGACAGAAAGACGATTGATGGAACAAATGTATTGTAAACTGGAGAACTTGGCCAAAGATGGATTGACGAAGCCTAAATGGAATAGATAGATAGAAAAAAGGGTAAGTTCATTTAAAGTTGAATTAACATGTTACCACTTTCATAGTTCTGTAAAGTAAGCAGTCAGACATAAGAAACTATCCCACAAACATCCTGTTGTTCAAACTTGACAGTAATAACTTAGCAGTAAGAAAGGAACCACTTTTATTTCTTACTGCTCACTTCATACTGCTTACTTCACGGTAATATGAATCAAACTTTAGGGTTGTTCTTCCAAATTGTTTAAAAGTAATTTCTCTTCTATCTGTTTATTCTGGTTTTGTTACATATTTTTTAACATGATTAATGGCCACTGATATTTATTTCCAAATGTTTTGTTTGTTTTAAAAATTAAATGTAACATGCCTAAACACAGTTTATTAGCTTTTACAAAAAAAAATTCAAAATCGCCAAACTACAATCAAAACAAATAGCAGATGTTTATACCTCCCCATGTATATATCGGCCCACCAGCCGGCCAATTTGCGATGTTTCCTTTTCTGGTTCGTGGCTCGTTAGTTTACGAAGACTGCGACAGGACCTATCGAAATCGAATATGGTGGATAATTTACCGCTAATTAGTTGTGGATAAGTGTGTGAAGTGGGTTTAGACATCCCTATCGAAATCTAAGATAGTGTATATAGGTTGCCTCTTATTAACTTCATATGAAGTTAGCGAAGCACCCAAAAAAACACTCAAAAATAAATGCGACAAAATTAATTTTTCCACAACTAATTAACGACTAATTAACGGTAAATTAGTCACCAAGACGTAGTCGATTTGTAACAAGGGTGCAACAAAATATGAAGTTAGCGAAGCAACCAAAAAAAGACACAAGGAGAAGCGACAAAATCAAGTTACTTACAACTAATTAACGCCTAATAAGAGGCAAGCTATACACTATCTTAGATTTCGATAGGCGATATCTAAAGCCATTTTCACCATTTCATATGAAGTTAGTAAAGCACCCAAAAAACACTCAAAAATAAACGCGAGAAAAATTAATTTTTTTACAACTATTTAACGACTAATTAGCGGCAAATTGTCCACCATATTCGATTTCGATAGGTCATGTCTAAAGCCAATTTTTTACAAGGGTGCTTCGCTAACTTCATATTAAGTTAGCGAAGCACTCAAAAAAACGGTCAAAAAGAAGAGCGACAAAATTAATTTCTCCACAACTAATTAACGGCAAATTATCTGCCTAGTCGCGATTCGATTTGCGATGAGTGACAACATATGAAGTTAGCAAAGCACCCAGAAAAAAAGGTAAAACATAAGAGCGACAAAATTAATTTTTCCACAACTAATTAACGGCCAATTAACGGCAAATTATCCAACTAGTGAATGAACCCGATTCGATTTGCGATGGGTCTAACTTCATGCTCATGCTATATTGTATATGTAATCAGTGGCGCACCCAGGAATGTGTCTTGGGGGGGGCCCCGACAGCTACAAAGCGCACCCTCAAAAAAGTGGCGGCCAAAAAAAAATGCACCAACCAACACCCACCCAACCGAACCGAACCGAACCGCGCCGTAGAATTTTGAACCGCACCGTCTCCAAAAAAAAAAAAAAGGTCGTCATGTCTTTGTCATGTCTTTTCGCAACTACGCCACAGCTTGGGCTTGGGAGGGGCCCGAAGCCTCCTGATGTCAAATTTTAAGGTATTTTTCATGTTTTATCATCAAATATGTGGAAAATATATTAAAAATCTAAGCCTTGGGGGGGGCCCGGGCCCCGGGGCCCCCCCCCTGGGTGCGCCCTTGATGTAATACTATTTATGTAAGTATCATAAATTAATGTTTTCACAAAAAAATTATTATTATATAAATTTTAAATGTAGAACTTTCTATTTTAGAATATGTCTGATGATGGTTGAATAAACTTAAACGTCACTAACTAAAAAAATAGATTTTTATTGGCCGATTCCCAGGATCTAAAATAATTTATTTATAGCTGTTAACCCGATAATATACACCCTTAATTTGGATTACATTTTACCACTTTCTTCTTTTCATTGAAATAAACAAAGACAAAAAACTGGCAAAAGAGACCCTGTATAGATCTGTTTACAGGATTTTTTTGTCAAAATTGGTTACGAGTTTTCTTTTTATTTTATTATTTTGAAGTCTGTGGATTTCTATTCTATTTTTTTTTATTTGTTCTAATTCTTTGTTTAACACCCCAGATACCGGGAGTGACGCCGCAGAAAAAATATTTCTCTTGACTTTACCTGTGTATGCATTTTTAGATTATTTTTGCAACTTACCTTGACCAAAAAGCACGATTTTGAGTGGAATTAAAATTTGCATAAATAATATGTAAACTTACATAATTATGCAATGCAATAATAAATCGTACTGCTAAAATCCGAAGGTGAATTATTTTATATTAAAATAAATAGGTTTTTATTTACTAAATAAATGGATCCATGACTGATCTAATACCTTCCTAGCTAGCCTATTAGCACACTTTAAGTGAACCCAAGATATATCAGCCTTGAAAACATTTTTTAGAAATATCTTAGAAACTAAAGCTCCTACAAAGTTTTTGGTTATAACACAAATTATTGAGCAAAATGGTCCGTTAAGTTACCATTTTTTAAAAAAATTGACCGAACCAAAATCTAATCAGCTCGTTAGAGTGTCGAACACTATTTTACCTGAAAATTTTATGAAAATCGGTTCAGCGGTTTAGGAGCTATTGTTTTACGGACAGAAATACACATACGCACACACAACACAAACAGAGATCACCCAAATAACACATGTTCGGCATAATATCTCAATTTTTTTAAAAATATATGATAACTTTTTAACGGAGCATCGCATCAATATGCGGTTTCGGGATAAAACGTCGTAGAACCTTTCGTTTCTGAGATATTGGAGTGTGCTAATGGGCTAGGAAGGTATCAGATCCGTCATGGATTCCTAGTCCGCGTAGCAATGGCTAGAAAAGGTATTATTTTCGACGAAAAATTTTTTTTTAGATAACGCCGAAAATGTGTTATTTGGGTGTATTTTGACCTATCTTAGCAATATCGTCGTGGTGTCTGTCTGTGTGTATATTATTTCTGTCCGTAACACGATAGCTCCTAAAGCGCTAAACCGATTTTCATAAAATTTTTAGGTAAAATAGTGTTCGACACTCTAATGAGCTGATATAGATTTTGGTCAAAATCCATTAACGCTAATGACAGTTTTTTGACAAATAATGTTTTTTAAAATGCTAACTTTTTAACGGAGCATCTTATCAATATACGGTTTTCGGAATAAAGTAGACAATTTGTTCAATAATTTGTGATATAAGCAAAAACTTCGTAAGGCTGATATATCATGGCTTCACTTGAATGTGCTAATAGGCTAGCTAGGAAGGTATCAGATCTGTCATGGATCCATTTATTCCTGAAGTTGTTATTTCTACAATCACTATCCTGATTTTTATATCAGTACCGTTTTTCTGATCACTTTGTCGCACCGTATATGTTATAATGTCAAGAAACAAAGCCAGCGTGACGGATATACGACGTGCCGGTTATGCATATTTTTGTTTTTGTCATAGTTGGCCATGTTACAATCTATACAGGGTGTATAAATAAAAGTAACTACAGGGGGATTTTAGATTTTGACAGTAAGAGTAACAATTTCAGTTAAATGAGAAAAAATTTGCGCCATTCAAAGCCTAATCAGATGCTGTATTGAAATTACAAATATCTACAGGTGTTTTCAAAATATCGAGCAAAAACTAAGAGATGTATGTATTTCGAAAAATTGAATTATCTCCGACATCTTAATAAAATAAATAATAATAAATTTAAACGAAATTGGTAGTTATGTATTAGCAACTACAGCCAATCGAATGACGTCAACGAATTTCTTCTAGTCGTTCAAGGACACTTAAACAGATTTTAGATTCGGCTTTAGCGGCGAAAAATTGGCATCCAAGACCCAGAAAAAAAAGAATTGTGAGATAATTTATAATATATTTTTTTTAAAGATTGTCCAATGTCCACTAAAGTGACGGCATGCAGTCCGAAATGTAAAAGCGAAGTAGATTGTCACGGACAAAAATGTTGCAAAAACATATGCGGCACCTTATCATGTTTGCCCCATCATTTGGATGAAAAAGCTGGAGGAGGATATAAAAATCAGAGTAAGTTTAGAACTCCATTTCATTTTAGGTGCGCATTTTTGCACATTGGATTTTTCATAACTCTAGAGAGTTAAAGAGTTCTGTTTTTAAGTTCTAACTTGGATAAAAATATTACATAACTTTTTTCTGCTGTTTAACTTTTACAACGGCGGTCATCTTGAATTTTAACATGGCGGTAACTTATTCTTAAATTCAATTTAAAACTCTATCGAAAGATTTATCAAAATCGGTTAAGACATAAAAATTATATTGCAGTTTCTGTAATAACCATTTATATAGTGAAAAGGCATTGTCGGTTCTAAAGTGGCAAAATATAGTTATAAATTCTTTAAAAAAGAGAGATGATATTTTCATATATCTATGTGAAATCAAGAC
This sequence comes from Aspidapion aeneum, assembly GCA_963576565.1. Lineage (NCBI taxonomy): Eukaryota > Metazoa > Arthropoda > Insecta > Coleoptera > Brentidae > Aspidapion > Aspidapion aeneum. Next base: position 36,979,510 of record OY755047.1, on the reverse strand, counting down.
CTTCCAAGATATTCCGCTATACTTTTTCTTTACATAAAAAGCGTATTTTTTATTTTTGTGATTTGTGACATTGCTGTCACAAGTACATAACTCAAGTACTTGAGTACGAAGTACATAGAGATTCTTAAAATTAATTAAAGTTACATTTTAGCTCACACTACTACTATACTAGAGTAGTGTGCTATGGTGATCCTAATTTTTTCGAGAAAAAAAAAGTTGCTCCGATTTCAAAAATTTTTATATATCTTTGCGTTTTAGATGATTTTGAAACATTTTTGTCTTGCTGTCTGTCTGTCTGTCTGTCTGTATGTCTGTCTGTAACGACCAACCCGCATAACTCAAAAATCGCTGGTCCGATTTTAATGAAATTTGGTACCTAGGCTGAGTCTTGGGCCGTGGTGGTCCCATTAAAAAATGAACGAAATCAACCGAACGCAAGTCACATAAAAGGGTGGGGGTAGATTTCAAAAATGAGAGTTTATTTAAAAATATGGCGTGTGTGATATCAAACGAAAGGTAATTAAGTCTGGAGTTAAACAAAATGAATTTTAAGTTATTTAAAAAAAAGGGTGGGGGTAGATGTCAAAAATTAGAGTTTAAGTGAAAATATGGCGTGTATGATATCAAACAAAAGGTAAATGAGTCTGGAGTTAAACAAAATACATTTTAGTTTTTAAAACAGGGTGGGGGTAGATTTTAAAAATTAGAGTTTAAGGCAAAACATGGCTTGTGTGGTATCAAACGAAAGGTAATTGAGTCTGGAGTTGAATAAAATATATTTCAGTTTTTAGTTATATTAGCTCACACGTACACTATAACTACAGTACTTAGTGTGAGCTTAGGTGCCCATAGATTGGCAGAGTATTTTCAAATGTACTTCAACTATCATTTTTACTTGAAGTACTTGAATAAGTGATGATCATGATTCATATACGAGTGGGCCTTGCAGCCACTGCGACCACCTGTGCGTCTATTGTGGCTCACTTTTGAGTGGTTTCTCACCGCTGTATGCCTAGTCCTCCAAAAAGGCTAGCTATCAGTTTGGGCGAGACACTGTTCAGCTATTCTGAGATTTACCGAAAGTGTTTTAACGTAAACGTGCAATAGCCGCACAGCAAATTTCTGACTATTTCGTCACCCTCCAGATAGGGTCTGGATTCGGTCTCTTTTGTACAAGTACTCCTTATGTAGGTGTACAGCCGCCCACTTTTTAATGTCATCTTATATTTCCATTTATAGAATACGAAAAAACAGTGCGTTGTTTGGCAACACGGCATGGTTTCAAGTAAGCATCATAATTTATTAAAGGATTTTCGTTAGCAGTTTTTAAAGTCTGCTAAAATTACTGTCTTTCCAGACAAGTTTAAGTAATTTTTATGTGACATTAAAAAAGTGGGCGAAGGTACTTCAAGTAAAAATACTTGTACTTAACATATAATTTCAAGTATTTTATTTAAAGCACCTGACAACGCTGTTGTACCAAACATTTTTTAAAATTACAACATAAATACTACAAGAAATGAAAAGGCCATCTTACCTTACTTACTTACTTAATTTGTTTTCAATTTAATTCAATTTGAATAAGTTGAACACTTCGTCAAGACAAAGTACATCGTCGTTATACTAAGTCGAACTAATATAAGAATTGGTCTTAAAATAATAAGTTCAGGCTAATATAACTTTTTGAAAAGAAAACCAATTATGACAAAAAGGGTATCCAAAGTTAGCCAAAATACCTTTTTTTTAATAAAGGTTCGAAATTACCCAAATTTTCGACAGTAACGGCTATTGATCAGCTATTATCCTAAAATTGTCTGTGTGCATCGGCGCCGGCAAAAAATACTTAACGCTCAATTTTTTTTTTAGAAAACGGAGGTACAGGCAATTATTGTGGAAATGTTAAATGTAGCGCTTTCGAAAAATGTGAAATGGACAGGTCTACCAAAAGAGAAAAATGCGTAAGAGGTTAAAACTGTTAGTTAATTTATTTAAAATAGTATATTTAATATATTTATTTCTATGATTTCTTGTTATTATTTACAATTATATTTATAACAATTAAATAAAAACTAAAAACAAACTATCTTTGTTCATTACATTTTTTTAAATAATAGATGTAAAGTTCATCACTTCTAAAACATAACTTGATTAAAATGTTTCACATTTTAATCAATTTCCTTTTATACTAGGGGATGTCAAAAAATTCTATAGATACTTATTATGGTTCAACTTTAAGACCGACATAAAACAAAAAATGAGAATATAAGTTAGGTAAAATGGATCGTTCAAACTCGTCTTTTGTCTAGTCTTTTGTCTTGGTTTAGTCATATGTCTTGTCATAAGAAAGTTAAAACCACTGTTTCTGCTGCTTTTGTTTTTGATTAGTCTTTGTCTTAAGAGTTGCCAACTTTCAATCCTTAGGACAACGACTAAGACGAGTGACAGACATCAGCTGATATTTGTTGTTTTTTTTTACAGGGCGTCCGAAGAGCGCAAGCGCGCGGCCGAAATTTTGAATTTACCGCCATTAATCATGTTTTTAACAGAAAATCTCAACATAACCTCAAAATTTTATTTGTTTTTATTTTCTTTTTCGCTTTTGTTCTTTCGTGTCTGTGTTTCGTGCACAAATTAGGTTAAATAAGATTGTTTTGTGTAGAAAATGACTTTTGAAAAGGGGCCTTTTTATTGAAATTGAATTTTTTTTTCAGTGGGTTATGACTAGGACTAATCAAAAACAAAAGACGAGTATGAACAGCCGATTTTGTTTAAGACAGCTAAGACTAATCACAGGACAAAGACTAATAAAAAACAAAAGACTAAGACGAGTATGAACAATACTTTAAATGCGAGGGCCTTTGTCCCAAGATGGATCGAAGAAAGCTAAATAGATAGAGAAATGCAAGGGTAATTTTAGAAATATGATATTTAAAGATATATATTTATGTTAATTTGCTACGTTTTTAATACAGGGTTTCTAAGGTTCAGTCTAGGGATAGACTTTTTAAAAATCAGTCAGAAATCCCAAGAGAGTTCTGCACATAAAAAGAACTGGTATTGCCCAGTGCTGTCAGTTCTTTATGATCAGGAAAGAAAAAATGTCCACAACCTGATTTTTCGTTAGTTTAAAAAAATTCAAATAGTAAAAATGCATAATTTTCTCTATCTCTAAACGAGTGAAAATACAGAAACTTAACAAAAAATGAATTGGGAATGTTCTTCTGCTTTTAAAATTAAATGGGAACAGTAAGTCCATGACCGGTCTCTTTGTGTCTCATTTAGTTTTCTGTTTGAAACGTGTGTGACGTACAGGTTTTCGACTCTCAAGTGCTTGCTTAGGAACATTCTGGAGAAAACTAGGGAAATACTGGAAAATACACGGTCATTGGGAAACCACTTTAATACAGTATACACAATACAACATATAATTTTTTCCATATTATCTTTTGGGCTATGTCAAAAATATCAGATGTCATTCCTCATGTCAAAATTTGGCAGCCACTTTTTTAAGTTAAAGGGAACGCCATGTAGATTATTAGCCAAAACTAAAGATATCAAGGCCACGCAAATATAAACAATGACTCTGTACATAGAAAATATCGAGAAATACATGGAAAATACCGCGAAATACATGGACTGGTGAATAAATATAATTGTCTTAAAATGTATAACAATAAGTAACTGCTTTGCGAATTTTAACTTAATTTCCTTCGTAACCGGCTAATTATTCAAACTTTTTGACCTCCCCACATATCATTAAGTAAAAACTCAAAAAATAAAAGTTTTTAAATGCACTCAGTTACAAAACATACTAGTCCTAAATAAAATATATTATGCATATCTTCAAAAAAGTTTTATCAAACCGTGCAAAAAACTATTTTCGTTAAAACTGGAATTAAATTAAATTAAACTGTAATACCTTAAGTTCGATATTTGAGATCACTCAGGGGGACCAATGTTCAGATTTATGACGTCACTGTTCCAATCCGGAGTGCTCCCAGAGTAATATAGTACGGAAAATGCTTTTGGTATTTAAAGAAAACCCTTAAAATAAGACACTCATTAAAATGGTCTAAGGGACAAACTGCAACATTTAGTTGCTAATTTGAAAATATATTTTGAAAATATTAAAATTTAACAAATCTGGCAGATTCTTAACCTATAATAATTATAAAAACTTAAAAAACTTGTGGCTTTATACAAAGAGTACAATACAAAGTTTTAGCAAAAAACAGCAAATGCATTTAGGGGTCAAAATCATGGAGGTGGAGAATTTGAGTTGGAGAGGATTTTCTTAGTTAAAGCTGTGGTAAATTACAGTTTTCTCATTATTTTCAGATTGTCATACTTAAAACTTTCTCCATATTTCACAATTATTTTATTTATATATGTCCCTTATTTAATTTTGTTCTCTTTATATCCGAAGAACATTTGGGGAAAGCGTTCATAACTCAATAAGGGATGTTATCAATATAAAATCAATTAAATTTAACAATCTATATTTTAAATTGTAATTAGAATCAGTAAGGTTTATGAATTTCCACATGGTCTACAATAAATTTTAAGTAAACGTTAATGTTACTTGTTATCATTATTCATTAACGTATTAACCGGAGGAGACTAGGAAATAAACAAAAAAATCGGCCGTCTAGATAAACAATTTGTTTTAAAAAACGTACTTCTGCATTAAATAACTCATCGACTATTTTTGTTTGGTCCATAGAAAACTCTATTTCCTTTCTCTTTAAGAATCACCAAAATTATCCGATCTTTCCTTTACTTTTATTTCTTTTTTAAACCAATGCAAGGGAAAAAGACGGAACTGTTCTTCTTACAAACCCTTACCAGATTAATTAGACACCACCAAATCTAGATAAATAACAAGCGGTGATCACTTTAACTTGTGCTTCCAGCATTTATTTTGCTACTATTTCGTTTTCCTTTATTAAACCAGTGCGAGAGAAAAAACAAAACTATTCTCGATTACAGTCCCTCACTAAAATAAAGGAATTAGAAACATGCCGCCATGGTATAGGCCCGCGTAAAGTATCTTATTTTGTTTCTCTTTTGTTAAACCCATGCGAGAAAAAGAGACAAAACTATTCTTGATTAGAAGGTAGTCCCTTTGGACCCATTAGTATTTTGTAAAGAGTCAAATGCGGTGTTTTTGACCTGTCTCTTAACGGTTCGGAATTGTTTTCGTGTTTTTTCTTTTTTGAATGACATTTTGTTTGAATAACGTTTGGTTCAAAAACATTTTTTTCAAATAGAAAACTGTTCGAAAAACTAGCTCCTCCTGTGTGTCTCTTTTTGGGAGGTCGCAATCGGTGGTACCTTTATCAATTGATCCTAACCTGTTAACCTAACCACACTGAACTCTAATCAATTGATCGCAAACGTATCCATTTCAAGAAATTAAAAATGTTTTCAAAAAAGAGATCATTTGAACATAATATCGATCACAATGTTTTCGAAAAAAATGCCAATCAATCACACTGCTTTCAAACAAAATTCAAAAAAGATATTTTTGAACAAAACAATTTGACCAAATGTCATATGAATTTAAGCAATTTTTGAACAAAAATGTTTTCGAAAAAAATGCAACTCGAACAAAATGTCACTAAAAAAAGATGTTTTCGAACAAAATGGTTTCGGTCAGATTATCATTTGAACAAAATGTTTTAAAAACACAGTTGAACATGTTTTTGAACAGATTCTCATTTAAAAATGTTGAACAAAATGTCATTGAACAAAATGTTTTTCAAAAAAATATAATTAAAAAAGATATTTTCATAAAAAATGTACCATCAGATCGTCATTGAAACAAAACATTTTTGAAACTAAAAAATTTGAACATGATTGTTATAACCCAAAAATTGATTGCAATTTATTTAAAAACGAGAAGTAAATTTCGGCCCTGGTATCTAAATAACCCTATTTTTTACATCATGTATAAAATATTTTTTGTTCCTTATTTTTAACTAAAAGCGAGACGATATAAATTTATGTTTTTTTATTTAACTCATTTTAAATGTTAAATAAAAAAAGTTATTTTTCAAAATAATATCAGCATTAAGTGATGTGTCAAAAAATAAAACTGGCAAATAAAATAAATTTTTTAAACGAAAATGATATTTGACAATTTGATTTGACATTTTGTTCAAAAATTACTTTTTTAAAAGACATTTTGTTCAAATGGCGTTTTGGTTGAAAACAGTTTATTTTAAAACATCTTTTTCAAAAACATTTTGTTTAAACATCCACCTGATAAAAAAACTTTTGGTTTGTTGAAAAATTAGTTTTTCGAATGACATTTTGTCGAATGGGGTTTTCTTTCAAAAACATTTTTTAAAAACATGTTATTTTCGAATATATAATAGCTTTTTTTTCAAACATTTTGTTTGAATGTCAATCTGATTGAAAACATTTAGTTAAAAAATATCTTTTCTACATGACATTTTGTTCGAAAGCAGTGGGTTTGTATGACATTTTGTTCAAATGGCAGAAAGCATTGAGTTTAAATAATATAATGTTCAAATTTTTTAGTTTCAAAAATATTTTGTTACAATGACGATTTTTTATGAAAATATCTTTTTTATATTATATTTTTTTGAAAAACATTTTGTTCAATGACATTTTGTTCAACATTTTTAAATGAGAATCTGTTCAAAAACATGTTCAACTGTGTTTTTAAAACATTTTGTTCAAATGATAATCTGACCGAAACCATTTTGTTCGAAAACATCTTTTCTTAGTGACATTTTGTTCGAGTTGCATTTTTTTGATGATCTCTTTTTTGAAAACATTTTTAATTTCTTGAAATGGATACGATTGCGATCAATTGATTAGAGTTCAGTGTGGTTAGGTTAACAGGTTAGGATCAATTGATAAAGGTACCACCGATTGCGACCTCCCAAAAAGAGACACACAGGAGGAGCTAGTTTTTCGAACAGTTTTCTATTTGAAAAAAAATGTTTTTGAACCAAACGTTATTCAAACAAAATGTCATTCAAAAAAGATGTTTTTGATTAAATTATTTAAAAAAAATGTCAGTTGAACAAAACATGATTCGAAAAAGATGTTTTTGAAAAAAACTATATTAAAGCAATTACCACAGAGCAGAAATTGATATGTTGCACTTTTTTCCAGTTTCTTTTCTAATGAAACTGTTAATGAAAACCGAGATGGTAGTACCATGGAATAAGTGTCGCATTAACTTTTCTCAAGATAACTCGCTATAAAAAAGAGTTGTTTTTTAGGTACATATTTTTTGTAGGTTTTTGTACACACCTTTAATCTTACTAAAAGGGACAAAACCACTGTCGTAGGAGGCAGTAAAGACAAATATATTTGCAAGAAATTTTAATCCGGGAAAATTGAAAAATGTAGAGTAGCATAACCAAAAAAACTTATTTAGTTCTGGCCATGGTTACTATCCTAATTAAAACAAATGGGTAAAAGTAACCCCACTGATGGGGTGCATCTTAATAAATCCCCAAAGTAAGCAAATTGTCTCCCCATCAAAGCAATAAATCGAGGGCTTTTTCCAAAAAAGTCCAAAATATTCGTATCCAAATAGAGCTTTGTTACTTTTTTACAATATTACTACCAATTTTTCATAAAAAAAGGAACTAAAGTAATATTTACTTTTTTATATACAAAAGAAAAGTAGGCACTACACATAGTATCTAGCTTTAAAATTGTAATAATGGGGGGTGATCTAATTGTCACTAGGAAAAAGAGAACCTGGGTACGGGTAGACCTCGTCAGATGTCTATCAGGGGAAATGAATCGACCCCTGCCCTCCGTAGATTCCAGGTACTCTCCGACCCGGAGAGTTAGCACCTGTCTAGGGTCCCTTTCCCAGGGTTACGGGAGAAGACCACATCGATATGAAAGGCGGAGAGAATGGACCTCGGTACGGTGATCATAGCGTAGGTGGCAACCCTTTCTTTTAGGGATAGTATAAAAGACAGCTGTTGCCTTACAGTATGGCGTTGGCTCGTCAAAGGCTAGAGAAAAAACCTTGATTAAAAATCCTGGCCCTCCAAGTAGGGGGTTGAGGCATTAGACTGGTTCTCTAATACTTGTAAAACAAAGCAATTACCAAAAAGCCTAAACAAAGCCTCGGAGCAATAGATGGAAATTCTCAAAGACGAAAAAAGCAAAGACAAAGGACTATGAATATAGCTACATGGAACGTGCAGGGAGTGAATCAAAAGTTGGACCTTATTGCAACCGAAGTGCAGAATTGTAAGATCGATATCATTGCACTTACAGAGACAAAAAAGAAAGGAATAGGTACAAATAGTGTCGGCAATTTCGTCCATATATTCACTGGAGTCCCAAAAGAAAGAAGAGCAGCCAGAGGGGTATCCTTATTAATAAAGAAAAACCTAAAAAATAAGATTACCGACTACGATTGCATTAGTGAACACATACTTCGAGTGAACATGAAGATGCTTGGTCATAATATAAGCATAATAGCAGTCTACGCACCATTAGATGACGAAGGAGTAGCTAAACCGAACCGAACCGAACCGAACCAAACCGAACCGAACCGAACCGAACCGAACCGAACCGAACCGAACCGAACCGAACCGAACCGAACCGAACCGAACTGTTCTTTGACCAACTTGATGAGACTATCACCAAAATCGGTAATACCAGAGAAATGGTTATGCTTGGCGATTTTAATAGCCGAACTGGTGGACAAACCCAGAGCAAAGTGATAGGACCATTTGGAGAGGAAGTAACAAATGATAATGGCTCGAGACTGATGCAATTGTGTGAAACCCACAACCTAAAAATAAATAATGGTTTTTTTAGGCATAAGGATATTCATTGATATACCTGGATTCAGCCAACAAGAAATCTTAAATCAATCATAGACTATGCTATAGGTGGACAAGCAAGCAATTAAAGTGGTATGATGTGCGAGCACTTTGTGGTATTACCTGTGGATCTGACCACCATCTGGTAAAAGCAAAAATATTATTCCCTTTCAGAAAAACACATAAGGACGAAAGTATTGAAGAAAATTAAAACCTAGAATGCATCGAAGACAATCAAAAATACAACTTTAGAGGTCTAGAAATCGAAAGTACTCAAAGATTGTATCAGAACCGATTAGATAAAAAATTAATAAACACAGAACACTCATTTGAAGAGATATATACAAACATGATAAAAAGCTTGAAGGAAGCAAGCATCGAAGCTGTTGGATACCAAGATAATAGAAATAGCAGGAAGATGTGGTGGACAGAAAAAATACAGGAAATGGTCAAAGAGAAAAAACGCACATACTTGAAATGGCTCAGTACTAAAGAACAAAGAGACCTAGAAATCTACAAGGAAACCAAAAGACAGCTGAGAAATTTGATACGCACAGAAAAAAATGAACTGTTCGAGCGCAAATGCCAGGCCAGGCAGAGTTCTGAAGTATGGAAATTGATTTCTACAGTAAAAAACCCAACAAAAGAAAAAGTAAACATCCAGATCATCAAACCAGAACAATGGACAGAACACTACAAGGGACTGCTGCAGGAAACGAGACCCGAATATCTGGCAGCCTCTCCGAGGAGAGACATAGAAGTACACGGAGAGGAAGTAATCATCGAAAAAGAAATGATCAAAAATAGTATTAAAAAGCTTAAATCCGGAAAAGCTAGCGGACCTGGAGGAATATATGCTGAAATGCTCAAATATGGATCAAAGAAACTAATCGAAAATCTCACATATATTATCAATCAATGCATAAACGGACATCCAGTGCCTGATGATTGGAGAATTGCATTCATATCCTCAATACATAAAAAAGGAAACAAGCTGGATTGCAACAATTACAGAGGAATTTCAGTAACTAGTACTCTCAGTAGATTGTACGGTAGGATTCTTAGAGATCTAATAGAGATGGATTTTCATGAACAAGAAGAAGAAGAGCAAAGTGGGTTTCGTGCAGGCATATCTTGTAGTGATAATGTTTTTTGTCTTAAACAAGTAATTGAGAAAAGGAGCGCCAGAAATATAGAGACTCATGTTACCTTTGTGGACCTACAAAAAGCATATGATACCGTTCCAGTAGAAAAACTATGGACAGTGCTAGAGCAGACTAATATCAATCATACATACATAAGAGCGATGGAGGAACTATACAAGGGGTCAAAGTCTAGAATTAGAGTTGGAAATCGACTTTCAAAAGAATTCCTGGTAACAAAAGGCTTAAGACAGGGATGTTGTATTTCTCCAACTCTTTTTAAAATATATATAGCAGAAGCTCTAAAAAACTGGAAACATAAAGTGCACGGCATGGGAATACAACTTAACGACCGATTTACCATATACACACTACAGTTTGCTGACGACCAAGTAATTGTAGCTAATGATAAAGAGGACATGGAGTATATGATGAGAAGGTTAATGGAAGAGTATCAGAAGTGGGGATTAACAGTGAACGTGGACAAGACACAGTACTTATGTATTGGAAACGAATCCAGTGAATTAGAACTAGACAATGGACAAGTAATATCTCCATGCAATGAGTATGTATACTTGGGTGTCACATTTGATAAGACAGGAACAGACTGTAAAGAACTGGAAAAAAGAATAGTAAAAGCAAAAAAGGTTATTGGATGTCTTAACAGTATTTTATGGAGCAGAGAGATAAACAAGAATGTAAAATTTAACATATATGAAACAATGGTGAAAAGCACGCTGTTGTATGGAATAGAGACTTGTCGCGTTACAGAAAAATACAAAACAAAAATGGAAAGTGTCGAAATGGATGCAATAAGAAGATCAATGAGAATATCTAGAACAGATCACATAAGAAATGAGATCATAAAAGAAAGGATGGGAATCGAAGGGAGCATAGCGGATGACATCACTAAAAGACAACTGATATGGTACGGCCATGTACAACGGATGAACGACGAAAGATTACCAAAGCCGGTCCTAGAATGGCAACCAATAGGGCGCAGAAAAAGAGGGCGTCCTAAACTAGAATGGCAACAGTCAATCCAAAGACCAATGAGTCAAAAAAATCTGACAGAAGATGATTGTCAGGATCGAAGGAGGTGGAGAATAGGCGTCGGACAACGTAGAAAAACGTTCTAAACCGACTAAATAAAAAAAAAAAACAAAGAGAACCTTTAATACCGTTTTCGGCTGCTGGAGACGACTTCACAATTCTCGGTGAGTGCCCCGGTTCGAAAATCAAGTGGGCTCTCAAGTTTTTATTAGAGCCTGACTCCTACTTTTAATGTTCGACCTCTGTATTTGAGAACATAATCTCAAAAATGCTATTAATGTAAATTTTTATTGTCAATGGGTATCTATCTATTCAGCTGTAAACTAAATTAAATTGCTTGTTTATAAGTTAGGTATTTACTTTTAATAAATAAATATTTTGCCGCCGTCACTGGTAAATCGATCGACCATAAAGAATAAACATACGTCTGCTGTGTGTCGCACAGTGTTGCCATCGTCTTTCCAAAAAATATTTCTATTCTTTTCCAACTTATTGAAGCATCTAGGGGTCAAATCGAATTGTTTTGATGAATGAATTTTTGCCGCGGTTCCTGGTCTCCTCCGGTTAATACGTTAATGTCATTATTATTGTGACATTTCCCTAAATGTATTAAAATATTACAAACGTGACAACAGTGTACGGTAATGTGAAGGACAAGGAACAAAGGAAAAAGGTGAAAGGAGTCGGTTTCCCAAGTAGTTAAAGAATCTGTGACGCTTTTCAATAATAAAGAATTATGTAATTAAACGTTAAGAAATAAATAAAGTATTGTCTAAAATTAATACCGTCGTTGTCTCTTCGCCAAACACCACAAATTTGGCGACGAGGATTCAATCGGGATTATATAATAATTAAAACTTAGCGCGTGTGTGTGATCAACAAACAAGCCTGCAAGATGGCCGGCAGCCTTCATACCCACTTCAAAGAATTTGAAAGCAGCAGTGACGACTGGATAATATATAGTGAGAGATTGCAGGAATATTTTAAGGCACATGAAACAAAAGAAACACTTAAAACTTCAGTATTGCTGAGTTTGATAGGTTTGAACACCTACAAACTTCTTAGAGACCTTTGTTTTCCGGACAAACCAAACCAAAAATGGTTTGAAGAATTAGATAAATTGTTATCAGAACATTATAGTCCAAAAGCAATCATGTGGAAAGAAAGGAAAAATTTTCAAAACGCTTCGCAAAGTAGTGATGAATCTGTGCAAGAATATTTCGCAAGACTTAAAAATTTAGCTGCTGATTGCCAATATAGTAACAACTTAGAGCTTTTTCTGAAGGAAAAATTTATAACTGGGTTAAAACCTGGGGTGGTTTTCGATAAAATCTGCGAAGAACAGGACGATAAGAGAAGTTTGAGGGATCTCTTGGCACTGGCCATGTCGAGGGAGGTTTCAGCTTCGATGTCAAACGAAAGAAATGTTCATTTTACCAACTCAAATTACGTAAACAGAAAACCTCAAGATTTCCGAGCTCGTCAACGTGGCAACGTCGCAAATCGACCAAAATTTTTCAACCGGAGACATCGTTCAAGGTCGCGTGGGCCAACAGCTGATTTTAGAGATGGGGGACTCGGAACATCGAGTCAAGCCAATCAGAATCGTTTTTCAGGGCCGCGTGATTCCAATCCAACCAATAACAGACATGGAAGTGGCAAAACAGCGTTGTTTACGAAAACACAAGAAGCTGCGCTGTGTGGAGTCTGCGGTAAAAAACATAATGGCGGGTGTATTTATAAAAATATGATCTGCGCCCTTGGCAGGGGTAAAGGTCACTTAGCAAGGGTTTGTAAACAAAGCACGAGACAGCGAAATTTTCATTTCGTAGAAGAAAATTGTTCAAGCGGGGAAGACTGCGATGGTATGCAACAGAACTTTGAAGATTGTTTTCACTTAAAGATCGACTCAAAAACAAACAGGAATAAAAATCAAATTAAAAATAAATTGTGTATGTCTAATGCCCATGTCCAGGCTACTGATCAGCTGGGTAATAAATTTGAGGTTAGTCTTTGTATTGATAATAAAAACTATATATTTTGTATTGATACTGGTAGCTCTGTTACTGCTATAAATAAACAAATGTATGACAAAAATTTTAGCAATAAATACTCTTTGGAACAGGATGAGGTTATTCTAAGAGCATATTCATCAATTTTTAAACCAGTAGGTTATTTTTGCGCTATGGTGTGTTATGAAACCATAAATAAAAAAATTAAATTTTATGTTATAGGAAATGGAGGTCCAAATATAGTTGACAGAGACTTTCTGGAGGCATTCGACATTGGAATGACAATAAAGGGAATACATTTTATGGCAAGCCAGAGACAGGTGGAGAGTTTAATTGAAAAATATTCTGATGTTTTTACCGAGAAAATAGATAGGTTCAAACCTTGTAAAGTAAAAATTTCATTAGTGGAAAATGCCACACCTGTGTTCTGCAAAGCCAGGCCTGTACCTTTAGCTTATAGAGCTTTAATGGATGAAGAATTGGATAGGTTAGAACGGGAGGGTGTCATTACAACAGTGGAAACCAGCGATTGGGCAACGCCTTTGGTTTCAATTTTAAAGAATAATGGTAAAGTGAGGTTATATGCCGACTACTCTATAACGGTAAATAAATTTATAAAAAATAATATGGCATATCCTTTACCTACTGCAAATGAACTTTTCTCTAAGCTACATGCTGGAAAATTTTTTACCAAGTTAGATTTAAATTTAGCGTACAATCAATTTGAACTGGACGAAGAATCTAGGAAAATTTTAACATGGAGTACCCATAGAGGTCTTTACACCATGCATCGCCTACCGTTTGGTATTTCAGTGACTAGTTTCATTTGTCAGAGGTTAATAGAACAACTGTTTATTAAGGAAAAAAATGTAATAAATTTTTTAGATGATTTACTGATAGCGGCATCAGGAAAAACAAGATTAGAACAAGAAAACGACCATTTGGACATATTGGAGACAGTTTTAAAGATTTTGAGAGATGCTGGTCTTACTTTGAACGTCAGTACGTGCAAATTCTTCCAACAAAGCCTAGAATATTTAGGGCACGAAATTACAGCATTTGGATTTAAAAATCTGAGAGGAAGGTTGAAGCGATTGTCAACGCACCCAGACCATCTAATATTACTGAAGTCAGGACTTTTGTAGGTATGATAAATTATTATTCAAAATTTATACCAAATTCAGTTCAAACATTAAAACCAATTTATAATTTATTGAAAAATGACTCAAAATTTCGTTGGTCAAAAGAATGTGAGGAATCTTTTGTTAAAATTAAAAATGTCATAGCTTCTGATTCAGTTCTGGTGCATTTCAACCCAGATTTACCCATAATAATTACAACAGACGCTTCAGATGCTGGAATATCCGGGGTTATGTCTCACATTATGCCTAATGGGCAGGAAAAAGTAGTTTCTTGTATCTCCCGAAAGTTCATGCCTGCGGAGGAAAAATACCCTAGTTTGCATAAGGAATCTTTAGCTATTTACTACTCAATTTTTAAATTTTCGCAGTTCTTACGTGGTAAAAATTTCATATTAGGAACAGATTGCAAACCTTTAATAGGGATTTTCGGTCAAAATAAGGGTATACCGCAAATGCATGCCAATAGAATGCAAAAATGGGCTGCATATTTAAGTAATTTTTCGTATCAAATGGAACGGGGAAAATTGCGGGGAAAAATAACATTTTAGCGGATTATTTGTCTAGAGCGCCTATTAAAACAAATCTAGGACCAGTGAACCTTAAAAATGATCAAAGTTTGTATATCAATTTTACAGCACTTCAGCATGAATGGCCTATAAACAACGAGGATATCAGAAGAAAATCCATGGAAGATGAAACATTGACTAAAGTAATCAAGTATGTGCAACGAGAAAAATGGCCTAAAACTATCACAGCTGAGGTACGTCCTTACTACATCCGTAGAGAGGAGCTGATGGTCGAAAATAAGGTGATGATGATTGATGATGATTCATATATGAGTGGGCCTTGCAGCCCTTCCACTGCGACCACTAGTGGGTCTATTGTGGCTCACTTTTGAGTGGTTTCTCACCACTGTATGCCTAATCCTCCAAAAAGGTTAGCTATCAGTTTGGGTGAGACACTGTTCAGATCTTCTGAATCAATCTGAGGTTTACCGAAAGTGTTTTGACGTAAACGTGCAATAGCCGGACATTCGCACAGTACATGTCTAACTGTTTCATCATCCTCCATACAGTCTACATTCGGTCTCTTCTATTATTCCCATTCTGTGCATGGGTACTCTTAGTCGGCAGTGACCCGTAAAAAGTCCAGTCACTATACGGATCTCCTGTCTGGTAAGTCCAATGATATTTCTGGCTCTCTTCTGACAAGGTCCTTTAATGAACTCTTTAGAGTGAGCCAGTTCTGGTATATTCATCCAGTATTGTTGGAAGCTGTCCTCCATCCATCCCAATATGGTTAATTTAGCAGCATTGTATGATATGCCCAGGGCTGGTTCGGGTCCGAAAAATTCGGCAGATGCCGCTTCCCTCGCTGCCTGGTCCGCGGCCTCATTTCCCTCGTGCCCAGAATGCCCTGGTATCAATACTAATGATACCTTATTAGCGCTACCAAGCGTATTAAGCGAGTCTCTGCAGTTCCTCACGGTTCTCGATGAGACCGTGTAGGAATCAAGCGCTTTTAAGGCTGCTTGACTGTCGGAGAAGATTTTTATTGTCCTGTTGGTCCATTCGTGGTCAGTAATCCACCGGGCACACAGTTCAATGGCTACGAGTTCGGCCTGAAATATAGTAGCCAATTTGCCGAGACTATGTTGAATCTCGACTTTTTCTTGGATACTAACAACTCCAGATCCAACGCCTGATGGCATTTTGGATCCGTCGGTATACCAGAAGCTATCGTTGTTTGAAAAGTTGGTCCTGTTTTTTAACCATTCCTCCCTCTCTGGGAGTATAATGTTGTATAGCTTTCTGCTGTACACCGTGTTGGGCATGACCTCGGATATCATTCCTAGAGTTGCATCCAACTCTTGTTTCCTAATTAGGGCTCGGAAAATGAGGTGCTGATGTGGGGTTACAGGTTTGTAATACCAGAGATTTTAAGATTAGAGATAATTAAAGATTTACATTTTTATCATTTTGGGATGGTGAAAATCAAGGCATTAGCCAGATCATATGTTTACTGGCCTAATATTGATTTAGATATAGAATTAGCATGGAAAAGGTGCAATTATTGTTTACAAAATAAAGCATTACCCCCAAAAACAGATTTAACACCTTGAAAAATTGAAAAATCACCTTTTGTGAGAATCCATATGGACTTCTTAGGCCCTATAAAGGGCAAAATGTTGTTTTTGGTCGTAGATTCATTCTCCAAATGGGTGGAATTAATTCCCATGAGTTCAATGACAGCTCTAGAGACAGAGGAGAAAATGAAGGAGGTCTTTGCAAGGTTTGGTTTGCCAAAAGTCATTGTGGCGGATAATGGTAGCCAGTACACAAGCCATGACATCCAGAGTATGTGATTAGATAATCACTAGTGGCGAAAAGCGTAGAAGGAGGGTGTGACATTTCCCTAAATGTATTAAAATATTACAAACGTGACAAAAGTGTACGGTAATGTGAAGGACAAGGAACAAGGGAAAAAGGTGAAAGGAGTCGGTTTCCCAAGTAGTTAAAGGATCTGTGACGCTTTTCAATAATAAAGAATTATGTAATTAAACGTTAAGAAATAAATTAAGTATTGTCTAAAATTAATACCGTCGTTGTCTCTTCGCCAAACACCATAATTATCATACTTTATTAGCAAAATATATTGCTCTTTACAATGTCATTATAAATACAAATAGGTAGCCAAATAAGTATTTACATCCAAAAAAAAATGACAAAGTTTTCACATAATGAGCACATTTTGTTTTAAAAGTTTTCAATGAAGTGCATTCTTTCTACACTACTACCGTTTCACTTTGAAAATCAGCAATATAGAAATCGTTTATTAAGAAAGTTTCACCAGACAGTCATATGGGAAACAGATATATAAAATATTAAAATGTTTTTTATTGAAAGTATCAGATGGTGCTGTAGTAGGTTTTTCCATCGCAACTTCGAATAGGTTAGCAACGCTAAGTTGGTTGTTGGTATTAAATATTAAATTAAAGCAGTAAGCAAATTTCATTTTGATATATAAGTAGCGTACATGAATTCTGCATCATTTGCGGAATGCTGTTGTAGAATATGTTTGGGTTAAAACTATAAATTGTTGCCTGAATGCAGAACTATTCTATGTCCAGGTTTCCCATTTTTCGTTTTATTGGGGAAACGTATAGCTCCAAGCGCGCTTTAGTGAATGCAGAACTATTAGATGTCTAAGTGAGGAAACGTGCCCACCATTCGCCTGACTCGCCCTGAGTCAAACTAAAAAAATGTAAAAACTTAATTTTGTGACTGACAATAGTTCTGCATTAAGGCGACGATATTTTTGTCATTGTTATAAAAAAATACCCAAAAAATTACATCTAAACACACTGGGTAATTTCTCTCACTAACTATCATAAGCCATATCAAGTTTTACTAAATTAATGGAATTAAAGTACTTTTATAGAAAGTTTAGTACTATTTTTAAAGTTTTAAAATACGTTCCCTAAATGACGTTTTTTCGAGCGTAGTCTAATATTTTTGCCGACAATCTGAAAGATGTACCGTTCTAAGCACTCCCGGTTATACGAGGTGTGACAATAAAATTAAAAGACTGTTGTAAAAAATCTACTTTATTTAAATACTAATACAACTTAATGATGTTCCCCATCAATGTTTTCCCCTTCTCTATCTATCGACGCAGCGTTGCATGCGTTTTTTTTGGCTGTTAAGAAGTCTTGTCGTTTTTTCCATAAAGTTTTCTAATATTTAAAAACGGGTTTCTTTTAACGATTTTTTCACTTTCGGAAACAGGTTGAGGTCGCAAGGGGCCAAGTCTGTTGAATATGGTGGATGGTTAACGACTGGGATCTTCTTATTAGCTAAAAACTGCTTAATGGATAGGGCATTGTGGGCCGGTGCAATGTCCTGGTAGAGCAGCCACGCGTTGTTCTTCCACAAATCTGGACGTTTTTTCCTTACACGTTGCCTTAGCTACATAAATACTTCCAAATATAAATGTTGGTTCACTGTTTGACCCTCACGCGCCCGTTCAATTATCTTTAACTTCTTCACGACTTTCGAAAAAGCTTTTATGCGACATAAAAATCATTGCACGAGACATACAGTGCTTTCCGTAGACATATTTTTGCCGTTTTTTTGAGTTTTACTTTAAATTAGTATGTTGCTCAATTTTTTCGTTTGTCATAATTCCGCCAAATAAGCTATGCACGATCCGCTTTAAATCACTGCGTAAGCCAAACTAGTAGAGGAAAGGCGACAAGATGGCGGGCGGTAGTAGAACGTACATCAAGCTGAAGAACTCCAACCGCCCGAGGCGTGGAGATTTAAAACCTGTTAGTACGGGGGCCAGTCTTAAAATTTAATTGTCACACCTCGTACATTAATGAATGAGGAGTTGACCCAACATTTAAGCATAAAAAATATTTTGTAAGGGAAAGTCAAACTTTTAATAATTTGAAAAATGCACCACCTAATGATTTTGACACTTAGATTATTAAATATTATTTTAACTGTTTTTTAACTTCCTGTATAAACGATGTATTTTGTGATTTTTTTTTATTATTTATTTAGTAACATAAATGATAAAAAAAAATCACAAAATACATCGTTTATTTATTTATGTTAGAAACCCTCCAGATTTACTAAATACATTGTGAATTAACTTTTAAGTGAATTAGTTTGTCCCCTAGACCATTTTGATGAGTTTAGTTTAAGCCGCGTTTCCACTGAGGTACTGTAAATTCTCAAGTGTAAACGCAATATTCAACTTACCTTTAGACACCAACTCTCGATCCAAGAGATCTGGTGCTTTTTTCCAGTCTTTTTTGTTGCTGTTCCCAAGCTTTTCTTTGTTGCTCCAAGCGCTTTTGCTCCCTGAGCAATTGTTGAGCGTCCTTTTCTATCGAATCGTCTTCCCAGCCTGTGGTTTCTTGCCACTCTTGTAATTCAGCTGACGTCTAAAAGAAGACACTAATTAGTGTGAAAACGCGACGTTGTTTGGTTAAACGCTCTCTGTTCAATTCTCGTATTTAAACGAAGAGAATTAATAACCGAACGGTCGACCGCTTAAATTTGTTTTAAGTTATTTTAAGAAATTAGTTGATAATAAATTGCGTCAAACTTCTCTTGATCAAACTTAGTAGCTGTAACAATTTTGTAATACATAATAGAATAGAATATGTAACGTGTCATTTTTACGTTTAAGACAACGTTACATATTTGTTTATTTAGGTAAATAATCAAGGCTCTTTGATTCGTCTTTCTGTACACAAGTAAGGGTATTTTATAGAGCTAGGTTTGGATGTTATATAGGGTCTAGGAAGTTACCTTAAAAGGAGGCATTCCATCGAATTACTGTGGACACTACGCACATCGCATTATCTGGACATCGTAATTGGAATTTAAGATCACAGGCTTCGGAAAAAATCACATAAAAGTTTTGATTGTTTTGTTTTTATCTGTGGAATTTTGTGATTCACTTGACGTTCATAAAGTTAAACAGCTGTTATGCTGGGGAATGGCGGCGTTGCCGCATCACAAATGGTTTCAGTAACAGGAAGGAAACATTTAGATGAACATTTCATTCCCTTACGTTTATTCTCGAGGATATTGGGACAATCCGAACCCCATATTCTTCACGGATTAGCTAGTTTTGATAGCACGAAAACATATTTAGGTTCACGGTTTGACCAGTAACAACCGAGGCTCCGCCACTTTGATATCTGTATTAATTTGATAGGGAAAGGATAAAATAAATACGAGTTATGCACTGTTGTAAATGGGAGATAAACGAGGGATAAAAACCAAGACTAAAAGAATAAACGAAATCGTGTGAGTTAACATCTGAACACTCTTGTGCCTTTAAGCAATAGTTCAGTGTGTATTTTTGGGTTCAGGTTCAGAAACAACTTTATTACTGTAGAAATGTTTTACAAAAATGGCGTTAAACCATATGAATATTAGAGAAAACATTTATAAAGAGCGAAGGAAACTTTTGACGAAGACTGTAACTGGAGTGCAACTAAATTCTGCACTTAGTATAGCTTTATTCATATGGGAATTGGTTGAGTGTTCGAATATTCCTGGGTTTGCTGCATGCCCTGATCTCCAGTAATTGATTTTACAGTTGATGGTTTCAATGCTGAGCTTCTTATAGTCCGTCTGGTTATTTTCCTCTTACTTGATATGTTGGCGGGGGTCCGGTAGGCAAATGTTCGGTCAAATGTATGGAGGGTGTCTCGACGTCCTTGTTATAAAAATTTCAACCGTGGAAATAGATCCGACAACACCTCAAGGTTTGTTTTACGTACTTCCTATCCCCTTGGTCGGTGCTGCCCCCTATATACCTGTATAGAACTATGCGGTATCTCCTCATTGGTTAGCGGGTTTTTTCTTCCAGTCTGGCCACTGAATGTAGAGATTTATTTTTGGCGGAAAAGTTTTTTATAAATAGGTTTGCATCCTTTATTTGAATTTCACCGGGAAGATTAGGTTGGTACTATTGCGTTTTACCGTCCCCACTCCCCACCAAATTTACAAAACGGTTTCCGGCCAATTCATTATTCTGGTATTCTCGACGAAGTGCTTGGTCTCTTTTTGCTAACAACTTTTGGCTGGGTCGGCAACAGGCTCTGGGATCGCCATTGTTTTTGGTTTGGCACTGCAGCGAATTGTAGGAGATATCCCAGAGACTGTGAGGAGTGAGCCGTCGTGTTTTCGGCGTAATCGGAAGTGACGCTCACACCCTGTTGAGGGGATTTTAGGTCGGCCTACGCCATTTGTACGGGGAAGAAAGAGCATTGGTAAGTTCGATTTTATTTTTTTTAATTTTTTTTTATTAGTTGAGTACTCTTCAAGATAATATTTGCCTCCCAAATTGTAATTATTTTTCGTGGGAAATGTACTTTTTTGACAAAGGACGTGGGGAATTGTTGGCGTTTTTATATTTTTCTTTTAACCACGTGTTGGATAAAAACTATATATTGTTTTTCTCCTTTGTCTACAGCCCTGTCAATTCCAGCGACGGGACAGTTGGGCTGGACGCTGGTGGGAAGCCGGACGGGCCAGTTATAACCCTGAGAAAGGTACGTTAGGATTATTTTAGTTCATCTGTTTAAATCTACTTTGTTTTATTGAGTCGACATGGGGTCCTCGAGTTAAGTTACTGTGTAGGGGAACTTCGTGCAAAATTGACGAATTCCAGGAAACTGAAACATTTCATTTTCCACAGGGTTTTTACGCTCGGGCAAGAATCCCACAACCCTTTTAAGACCAAAGTGCTGGCCTAACATCATGTGCTAAGCGAGCACGAGGGAAGGCGCGAGCAGAGCAGGAGACCCGGAAGCAGTGGTGAGACAACAGGACAACAGAATTCCAGGTTTACAAAATAAAACATACACAGAATAATCAAGGACCAAGGTAGGAGCAAGCCTTAACTATAATTTTTTTCACTCATATATAAATTTTTAATATAATTTAGACGTGATCTTTTCATATATTTTATATATAAGTTTTCACAGTATAGTTTCAACATTTCTTGTAAACGCAAGATAAGGTATGACGTCATAACCCTGGTTTTGCGGCATATTTACTACATTGACTTGTTTTCCTTCCTTTCATTTATTTAAGATAATTTTACTGTCAAATTTAAAGTGCCTTGCTATTTTGGCCCTTGTTTTCATCCATTTCATTTATTTTTTTTTATGTTTCCGGTAATTTTATCTGATTTTACCCTTAAAATATACAAGATGAACTAAATCTTTGCGTTATTTGTACAACCCAGTGACCAACTTTGCGGAGACAAAAGAGAGATGAGATTATATTTTTTTTTTAGCGGTTTCGTTACACATTTTTGCCTCATGGGGTGGATCTCTGACTGGGTTGCTGTCTGTCTCATTCTACCCAGCGTAGAATGATGACAGCAGATATTTGGTCTGGATCTCCCCTATGACAGAATGATTTTGGAGGTGTATTTTTTTTTAACAATCATTTATATAATTGAGTCCTGCGCTGCTGACTCAGATGTAGGTACAGTATGACCTGTTGAAGGAGTCCATCTACCTGTAAAGTATTTCTAGTTTTGTCATCTTAATTCAATCTTTTAGAATTTTATTCTGTTTATTTTTTTTTGGTTATTCTTAATTACACAAATACTCTGGAAGCCTCGGAAGTAAGTAGAATTTCATTGTTTGGCTGCAACGTTTGGGTCGAACTGTATTTTATTTAAGATCTTCTTTGTAAAATATTGATATTAAATAATGTGGCGCACTTAAAATTTTCTTATTTCTGAACCCCCCCCTTCTCCACTGTATAAAAGTTACCGGGCATATCAATGTTTTACCTAGCTGGAAAATACAGTTCTGCTTCCAGATATTTGTTTAATTATTCAGTGGGTTTCAGTGTCACAAAATGGCGGCAACGTCTTTAAGCTGCCACAAATGTCACACAACTTTTTTTAAGGCCACAAATTGGCGCCCACATTTTTTTTTAACTTTTTTTAAGGCCACAAATTGGCGCCCTACGTGTGTTTTGGCTAGTTTTTTAACATCTGATGTAATTTTTTTGGAATTGAATTTGGAAAAGAAAAAGACAAAATTATTTTTAATTTTTTTTTTTGAGAAAATTTTTTTGTGGTACAGCCAAAGCCAGGTTAAAGGCTTTCAGTGGCTGTGGGTGGTTTTGACACTCAATCATTTTTTTTTCATAAAAAACAAGATCATTGGTTTTTGGAAATAACATTTTTTTAAATATTTTTTTTAGTAATAAGTTTTTTTGTAGGAAAAACATGTTTAAATTGTTTTTAAGAAAAATAAATACAACAATGTAAATTTACTTCAATTTTTTTATTTGTTGATTTATAGGTGGATGGATTTCCAGACATGGTCTTTTTAGGTTTTAAATATATGACATGGGTAGTGTTTTTTTCTAACAATTTTTTTCTTGCAGGTTGCCTACTTCTAATATGTTATTATTTCCTGCTTGTGATAAGATAGAAATTGTTTCACCGATTATTTTTTAGTGCAATCAATTTATTTAGGTCAAGTTATTTTTTTTATTTGGTGATTTTAATTTTTTGTGGGATATCACTACTTGGTATTTGGAATATTTTTACAGGGTTTCACACAAATTTTTCTTGGCTGAGTTGTTTTAAAGTGAATATAGCTTAACAGCTAGTAGATTTGTTTAGTTGAAAGTATTAATTAGTAATGAAAGAAAAGGAAAATGAGTTTATTTTGCTTTGTCATTTTCTTTTCTTGTTTTTTGGTGGTAACTGTTGGATGACAATTAAGATCTTACGTCACTCAGTTACATCGGGTCAGAGGAGGGTACTACTACTACTAGTGTCGGCTCGGGAGGTTAGGAAACACAAGGCTAAAACCCTAGAGCGACATATTGGCTGAAGATCAACGCCAGAGGTCCAGTTAACATTTTTTTTTTTGAGGTATTTTTTTTTTGGAGCAGTTTTTTTTAGGTCTTTGGTTGCCAGTTTAGTTGTCTAGTTGTGTTTTTGTGACTGGTCAATTTTTTTTTGGTAGAAAATACAGCGTTGGGCTTTGGAGTGCATTTTTTTTAAAAAAATGACCTACGGGTATTTCTACCAATTAAAGTTTTCTGGTACACATTTATTTTTTTTCTGCGTTCAGGTCATAGCTTGGTCATGGCCATTGGAGAGCAAACATTTATGTTTGAGCCTTGAGAAGTTTTGCCTGCTCCGGATTGAATACAGAGAAAATGAATTTGAAGCCCAACTAGATATAATACCACAAAAGAAATGTTTAACTGAGACAGATATAGATATAAGTTTTTTTTGATTTTTTTTTTAGTTCATTTGTAGAGTTCATTTGTAATGTTCAGTAATTTTTTTTAAGTAGTGTCATTTTGAGTCAGTGAATTTAAGAGAGACTTTCAACTAAATATAAATGCTAGTCGGTGGTAATTGGTAAAAATATTTCAAAATTTTATTTTTTTTAAATAATTTAATCTTTCTTAAAAAGATTATTTTTTTTTTCTGTGGGCATAACTTCTCGAATTCTTGTTTTGGTCAAAACGGTTTGTATAGGGGTCGTAGTTTTAAAGGGTGACCAGACAGGTTATATTTTTTTTAGGGGACCAAACGGGAACTTCTTGAGTTACAAAAAGGTGAACTTTTTTTGTCTTAGTTGATCAGGCAGGAATAAATAAATCTTCTACTTCCAAATCATAATTTTAAATAACAAGATTTATTGGTTAAGTGTTTGGGTCTTATAGAAAAAAAAAACGTTTTGTTTTTGGAGGATACTGGTATGAGATGAAATTATTTTAATTTCATGCCAAATGTTGTTTGACGGCAGATATGCTAGTCTTCAGTTTTTTTGTTAGTTTGCAGTTCAGGACAGTGGCGTGTACTTGAGGGGGCCTTACATCTGCGCCCATTGTAAAGCAACTTCCAACATACTTGCTTAGCTTTTCACTTAATCTTCGTTTTGTTGCTTCTGAAATTAAAGCGTTATGTTGGATAACGATGGATGGTGTTAGACTGAAAAAGTACCTAGGTATTTAGGGATGAAAACTTGGAAGTTGTGGACAATCGGGAAATAATTTTTTTTTATTTCATTTTTTTTAATTTTAAAATAGTTTCATACTGGTGACCTCAAATAATGAAGCAATTTTTTAAATTACAATACACTGTTGTGGAATAAATGGGAAAGTGTTCAGGTTAAACAATAAATTTAAGATGACTGATTTAAAAAAAAAAACGATTTCAATCTAAGAATAAATTTAAAAACAATAGGTTTTCTTTGATGAGACTAAACAATGATGAGGGCATATACTTTTTTTTTGTTATGCATAATATGATAGTAGTACCTTTTGTATTGCCATAATTAAGGGTGTTCCTCCCGCGAGCTGGGTGGAAATGGAAGAAATGTTTGGTTCGGAGTGTAGAAATCGAGGAACGAGGACTTCCTGCTAATCTTTTTAGGATTTCGCAACTTCGGTTTTCGCTAAATTAAAATACATCCAAATTTGGCCTACAGGCTGAATCTCGCATTTTCCAGGACCTTGCAGATTCGCGGAGAAAGACAATTTTTGTGATCTGTTTAGTTATGATAGGAATTAAAATAGTAACATGCACATGAGGGAACTAGATATATTTAGGTTAAAAAGTAGTAAGAACACTGATCTGAACAGTTTTCCATAATAGTGTCCTATTTTCACAGGGTGCTTCAAAATATCTTCACCCTTTCTTTGAAATAAGATATTGTTTCGCCTGTGGGTGTTTGACCGTTTTAAAAATATATAGAGTACAGATGGGATTGGAATGGAAATCACAAGTTTTGGGTTTATTGACATTATACTTAGGGAATAGGGGAAATGTCTAATAAAAAGTTTTTTGGGTTTAGGCCGAGTCTTGTTGAGATAACAAAAGTTTAATTGGGGCCGGGAGTTTTATTATGCTCTTTTAAAATTAATGTAATAGTTTTTGGTTCTTGATTTTGTTCTCTGGTTTTTACGCAGGATTATTCCCAACTGTTTCATTTCAAAATATCATTTGTTGGTGATAGGGTCTCATTAGCCCTTGGACATTTGGTAGTTTTGCTTTGACTGATAGTTGTGGAAAGGGCCCAACTTAATTTTAGATCTCGTGAACACCAGGAATAAAGATCTGAGAATGCATTAAGCAGTAATTTTTTTTTTGGGTAGATGTTGTGTGTAAAGACACTTGAGTAGGCAGATTTAGTTTTACAACGTTATAGGTGAACCTTGGAATTGTTTTCATATTTGGTTTTTTGAAAGGGCACACGGGATAATTCTTTACGGGGTTGAGTGCAAAGTTTAAGACTTAGGTTCACATTAATATAGGGGTACAGTAAATGAGTACTCACGTTGGTTGTTTCCTTTGGTAATAATTTTAAACAAATATACTAACATCGTTTGTTTTTTTGTAACATAAACATTTTTTTAAAACTTTTCCTAAACTGATTGGTTTTTTTTTTCAACACGATTTTTATACCTTATGATTCTTAAGTAAATTTAATTTTCAATATTTTTTTTGTATAGTAAATTAATTTTTCTAGCTCACTCACTTTTCACATTCACAGTTTTGGGAGAGGAAAGGAAATCGACAACTGTTTTTTAAAGGAAAAGAACAAAAACTGTTGCATGACAACTCGAATAAGATTTTTCTGGTGCTGGTTTTATTAAATTTTTTTTAAGGTTCACTAATAGGAGCTGCAACCCCACTTAAACATTTTTAATTTTTTTTTTTGAAAATATTTTTTTTTAATATTTTTTTTTTAATATTTTTTTTTAAAAGGGAGACTTGATTTTCTTGTTGGACATTTTTTCCTTGGTGCATAGTAGTACCTTGTCCCTACAATGGTTCTACCAGTTTATTTAAATATTTTTTTTCTGAATTAAAATATAATTTTATTTCGAACCCTCACGTTTTAACAACCTATCATCATTTGTTTTAAATTTTTTTTTCTTCTCCCTACTCCAAACCACCTATCAGAGTGGAGTAATTTTTGAAAATTTTAGTGAGTCACTAATTAATTTTTTTTTGACTATTGGACTACTGTGGTCGACACCAAAAATTTTTTTTTAATTTTTTTTTGGACACCTTTCGGTACGATCCTAGGGTCTTCTTGACCATGGTTTGCATCAATTTAGTTAACATTTTGGGAATTTCATTTTAACGATTATTAGAGAGTTGCAGTCCTACTATTTTTTTTTAATTACACACAACATCCTTACTAGTCTAATTCAACGCAATTTCAGCGAGCGGATCTTTTTTTAATTGAGCATATTTTACGATTTCTATAACATGAACATCTGTTCCGATGTTTATTGCGTTCACTTATATATTAAGGGATGATGTGACCTTAAGCAATGCATGTTTCGCGTAAACTCAGAGTAGGTAAGCAGGTTAAAGTGGGTTTTGATTTATTCTTTTTAGAAAATCATTGTATACGGCGATTTGGGTTTTTTTTGAGGAGTTTATTAGTGGAGCCGTTCTGCAATAGCAGGAGTATACCCTAGCTTTAACTGTGTACAACAGCTTTGGGATTTTTTTTGGTATAGGTAGTCTGTTGTACGTTCCATTTAGGGATTAATTTACCTATTCGGTTGCTGAGGTAAACAAACATCACTTAACTTTAATTTTAATCCAGTTCAGCTAGGATAAGCGCAATTATTTTTTTTTGGTTTTACTCACGCATGAGTGGAACATAAGACCTGTATACTGCCAAAACTCTTGTCTCTCTTTTATTTTTTTTTAATTTTTACGGCTACTTGTTAATTCTAATTTAGGATTTAAGTAGTTATTTCTCTCTGCAAGGTTGGACGTCATAGTTGGTTGTACAAATACTTGATATAAACTATGATTACATTTTTAAATGCAAATAAATTTTATTTTCTTACTGCTCCGGTGTTTTTCGGTTTTGTTCGCGTCTGCCCGTATTTAAGTTTTATATTTTCTACATTTGTGAGAAAATTTATAGTGATTTTCACTGGTGAATTTAAAGTGAACTTTGTGTTTGTTATTGCGTGGTTTAGTTTTTATAATTGGGAGGTATAATTAACAGTTTTAATTAAAGTTTAAAGTTTAAATCTAAAAGGCACCATGGCTGTTTCTGTGAGTCGGTTGTCTGACATAAGGTACTTAGTCAAGGACGAATTAATCTATGAGTTAACATGGAGAGGCATAGCCATTGGATCGGTGGAAGAAATGAAACAACAGCTTATGCTGATTAAGCAAAGAGAAAAGACTGATACAAGTATGAGATACCCTCCGTATCCCTTTAAATTTGGCCAGGATGCTTTTAGCTGCATGAAGAAGCTTGATAGTCTGGTACCGCTGGTAGAGAAGTTCTCTGGTACGAGCAAAGGGGGAGAGTTTAGGAAAATCGCTGTAAGGTTGGAACATGTGTTAGCCAGGATAAATAACATGAATCCGTCAAACTTTGAAGAAAGTCAAACAAAAGGCATACTGGTTGCGGAAACCTTGAGTTTGATTGGGAGGTTGCAGAGCCAAGCAACAGATTTATTAAGAGTTGGCGTGAACTCAGATGATGATGAAGCATCTGAAACCCAATCAACGAGTCGAAGCTCAGATCACTCGACAAATGTTGGCAACTTTCCCAGCCAGTCTCAACTACCACAACCACAGCACTCGAGCACACAACAGCCTACGAACCAACCGTCGGTCATTGCTCCAGTGCAAATGCAAGTGCTAGCGAACCCAACTCAAGCACCAATACAGGCACCACCCCCAATGCTAATTCAGAATGACCGTGCATCAGCTTTTCATTATCAACAACCATCTACCGTTCCTTTGAGTCTAGCTGCCCTCCAAAGTAGCATTGCACCAATTGCTCAGTCACGACCATTTTCTTGTTCGTCGCCAGTACCAATGTCAAGTGATCCTGGTACTTCATATCATGTTGCACCTGTACCTCCGCATAAGTGGAACTTAAAATTTACAGGCGAGAGGGGTACAATCTCCGTCACCGCATTTTTCGAGAGAGTGGACGAGTTGAGTCAGGCTAGAGGAGTCAGCAAAAAGGTTTTACTGAATTCGGGCATTGATCTTTTTGAAAAGTCAGCTTATACTTTTTACAAAGATGTACGTAGGGAAGTCCATACATGGGAACAGCTGGAACAAAGGTTCATGGCAGAATATCTTCCTTCTTCATATGGCGAGAAGCTATTGAAGGAAATACAAAAACGTAAACAAGGCCCCGGAGAGTCTATAGGGACCTATATTGCTGTCATGAACACATATTTCCAAAGACTTGGCTGTCCTGTTTCCGAAGAGGCGAAATTAGCTATCGTCTTCAGAAATATCGCGGACATCTATAAAAATGGGTTAATTGCTACTGAGGTCAATAGCCTATCACATTTAAAGGATCTGTGTCGTAGAATAGACCAAAGATATGGTTTAGAAGAGGAGAATTTTACACCTAGGAGAAACCAATCAATTGAACCTGACTTGGCCTACGTTGACGTAGAGAGCGACAGTGACGATTTTTCAACAGGGGTTGATGCAATTCAAATATCAGGTGCCGGGACATCGAACCAACAGAATTTAAATCATCCTGCTAATAGATTCGACAGAAATAGGCAGCAGCCAGCAAGCAATTTTGCTGCTAGGGCTGATAGAGATAGACAGCAACCAGCTAGTGGTCAGTCTAGTGTAAATGACAGGGATGTACAACCACAGGGTGTTGGATCTGGTAGGGCGAACAGGGATGTTGTTTGTTACAGATGCAACCAAACAGGGCACATGGCAATCGGGTGCGCACTACCTAGAGGCAAACAGTGCTATTCGTGTGGTCAGGCAGGGGTTACAGTAAGAGAATGTCGTAATTGTAATCGTCAGGGAAACGGACCCAGGCGCTCGTAGGTGGTCGACCTTCGAGTCAGCCTGAACAAGCATCGACCGATAGGCTAACGTACGTTTTAGATTATGTGATAAGTCATGCTCGTAAAGATGAGAGACCTTATTTAGAAGTGGATGTGCTCGGAAATAAGTTATTAGGTTTGTTGGATTCCGGGGCTTCACGTACCTTTTTAGGGAATCATGGTTGGTCAATCATCGAGAGGTTTGGTTTTTCACTGGATACGACGAAGAAGACGAGTTGCATTGTGGCAAATGGTCAAAGCACGAGTAGTATTGGGACAGTACAGCTTCCTATGCGAGTTCAGGATAAATTTAGGTTAATAGAGGTCGTCGTCGTTCCTGAGTTGCCGCACACTTTGATTTTAGGATTAGATTTTTGGATTTCGATGGGGATAGTACCGAACTTAAGTACTAATGAGTGGCACTTTGCCGATAATAAAGATGTGATTTGTTCTTTAGAAACACCAGACCAACAAACTACTCTTTCGCCTTATGAATCAGAACGACTAGAGGAATTGGTCGATAAATATAAGACTATTATGGGTGACTCACTAGGATGTACAGACAGGGTAGAGCATAAGATTACAACAGATGCAGCACCGATAAGACAACGTTCATATAAGGTCTCACCGGTCATTCAGAAACTTATTGATGACGAAATCGACGAAATGCTGAAAATGGATGTGATAGAACGTAGTAGTAGTTCATGGGCTTCACCAGTGGTAATGGTACAAAAGAAAAACACAAAGAAATATCGTTTCTGTGTAGACTACCGCAAATTGAACTCAGTGACGGCGCGTGATAGTTATCCTTTACCACTCGTATCCGAGACTCTTGACAAATTGAAAGATGCTAAGTACTTGTCAACTTTAGATATTAAGAGTGCTTATTGGCAAGTACCAATGGAAGAATCATCGAAGCCACTAACAGCATTCATCTGTCGACGAGGTCTCTTCCAATTTAAGCGGTTACCATTTGGTCTTCATAATGCACCTGCAACTTGGCAGAGACTCATAGATAGCATCATAGGAAACGATTTAGACCCCTACGTGTACGTATATCTCGATGACCTCGTAATTGTCACACAGAGCTTTTCTGAACATCTTAGAATTCTTGAGGAAGTCCTACGAAGATTGCAGAATGCAAAGATAACGGTAAGTTGGGAGAAATGCCAACTGTGTAGGCCAGAAATGACTTATTTAGGTTTCGTAGTGGACCGTCGAGGCATCCGAGTTGACCCTAATAAAATTAGAGCCATGTTAGAGCTCCAGAGGCCAAGAACTGTCAGAGAAGTTCGTAGAGTTGTAGGTACAATATCCTGGTACAGACGTTTCATAGAGAATTTTTCAGCGATAATAGCTCCGATTACAACTCTAACTAAGAAAAATCAAAAGTTCGATTGGACTCCAGACTGCGAAAAAGCATTTATTAAGATTAAGGAACTTTTAGTGACTGCACCGATTCTTACATGTCCAGATTATACCAAAGAATTTGTCATTCAAACAGACGCATCAGGATATGGAATAGGAGCATGTTTAACGCAGCCTTATCCTGAAGGAGACAAAGTCATATGCTATTTGAGTCGATCTTTGACTAAGCAAGAACGTGTTTACACGACCACCGAGCGAGAATGTTTGGCATTGGTTTGGGCGATAGAGAAGCTCCGGCCTTATATTGAGGGGATCTCATTTAAGGTCATAACAGATCATTTTAGTTTAAAATGGCTTCATAGCTTAAAAGAGCCCAGTGGAAGACTTGCTCGTTGGTCTGTAAAACTGCAGCAATATGATTTTGAAGTAATCCATCGGAAAGGGAAAGATTTAGTTGTCCCGGACATGTTGTCTCGTGCAGTACCTATGATTGATACAATTTCGCAGCCCAGAGATGTTTCAACAGCAATTAAAGATCGATGGTACCAAAAGATGGTAAAGAGGGTCGTAGAATCACCGTTAAAATTTATGAACTGGAGATACACTGATAATAAGTTGTATAAATATGTCAAACAAGAATACCCTCAACTTTCACCATCTAACGAATATTGGAAAGAGGTAGTCCCCAAAGATCATAGGCGTAGAATTATTGGAGAAGCTCACGATCCTCCTACCGCAGGACATATGGGTGTGTATAAAACCTTCCACAGACTGGCAGAAAAATATTATTGGCCAAAAATGCGTCAGGACGTGGCAACTTTTGTAAAGAAATGCTTTGTCTGTGCAGCTCATAAAGGTGATACACAAGGTGTATCTGATCAGATGATATCTCACCCAAAACCAACTCGTCCTTGGGAAATTATTTCGACTGATTTATGTGGACCTCTACCTCGTTCAACAAAGGGTAATTGCTGGATTCTCGTCGTTACGGACTATTTGAGTAAGTTTTCCTTAGTTTTTCCAATGCGAACAGCCCCTACTCAAGCTGTTGTTAAGCATCTTGAGGAGCAAGTATTTATGGTCTTCGGAGTACCCCGTTTGATACTTTGTGATAATGGCCCTCAGTACAAAAGTAATGAGTTTAAGCGTTTTGCTGAGAGTTATCAGGTTAAAATTCAGTATAATCCGTACTATCACCCCAGAGCGAATCCAACAGAAAGGACGAATCGCACGTTAAAAACCATGTTATGTTGTTATGTGAAAGACAACCACAGGAAGTGGGACGAACAAATACATAAACTTGCCTGCGCGATTCGTACTGCAACCCATGAGACAACCAGGATGTCTCCTTTCTTTGTTAATTTTGGTAGGAATATGTGTTTATCAGGTAAAGATTACTCCAACCCAGTTTTGTTATCTGAAGAGAATGGTGTACAATCCGCAGCTGAAAGTAAGAACGAAGGTTTCCGGAAGCTCTATGCTGATGTTAAGAGAAGGTTAGAGGTGGCTGGAGAGAAAAACGTAGTTCAGTATAATTTGCGTACAAGGGTACCCAACTTTGTTGTGGGTCAGCGTGTTTGGAAGAAAAATTATGTTTTGTCGGATGCTGCGAAGTTTTTCTCGAAGAAGTTAGCACCGAAATTCGTTGGTCCTTATGTGATTAGGAATAAAATTTCTCCATGGATATTTGAGCTTCAGGAACCATCGGGTAAAGTACTGCCAGGGAGTTGGCATGCCAAAGACCTTAAGTCGGCAGCGGACCTCTCCGATTAACCTTTTTAGGTTAATCGTCTTGAAGTTGGGGGGGGATTATGTAACGTGTCATTTTTACGTTTAAGACAACGTTACATATTTGTTTATTTAGGTAAATAATCAAGGCTCTTTGATTCGTCTTTCTGTACACAAGTAAGGGTATTTTATAGAGCTAGGTTTGGATGTTATATAGGGTCTAGGAAGTTACCTTAAAAGGAGGCATTCCATCGAATTACTGTGGACACTACGCACATCGCATTATCTGGACATCGTAATTGGAATTTAAGATCACAGGCTTCGGAAAAAATCACATAAAAGTTTTGATTGTTTTGTTTTTATCTGTGGAATTTTGTGATTCACTTGACGTTCATAAAGTTAAACAGCTGTTATGCTGGGGAATGGCGGCGTTGCCGCATCACAAATGGTTTCAGTAACAGGAAGGAAACATTTAGATGAACATTTCATTCCCTTACGTTTATTCTCGAGGATATTGGGACAATCCGAACCCCATATTCTTCA
The DNA here is from genome assembly GCA_963576565.1 of Aspidapion aeneum. NCBI lineage: Eukaryota > Metazoa > Arthropoda > Insecta > Coleoptera > Brentidae > Aspidapion > Aspidapion aeneum. The sequence continues at coordinate 36,946,308 of OY755047.1, read as the reverse complement.
CGGATTAGCTAGTTTTGATAGCACGAAAACATATTTAGGTTCACGGTTTGACCAGTAACAACCGAGGCTCCGCCACTTTGATATCTGTATTAATTTGATAGGGAAAGGATAAAATAAATACGAGTTATGCACTGTTGTAAATGGGAGATAAACGAGGGATAAAAACCAAGACTAAAAGAATAAACGAAATCGTGTGAGTTAACATCTGAACACTCTTGTGCCTTTAAGCAATAGTTCAGTGTGTATTTTTGGGTTCAGGTTCAGAAACAACTTTATTACTGTAGAAATGTTTTACAAAAATGGCGTTAAACCATATGAATATTAGAGAAAACATTTATAAAGAGCGAAGGAAACTTTTGACGAAGACTGTAACTGGAGTGCAACTAAATTCTGCACTTAGTATAGCTTTATTCATATGGGAATTGGTTGAGTGTTCGAATATTCCTGGGTTTGCTGCATGCCCTGATCTCCAGTAATTGATTTTACAGTTGATGGTTTCAATGCTGAGCTTCTTATAGTCCGTCTGGTTATTTTCCTCTTACTTGATATGTTGGCGGGGGTCCGGTAGGCAAATGTTCGGTCAAATGTATGGAGGGTGTCTCGACGTCCTTGTTATAAAAATTTCAACCGTGGAAATAGATCCGACAACACCTCAAGGTTTGTTTTACGTACTTCCTATCCCCTTGGTCGGTGCTGCCCCCTATATACCTGTATAGAACTATGCGGTATCTCCTCATTGGTTAGCGGGTTTTTTCTTCCAGTCTGGCCACTGAATGTAGAGATTTATTTTTGGCGGAAAAGTTTTTTATAAATAGGTTTGCATCCTTTATTTGAATTTCACCGGGAAGATTAGGTTGGTACTATTGCGTTTTACCGTCCCCACTCCCCACCAAATTTACAAAACGGTTTCCGGCCAATTCATTATTCTGGTATTCTCGACGAAGTGCTTGGTCTCTTTTTGCTAACAACTTTTGGCTGGGTCGGCAACAGGCTCTGGGATCGCCATTGTTTTTGGTTTGGCACTGCAGCGAATTGTAGGAGATATCCCAGAGACTGTGAGGAGTGAGCCGTCGTGTTTTCGGCGTAATCGGAAGTGACGCTCACACCCTGTTGAGGGGATTTTAGGTCGGCCTACGCCATTTGTACGGGGAAGAAAGAGCATTGGTAAGTTCGATTTTATTTTTTTTAATTTTTTTTTATTAGTTGAGTACTCTTCAAGATAATATTTGCCTCCCAAATTGTAATTATTTTTCGTGGGAAATGTACTTTTTTGACAAAGGACGTGGGGAATTGTTGGCGTTTTTATATTTTTCTTTTAACCACGTGTTGGATAAAAACTATATATTGTTTTTCTCCTTTGTCTACAGCCCTGTCAATTCCAGCGACGGGACAGTTGGGCTGGACGCTGGTGGGAAGCCGGACGGGCCAGTTATAACCCTGAGAAAGGTACGTTAGGATTATTTTAGTTCATCTGTTTAAATCTACTTTGTTTTATTGAGTCGACATGGGGTCCTCGAGTTAAGTTACTGTGTAGGGGAACTTCGTGCAAAATTGACGAATTCCAGGAAACTGAAACATTTCATTTTCCACAGGGTTTTTACGCTCGGGCAAGAATCCCACAACCCTTTTAAGACCAAAGTGCTGGCCTAACATCATGTGCTAAGCGAGCACGAGGGAAGGCGCGAGCAGAGCAGGAGACCCGGAAGCAGTGGTGAGACAACAGGACAACAGAATTCCAGGTTTACAAAATAAAACATACACAGAATAATCAAGGACCAAGGTAGGAGCAAGCCTTAACTATAATTTTTTTCACTCATATATAAATTTTTAATATAATTTAGACGTGATCTTTTCATATATTTCATATATAAGTTTTCACAGTATAGTTTCAACATTTCTTGTAAACGCAAGATAAGGTATGACGTCATAACCCTGGTTTTGCGGCATATTTACTACATTGACTTGTTTTCCTTCCTTTCATTTATTTAAGATAATTTTACTGTCAAATTTAAAGTGCCTTGCTATTTTGGCCCTTGTTTTCATCCATTTCATTTATTTTTTTTTATGTTTCCGGTAATTTTATCTGATTTTACCCTTAAAATATACAAGATGAACTAAATCTTTGCGTTATTTGTACAACCCAGTGACCAACTTTGCGGAGACAAAAGAGAGATGAGATTATATTTTTTTTTTAGCGGTTTCGTTACACATTTTTGCCTCATGGGGTGGATCTCTGACTGGGTTGCTGTCTGTCTCATTCTACCCAGCGTAGAATGATGACAGCAGATATTTGGTCTGGATCTCCCCTATGACAGAATGATTTTGGAGGTGTATTTTTTTTTAACAATCATTTATATAATTGAGTCCTGCGCTGCTGACTCAGATGTAGGTACAGTATGACCTGTTGAAGGAGTCCATCTACCTGTAAAGTATTTCTAGTTTTGTCATCTTAATTCAATCTTTTAGAATTTTATTCTGTTTATTTTTTTTTGGTTATTCTTAATTACACAAATACTCTGGAAGCCTCGGAAGTAAGTAGAATTTCATTGTTTGGCTGCAACGTTTGGGTCGAACTGTATTTTATTTAAGATCTTCTTTGTAAAATATTGATATTAAATAATGTGGCGCACTTAAAATTTTCTTATTTCTGAACCCCCCCCTTCTCCACTGTATAAAAGTTACCGGGCATATCAATGTTTTACCTAGCTGGAAAATACAGTTCTGCTTCCAGATATTTGTTTAATTATTCAGTGGGTTTCAGTGTCACAAAATGGCGGCAACGTCTTTAAGCTGCCACAAATGTCACACAACTTTTTTTAAGGCCACAAATTGGCGCCCACATTTTTTTTTAACTTTTTTTAAGGCCACAAATAGAATAGAATAGAATAGAATAGAATAGAATAGAATAGAATAAAATAGAATACAATAGATATTTACGAACTAGTCAATTTACAAAATACCTTATCTAAGCTTAATTATTTTTAGAAAAACATTCTTGTATCCTAAAACTATTTTTCCTTCTCTACAATGTAATTTGCATGCTTCTCTACAATGTAATTTGCATAAAAAGTAAAAATTATTAATTGTTTTTCCTTATTACAATAAAAAACTGCACATAGAAGAAAAAAAAATATATTGTTGACTAGGTTTTATGATAGTAATTTAGTTAAAATTTAGAAATAAAATGATATCCCAAGAAGAGAACACTAAAAAGCAATACTGTTAAATTTAAGGGTAAAATGATATTACAATTAGACAACACTAAAAAAAAACAATACAAAGTGTTTCACAGTTAAAAAAAATAGAATAATTAAAATATACATCAATTTAAAATTTGTTGTACTATGAAAATTAACCTGAAAAAGCTCATTATTTCGCAAAGTTCTCGTGGTTCTAAGACCAATTAATGAAACAGGTTCTGTAGAATCAATCTTACCATTCAGTATCTTATGCATAATGCATACATATTTTCCCTTCTATTTTCAAGTGAATTGAGGTTTAGGAGTTTTCGTAAATCATGGTATTCTATTTGTTATTTTGGTATATTAAGTTTAAAAGCAATTAATCTGACGAACTTCTGTATTCTCTCAAGCTCAGTTACATGCACTTGATAATAAGCATATTATACATTACGTATATGATAATAAGGTGACCAAATGACACGCGCATACTCTAATGTAGATCGTACCACGGCACAATAGACATTTTTTAAGATGTTGATGTTGCCAAAATCCTTTAAAATTATGTATATGAAACCTAATAATTTTTGTGCTTGATTCACAGTTGCATTGATGTGATAGTTAAAAGTTAATTCTTGATCAAACCAGACTCCTAGATCCTTGATGACCTTTTCTCGAGATATTTAACAATTATTTAAAAAATAATTGAAGTGAATTGGATTTTTGATTTTTGAAAAAGTTATTATTTTACATTTACAATCCTGGTCATTAAGGATCTTTTTATAAAATTTACTATCATCTGCATAATTTAATGCAAATGAGTTTTTAAAACAGGACGGATACGGTCGACTTTTAAAGGGAGGGCGGCGATCTATTGCAATGTGTGTATGTATCTGATTAGATGGATGTTAAACAGTAGTGTGCTAATTTTACAAAAACTTAGATAAGTGTAAGGTATCTGTATAATTGGTCAGTTGGCTGTTGATACCTAAATAAATAAATACATAAATAAATATGTCTTGTTATGTCAAAAATAGCTTTTAAAGTTTCTAGCCTACTCTAGTAAATATGTAGGTGTGTTTGTATATGGTTGTATTTTTGTATTTTTTTATATTTTCAATGATGAACTTAAATTACTATGTAATTAAAACAGGAATTAATAAATTGAAAACAAAAGGCAGGCAATGAAAAGCAAATCATTATCACTTTGTCTCTCAGGTCGGGTCGATGCATTTTTTGTATTAAGGAAAATTTTCTCATACTTGTGTTGGTGTGGGGGGAAATCTTTTCTATGTATTTTTTTCAATGAGTGACCGCAAAGAAACTGCGTTGCGCACACTTCTGTATACTCAAAGTAGCACTGTATATACAAGTATAAGTTTATTTCTGCATCTTTTTTGCCACCTCAAAGAAAAAATATTGTTCCAGACATGTGTGCAAAGTAGTTTTTCTGTACTTGGCATTTGATCCTAGATGGATGTAAAGTAATTAAATAAATTAAAAGAAATAAAAATATTAATAATATTTACTATTTGCTAAAAAGAAATATTTTGTTTAGGTTTTAATAAAAAAATTTTGTTTAATTAATATCACAGATTAATTGATAGATTTAAATACAACTCAACTCAACTTTATTGTCATAAATCATATAAAAATACAAACAGCAACGTCAAACTTAGAATAGGTATTTAAGTAAAAAACTTAATAAATATAGTTAACATTTTAATAAATAGAAAATACATCAGCACACTTTTAAGATTTCATAAATTTCTTTGGTTTAATTCTCTTGAAAATTAAAAACATAGTGGCACTTTTCTAGAAGAAAAGCTGCAACTGCTGTTTTAAACTTTTGTAAATTTTTAATTTGCTTGATTGCATTTGGAAGTAATGCAAAAGCCTTTATTGCACTATAATGAGATGAATATTCAAAAAACGATCTATGTACCAGTAGAATAACCTTATGTCCCTAAGTCTTCTAATAATTGCACAAAAACTGTTTAATTTTTCTGACGGTCATCAGAGCAGTTTTCTCTATGTTTAAAATAAGATGGTTTGTTGTACACCAATTGTACATTCTTTTAGCTACTCCTGTTTCCTGTCTGGTTCAACAGTAGTCATGCAACATACAAAATGTATGTTTTGTTTTTTGATCAATAAACTTATTTTCCTTTTTGTTATTTCTATTTTAAAAATAGTATAAATTAGTAATAAAATATGAAATCAATATGGGTACCTAATAAGATACACTTTAATAATATAGGTACCGATTCTATTACCTTGGTTCAGTTTAAACTCTTAGTAAACCTGAGAAAATTTGTTAGTTGCTTATTACCCCAGATGGGGTAAAAAATAAGCCACAGGGTAATTACAAACAAATACAATTACCTGTTTTTACTTGTCAAAGTTCATTTTATTTGTATTGATATTACCAATAAACCATCTATCTATAACGATTTTGCCTTCCTAAGTGTACCCTTAGATGAGGTAGGGTCAATCAGAGTAAATATGAATATTACATCTTAACTCCTAAACTATTTGACTAAATTTGCAATTGCTAATGTGCTGTACAGGGCTAAAGAAAACAAATACACATTTTTTAGAAACATGAATGGGTCTTTAAAACAAATTTGATACAACTCATTTTAAACCTTTTTAATTAAAAAAAAACAGGTACAAAAATAGGTGCTAAAATGATATTAAACTACTGATAAAAAACATAATGACTGTAAATTATATTTTTTAAAGGTTTACAGAAATCAGTTTTTTAGCAGTCAGTTTTTCTTTTAATTAAAACAATATCTTGTAGCTCCTTCCAATAAAATACTGTCTCTATCAGCTGCCCACAGTAGGTGTACAAAATTTGTCTACAGGACTATACAGACCTCCATAGAACTCCATACAGGATGCAACAATACACTACATGATCAACAATTTATTTAAGTCTTGTACAGCCCTGCCTTCAAGTTACATTTTAGTGACTTTGACATGAAAAAAACACATTTCCTAACCCAATAGTATTAAATAGTAAACATGTCATGTTGGTATAAAATTAAAGGCAAAACTGTCATTGTCTCTGAATAAAAAGATGCTGACTGTAGGTTGACAAAAAAACACAAAGATAAAAACAACTCAAACACATGCCATTTTTCAGATTTTTTTTTGTTGCTGTCAGTATGCATATGATAAATACAGTAGACTTGCTCTGATGTGAACACACTTTTTCAGCAGTAACTTATAGATTTCCTTTAAATTATGTATACAGTTCAATTTAAAAGTAGGTAGTAGGTAAAAATGTATAATATCTAACGTATTGTTTAACCTTTTTTAAAATAGATGTACATAGTTTGCACAGTCTCAACAGTATCACAAATATTTTTTTTTGTGTTCACACTAGCGCGATTCTACTGTAAACAGGTTGGAAATGTCATAAAAGTGTAACTACCTATGGCAAGGACTATAGAATGGTGTACAAATTTAGTTCAGCTGATCACCCCTCAATCAAAATAGCCCCTTCAATGTCTTATATCAGCCCCTTGAATTGTATAATATTAACCACTCAATCAAACAAGTTTCATGGCTTTTTTTTTTAACCACTCAACTTTATACCAAAATATTCCACACCAGTTTTAATATTTTTGAGCTTTTCAGAAGCAGAAATATAGAAAATTTCCTTCTGAGTACAACACTATTTTTAGAAATTGTCTAGTTCAATTAATAACAAATTTACCATAAAAGTTTTAGATACACCAAGGAAAGTTTTGACCTTGGATAAACCACAATTTCAGTTTTAATTTTTGTTTTTCAACTAATTATTTTTTTGAAATGATTTAATTATAATACCTGGTGTATATCCTTATATATTTTTTAGGCATTTTTAACAATTTCTAGATAAAAAATTTATTATATTTGCCCCAATTGACCCTACATCCCTTGAAAAAATTATAGAGTTGTACATGCAGAACCAAAGCTTAGGTGATTTTTTGATTTTCTTATTACCCTAAACATTTCTTATTACTCCATGTTCCCATACTTTTTAGTTTTACTAAGTTTTTAAATAAAATGTTTTTGTTAGAATGAATGTACTAGGTACATTATTATAATTACCATAAAATTTAAATTTTCTGGCATAAAATTCAGTCTATTTTGGACATTACTCCTATGATTGTCCTCTTCCTTTGCTATTAAAAGTTTAGTCTGCCTTGTTATTTTGGGAGTCATATCTTCAAAAAGATTTTCTTCAGTTGATTTCACTTCCAAATTGCCTTTTTCAAGGTTTTTCTGTTTAACTGTTTGCTGCCTGTAGAAATTAATGTGATCTTGGATGGTTTTTGGCCTGCTTTGTAAGGAATCTTCACCCCACTCATTTGTCCAATTTTGAGTGTTACTAAAACAAAAATTAAAATTTCATTTTTTAGAACTGAGAGTAACAAAAAACGGGGGCAAAAGAGAACAAAGAATTGGCATTGGTTTACAATTAATGAAGTATTTTGATTTGCAACACCACAACCAGTGCATGTTTAAAAAAGTAGCCTTTTACCCAACATCATCATTATCCTGCGCAGAAACAACGTGCGTCAGCGGCTCCGAATCACTAGAACTGGCTTTACGTTTACGAAAACAGCACAGGGCTCTTCTGAACACATTTACAATTACTAAAAGCAAAGACTTCAGTTTGTGGTACAGCACAGCTGTTATCATTGTGTTACAGGTATTGAACTCGAGGGTTAACTTATAAATAACATAATTTTTGTTGTTTAGTTTTAAAGATCTTTGAAATAATTATGAAAACCGCAGTATTTTCAAAATTTTGTTAACCGGATTTTTTTAGGGTTAAGTTGTCATATGTCAGCTGATAAGTGACGTAATCATTTTCAAGTGCATGAACTTGTGGGAATGTGGCTTTATGGCCTAGGGTGACCAATGCCCACGGTCCGTAAATTAACTGGTTGTCTGGTAACTCCCAGCCAATAAGAACTCGGCAGCCTATGACGCGCAATATGCCTGCCCCACGATCATACATACGTTATATTATGAGAGAAAAAAGTTAGATGCCGCAAAAATACCAAAATTTATTAAAAAATAAATTAATTTAAAAATTTATGATAAAAATTTCAACAGTTTTATAAATATCAGTTTCAGGACACGATTATAAATACATTTCTTAAGTTAATTCGACTCTCTTGTTCATATTAATTTAAAACTAAAGCAATATTGATTTTTTTGTGGAAAGGAAATTGAAAGGACTTTAAGTCCACCAATGCATGCCCACCCTGATTAAAAAAACGCATCAGGTGACGCTGCATTTAAAACGAGTGCAAATCCATGACCCATCACGTGATGCGGCTTTTGAACCGGGGTGGGCATGCATTGGTGGAAAATAAATAAAAAAATTACATAATGCAAGGATTTAGAATTTTTGATCCCCCCTTGGTTGGCTGTAACGTTAATATTCCTTCCCTCCTGCTTGAGCATTATACAGAGTGTTCCAAGTTGACTGTCCACCGTTGCTAACTTTTTCATTATTAAAGATAGAAAAAAGTTTAAATTGACAAACTAGTCGAATTTTTTATGCTCTTTAAGATGCTTAAATTAAAAAAAATCGAACATTGAGTTTTCGAGTTTTTTCAAAAGACATAAAACCAATTTTAATTTAAACATCCTGCATTTTATAATTTTCTAAAATTCTACCAGTTTGCCAATAAATTTTTTTTTCTATTTTTAATAAAAACAAAGTTAGCAATGGTGGACTTTTAACTTAAAACACCTAGTATATAATTTAAGAATGGTCCTCATCAGTTTTGTTTTTAAATCATATTGCAAGTAACAAAAAACTATACCTATCTAATTATAGAATAGTTACAAAATAATTTCCTTTAACTTTTTTACTGTTTTTCGAGCTTTCGTTTCATTGTGGATTCATTTTGCTTTTTGGTATTTATAAATTTAATTCTTATCATCACTCTTTATTTTACAAGTAAATTTACGAATTTATATGGAATAGAAATATTTGTTTTAAATTTAAAATTGGCACCATGCAATTTTATGAATCATTTATCCATTTTGTTAACATGTTCTTTCAATGATGGTAAAGGCTCAGTTAAGCCTCCAAAAGAAAGGCTTTGCATCCAAGATGGTAAGGCATATGCGTGCTAAAATCCTGCAATATAAACTAAACCATATTTTTTTTCTAAAATCTCTTTTAGTTGGTCTTTAAAACATTTATAGGAAGCACGGAACAGGTATAAACAAGACTTACAAGACGACACCCAGGTAGCAAGGGGTAATCAAATAACGTCTTTTTTTCGTCGAAAAGTGGTAATTTGGATGACCAGCAGGTCATCTACCAAAAAATGTTGTCTTTAAGGCGTCAATTATTTGACGTCTTTTCGTAGTGTAGTTTTTGACGTCTGAAAAACGTCATATATTGGTCACTACCCACACTGCACACTTTGTCCAAGGGACATACACTCATACTTAGATAGATGGTGCCCCAGTCAGTACTTGACCGGATTTCTACGAAATGTGGGGGTACGTTATCATGTCGACTATGTCACGAAAAAATTAAGAACCCTTTTGCCACTGTTTAGAATTTACAAAAACATTTTCGCCGTTAACCAACTTAAAATTCTTATCGTATGGATTAATAGCATGGGGGGAGTTACAAAAACCTACTTAAAAACTATTGACGTGATTCAAAAGTGGCTGATTAAAATTATCTATAGAAAGAACAAAACATACCCTACAGATATATTATTTTTGGAAAGCAATATTTTTGATCTGAGACAACTTTATTTTCAAATCATTGCAATAAGGATATTTAATAAAAATATTGCTGTCCAAAATATAGAACATATGTACAACACTAGACATAAACAATCTTCAATTGTAAGACCACAAATGAAAAAAACCATAAGTCAGAGAAGTTTTGTATATTTGTGCAGTAATGTGTTTGAAAAGATTTCAGTTTTATTAACAAACTCGCAGACAGCTCAAAAATTAAAAAAATCCATTAAATCTATGCTGACGACAGAAATTAGTAGAACTCAAATTCATCGTCTTCTTGATGAAAGAAACTAACAAGTACTGTAAAAATATTTTTGTATATGATTAGTATGTATTTTTGTACTTATTTATTTGTTTGTTATTATTTTTTCTTTAACTTTATATTATTTATATAACAAACTTAACTAAACTAGTAGGAATTTTTTTTGTTTACATGGGAATTATTTATTTATTACTTTAGTGTAATACTATCCTTAAACATTTAATTTTATTGTTTATTTTGGTGACTTTTTTCTGCGCTTTTTCTTTAAGACTATTATTAGGTAATCTTTATATTTACTTACCTAAGTGCGATTTTCTTAGCCCACGCGCAAGACTACTCTTGTGGGCAAAACCGTATTTATTGTATTGTATGTTGTAACAATTTTACCAAAATGTATATATTTGACTACAATAAATGCTATATAATAATAATAATAATAACGTATGTAAAATAAAATAGATATTAAATCAAGACATACTTTGAGGCTTCTTTCGCTTCAAGGTGGAGATGTGTAAGTCTAGGTTTAGGTCTATTTTGATCTGTCCCTCACAGAACACCGCTGTACCTGTTCCAGTACTTCCAGGTCTAAGTCACAGAAGAGTCGCCTTCTGTGTCTAAGTTTTCTTCAGTGTTCTCAACTGCAGGGAATATTTCATATATTTAGGCGAGTTTGAAAAAAGGCATAAATAGCTCTGTGTGTGTGTCTGATGTTCTGATTTGGTCCCAAATAGGTCATATTGCTGACGTCTTTAAAACATCTGAAACTGACGTCATTTTAGGTGTGTCTTTTGAACGTCATTTAAAGGTCATTTACACGTCAGGTTAGAGACGTCAATGGTCATTAAAAATGAGCAACCTGGGCAAGACCCAAAATGTACAAAATTTCCTGGCAAAAGACAAAATTCCGCTATAAACAGCGTTTGACTGCTGTTTCCTAGGAAAACTGTGACGTAGCTCTGACGTCACGGCCGTCATGACACCGAGTTATCAAACAACCGCTTTATTTAATGACCGTGACCAATGCCAAGGACTGTCTCAACGACAATATCGTTGAACTGTACACAGAGAATGCTGTCCATGGAGCGTATTATGCGCGCCAATATTTTTTTTTATACTCTGTTTACACCAATGCATGCCCATCCGGATTAAAAAAACGCATCACGTGATGGCCCATGGATTTGCACCGGTTTTAAATGCAGCGTCACCTGATGCGTTTTTTAAATCAGGGCATGCATCGGTGGAAACTGGGTGTCAGGCTTTGATTGGCTCAAATTTTTAAATCAACCAGACAGAGCCCACGAAAAGATAATTAAATCCATTTCATACGTAAATACAGAGATTTTAACATTATTATTTTTTTTAATTTGTGCCATCGAATTTATTCCATGTTTGTGCTGAAAGCGAGGAACTTAATTCTGTAGTGAGTTTACCTACAAACGAAAAATAAAATAAGCAAAAATAGCTTATTAAAAACTTTTGATTCAAGAGCTACTATGTCAGTTTAGTTTTCCCTGTAAACACCAAAAAAACAGAAAATGCCAAACCATATACGTAAACAGAGAGGCATGATTCACAATAATAGTGACCTTGTTGTCGGCTTGTAATACCCTGTTTCCACCAATGCATGCCCGATTCAAAAAACGCATCACGTGATGGCCCATGGATTTGCACCGTTTTTTGAAACCGAACCACGGTGTATAGAATAGACTGGTGTTCGAATTTTATATATATATAGAGAGATAGATATATATATATATATATATATATATTCGATCTTTCCTTTACTTTTATTTCTTTTTTAAACCAATGCAAGGGAAAAAGATGGAACTGTTCTTCTTACAAACCCTTACCAGATTAATTATACACCACCAAATATAGATAAATAACAAGCGGTGATCACTTTAACTTGTGCTTCCAGCATTTATTTTGCTACTATTTCGTTTTCCTTTATTAAACCAGTGCGAGAGAAAAAAACAAAACTATTCTCGATTACAGTCCCCCTAAAACAAAGGAATTAGAAACATGCCGCAATGGTATAGGCCCGCGTAAAGTATCTTATTTTGTTCCTCTTTTGTTAAACCGATGCGAGAAAAAGAGACAAAACTATTCTTGATTAGAAGGTAGTCCCTTTGGACCCATTAGTATTTTGAAAAGGGTCAAATGCGGTGTTTTTGACCTGTCTTTTTACGGTTCGGAATTGTTTTCGTGTTTTTTCTTAAAATATATTGTTGATGTGGACTCCGAATGAATCTTAAAAGACTAAAATGGTTTGGGAGTGTATTTTGTACTAAAATCTCGACCATCTTAATCCAGAAGTTTCGTTTTACAAGTAAGTTAAATAACTTGTTTGACATTCAAAACAAAACAAAGACCAGTGCCGTAGAAATTAATATAAAATCAGAAAAAAAATATAAGACTATTATATAAATAATTATTTATTCGTTAAAAGTGTTTAAACATAAGTTTAGTTAAAAATATACAGGGTGTCCCAAGTTTTTGGGGTTTTGATACTGTTAACTGAACTACGAGCCTTGATTTTCAACAGATAAGGTAAAAAAGGTATCTTATTAATATGGAAAGATCTGAATAGTGTCTCACCCAAACTGATAGCCGGCCTTTTTGGAGGATGAGGCATACAGTGGTGAGAAACCACTCAAAAGTGAGCCACAATAGACCCACGGTGGTGGCAGTGGAAGGGCTGCAAGGCCCACTCACATATGAATCATCATCATTAATATGGAAAGTCATTTTTTTACGTATACCTTTTTTATTTTACCGTTTTTTTTGTGTAAACTGTTTTTTAGATTTGGATCGAGGCAATTTTTTAGGTTGGGTTAGTCCTTTTTACATACTCGGAATTTTTAAGGTTGTCTAACCTAAACTAAAATACACTAAGCTAGAAGCATCTTAATCAAACATCTAAAAAGTGTAAAGACGAGGTCTCTGCATGCAAATTTTTTTTAACCCTATAAAATGTCAGCAAAATTTTTTATTCAAAAAATTTAAAAACAATAAACTATAGTTACCTACTTATTATTTTTTTCATTGTTAAATAAAATCCATTTCTAAGGATGATTGTTATAACCCAAAAATTGATTGCAGTTTATTTAAAAACGAGAAGTAAATTTCGGCCCTGGTATCTAAATATTTTTTACATCATGTATAAAATATTTTTTGTTCCTTATTTTTAACTATAAGCGAGACGATATAAATTTATGTTTTTTTATTTAACTCATTTTAAATGTTAAATAAAAAAAGTTATTTTTCAAAATAGTATCAGCATTAAGTGATGTGTAAAAAAATAAAACTGGCAAATAAAATTAATTTTTTAAACAAAAATGATATTTTGTTCAAATTGCATTGCAAAAATATTCTGTTTAAAAGACAATTTGATTTGACATTTTGTTCAAAAATTACTTTTTTAAAAGACATTTTGTTCAAATGGCGTTTTGGTTGAAAACAGTTTATTTTAAAACATCTTTTTCAAAAACATTTTGTTCAAACATCCACCTAATAAAAAAACTTTTGGTTTGTTGAAAAATTAGTTTTTCGAATGACATTTTGTCGAATTTTCAAAAACATTTTTTAAAAAACATGTTATTTTCGAATATATAATAGCTCTTTTTTCAAACATTTTGTTTGAATGTCAATCTGATTGAAAACATTTTGTTAAAAAATATCTTTTCTACATGACATTTTGTTCGAAAGCAGTGGGTTTGTATGACATTTTGTTCAAATGGCAGAAAGCATTGAGTTTAAATAATATAATGTTCAAATTTTTTAGTTTTAAAAATATTTTGTTACAATGACGATCTGATGGTACATTTTTTATGAAAATATCTTTTTTATATTATATTTTTTTGAAAAACATTTTGTTCAATGACATTTTGTTCAACATTTTTAAATGAGAATCTGTTCAAAAACATGTTCAACTGTGTTTTTAAAACATTTTGTTCAAATGATAATCTGACCGAAACCATTTTGTTTAAAAACATCTTTTTTTAGTGACATTTTGTTCGAGTTGCATTTTTTTCGAAAACATTTTTGTTCAAAAATTGCCTAAATTCATATGACATTTGGTCAAATTGTTTTGTTCAAAAATATCTTTTTTGAATTTTGTTTGAAAGCAGTGTGATTGATTGGCATTTTTTTCGGAAACATTGTGATCGATATTATGTTCAAATGATCTCTTTTTTGAAAACATTTTTAATTTCTTGAAATGGATACGTTTGCGATCAATTGATTAGAGTTCAGTGTGGTTAGGTTAACAGGTTAGGATCAATTGATAAAGGTACCACCGATTGCGACCTCCCAAAAAGAGACACACAGAAGCTAGTTTTTCAAACAGTTTTCTATTTGAAGAAAATGTTTTTGAACCAAACGTTATTCAAACAAAATGTCATTCAAAAAAGATGTTTTTGAACAAATTATTAAAACAAAATGTCAGTTGAACAAAACATCATTCGAAAAAGATGTTTTTGAAAAAACTATAATAAAGCAATTACCACAGAACAGAAGTTGATATGTTGCACTTTTGTCCAGTTTCTTTTCTAATGAAACTGCTAATGAAAACCGAGATGGTAGTACGATGGAATAAGTGTCGCATTAACTTTTCTCAAGATAACTCGCTATAAAAAAAGTTGTTTTTTAGGTACATATTTTTTGTAGGTTTTTGTACACACCTTTAATCTTACTAAAAGGGACAAAACCACCGTCGTAGGAGGCAGTAAATACAAATATATTTGCAAGAAATTTTAAATTCAGGGAAAATTGAAAAATGTGGAGTAGCATAACCAAAAAAACTATTTTAGTTCTGGCCATGGTTACTATCCTAATTAAAACAAATGGGTAAAAGTAACCCCACTGATGGGGTGCATCTTAATAAATCATTAAAGTAAGCAAATTGTCTCCCCATCAAAGCAATAAATTGAGGGCTTTTTCAAAAAAAGTCCAAAATATTCTTATCCAAATACAGCTCTGTTACTTTTTTACAATATTACTACCAATTTTTCATAAAAAAGGAACTAAAGTAATATTTACTTTTATATATACAAAAGAAAAGTAGGCACTGCACATATAGTATCTAGCTTTAAAATTGTAATAATGGGGGTGATCTAATTGTCGCTAGGAAAAAGAGAACCTTTAATACCGTTTTCGGCTGCTGGAGACGACTTCACAATTCTCGGTGAGTGCCCCGGTTCGAAAATCAAGTGGGCTCTCAAGTTTTTATTAGAGCCTGACTCCTACTTTTAATGATCGACTTCTCTATTTGAGAACATGATCTCAAAAATGCTATTAATGTAAATTTTTATTGTCAATGGGTATCTGTTAGCTCCCGCTAAATTTCGCGGTTGTTTATATATTTTTAAAACCACACAATTGTATAAAGGGCAGAGTGCATTTCGCGCATTTGGACATGCGCACCAACAACCAGAGAGATCCTTTGTCAATCGCCTCGAGAAATGGCGTGTTAATTTCGTTCTCCAACTATTTCAAATTTCTACACCTCAAAGTGCTCGATTTTGGTGTACTGAAGCATAGAACTAGAAACTTCAGCCCTTCAGCTACGTGGTGACCTCATTAGATCCAAAAAGGGGCCCCTTGGAAGTGGATAAATTGGCTGCAAACTGGTGAGTGCCTTTGTTTCTGATTGTTGTTGTGTGGCACAACAATTAACCTATGGAAGTTTGATTAATTCGTAATTTCATATCAATATATTTATGTTTGTTCGCGCTTCATTTAATTAAAATATTTACAGTCCATTGCAGTTATCGTTTTTCTTAACCGCGAGCTAACATAAGTGTTCCTTTCGAGCCGAATTATTTTAAATTAAATCCATACGACGGTATTAATAGGTCGGCCATTATTTTCACGCCGAAAACAAGGCGGCCTTGAATTTTTCGCATCGTATTGAAACGAGAGAAAGTGGTGTCGGCGCAGTACCTGTTTTTGGTCCGCTGCTATGGTAACGGGTCTACTCCGCGTGGTATAAACAAAATCGAGAAGGAATCAAAACAAACAAAACAAACGTTCAGTGTGTTAGGTGTGTACCATATCATTTCGATATTTAAAACAATTTTCATCAATTGCGATAAATTAGTGCATATTTTCGACAATTCGTCATTTTTTCTATTTCAGAAGCATTAATTTAGCGTTAATTGTATATTTACCGACAATTTCGTCATTTCAAAGGTAAAATCATGTCTGTCAAAAAAGCCGTGCAAAGGGTTTTTTATCTGCGATCACCGAGTGTTATGTGTTTTCACAGACCGCGGCAAAGGATGAAAAAGCGAGAAACGAGTTTCAAGTGAGGTATTCCGATTTGGATGAAACCTTCGATAAATGCATGCTGGCACATAATGATGTCATTATGTTGATAGACGACTCGGACGACGAGGAGTTTAAAACGCAGGATGCGATCTTTGCAGAAGCTCGTAAATATTTTTATGCGTGTAAGGGGGTTTACTCTAAAATATTTCCGGTTGAGGCCCCAACCCTTTCGGGCTCATATGTTCGACAAAGCGAATCTGAAACTCCAAAACTCAAAGAGTTAGGTATTCCCATATTCCGAGGTGATAAAAAATTATGGCCAAGCTTTTTCGATCTTTTTAATAACATTATAGATCAAAATCAAAGTCTAAGTAACGTTCGAAAACTTCAATATTTATTTTCATATCTCGAGGATGAGCCTTTAAAATTGATATCAGGGATTAGCTTATCTGATCAAAATTATAAAATTGCTTACGATAAATTAGTCAATAGATATCAAAACAAGCGAGACCTCGCAAATGATGCTTTAAGCTCAATTATGAACTCCACCTTAAAAAACGAGTCACCTAAAGAATTGCGTAATTTAATTGACACCTTTTCTGAATCCCTAGAAATTTTAAAATCACTTAGCTTTGACGTTGACAGTTGGGACTTTATTATTTTTTTCATTTTGTTAGAAAAATTGGATATTCCGACGCGTTCAAATTTCCAAATGAGTCACGCCAATACTAATACCGAAATTCCCACTTTTCAGTCACTTTTTCAATTTCTAGAAAAAAGATGTAAAGTTTTGGAATCACTTCCTCAATCAACAGCACCCAAAACGGTGCCTATCTATCAAAAATCAAATTCTATGCAAAATCAGTCTGGGCAAAAGCCTACCTATCAAAATTCAAATTCTATGCGAAATCAGTTTGGGCAAAAGCCTACCTATAAAGCATCCAATTCGCCTTTTATAGGACTGGCTGGCACCTCAACTAATTCAAGTACGGGAATAAAATGTTTCCGGTGTAATCAAGGTCACGTGCTTTCGAAATGTCAATCATTTCTTGATCTCTCACCTATCGATCGCCTATCTTCGTCAAGCAGAAAAAATTATGTCTAGCGTGTTTTCATCCCCTGCATGGGATAGATACTTGCAAATCAAAATATTCATGCAGGACTTGCAATAGTAAAAGGCACCACACTTTAACTCATATCTTAGAAACTAATCAAGAACCTGGAAGCCAAGATACTAGTCCTGTCATTCACACACCACCTGTCAATAATCTTCATGTGTCATTAAATACCTCAGGACCTTCAGGTACCTTTCTTTTATGCACCGCCATAATAGATGTTATGGACGGTTGCGGAAATTTTCAACCTGTAAGGGCACTGCTTGATTCTGGATCACAGACAGGATTCATCAGTGAAAAGTGTATTCAGCGTCTTAATCTTCCTAGGCGAAGTTACACCACTGAAATATTCGGATTAAATCAGATGTCTTCTTTTACTTCCAAAGGGCTCGTTCAATGTCACATTAAGCCACAAGGACAGGTCACTCCTTTACTTAATTTCGAAGCAATTGTCGTTCCACAATTATGTTCCAATATGCCTACATTCACTTTGAACGATAATCAGTGGAAACACTTGGAAAACCTTAAACTTGCCGACCCATCTTATTTCAAATCTAGACCTGTGGACCTAGTTATTGGTTGCGAGCTATTCGTACAGATATTCAAGGAGGGCAGGGTTCTAGGACAAATAGGGCAACCTTCAGCCCTTGAAACTATCTTTGGTTGGGTCGTCATGGGAAAGGTTGACGAAGTAGGTAGTCTTACGGAACGAACCAGTTGTTTTTTAACGAGTCATTCACCTCCTTTAGAGGTCATTCTCCCTAGGTTTTGGGAATCTCTTATCAACGGAATAAAAACAAGCAGAATCAATTTTTACTGCGAGTGTAGTACGGCGACCGAGAGGTAGATTCATGCTAGATCTTCCGTTTAAAGATAAAATAAACCCTGACCAAGGAAATACTTATCCGCAAGCTTATCGTAGATTTTTACTTCTAGAAAATAGATTAATCAAAAATCCTGATCTGTACACTGCCTATTCAAGTTTCATGCAAGACTATATCGATTCTAATCATATGAGTTTAGTTTTATCTAGTCAACCAAAAGTCGACGTAACATGTTTTTTAGCACATCATTGCGTATTAAAGCCGGAAAGCTTAAGTACAAAATTAAGGGTAGTCTGGGATTGTTCGGCAGTCACCCCAAAAAATATTGGTCTCAATGATACGTTGTTATCGGGACCGAAACTTCAAAAAGATATTGCTTCTTACTCCTTACGTTTCGTCTTAATCCTATTGCCTACATTGCTGACATCAAACAGATGTTCCGTCAAGTCCTTATCAATCCTTATCACCGTCCTTATCAAAGGATATTGTGGAGGTTTTCTCCACATGACCTACTTTCAGTGTGGGAACTTTCTACTGTCACTTTTGGCATGACATGCTCACCCTTTCTAGCCATGCGTACCTTAAATGAGCTGGCAGAGAGAGAAAAGGAACGTTTTCCTATGGCTAGTACTGTTCTAAAAACGTCAATCTATATCGACGATATCTTGGGAACTAGCCCTTCGCTTTCTGAAGCTCTCTCCCTTCAAACAGAACTCAATGATTTGTTGAAGTCGGGAGGATTTGAACTTAAAAAATGGGCAAGCAATTGTCCTGAGTTATTGGCAACATTGCCAGAGTCCGATCGTCAAATGCCTCTCTCTTTCGACAAGGAGGAACCCCACTTTATCACAAATTTAGGACTTCAATGGCATCCAAAAAACGACATTTTTTCTAATCAATGCCGAATGAAGGACAAACCCCCAACCAAACGTGCTATTTTATCTATTATAGGAACAATCTTCGATCCCTTAGGTTTTCTTTGTCCCTTGTTGCTACAAGCAAAATTTATTTTGCAACAGTTGTGGATATCAAAAATAGGTTGGGACGAAGAACCAGATTCTTCTAACTTCGACTCTTGGAACAAACTTCGTTCTGAATTCCCACTTCTTTCCAATTTTCAATTACCCCGACAAATCAAACTGTCAAAAACCAATCTCTGTGACGCTTCAATTCGAGGCTACGCAGACGTCGTATATTTTCGTGTAGAAGAGGAAAATAATATATCTGTTTCTCTCATATCTGCAAAATCTAGAGTCGCGCCTATAAAGTCACAAACTTTGGCTAGGCTAGAACTCCTAGGCGCATTTCTTTTAAGCGAATTAATTGACTTGGTTTTATCTAGCTATGAAGGAAAAATAACTTTTACAAATATCGTTACTTTCTGCGATTCGCAAGTCGTATTGCACTGGCTTTCATCCCCTCCTAATCGCTGGCAAACCTTTGTTGGAAATCGAGTCAGTAGAATCCAAGAAATCATTCCCTCAAACTCATGGCGCTACATTCCTTATGCTTTAAATGCAGCCGATATTGCGTCACGAGGGGCCACCCCCTCCCAGCTCATTTCACATGACATGTGGTGGAACGCATCGTCGTTTTTGTGGTCGCCCGAAAACGAATGGCCCGATTTTCATAAATCAAAAATGCCGATTGATTTTGGAGATATTAATCTGGAGGAAAAGCCAAAGGTCTGTTGCAATGCGATAATTGATGTCAACTTCTTAGATCAGCTTCTTATCAAATATTCATCTATATCAAAAATTCAACGTATCATTTGTTATGTCCTTCGAATAGTTAACTTTTTTCAAAACCATTCCTATCAAAAACCCACTAAGCCGCCGGACCAAAAAGTTATTTCTGAGAATATTGTTTTTCCTACCACCGGTGAGATGCAAAGTGCGTTATACCTTCTTATCAAACGCGTTCAAGGTTCTTGTTTTTCTGAGCTTTTTTCCGCGTTATCTAAGGATAAACCAATACCGAAACCTTTTCGAGGACTTTCACCTTTTCTTGATGAAAATAATATAATTAGAGTCGGTGGCAGATTACATAAATCTGACCTTTTGTCTTATTCTGCAAAACACCCCGTCTTACTTTCGAGTAACCATCGTTTAACTACTCTTCTTATCGAGTCCGCTCATCGACAATACCTTCATCCTGGGTTTAAAACATTACATAATCTGCTATTACAGCAATTTTGGATATTATCTGCCAGACGGGCAATTCAAAGAACCTTATCCAAGTGCTTGCAATGTTTTAGAATCAACCCTAAACCCTATAGACCGCCCATAATGAGTTCACTTCCCGCTCATCGAATCAATCAACTTAAACCTTTTTCGAGTGTAGCTATCGACTTTTGTGGACCTTTCTTTGTGATTCCTCATCGTTACCGTGGTTGTAAAGCTTTCAAATCGTATGTCTGTGTGTTTGTCTGTACGGCCACACATTGCGTGCATTTGGAATTAACCATGGAACTGTCCACCGAAGGGTTCGTAGGTGCATTCCATCGATTCATTTCCAGACGCGGAAGCGTGACGCAATGCTGGTCAGATCAAGGCAGTAATTTTATAGGGTTTCGTAACCAATTACTTGATTACGCAAGAAGTGCTGCCACCAGACTTTCTATTCCTTGGCATTTGGGACCTCCTCTCAGTCCACATTTCAATGGCCTGGCAGAAGCTGGCGTCAAAAGTTTTAAAACTCACTTTGTTCGAGTTGTCGGCCCAGAAGTTGTCTATCATGGAGATGTCCACCCTTACCTGTCGCATAGAAGCCGTACTTAATAGTCGCCCTTTATCTCCTGCCTCTTCAGACCCACACGATCTTCAACCTCTTACCCCTGGGCATTTTTTGACACTTGAACTCCTTAATTCCGAAATTCCGGAGTCAGATTTGTCCGAAGTTCCCCTAAATCGGCTCTCGAGATGGCAACTAATCTAAAAACTACATAGTGATTTTTGGAAACGGTATTCTATGGAGTATTTGCATACGCTACAACAGCGACACAAGTGGGCTGATTCGTCCCCAAATATCAAATTACATGATTTGGTTATCATAACAAGTGATCACATTCTACCACCTTTGAAATGGCCGGTCGGTCGGGTCATCGAACTGCATCCCGGCGGGGACGGTCAGGTGCGTGTTGCGACGGTACAAACGGTTACCGGTGTTTATAAGCGGCCAGTTGTAAAACTGTGCCTCTTGCCAAATTAAAAGTAATTTTAATTTTTTTACCTATTACCGGGTATTACAATAGGTTTGCTTTATTTATTTTTTTTTTGAATTTTTTGTTTGTTTGTTTTGCCTTTTTCGGGATTTCGTTATCTCTAAATAAACTTACGATACTTATCTGTTTTCATTCATTTATATTTATCGGTCGATCCTTTTTCTTATATCTATATCTGTCCGGTTGAGATTCTAAAATTGTGTGTTTTGGAGGGCAGTTATGTTAGCTCCCGCTAAATTTCGCGGTTGTTTATATATTTTTAAAACCACAAAATTGTATGAAGGGCAGAGTGCATTTCGCGCATTTGGACATGCGCACCAACAACCAGAGAGATCCTTTGTCAATCGCCTCGAGAAATGTCGTGTTAATTTCGTTCTCCAACTATTTAAAATTTCTACACCTCAAAGTGCTCGATTTTGGTGTACTGAAGCATAGAACTAGAAACTTCAGCCCTTCAGCTATGTGGTGACCTCATTAGATCCAAAAAGGGGCACCTTGGAAGTGGATAAATTGGCTGCAAACTGGTGAGTGCCTTTGTTTCTGATTGCCGTTGTGTGGCACAACAATTAACTTATGGAAGTTTGATTAATTCGTTATTTCATATCAATATATTTATGTTTGTTCGCGCTTCATTTAATTAAAATATTTACAGTCCATTGCAGTTATCGTTTTTCTTAACCGCGAGCTAACAGGTATCTATTCAGTTTTTATAAGTTAGGTATTTACTTTTAATAAATAAATATTTTGCCGCCGTCACTGGTAAATCGATCGACCATAAAGAATAAACATACGTCTGCTGTGTGTCGCACAGCCTTGCCATCGTCTTTCCAAAAAATATTTCTATTCTTTTCCAACTTATTGAAGCATCTAGGGGTCAAATCGAATTGTTTTGATCAATGAATTTTTGCCGCGGTTCCTGGTCTCCTCCGGTTAATACGTTAATGGTTTTGTGAAATAAAATATAAAGCGGGCTAAAAAACAATAATGACAATACGTCTAGAAAATTATATTTTATAAGGATCTACTAGAAGTAGGAAAATGGCCTTAGTTTTTAAAAAATTCAAAAAATATTAGTTGTTCCGTTGTTCATATCATATCTAACTTTTGCTTACAAAATCAGCTGGACTACCAGTGACGTCAAAAATTCGACATATATATATATATAAATATATAAGATCTAAACACCGGTCTATTCTATCCACAGTGGGTGGAAACGTTCCACAGAATTAAAACAATTTGTGATCGCACCTCAAATCTAATTTTGGCCGAAAGTCTACTGTAATTTTCTCCTGAATTCTTCTTTTTGCTTATATTTTCTTTTCGTGAAAGTGTCAAATTTGTAGGTAGGTTTTTGTGAAAACTTTTTAAATTCATTAAAATTTTTTATAATCTTCTATAAAAATAACAAAAAGGTAACACAGTGGAAAAAATAATTTATCAGGGGATTCGGTTTAGTGCATATTTTGGTAATTTTGATAGTAATTGTTGTTTTTTGAAGACTCCAAAGATGTTGAGGTTATATTTTTATAGGTTGTTGATATTTTTTTGTTTTTCCATTTGCTGTGTTTTTCTCAAGTTGAAATTTAAAAATGTTTTTAGCTAAGCTTGCATTTAAGTATTGTATTGTATAACCAAATCAAAATAATTTAATTAAAAGTGTTAATTTTACAGGTCTCCAAGATGGGAGCTTACAAATACATTCAGGAACTGTACCGCAAGAAACAAAGTGATGTACTCAGATTTTTGTTAAGAGTACGAGTATGGCAGTACCGTCAATTGACCAAAATGCACAGAACACCCAGACCAAGCAGACCTGATAAAGCTCGTAGATTAGGATACAGAGCGAAACAAGGTTAGTTATTGGGTTCAAGTTTTACTAATACCTACCTATCACAATTAGGAAAAGTTATTAACTCTTGCTTAGAATTCTTTTTGGTAAAACAATGATATTGGCTTTGATTTTAGGTTTTGTTATCTTCCGTATTCGTGTACGTCGTGGTGGGCGCAAGCGCCCAGTACCAAAAGGTGCCACCTATGGTAAACCTAAGAGTCATGGTGTAAATGAACTGAAACCTGTCCGCAACTTGCAGTCCATTGCTGAGGTAAGATTGTTTTTTTTACTTAAAAAATCTTTAATTTTTATAATTTTTTGCTGTTTTTTTCTTGTGAATCATAAAAACTGGAATGTAATAAAGAATTGATGTGATTTTTTAACAAAATTATGGTTTTGGAAAATTTTTGGGCAATATCAGTATTTGTCATTCAATGTGTTACAGTGTTGCTTTATTTTCTTTTTAGGAGCGTGTAGGCAGAAGATGTGGTGGTCTTAGAGTACTAAATTCCTACTGGGTAGGACAAGATTCTTCTTACAAATACTTTGAAATCATTCTGATTGACCCAGCACACAATGTAAGTACAAAAAGGTTTTGTAAAAATTTGTATAAAACCTCTTTGTTTTTAATATACAGGATGTCAAAATTGGCATTTGCCAAATTGCTCAATCGCGAGCCCAGTTAAACATTGCCAGAAGAAGAGGGCTCTGCGAACATTTCCTTGCAAGTTTAAATTCACAATGAGAACTCGGCTTTCGCGCCGCTTTTCGTCAGTGGCGGAGGCATGCAAGGCTCCTGTTCGGATACAATATTAAGGTTCATTCATGTTTTAAACAATTTTTATTAACTTCACAGAGCCTGGCGATGTCTGTCATCAAATCTAGCAATTTATTTTTGACACATTTTTCTTGAACTGATTTTAATGAAATTTAGCAAAGTAGTAAAGGTCCGATGATACAATACTATGAAAACAGATGGGTGGTAGAAGGTGGTTAAGGGGTGTAAAAGGGATAAATCCATAACTTTGAAACCAAATCAGATATGACCATGCAGTTTTCAGATTTATGATTTGGTGTAATGAAAATACAATTTTATTTAAAAATATCGGAAATATGGGGGTAGGTGAGGGGTGTAAGGGAGGGCAATTCAGAACTTTGAAACCAAAACAGATACAAACATGCAGTTTTCAGATGTATGATTTGATCAGGTGACAATACAATTTTATGAACAAAAATCGGAAGTAGGGAGTGGTAAGGGGTAAGGGCTGTAAATGGGGTAAATTTAGAACTTTGTAAAAAAACAAATAGAAACATGCCGTTTTCAGATTTATAATTTGTTCTGGTGACAATATAATTTTATGACAAAAAAATATATTGCATAAAAATTCTGGATAAAGGGGGAAAAATGTATATTGTTAAGTAAAACTTTGACAGGGATTTAAATAATTAAAAGCTCTCAATATTGCCAAGGAAATGTAATATATACTGTGTATTTTTAATATTGGGGAAAAATCATATAAACTGTGTCTAGTAATAATATTTTTGTTGTAGTAATCTAAGTACATTTTGCTTTGTCAATAGAAATTAAGATTTTTTGGACAATAAAGCTTATGAAATGAAATGAATGACAAAATAAACGGCGGTAGGGGGATGTCAGGGCTGTAAAGGGGGTAAATTCATAACTAGTAATCAAAACAGACACGAATATGTGAGTTTCAGATTCATGATTTGATCTAGTGACAATCCAATTTTATGAAAAAAAATGGAATTAAGGGGTTGGTGAGAAGTGTAAAAGAGGTAAATTCTGACCTTTGATATTTAAATAAATACCAATAAATATGAGGAGTGTAAAAGGGGTAAATGCAGAACTTTGATATCTAAATAGATACAAAAATGTGGTTTTCAGATTTATGTTTTGTTCTGGTGACAATACTATGTTATGAAAAAAACAGGAGTATCACTTGATAAACTAAGGATTGAGAAATTGGATTGTACTATATTGACAGGAAAGAAACCTTGTAATCATGAGGCACTGCTAGAAATGAAAAGGCTGTGAAGCCATAATTATAGATCTTGCATCTTCTTTTTGTTCATTAAGAGAAATGTAACAAATAAAATGTTTAATGCTGCCAGTTATTTTTCTTTTTTTGAATTTTTTGGAAAACCTAACCTTAAAGTTTGTTTGGATATTTTGGGCTTTCTGCAAAAACCTTCAAAAAAGAAAGTCCTGTTTGGGAAAAATTCTGATCAGGTGATAATTTATCCCTTTGTTGAAAGTTATTTTCTTTTTGATCACCTGATCATTTTGGTACGATCATGCGCGGTTTTTGCTCACGCTGGGAGTTTGAAGCGCCACCCTGTGTGTGACAGGGGAATGAAGAAACCACTTCCGCCAAAAAACTAAAAGAAGTCACACGTGTTTTCGGGTTGAAGACCGAAATTCCAGTCGCAAGAAGGGGCGGCGCCGCCAGTGAAATTGTGGGATAGCAAGCAGAATTACAGAAAGTAAGCTTCTAGCGTGTTGCCGATTTTTTCCTTTGTTTTATTCTTTAATAGACTCTGTTTTCCCAGGCGGGGCGAATTTAATTTTGGGGTTATTTTTTTTGGGATATCTAGTTTTTCTCCCCTTCAGGGCTCAGATCTCTATTTGGTCCTTCAGACCCTTATGTTTTGAAAAAGCCCTTTGGATTTTACAGTTTTTTTTTGTTAAAAAATTGGTAATTTTATAGTTTTTTTGCAGCAACCATATTTTATCGTTTTTTTGCCAGATTCGGACATTGTTGTTTTTGTACCGGTTTTTTTTAGAGTCCGCCTGGTTTTGAAGGTTGGTTGCCCTGAGTTTGGTTTATGACCTCGTGCGGCGATAAAAAAAAAAACCCCCGTTCGACATTTGGCAGCGGCCGGGCCCCCCCGTTCTTTTTCTTGCTGGCTGACATTTCATTGACGTTTGTGTGTTCTAACCTCACAACTTCACGTGTTGTTTTGTTTACCTCCGAGGTTAGAAAATTATTGATTATTCGTCGGGTTTCGAATTTGTTTGTGTAAAATTCGTCGAAATTTACCTTCGTTTTTTGCTTTCGTTAAGCGCGAGATTGTTTCCGCGTTCTTAGCGAACCGTACCCGGGTGTGGTGCGAAAAAACCTATTTTTTGTATCTGATAAAAACCGCTTTGTCATGTCTGACATACAAAATAGCGTTTTTAGTAAATTAAAAACAACTTATAATAGAGCCGTCGAAGCCCAGGGCAATGCAGAGAAGGCAAAAAAGTTAAAACCCAGATGGGAAGATGTGCCTTCTCTGGTAAGTCACTTCGATGCATTGCATTTTGAAATTATAAGCTTGGATAGTAGTGATCAGATACAAGAAAGTCAGGAAACTTTAGTGCAGGAATTTGATGAAATGAAATACACAATTAGATCGATTTGTCGTGAGCTCTATCCGGAGGATTACCAAGATGCCTCACAGACAATTTTGAACCATTCCCTGGTAAATGTGGACAGGGGTCTTGAAATTAAAAGAATAGAGGTACCCCATTTTGACGGTAATCTTAAAAAATGGCCCACCTTTTTTGATATGTTTAAGTCACTTGTCCACGATAAAGCTGACGTGAGTGAAATAGATTTCAAGCCTTAAATACCGCTCTGGTGGGAGAGGCTGCATCTGTAATTAGGAACATACCGCTAACCTCAGATAATTATCGAGTAGCCTTGGATGCGATGATTAGACGCTTTAATAATAAAAGACTTGGTAACAAATTATTGGACATCTATTTGTCAAGCCCCTTCTGCAAAATCGAGCAACCCACATGATTTAAGGTTATTGTTGTCCACTTTCCGGGAAAATTTGGGAGCATTGTCAAACTATGATGATGTAGACCTTTTAGATTTTGCTAAAATGATTCTTCTTTTGCAAAAAGTTGATACCCCATTGAAAACTCAGTTTGAGATTGAGTATAGTGATAAGGAAATCCCGTCCTATAAAGATTTGTTTAAATTCTTAGAGAAAAATTGTCGGGCTTTGGAAAATAGTTCTCTTTTGAATAAGCCGAAGGAGGTCTCACCTTCTCTACCCCCTAGGAAGGGTGGCAAACCACCCTATCCTGTGTTATTGACTGGAACAGGCCAGTCTGGTAATAAAGGTTGTGTTTATTGCCAGCAACAGCCCTACCATCCCCATGTGAAGTGTACCAGATTTCTGGAATTAGAAGTAGGTCAGCGCCATCAATTTGTTAAGCGTGAACGATTGTGTTTTAACTGCTTTGGCAAACATGGTGTATCTCAATGCCCTACAAATGCCACGTGTCGTCAGTGCCAGGGTCTTCACCATTCCCTGTTGCACTTTGTGAAAAGCACTCCGAGCCACCAAGTTGATTGTCCGGGGGAGACCCCCCGTATACCTGATAGTGAGGGTGCCAAACAGGCATTGTATACCGCTACACCCAGTAGCAACCATTTTGAACCTCGTAAGAGGAGACCTGTGTTTTTAGATGATCGTCCAGGGGAAACCCCCCGTATACTTAATAGTGAAGGTGCCCAACAGGCATTGTGTACCGCTACACCCAGTAGCAACCATTTTGAACCTCGTAAGAGGAGACCTGTGCTTTTTTGCAACTGCCGAAGTTTTAGTGTTAGATGCCCACAACAAGTTTGTGTCTTGTCAGGCAATTTTAGATTCCGCTAGTGAAGCATCCTTTGTAACCGTCTCTTTGGCTGAGAGGTTAGGACTTAAAGTAGCTCCGAATAAAACTCCTATTGAAGGAATAAATGGCATGATTTCTAGTACATCAGATGGCAATGTAACATTGCAGATAAGCTCGTCCAAGTTTCCTGATAGTTTGTTTTCCTGTGATGCCATTCTTATTCCTAAAATTTGTGGAACCATACCTGTGACTGTTGTAGAATATGATTCTATTCAGTGGCCATACCTAAAAAATTTAGATTTTGCTGATCCTAATTTTGGACAACCTAGTAGTGTAGACCTTTTAATTGGTGTTGATTTGTTTGGTCAGATGCTTGTGCCTGGCTTTAAAAAAGGAGAAAATGGAGGACCTTGTGCCATTAATTCAATATTTGGTTGGATACTCCTTGGTGGTATTGATGGTCCTCGTAAAACTCAAAAACCCATTAGTTTGTTGACCTCAGTGTCTTCCCCTATAGAATCTCGATTGGATAGTACCTTAAGGTTTTGGGAACTAGAATCGACCCCTCAAAAAATCCCTCTTTCCTCTGATGAGGATTTGTGTGAAAAAATATTTGCTACCACTCATTCAAGAACTGAGTCCGGCAGATATGTTGTTCGCTTGCCTTTCAGAGAGCCTCGACAAGAACTTGGTAACTCTAAAGGTCAAGCATTGCGTAGATTTAATATGATGGAAAACCGATTGTTGAAAAATCCTGCTTTGTATAGTGCGTACAAAGACTTTGTTCAGGATTACCTAGACCAGGGGCATATGAAATTGGCCAATTCTAGCCCTGACTTCCATTCATATTTTATTCCACACCACCCAGTTGTGAACTTGTCAAAAATTCGAATTGTTTTTGATGCATCTGCCAAGACCTCAAATAGTTGTAGCTTAAATTCTATTTTATTGGTAGGACTTAAACTCCAAAGAGATATTGTGTCAATATTGCTTACTTTTCGCCTTTATAGTGTTGTATATTCTAGTGACATACGTCAAATGTTCAGGCAGATTGATATGCATCAGGCTGATGTGTGTTATCAAAAGATATTGTGGCGGTTCGACCCAACCGAGGAGATTCAAGAGTACTCTCTTCAAACAGTAACTTATGGTGTGAATTCAAGCCCATACCTAGCTATTCGTACTCTTCACCAGCTCGTTAAAGATCATGGCAGGGGCTTTCCACTAGCGAGCAAGGTGTTGATGCATACTACTTATGTGGACGATGCCATCGGATTAGCTAATTCTGTAGCTGAAGCTTTAGAAAGCCAGAAACAGCTAATTGCGTTGTTAAAATTGGGTTGTTTTGAACTTCGTAAGTGGACTAGCAACACTCCTGAGTTACTAGAATCGGTTCCAGCTAGTCATCAGCAACCAATTTCCTTTGATGATGAATCTGCTGGTTTAAAAATCCTTGGACTAAAGTGGTGTCCAAAATTGGATTCGTTTTGTTATGATGTGATGCCCATGGAAAGACCTTGTACCAAGAGAAACATTCTTTCTGAGATTGCAAGGATATATGATCCACTCGGGTTCCTAGCCCCAGTTGTTTTGGTTGCTAAATGTTTAATGCAACGTTTGTGGGTCCAGGGTCTTTCATGGGATGATACCCCCTCTAGTGATATTGTTGCACAGTGGCAACTCTATGTGTCGCAACTACCATTATTATCTTCGATATCAATACCTCGTTATGTTGTGAAGCAAAATGCTGTCACCACTGAATTGCATGGCTTTTGTGACGCCTCAATGTGTGCATATGGTGGTGCAGTATATATTCGACAAATTGAGTTGGATGGAAATATTTCTATCTCCCTTTTGTGTGGGAAAAGTAGAGTGTGCCCTTTGAAAAGTATTTCTATTCCACGCTTAGAATTGTGTGCTGCTGTATTGTTGGCAGAGCTATTGGAGTTTGTTGGCAATCATCTTGATTGCGTCCCGATTGATAAGATTTTTGGTCTGACTCCAGCGTTACCCTGGCTTGGATAAAATCGTGTCCATCAAAACGAAAGGTTTTTGTAGCCAATCGTGTAACGACTATTCAAGAGAAAGTTCCCCCCAGCTGTTGGTACCATGTAAATGGTAAGGAGAACCCAGCTGATTGCTTATCCCGGAGCTTACTTCCTGGTCAATTGATAGACCATCCTCTTTGGTATACTGGACCATCCTGGTTGGCCCAGTCTAGTGAAACATGGCCTATGAACCACAAAATTGATGCGTTTGATGCTGATCTACCCCCTGAGGAAAATCGTTTTGTTTTTGTGACAGAAATACCCCTTGATGAAGTACAGCTGTTACTCACTAAGTACTCCTCTTTACGTAAAATCTTGGGCATTGTTGCCTTTTGTTTGAGACCTTTTCGAGTGAAAAAAGATCCTGCTTTATCTTTTCCTACTAAAGCCCTCAATGAGGCAGATCTTTATTATGCTACTTTAGTTGTTGTGCGAGTTGTACAACAAGAAGTTTTTTTTAAAGATTTGAAAAGGATACGTAAGGGTGAGAGTTGTGCTAAGCCTCTTCGAAAGTTAGCTCCTTTTCTTGATTCTCATGGTGTTCTCAGGGTGGGCGGTAGATTACGTCACACTAAATTAGCATATGAGGTGAAACACCCCATGTTGTTGCCTCGTAGTCATAGGCTTACCACTTTGATTATAGAAAAATTCCATAATGAGCATGGACATCCAGGTCCTCTTATTGGAGTACCTCCTAAATCAACAGTTTTGGATTTTGTCAGTGAAAAGTGCCATTCACAGTGTTGTTTCCAAGTGTTTTTGTTGTGCCAGGGTAAATCCCAAACCATTGCACCCATTCATGGGTGACCTTCCTAAATTTAGAGTGTCTCAGGTGAAGCCCTTTTCCCAGTGTAGATTTTATGGGTCCATTCTCCATCACGTTAACCAAGCGTCGTGGTGTAAAAAGTCAAAAGGCTTATGGGTGTATTTTTGTTTGTTTCCCAACAAAGGCCATTCACCTGGAGGCTGTTTCTGATTTGTCCACTGATGCATTTTTGGCTGCCTTCCGCCGATTTGTTGGTAGACGTGGCAGATGTGCTGCCCTCTACAGTGACCAGGGCACTAATTTTGTTGGGGCAAATAACCTCCTTGTGTCCTATTGTAAGCAAGCTGCTGAGACTTTAGCGATTAAGTGGTGTTTTAATCCACCCGCCAGTCCGCATTTTGGTGGACTCCATGAGTCTGGGGTAAAGTCCACGAAAACTCATCAAGAGAATTGTGGGGGATCAAATCCTAACCTTTGAAGAGTTGATGACTGTATTGGTTCAGATTGAGGCTATTTTAAATAGTCGACCATTGTGTAGTATGAGCCCTGATCCTCATGACTTTCAAAGTCTTACTCCTGGACATTTCCTCACTTTGGAACCCTTGACAGCCCCTCCCGATGAAGACCTAACCAATGTTAAGTTAAACCGTCTCCATCGCTGGCAGCTTGTTCAGCAGATCCAGCAGCATTTTTGGCGCCGCTGGCATATGGAGTATTTACAGTCGTTGCAACAACGCGAAAGATGGAATACCCCCGATAACCCTCCAAAAGTTGGAACATTAGTAGCGTTGAAAGACGAAAACCTACTCCCATTGAAGTGGTCACTCGGTAGAATTGAAAAAATTTACTCGAGTCCAGATAGAATCCCCCGTGCAAGTAAAAACCGCGAAAGGATTACTTGACCGTAGTTTGGTGAAGGTATGTCCGTTACCCAGCCAGTAACCAACCTTCAAAGCCTTGTGTAGCGTGAATTATGCTTATTTGAATTAACTTAAGTATGACGTCCATAGTTATTGCGATAAAATTATTGTTGCAAAAATGCTAATTTATTGTTTAGACCCTTTGGGCAATTGAATAACCTTTTTTTTTAGATTTTTTTGTTTTTGGGTTTTTCTATAAAAATTGGGAATTTTTATAGTGGGCGGAATGTTTAATGCTGCCAGTTATTTTTCTTTTTTTGAATTTTTTGGAAAACCTAACCTTAAAGTTTGTTTTGATATTTTGGGCTTTCTGCAAAAACCTTCAAAAAAGAAAGTCCTGTTTGGGAAAAATTCCGATCAGGTGATAATTTCTCCCTTTGTTGAAAGTTATTTTCTTTTTGATCACCTGATCATTTTGGTACGATCATGCGCGGTTTTTGCTCACGCTGGGAGTTTGAAGCGCCACCCTGTGTGTGACAGGGGAATGAAGAAATCACTTCCGCCAAAAAACTAAAAGAAGTCACACGTGTTTTCGGGTTGAAGACCGAAATTCCAGTCGCAAGAAGGGGCGGCGCCGCCAGTGAAATTGTGGGATAGCAAGCAGAATTACAGAAGGTAAGCTTC
Source organism: Aspidapion aeneum (assembly GCA_963576565.1). NCBI lineage: Eukaryota > Metazoa > Arthropoda > Insecta > Coleoptera > Brentidae > Aspidapion > Aspidapion aeneum. Next base: position 36,913,824 of record OY755047.1, on the reverse strand, counting down.
TAGCGTGTTGCCGATTTTTTCCTTTGTTTTTTTGTTTAATAGACTCTGTTTTCCCAGGCGGGGTGAATTTAATTTTGGGGTTATTTTTTTTGGGATATCTCTAGTTTTTCTCCCCTTCAGGGCTCAGATATAATAAGTATTATTTTTTTTAGTTAATCGATTTTTTTGGAAAATTGTACTAAAAAGTAAAAAATAATTTAGAAGATTTGTGTTGACTACAGTATATGACATATTATATATTTTTAAGTTCGATACAAAGTCGTGGTGCTTTATTAAAGAAATTGATACTCATCAATTCAATTCAAAGTTTGATATCAAATCGTGGCGTGTTTACTTCTCAATTTGATCGTTAATAATCGCGCCACGATTTTATATCAAACATAAAAATATTTAATGTACCAGTAACGCTATTGGTAAATCTAGACAGTAGTAATCTAGCAAATAATTTTTTAGTGCAATTTTCTAATAAAATCGTTTAACTAAAAAAAATATTTATTTATTTTATCTCAAAAAATCAGGACATTTTACTGAATAGCACCAAATAATGCTAAAATTTTAGGCCGTTCATAATTTTTTAAAAATTTTTGTATAATTTTCGCTTGCGCCATCAAGTTTTTCAGTTTTTACCAAAATGTTTTTTCGCGGCGCAATTTCTTTTAAAGATTTCGCTACGCCATTTTTTTCTATAAGAGAAAAACGAAACCATTTTTACCCGCCTAGCTACGAAAACATATTTGGTATATATAAAGTTGAACGGATATTGCTATGCTGGTTAAATCCCTGTCCGAGGAGTTCATCGGTGCTAACTTTTGTGCCTTAAGGGCATTGAAATATCCAATTAATGCCCAGGCGATGCCCTCAAAGTCCACTAACTTCTGTAAAAAACATTTTTGACAACCCAAAAATGCTCCGGTCATTCTAAAGAATTTTTGAAGACCAACTCAGCAATATATATGGTCCGGAAATGCCCAGGCAATTCGAGCAAGGCCCCGGAAATGCGCAGTCAAGGCCCCCGCAATAACTCGGAAATGCCCCTATATGTACGCCAAATTATAAGACGACGTTGCGTCGCGTCATCAACAAGATAGACCAGTACAAATGATCATTTTCCTTAAAAATCAGTAAAAAATTATGACAATAAAAAATTAGTCAGGACAGACGACTCTAAAATCAGTACTGGTGGCATAGGGAAAGTGTACTTAAAATGGGATACTTAAGCTTTAAAAATTTATACAAAAAGAAGTTTTAACGTTATTGGCTTAAAACATTATGCTGTTGGTGAAATATCCTTTTTTGTTTGTTATAATTCATTTGTAGTACTTTAAACAAATAAATAATTTGTTATTTTGAAAAATCTGCAGTTTCCCATTTTACCCTAATTGTGCAGGTAAAATGGGAAATATTATTAAGGTAAAATAGGATATAAAATTAACATTAAAAATACAAAAAAACTAGTTTAATAAAAAAAATACCACACAAAGATAAAACTAAAATGAAATACAATTTGTTTAAACAAATAATCTAGGAATCTTAAAAATAATATGCTCTTAATTCTTAATATCGCACAAGGATGCGTATAACTAAAACAAATGTTTTCTCGGTAAAACTCAAAATTAGTTAGTTTTCATCAGTCATTTAATTGAGGAAAAACGGAATATCCCATTTTAGCTACTTTAGAAATTTCCTATTTTACCTCAATCTCATAAAATATTTAAACTAATTCTACTTTCTAATTGTTTCTCATTGAGCCAAAAACAGCATGTTTGATGGTAGCCAAGACTATAAACTTTGCAAATATCAATAGCAGATTATAATATCTTACCTTATTCAGTAGTCAATTCTTACAGCATTTAAATAAAAAGTTACAAGCGGAACACACAAAAATAAAAAAAATTACTGCACGTTCTTGTAACCATCTAATGACCTAGTTAAAAAAAAAACGGAGGTCTACGTCGATCCCATTGAACGAATCTAGCGAAACAGCGCAACATTGCTACCTTTAGTTTGGTCAGGAGTGCCGGTATTCCATTTTACCTTACTATCCCATTTTAAGTACACTTCGCCTATATGTTCCCTGGTACTGAGCTGATAAAGAAGTAGCCGAATGGTCACCCTAAGTTCTTAAGCCGCCAATAAAATTCGAGGAATAGCGGGCGTGTGTCGCGTAACATTGCAGGTCCAGCCAGCGGAAGCATGAGTTGACACACAAAACTATAATTTCAATTTATCTAGTTGTGGCACTCAGGGGACGATATTATAATATAGCCTTTTAAAACGTTTTTCACAAATTCGATCGACTCCTATATAAAGCAGTAGGTAGATATTGGCCGAAAATCGAATTTATTTATTTACTGTATCTCAATAACCGAACTGAAAATCGAATTAATTCTTATTGACTTTTTAGTAATTTGATCTATAATTATTTACTGTATCAGAATAAATCAGTGCCTTATTTGGCAATTCCTTTAAAAATAAGGGTTTGACAACCAAATTAGGTGGTGGTGACATGCCCCGAGAGGTTGATTTTTTGATATTTCATTTGTTTTGACAGGTTAGTTTTCATTTTTTAAAGAAAAATATCACGAAGATTCTTTTCATTAAGCTCCTAAAAAAATATAGTTTCGAAAACTTAAATAATTCACTAAGTAAATAAGTGGTAACATGCAATTTTTTTATATTCAACTCTTACTCAATTATTCCAAAAAAATGTATTATTTTTATTTGGCGTATGGGAAGGGGGGATAAAGGGTTGGGGACTCAAGCCCCTTCACGAATCTGGAAATAGATTATGGTAAAAACAAACTTTCCTACTTTTTAATATGTTATCAAATAAAAGTTTTAAAAAAATCCAATTGTATAAGGTGGCTGAGGGGTATAAGACCCACCCGTCTCTTCTATCTAAGAAAATAAAGTAAGCAATCCCAACCTGAAAAGACGTTAAAATAAAGGACACTGATCATAAAGGCAAGCTTTACGATGAGTGACCTTAGTTAAAATACCCTTTCGTGACGTGTGATATCCCGCGAAAAACCTCTACGTTAGGTCTGCATGTAATGTCACTGCAATTACCATGTGCTTTTTGGTAAACCAACTATAATAAAAACATCAGGTATGTGGACTGTCAGAAGTGACAGGGTTTGACAGTATAGAACTTTTTAGCTCACACATATGGTGATCCTAATTTTTTCGAGAAAAGAAAGGTTGCTCCGATTTCAAAATTTTTTATATATCTTTGCGTTTCAGATGATTTTGAAACTTTTTTGTCGCGCCGTCTGTCTGTCTGTCTGTCTGTCTGTATGTATGTCTGTCTGTAACGACCAACGCGCGTAACTCAAAACCCGCTAGGCCGATTTTAATGAAATTTGGTACCTAGGCTGGGCCTTGGGTCCAGATGGTCCCATTTAAAAATGAGCAAAATCCACCGAACACAAGTCAAATAAAAGAGTGGGGGTAGATTTTAAAAACTAGAGTTTAGGTGGAAATATGGCGTGTGTGATATCAAACAAAAGGTAATTGAGTCTGGAGTTTAACAAAATACATTTTAATTTATTTAAAAAAAAGGGTAAGGGCATATTTAAAAAATTAGAGTTTAAGTGAAAATATGGCATGTGTGATATAAAACTAAAGGTAATTGAGTCCGGAGTTAAACAAAATACATTTTAGTTTTTGTTTTTAAGGGTGGGGGTAGATTTCAAAAATTTGAGTTTAAGTCAAAACATGGCTTGTGTGGTATCAAACAAAAGGTAATTTAGTCTGGAGTTGAATAAAATATATTTCAGTTTTTAGATATATTACCTCACACGTACACTATAACTATAATACCTAGTGTGAGCTTAGGGGCCCATATATTGGCAGAGTATTTTATTACTATGCCGGTTGCTCTACATATTTTTGCATTCAAATTTTCAGTTCCTAATTTTTACCTTCGTAGCCCGCGTAGACCAGGCAAAAATTTAATTTGGAAATTCTAAATTTTTGCCTGGTCTAGCGCAGCACTGGCTAGAGAAAGTATTATTTTCGAAGAAAAAGTTTCTTGAGATAATTGCCGAAAATGCGTTATTTGGGTGTATTTTGAACAATTTTAGCAATATCGTCGTGATGTCTGTCTGTGTGTGGGTATGCCTGACCGTAACAGGATAGCTCCTAAACCGCTAAACCGATTTTCATGAGATTTTCACAAAAAAAAGTGTTCGAGACTGTAACGAGCCAATTAGATTTTGGTCAAAATCCATTAATGCTAATCTAATTTTTTTGACATTTAAACATTTTTCTCAATAATTTGTGTAGTAACCAAAAAATTCGTAGGAGCTTTCGTTTGAGATATTTGCAAACAAAGCTGATATGTATAGCGTGGAGTGTGCTAATGAGCTAGAAAGGTATCAGATCCGCCATAAATCCATTTATTTTTAGCAGTAGTAGTAGTAGTATACAACACAGTAGTTCTCTGAAAATAAAGCCAAAGAGCTTGTCTGATCACAAGGCCCGGGTCTTACACTCATACTGTGGGCCTTATCAGTGGCGTATATAGAAAAACGTTTCAGGGGGGGCCGAGACAGTGCCGGGGGGGGGGGGGCGAGACCCCATGAGGCCGTATTTTATGTTATTTTATGTTTGTATTCATGAAATGTGTGGAAAATATCTAAAAAAATATTAGCTTCGAGGGGGGCCCGGGCCCCCCATTTATTCGCCACTGGGCCTCATTATTAAACGATGTTTTGCCCTTTTTTGCAGGATAAAATAAAATAAAATGATGTAAGGCAAAGCAATTTAATCGAAATGCAAGCGGCCACAAGATTTACGATTCCAAATTCTTCCAGATCTTAACTTTCCAGAATTTTGTGTTTTTAAAATATTGTTATTTTTTTAATAATAAAAATAATAATAAGAAATACACTTTAATTAAGTTTCTTTATTATTTGTAATTATTTATTTTAGTTTTAGACCACCTAAATATCATTTTCGAATTACATAAATAAAGCTCATTATAAGGAAGGCCCGCCCGATAATAAGGCCCAGGAGGATGTCAAAAACTAAAAAGACTAAATATTATCTAAAATGAATCTAACTGCTTACTATACTGTAATGACTGAGTTTTTAGAAAATATTTTCTAATGCTGTTTAATGGGATTTATTTTTGGGCCTTATTTAAAGTATTGTTGCCATATGCTTATATTGGAAGGTCTTATTACCGACATGTATCAGATATTAAAGCTCAATTCTTTCTTCATGAGGTTAGTTGGGTAACTCTATAAAGCATTGTAAATCAGTCAAGGGGGGGCCAGAGGGGCCCGGCCATATAACTTATTTATTTTTTTAGTTTAGCAGCATCACTTATTTAAAATTTGTCACAAATTCTACTTAATTTTTAAAAAAATTTCGCGCCATATATCTCCCTTATATACTAAATCTCACACCTCAGATCTATCAAAAAGCACTAATAAAAAATATTTTAAGGTTTGCTGCCACTTTGGCCCCTCCCCTCCGGAAATCCTGCTTTTGTCTCAACACAATTCGGTCGTAAATATAAGGTGCCCCTTATGCCCATCATCTACTTTACACCACTGTAATATTCTATTAATTTTTTAAGATTTAACTCAAAAAACTATCAAAGTTAACTTAAGTACATAACTTAAAATGTAGATATCGCTTATTTGAATAAAAGGTAAATATTACTTACATTTTTATAAACCCTGTTTTTACAGAAAATGTAAAAATTTATTTATTAGTTAAAAAAAAATCTGCTTTTAAGTTTTGTTTTTTATAATCCACAACGGCGTAACCGCCAAGTTCTAAGATACCCTCGAATTAAAAAAAACTTAAATTTTTTTATATAGTTTAAAAAAACAAGTTCTATACCTAGAATGTTTGTTGCAAATATAGCTTCTTTTATCTTTCATAAGGGCGTAAAACGTTTTTGGCTCCTTAAAAATTTAGGAAATAGCCTTAACCCCTTTCTGTCTTAACACCGTCGATATGAAAAATATAGAAATTCGCTATTACCGGGTGGGCCAAAAAAAACCGGACAATTTTTTTTTCATTATAACTTTTGAACTATACCATCGATTTTAATGGAACAAACTGCACTTGACAGAGAATGGATTAAAGTTTTGACCAAATATATTCTTTTGTCCGCCATCGCTAAATCCAAGATGGCGGACGAAATGAAATTGTACCCTTCAAAGATGCTCGTTTATTCTTGTGTTGCGAACATGTTTTCATAATTTTTTTTAATTAGTAAGAAAGCTGCATTCTTGCCACGTACAACAATGTACGACTCAGCAAAATCGGTTAAGTGGTTCTAAAAAAAATATTTTTGTTTCAACCATTGTTTTGCATATTATACGATTGCCTTGCCAATCACGTCTGCATTTATTGCCTTATAAATTCATTACTACTGAACCAATTTTAGTCAAATAAAAACATTATAGTGCAAACTGATTGATCTTTAGAAACCAATTCTCAACCATGATTTTTTTGTTTTACTAAAATCGGTTTAGTAATAACGAATTTATAAGGAAATTAATGCAGACAGAATTGGCAATGCAATCATATAATCTGTTAAACAAAGGTTGAAAAATAATAGATTTTTTGAGAACCATCACACCGATTTTACTAATTTGTACCGCGTTTTGTGGGGGAAAAGTTGCGCTTTTCTATAAATTAAAGAAAAACTAAAACGTTTTCGGAAAATAAGAATAAACACGCCATTTTGAAGAATCAAGTATGATTCTGTCCACCATCTTAAATTTTAAGATGGCGATAAACTTTGATCATGATCTTTAAAAAGAAATCAATTCTAACCAAGATGTTTTTTATTTTATTAAAATCGGTTCGGTAGTAATGAACTTATAAGAAAATAAATGCAGACATGATTGGCAAGGCAATCGTATAATATGTAAAACAATGGTTGAAACAAAAATATTTTTTTTAGAACCACTAAACCGATTTTGCTGTGTCGTACCTTTTTGTACGTGGCAAGAATACAGCTTCTTACTAATTAAAAAAAAATAATGAAAACATGTTCGCAACACAAGAATAAACGAGCATCTTTGAAGGGTACAATTTCATTTCGTCCTCCATCTTGAATTTTGCGATGGCGGACAAAAAATATTTTTAGTCAAAACTCTGATCCATTCTCTGCCAAGTGCAGTTTGTCTCATTAAAATCAATATCATGAAAAAAAAATTGTCCGGTTTTTTTTGACCCACCCGGTTTGCTCCTTTTAATTTTTTAACCGAACCATATAAAATATGCGACATTTCTCAACTTTTCATAAAAATCCAAAAAATGGTTATAAAACTATGACCTTTTAAAAATTAAAATTTTTCAGTTTTTTTCTCTTAATTTGCAACTGCCTCCGCTCTGGGTTTATATCACGGATCACACAAATATTATAAAACAGAAAATTAAATCGACCTGGGTAGGTAGGTATTTATTATCAGTCTACCTACTTTAAAAATTAGGCGTTTCGCTTGACCTTCGACCGGCCGCATTCCCGTTGACGACAGCCGACGTTAACATCCGATGACACCCGATTCAATTTTTGTTTTGCACGCGCGCCTGTGGTTTTTCGTGGAGAACTCGATCAACGCGGCTTACCTACTTATTTATAAATTAAATTCGAATAAGATATGTACACGATATTCATATTATAACAAGGGCCCGAAATTTTCTACATGCGTTGTCCTTCTTGTCCAGTTATTTCTTCGATGCTCAGACCTAATTTTCATAAAATTACATTAAATTTGCTTGAAAATTACAATAAATTACATTTTTTGTTGCATATATCTTTCAACTTTAACTATAAAAATAAAGAAACTAGATAATTAAAGATGAAAAAAGGGTTTTAGGGATTTTTCATCCAATTTTTTTGCCAAAACTCTTGTTTTCTTAGATCAAATTTAAAAAATAAAAACAAAGGAATGCTATGTTACTATTTTCTGTCATTAAAAAACCATCTACAGTGAAACCTCTCCTTGCACACCTCTATTAAGTGGACACTCCCTTTAGGCAGACAAAAAATTTGTTGGAATCAAGCTTTTTCCTATTTACATGTAAAATTCATTCCTATAACCGGACACTCCAATAACCGGGCGCAGACGATTTTTTTTTGCTTAAAATCGAAACGCGAACCTCTGTTTATGGGCATAAGTATTATGTAGTATGTTGGCAACAATGCACTCTGCAGCCAGGGAATCAGCTCAATCCGTTTTATTGCAGAGACTAAATACTTCTGTCATATTTATTCGGCGGGACTGCTGCATTTTATTTTTGTGATTTACTTTGGTAGTTATGTAGACCTCTTTGAAATGGCGCCTAATAAAAAACTTCTTAGTTTACGTGAAAAATGGTAATGTTTTGGAGAAGGAACATCTATCAGCACGAAAGGTCGCTGAAAAATTTAATATCAGAAAAACTCAAGAAGCGGAAATTGTTAAGAAATATATATTAAAATTTCGCAGTTCTCTCTTATAAGCGGACACTTCCAATAAGCAGACAAAATCGACGAAACCATGAATGTCCACTTATAAAAGGTTTCACTGTACTTTTTAAAATCTTGATTTACAAAAAAAATACACTAACACTGAGAATTTCACTCAGCTTGATTCTGACATCAATTTAAAACAAAAGCAAAATACTGTGACCCAAAAGCAGATTTTTTTTTGTAATTTGATCAGTTACAGCAATAAAATTTTCTCTTGAAATTTTTTTTTTAGAGTTCAAGTCATAAAATTATTTAAAAAATGGGCCTTTAGTAGGTGGCTGGAGGTGATTAGGAAACATTAGTAACTATAGGATGTGTTCTGACCACAAATTATTTTAATGTTAACCCACTACTCAAATATTAACAAATCCTATATTAACCAAACTTAAAAGACACCCTACCCTATATTATACTGAAATCAATGATAAAGGGGATAAAAAAATAGAATTTTTTTTTTGAAAACTCACTAATTTGTACTAGTGACTAGGACAGTTAAGTAGCTCCCTAACCTGTAGCTATTGTTTGACTGTAGACAGACAAATAATTTTATAACCCATTTTTATTTATATATTTTGACTTTGGAAGAGGTACATTGTATTACCTTAACTTTAAAAATAACAGTTGAGTTTTAGTCTGTGCCATACACAATTACAATTTTGTGACTTTGACATAAAATAAACATATTTCCTAACCAGAAATATATTAAAAAATAAATATGTCATGTTGGTATAAAATTAAACTCTCTGGATAAAAAGATGGTGACTGTAAGTTGACAAAAAAAAACGCGCAGATAAAAACAACTTAAAGACATGCCATTTTAATGCCATCTAATTTTGCTCACCAATTACATCCGGTTTTTGACTTATGACGACTATCTGGCATTTTGGTTTAGACGGGTCCGATTACCATCAAAAAATAAAAAAGAACGCGGTGAAATCAGATTTCCACGCTTTTTTCGATTTTTATTACGGAGCCATGGCACTACCTTAATTTCTGCAAAAATACGTTTTTTTACAACATCTTTATTGGTTTTTATTTTATCCATTTCTTTTTCATTTATAAATTATATGAAATTCGGTAGCCCTGTGCAATGAAGTGGATCACACTCCGACTCGATGCGACGGCGTTAAACACGCTGCAACTTTTCTCTTGGCTCCTTTTAATAGAAATAAATTTTATCTGCAATCTATATCACCGACAGTGAGCATTGATGCCCACCAATTGGTGACTTGGTGGAATTCATTAGATAATTTACAAACTCGATGAATTTCAACGAATTGCACTGATTAATTTGAAAACTTGAGGGTTTTCATCAATGAGCTCATTGATGACTTTATGAACCTGCGCTGCATATGTTAAATAAAGAGGTTGGAAATGTCACAATAGTGTAACTGACTATGGCAAAAACTATATTCCAACTTCTTGATCTGTAGGAAATTGTGGAGCAGCTTAGATTAATTTCTAAACAATTGCTGATGTTTTGCCCTTAAATCATTATTTTCTTTTTATTTCAGGCCATCAGACGTGACCCTAAAGTAAACTGGATAGTAAACGCAGTCCACAAGCATCGCGAATTGAGGGGCAAGACCTCATTGGGCAAGTCATCACGTGGTCTCGGCAAAGGACACAGATACAGCCAAACAAAGGGTGGTTCCCGCAAAGCAGCCTGGCTCAGGAGGAACTCTTTGCAATTGCGCAGAAAGCGATAAGCCTATTTTGTTTTATATGTTGACTCTAAGAATAATTATAAATTAAAAAGCTTATATACTGTTTTTTTCTGTTACAATTTTCTGCCATTTCTATGCAAAAAATTTGAGAGATTTTTGACTTAATATTAATTATATTCTGTCTTAGAGACCCTGTATGTATGACATATTTTAAAGAAAATACATACATAGAGGCAGTGGGGGCTGGTGACATTATAAATTGGGGGAGGGGGCAGAAATTGGTATTGCATGGAAAAGGAGATAAAAAAACTTACCTAAACAATTTTATTTTAGCATTTTACAAACAAGCAGCTACTTGGTGTAGTTTTTAGTTTATTTGTTTATAGATAAAATCTATTTGCCCTTCTTTTACATGCGAAAATTGCTCGCATTAGCACCAGTTTCAGACTCATGATGGCCCTGTAGAGCAACCTCCAAAATCCCACAGAATTTTAAAGTCTATTAACCTACTAAGTATATGTCTATTTTTTGCCACATTTTCATTATGTTCGGTAATGTTTTGCCTATAGGCACTCTTCGATTGGCACCTAGTATCATTCTTGCCTAGCATAGAAAATTCGTGGTTATTTAAATAAGTAGTTACTTTGTGTCTTTTCACTAAAGTGCTTGATATCACACATTCCCTTTGCCACGCACGCGAGATCACTTCGTGGATTGTTCATAATAAGACAAAGCAAAAAAAGCATTTCGTTTTTCACAACTGCAAAACCAGTTTTTATCATTGTGTAATTTTTTATTACTTGTACTAAAATTTTGGTTAATTTTTAGGTCCGGTCTATGTGCCCTAAAGATTTTATTTGTAATCAAAGTTTATATGTCAACATATTTAAATTCCACAGTTAATTATTTTGAAAACAAACAAATAATGGAGACGCCACCGGCAAGGCTTTTAACTACTGACATACCGTAAAACCGGGTGAATAGAGACTGGGGCCTGAATAGAGACAAAAATCGGGAATTTGGTATAAACAAAAAATGTTTTGCTCAAACTCACTTTTTTTCGATTGATTTTTGTTTTCTCGCCTTTCCGCGAGCTTATAGGTTCACAAATGCAAGTAAGTCAAACGTCACCTTGATGTTATGGTTAATTAAAAATAGGGTGTTTTATGTCGACAATTTATAACCTAGAAATCTTTTACCAGAAAAAAATATTGCCGATTTAAAAATAAGAAAAATGCGGTAAGTATGATAGATTAAGGTGTTTTTGAATGATATTTTAAAAAAATATGTCGCTAAACCCCCAGTGTTGAATGCTAGATTTTTTTTTATCGAACATGTCGTTTTTTTCAGATAATCGGGGTCAATAGAGACAGCCTAAGAAAAAACGCAGAAAACAAAATTACACAAAACATGATCCTCAGCAAATTACAAGAGCCATCCATGCTATTGATAGCTATTTTAGAAGTTTTGGGCTATTAAAAAAAAATTATAATTTAGAGATTGTTTGGCGTTTTTTTTGTGTATATAACTTTACATAGGCGTCTCTATACACCCCATCGGCGGGTAAATAGAGACAAAACACAAAAAAAATATAAAAGGAATTTTTTGATCAATTTTATTTTTTGTATAAATTGAGTACTAAATGCCATGGCAGTTTTTTTAAATAATCCACTGTGAAAATGCCTTTAGTTTCAGAGATACACTGGTTTAAACCTGCCACCTCTATTCACCCGGTTTTACGGTACCTCAAAACAAACTCATACGTCTTCACTAAGGATAGAAACGGCAACACGTAGGAAGGGCAACTAATGTTTTCGCACGATGAATATGGCTGACGGCAACTAAAACAAACATTCCTACCGCCCACACAGATTAAAAAAAAAATTAGACATGTCGAAAGGGAAGATTTTTTTAAAAATAAATCAATTAAAAATACTGTTTGTTGTCTAGCTTTGGGAGGACACTGCCCCGTTGACCTTCCTGTAGCAGCCGCCACTGTGTAGTGATCAACTTATCCGAAATGGGCCCCCATAGTTTATCATTTGCCATTAGGATCAATAGGATTTTATTTCGATAACAAAAAAAATCATCCAAGATCATAAAGGAAAATAGTAAAACAGTTCCTTGTGAAAAACGGAATTAATAACTGGACATTATTAAAAACGTCATGCATCAAAACCGGACAAAATCAAAAAGAAAAATATCATAAAAAGGGGTTGGGAGATTGTCGTGTTAGATTATGTCCGGTTATTAATCATTTCGTTTTTGACATTGAACTGTTATACCAGTTTCCTTTTTGATCTTGGATGATTTTTTAAAAATCATTTATGACGATGGATTCACCGAAATTATCTAAATAAAATCCGAAAGGAATTTTGTCTTAGACTAAATAAATTAATTTACGGGCTGGTCCTCCATTGTGGTTGTGCCGTACTGAAAATGTCTAACGAGACTAACATCGACCTACCACTACCTTGTTCTGAGGACCAGCCCGTAAATTAATTTATTTACTCTAAATAAAACCCTAATGGCACCTTTTTATTGGTTAAAAATTTTATAAAATCACAAAATTAACTCAGCTACCTGCGGTCACGAAAGCTCTGAAATTACCAAACCAGTTTTGACAAAATAAGAGAAAATGTATTGACATATGTTATTTATGAATGCTCACCCCCGTTTTCGAACTCTTAAGTTTATAACCGATTACACAATACATACATACATAACTGTATAATTATAGAATGCCATTGTCGTGTTTAAAATAAATAAAGACAATGGAAGTCCTAAATTGAGCTTCTACTCAATCATTGTCTATGAGTTTCAAACAAAGAGCCATGACACTACCGTATTTTTCTGCAAAAATACGTTTTTCTATTTATAAAACATCTTTATTAGTTTTTATTTTATACATTTCTTTTTGATTTATATATAGGAAATCCGGTAGCCCTGTGCAATGCAGTGGATCACACTCCAACTCGATGCGACGTCGACGCGCTGAACAGCGTTGAACACGCTGCCACTTTTTTCTTGGCTCCTTCGAATAGAGATAGATTTTATCTGCAGCCTATATGAGCGATAGTGATTGGGCCAATGTTGGGCATTTTAGCGTTCTTTAAATAGGAAAAATCAAAGAAAGAATGCCTGACAGGCCATCAGTTAGTCGTATTACTCGCATTGTTTTGTGCGTGGCGCATAGATGTTTTAATTTACGCCCTTTGCAATACATTTCAAATTTGTGAGTCTTTTCATGGCGGGATTCGGGTGGGCATGGGTACAGGTAAAGCGCGACACCCTGATTTTTTTTTTACTGACTTAAAATTCTGGCACTACTATGTTGTATTGACACGAGCCGCCGCACAGTGGGGCCGGGACACATAAAAGTTACCGAAAATTCTATATGCATCTAATGTTTATTGTAACTGTCTATAAACGCATTTTTATTCTTAAAACTAATCATTTAATGAAAAATTATTGTCGCACGAGCAGTTAGCCGAGGTGTGCGGTACGCTAACGCAGTACTTACATATAGCAACACAATTTAATATTAAAACTTAAAGTAATTGAAAAAACAACAACCCTTATGTTCCCTGATTGAAATTTCATTATCTAGGTAAAATAACCTTTAATTTGATAGCCCACAACCCATGTTAATAATAAAATGAATAAATCTAAAAATGATCTATTTAAAAAAAGTATATTTAAATGAATAAAAAAAAACAACAGAACACAACTAAACTATGCTATAATTATCACAATCTGAAGTAGCGGGGAGACGATGGAGATGGATTTTGCCAAAATATTTAGGGGGTCTTTTGATTGCGGATTCCCAACCACCAATTTTAATGGAACCAGCCAGGTAACGAAAGCAAATTTAAGTAAAGGAATTTACTTCTGTCTTTTTCTTGGATGATATTCTACTGATTCCTTGATAAGCCAACTTCTATAAGAACCGAGAGCGCCTCATTTGATTGTTAGTCGTTTCTTTTACTTTTGTTAAAAAGTTTATGTTTTCAGAAGCTCACTCAGGATTTAAAGATATTTCTTTTAACAGTTTGGAAGCTTAAAAGTACTTACATATAGCAACACAATTTAATATTAAAACTTAAAGTAATTGAAAAAACAACAACCCTTATGTTTGCCCGCAGGTAGAAAAACGATAACTGCAGTGGACTGTATATATTTTAATTAATGAAAGCGCGAACAAACATAAATATATTGATACGAAATCACGAAATAATCAAAAGGTCCATAGTTAATTGCTGGTACCACTCAACGGAAATCAGAAACAAAGTACTCACAGTTTGCAGCCAATTTCTCCACGTTCCAGGGGCCCCTTTCTGGATCAAATGATGGCACCACGTAGCTGAAGGGCTGAAGTTTCTAGTTCTATGCTTCAGTACACCAAAATCGAGCACTTTCAAGTGTAGAAATTTGTAATAGTTGGAGAAAGAAATTAACACGCCATTTTCTCGAGGCGGTAGAAAAGGATCTCACTGATTCTTGGTGCGCATGTCCAATGCGCGGAAAATGTACTCTGTCCGTCATCCAATTGTGTGGTTTTTAAAAAGTAAAAACAACCGCGAAATTTAGCGGGAGCTAACATAACTGCCCTCCAAAACACACAATTTTAGAATACAACCGGACAGATATAGATATAAGAAAAAATGATCGACCGATAAATATAAATGAATGAAAAACAGAAAAGTAGCGTAAGTTTATTTAGAGATAACGAAAACCCGAAAAAGGCAAAACAAACAAACAAAAATTCAAAAAAAAAAAAAAAAAAGAAAAACCATTTGTAATACCCGGTAATAGGTAGAAAATGAAAATTAGTTTTAATTCGGCAAGAGGCACAGTTTTACAACTGGCCGCTTGTAACCGGTAGCCGTTTGTACTGTCGCTACACGCACTTGACCGTCTCCGCCGGGATGCAATTCGAGAACCCGACCGACTGGCCATTTCAAAGGTGATTGGATGTGATCACTCGTTATAATAACCAAATCATTTAATTTGATATTTGGGGACGAATCAGCCCACTTCGTATGCAAATACTCTACAGAATACCTTTTCCAAAAATCATTATGTAGTTTTTGGATTAGTTGCCATCTCAAGAGCCGATTTAGGGGAACCTCGGACAAATCTGACTCCGGAATTTTTGAATTAAGGGGTTCAAGTGTCAAAAAATGCCCAGGGGTAAAAGGTTGAAGATCGTGTGGGTCTGAAGAGGCAGGAGATAAAGGGCGACTATTAAGTACAGCTTCTATGCGACATGTAAGGGTGGACATTTCCATGATGGACAACTTCTGGTCGCCGACTACTCGAACAAAGTGAGTTTTAAAACTTTTGACGCCAGCTTCTGCCAGGCCATTGAAATGTGGACTGAGAGGGGGTCCCAGATGCCAACGAATAGAAAGTCTGGTGGACGCACTTCTTGCGTAATCAAGTAATTGGTTACGAAAACCTATAAAATTACTGCCCTGATCTGACCAGCATTGCGTCACGCTTCCACGTCTGGAAATAAATCGATGGAATGCACCTACAAACCCTTCGGTGGACAGTTCCATGGTTAATTCCAAATGCACGCAATGTGTGGCCGTACAGACAAACACACAGACATACGATTTGAAAGCTTTACAACCACGGTAACGATGAGGAATCACAAAGAAAGGTCCACAAAAGTCGATAGCTGTATGCACAAGACATACACCCTTTCGATAGCTTTAGGCGCTGGTTAAACTTTTAACGCATTAAGGATAAAAATGGAAAATAACGCGAGAACCATACAAAATGTCGATTGACACCTACCTTGCTATTTCTCGGCGGTACAAATTCCATTCACTGGGCGCCCAGGCTTCTACCAGAGTTCTTGAGTTGATCGAAATCACTGTGAGGAGTTGAGGTAACGGATTGGAATGATTTTAGAATTGATTGGCACTAATTGCAATTAATTGAATTGTAGTTTTGGAAACCGAGTAAAACACGCCGGTTTCAATACGGAGGCTACGATGATCTCTCTCTCATCGTGCCGGTAATTGCGCACTTTCTATCCGCGCACCTTGCGGTGTCACGTGACAACCTGTATGGTTCAGTGCAACGGAATAATTAATATTTAGGAAAATTAACTAAGTATTATTTGTCTTGCACGTACATTTTCCCGGCCGCCCTAAAATACTATTTTAGAACCAGGAAAAATAATATGTATTTTAACTAGGGAATAACAATTATTATTTCCAAAAAATAAAAATAAAAAAATTGCGACAAAATGTTATTCTATTTTTTGCCGCGATAAAACAAAAAAAATATATTTCCCGAAAAGGAATAAAATAAAAAAAAAGAATAATTCTATGACGACACTGACAGAATGAACATTGCTTGAGTGTTCAGTTAAAAGGCAAAGGGCACAATTTAACAATTGGACGTTTAAATAGCCCTTGTTGAGTCCTAATCGTGACAACTCTAACATGTCCATCTGAACCAGGATGCAAATCTACAATCCTGCCTAAAGACCACTGCAAGGGTGGTTTGTTTTCATTTTTTATGACTACTAAAGTATTTAACTCGACTTTAGTAGGTTTTTCTGTCCACTTGGACCTCTGCTGTAGAGTATGTAGGTACTCCTCTTTCCATCGGGACCAAAAATCAGTGTTCAATCGCTAAACAAGTTGCCACCGAGAAAGAGTGTTTAGTTTTAATTGTGATAAGTCTGGGTCTGGGACAGAGTTTAAAGGTTCCATGGTAAGGAAATGTCCGGGAGTGAGTGGACAAAAATCATTGGAATCGGATGATTGCGCAGAGATTGGGCGACTATTTAGCAATGCCTCGATCTGCACAAGCAAAGTATTTAGTTCTTCGTATGTAAGCTTCTGATTTCCGATCACTCGGTAAAGATGTGTTTTTACTGATTTAACACCAGCCTCTGATAAGCCATTGAAATGAGGACTAGCACTAGGAAAAAAATGCCATTTGATCTGAAGATGTTCAGAGGAAGCTTCGAAGAGCTTTTTAAGCTCAGAGTTTGCTCCTTGAAAATTGGAGCCTCTGTCGCTATATAAAAAATTACAACGACCCCTTCTAGCTACAAACCTTCTGAATGCGGCTATAAAGCATTCAGAAGTAAGGTCTGACGCAACTTCTGTGTGGATAGCGCGCGTACTTGCGCACACGAAAATGCAGATATAGGCTTTTAATTCTTTGGTACCCCGGTACCAACGACCTGGTGAAATTTTTATAGGACCAGCATAGTCCAAAGTTGCATGAGAAAAGCACTTTAGTTGTGAAATTCTAAAATAAGGTAAGTCACCTTGATAAGGGATGTAAGCCTTTGGTCTAAGGCGATAACATCTTATGCATCGAGATAAAACTGACTAAATAGCTCTGCGGGATGCTAAGATCCAGAATTGTTGTCTTAGTAAGTACTGAACTGTATTTAGCCCTGGATGGCTATTTTCCTTATGAATATGTTCAATGATGAGGTCAGACAACCTGCCTGATCTGGGAAGCAATAGAGGATGTTTTGCATCAAAAGGTATAGAATTCGTATGCCTAAGACGACCACCTACCCTTATCAGTCCGGTAGTGTCCAAAAAGGGTGCAATTTTTCGAAAAGCTTTGGGTAAAAGTTCGTTGTTTTTTAGTTGTTTTAGGAGGTCAGAGAAATGTAATTCTTGGCTTCTTCGAACCAAGAGTGTTAAAGCATACTGAATTTCAAAAATAGAAATAGGACCTGTAAGTGGTTCCTTTTTGTTTTTAAAATTATAAAATATTCGTCGAATCTGACAAATTAATTTTTGAATGTGAAAAAGGGATGAATATTTATTTACAAGGAAGTCTAGAATATGATAATCGATGTTTGTAGTAAGTGTTATTTTTTCAGGCTTTTCTTCATTTAAAATTTGCTGAAAATCGGTTTCTGAGTTTTGGAGTAATGCGGGATTTTTTAAGTCCCATGTAGTACATGGTTGACTAAGCCAGGAAGGCCCTGTAAACCACAAGGGGTGGTTTATAAAATTAGAAGGAGTTGTGCCACGACTGGCGACATCCGCAGGGTTTTCTTGTGATTTTACATGATACCAGTTTACATTAGATAGTTTTTCTTGTACTTGGCTAACTCTGTTAGCAACAAAAGGGCGCCATCTATGAGGTGAGCTACAAAGCCAAAAGAGGACGACTTGAGAATCTGTATAAGCGTAAGTTTTATCTATTGAAATTAAAGGGGAATAAGTTTTTATAACAAAACTAAGAAGTTCAGTAAGAAGAACAGTACCTAAAAGTTCTAGTCTCGGGAGACTAATAGTTTTTAAGGGACTGACCCTTGATTTGCCCATAATTAAGGAAGTTTTTATGCTTTGATCTGACAGCTCGATACGTAAATAATCGCAAGCTGCGTAGCCTAATTCTGATGCGTCCGAAAAAGCATGCAGTTGACAAGATATTATATCTTTAGAAAAATGTGCCTAGGAAATTTTATATAAGCACTTAAGTTCATTTTGAAATTGTGTCCAATGCTGAAGAGTAGATTTGTCCACGGGATCGTCCCATCCTATCTTGGAAATCCATAATTTTTGCATAAGACATTTTGCAAAAAATGAAATTGGAGAAAGCATCCCTAAAGGATCAAAAATAGAAGCAATAGCGCTTAGAATATTTCTTTTTGTGCATCGTTTTTCCGATGGCTGACAAGAGAAAAACATATTGTCTGATTTTGGGTCCCACTGGAGTCCAAGAACCTTTATGGATATAGGATTTTCCTTGTCAAAAGAAAAGTGAATTTGGCATTCGTCTGGTGAGAGAGGATAGTAGTTTTGGGTGATTACTAGCCCATTTTTTAAGCTCAAAACAGCCTGATTTTAGAAGAGCGATTAAATCTCGCTGTAGAGCTAGAGCCGAATCTATAGAGTTTGCGCCTGCGCAGATATCATCGACAAAAATGTCTTCTAGGAGCACTCTAGAAGCTTCTGGGTAGTTTTTTTCTTGGATTTTGGCTAACTCTTGAATAGTTCTGATGGCCAAAAAAGGACTAGATGTGATATCAAACGTGACAGTATTAAGTCTGTATTCTTGAATAGGATCGCTTGAAGTGAAACGCCACAGAAGACGTTGATAATCACGATCTTCCGGAGCTAATTTTATTTGTAAAAACATTTGCGTAATATCCCAGAGCATGACTATTTCATGAAATCGGAATTTTAGCAGAATTGAGTTGATGACAGTTTGTAATTTGGGCCCTGGGAGAAGGGTAGAATTAAGGGATATACCTTTTGAACCCGCTGTTGCTGAGCCATTAAAAACTACTCGAACGCGTGAACTTGATTTATCGGGGCGTACAACGCAGTGGTGGGGTAAATAATTTATGAATTGATTTTTTGATTCTGATTCTAGAATTAAACTCATATGATCGTTTTTTAAGTAGTTATTCATATATTCGGAATACTGTGAATATAGTTCGGGATTTTTTATCAGTCTAGACTCAAGAGATAAAAAACATTTGTAAGCATGTGAGTAGGTATCTCCCAAAATAGGTCTAGAGTGACGAAATGGCAATGAAACTTGAAAACGTCCCGAACTATCTCTCGTGGCAGTTTTTTGATAAAATGATTCACATTTTTCCTCGTCAGGAGAGAGGAACTTCTTTGTTGGGAGAGACTCAACTTCCCAAAACTTGATCATCGTTTGATCTAGTGAATTATTTTGTAAAGAAGTAAAGGTTTTTTTTTTTTTTATTTGTCAAACACACTGTGTTTTTATTTTGTATTACAATCTATTCAATAAGACTAATTAGCAATTTTGTTTTAACTTAATTTACTAGAAAAGTCAGATTTAAACTTAGGGTTCACTCAACAGTTCTCCCCGCTTTGTTTAGTCTGTAACTCACAATTGTGTTGTGTTTATAGCATTATTTTGTTTTATGTGTAATTCACTTAGTTTACTAGCTCAAACGGCTTCACTCTTTTTAGTCGTCGAACTAGCATAGTATTGTCTAGAAGCTGAATTGCTTCCACATTCACATGCCGATGGAGTCTATCTTCATGGCTTTTTGCGTACTTTTTTATAGTCTCTGCTACAGTTTCGATTTTTAGATCTCGATGAAGGTCACTATTTCGAACGTACCAAGGTGCATTCACAATGTTTCTTAATACTTTATTTTGAAATCTCTGTACAACTAGAATGTTACTCTCTTTAGCACAACCCCATAGTTGAATACCATATGTCCATACTGGTTTCAGTATTTGTCTATAAAGCAGTAACTTATTATGAATTGTTAAATTGGACCTTCCAATTAGCCAGTTCATTTTTCTATACCTTATCTCAAGTTCTTCTTTTTTTTTCTTAACATGTGCTTTCCAGCGCAATTTGGCATCAAGTGTCATACCTAGATATTTTGCCTGATTCGAATATGGTACTGGAATGTTGTTAATTGTTATTTGTATGTGATTTATATTTTTGTTTGTAAAATCAACATGAATTGATTTGGTTTCATTTAATTTTATTCGCCACTTTGTGGTCCAACTGTGAATTTGGGTGACTGCATCCTGAAGTTTTTCTATGCATTTTTCAATAGATTTTTCTACCGTCAATAAACCAGTATCATCGGCAAATGTTGCTAAGTGACAATTTTCTGGCTCTGGGATATCACAAGTGAATAATAAGTATAGATAAGGGCCTAGTACGCTACCCTGGGGCACGCCTGCTTGAATTTCTCTTAAATTTGAGTATGAGTCTTCCTGTTTTACTCTAAAATGTCTATCAGATATGTATGATTCCAAAATATCCGAATATTGTTTTGGCAGAAACCTTTTTAGTTTAAAATTAAGGCCTTCATGCCACACTTTGTCAAATGCTTGTGCTACATCTAGAAAAACTGCAGAACAAACTTTTCCCTCTTCTAGTGCTTTTTCTATTATATTAGTAATTCTGTGTACTTGATCTATCGTGGAAGAAGTAAAGTGACATGAATATGAAGTTGAATTGTATGTAGGTTGATTTGATATTTCCGTATTTCCCAGGAGCACCCAGCCGAACAAGGTTTCAAGTGCTATTGGCTGCCCCGGTTCTCCAGGAATGGTTGAATTATTTGAGAATAAACATGTGCTCCTAAAAGCATGTCTACAGGTGCGGGAATATTGAAAGTATTATCTCCTAAATTTAAATTAGAGATATGATGCCAATTGTGAGGATTAACTTGAAAAGATGGCAAATTTGCACTTACCTTTGGCAAAACATAGACATCAAGAGAAAGCGTTGGATTATTTTGGCCAACAGGCTTAATTGTGCAATTTGTTATACCATTGGTGGTTGAAGTAGATTGATTGATGCCTCGTATGGGGACTATGAATTTTTTCCTAGATAATCCTAGGCGATTAAGACAATTTTCAGAAATAAAATTGGCCTCTGACGCATTGTCGAGGACAACCCGTATAGTTTGATAGTATCCACGACTATCTAGGATGTCTACTTTTGTTGTAGAAAGTAAAATAGTACTTTGAGGTTTTTGAGTGGTGAGTGAGGTGCGCCCACAATTAATGTAATCAATGTCCTCATTGGGTGTTTCATTTTGTGTTTGGGGTTTTGGGAAGATTGAATTGAATTTTGATTTAAGTTTGGGGTTGGTTGTACATTTGTAAAATACGCGTTTTGTGAATTCGATTGAGTAGTTTGCGAGTTATTACAAATACTCGTATGGTGACGCTGGCCACAGATACGGCAAGAAAAAGTAGATTGACATAAATTTAAGGGATGCGATCTTAAACAATTGCTACACGCATTATTTTGCCTAACGTAGGCATTACGCTCCTGTATAGTTTTTGATAAAAATACCTGGCACTGTGAAAGATTGTGAAATTGATTATTTGTACATAAACGACATTTGTATTTATTTTGAAACAGATTCGAATTAAATTGTAAATTCGAATTATTTAATTGTTGTTGTCTATTTGAATTTGAGTTGAATTGATTTGTATTTGAATTTGAGTTGTTTTGAGTTTCTGGAGTGAAACTAAAACTAGATTGATTTCGTTGTTGATTTGAATTAAAGAATTTAGATTGATTTGGTTGGAATTGCGAATTATTGCTAAATGAAGTTATTTTTGAGTTTTGAGGATTTTGAGTTGTATTTGCCACGTAAACTTGTGGTTGATATGGTTTTGAGTAACTGTTGTAATTATTATTTGAATTGAATTGTCGCTTAGGTGGTTTTGGATTTGAATTTTGTAAATTGTCTGATTGCATAGTTGAATAAGAAATATTTTGCATGATTTGAACTGATTCTAAGGCCCTACAATGGTTTTTGAGGAACTCTGTAAGGTTTTCGTAGGTAGGAAGCTCCATTTTACTATATTCTATCTCAAAAGAAGTTCTTATTGAGGTAGTTAAACGCGAAAGAAGCATGTTGAAAAGTATGAAATCCCAATGTTGAGTTGGAAAACCTAATAACTCTAAAGCAGAGATATTTTCATTAAAACTATCGAGTAAAGTTCTAAGATCCTTGGAAGAGCAATTATTTTTTAAGGGAACCGTACTATTTACGGTGTTCCAGTAGCTTGTTGCCAAAAGTCTTTTGTTTTGGTATCGGTCTACTAGTGTTTGAAAAGCAATATTGTAATTATTATCATTAATAGGCAAGTGTTTTATTAAACTGAGTGGTTCACCTCTCAAATATGAAATTAAATGTCTAAATTTCCTTACTGGAGGCATATTAGTGTTGTGCACTAATGAGCAAAACATATCATAAAAAGTGACCCACTTTAATAAAGTGCCATCGTAACATGGGACATCCAATTTTAATAGATCCTTGTATTCATGACTGTTTGTTTGATTTTGAAGAGATACAAAATTTCCTTGTAAAGTATTTTGTTCTGGAAAAAGTTGATTGAAAATACTTTTAGTTTGCACTTTATATTCGTCATCGTTCTCCACTAGGCTAATGACGTCATTGTGCAGTTTTTTAAACTCATCATAAAACTCTTCCAAGTTCTCATACCTTGTTTTGAAAATAGATTTTACTTTTGAATCGGTTTGAGCCTTTATGGCTGCTGTGTATGTTTCGGTAATCCGCGTAACATAAACTGTGCGTTTTTGCACTGCCTTATCCAGGCCGGTTTTAGTCATTTTAATTGATTAATTAGTAATAAGTATTATCAATGAACACTAAAACGTTTTTCACAATTTCTTATTATTTTATTTTATTTTGTACACAAAGTTTTTATATTGACCTTCGTTCACTCGCCCGTAGGTAAACAAAAAACAGTTGTTTTTCGACCGCGATTTTTAAAATTAGACTGCAGAAAAATCGATAAAATTTTTAAACATGTGTGAGGAAAGTGGGTGGAGACAAAGGCGAGTCGCTTCGTCACTGATAAAGCCTGCCCCCCGTTGGTCCTTAATGGCGTCGTAAAACTTTTAGATTTTTGGGTTTTGAAGAATGAATTTTGATTTTTTGTTGTATTTTTTTGAATATTTGGATCGATGGACCATAAAAATGTATGCACAAGACATACACCCTTTCGATAGCTTTAGGCGCTGGTTAAACTTTTAACGCATTAAGGATAAAAATGGAAAATAACGCGAGAACCATACAAAATGTCGATTGACACCTACCTTGCTATTTCTCGGCGGTACAAATTCCATTAACTGGGCGCCCAGGCTTCTACCAGAGTTCTTGAGTTGATCGAAATCACTGTGAGGAGTTGAGGTAACGGATTGGAATGATTTTAGAATTGATTGGCACTAATTGCAATTGATTGAATTGTAGTTTTGGAAACCGAGTAAAACACGCCGGTTTCAATATGGAGGCTACGATGATCTCTCTCTCATCGTGCCGGTAATTGCGCACTTTCTATCCGCGCAGTCACGTGACAACCTGTATGGTTCAGTGCAACGGAATAATTAATATTTAGGAAAATTGACTAAGTATTATTTGTCTTGCACGTACAATAGCTACACTCGAAAAAGGTTTAAGTTGATTGATTCGATGAGCGGGAAGAGAACTCTTATGGGCGGTCTATAGGGTTTAGGGTTGATTCTAAAACATTGCAAACACTTGGATATGGTTCTTTGAATTGCCCGTCTGGCAGATAATATCCAAAATTGCTGTAAAAGCAGATTATGTAATGTTTTAAACCCAGGATGAAGGTATTGTCGATGAGTGGATTCGATAAGAAGAGTAGTTAAACGGTGGTTACTCGAAAGTAAGACGGGGTGTTTTGCAGAATAAGACAAAAGGTCAGATTTTTGTAATCTGCCACCGACTCTAATGATATTATTTTCATCAAGAAAAGGTGAAAGTTTTCGAAAAGGTTTCGGTATTGGTTTATCCTTAGATAACGCGGAAAAAAGCGGTCTATAGGGTTTAGGGTTGATTCTAAAACATTGCAAACACTTGGATATGGTTCTTTGAATTGCCCGTCTGGCAGATAATATCCAAAATTGCTGTAAAAGCAAATTATGTAATGTTTTAAACCCAGGATGAAGGTATTGTCGATGAGTGGACTCGATAAGAAGACTAGTTAAACGGTGGTTACTCGAAAGTAAGACGGGGTGTTTTGCAGAATAAGACAAAAGGTCAGATTTTTGTAATCTGCCACCGACTCTAATGATATTATTTTCATCAAGAAAAGGTGAAAGTTTTCGAAAAGGTTTCGGTATTGGTTTATCCTTAGATAACGCGGAAAAAAGCTCAGAAAAGCAAGAACCTTGAACGCGATTGATAAGAAGGTATAACGCACTTTGCATCTCACCGGTGGTAGGAAAAACAATATTTTCAAAAATAATTTTTTGGTCCGGTAGATTAGTGGGTTTTTGATAGGAATGGTTTTGAAAAAGGTTAACTATTCGAAGGACATAACAAATGATACGTTGAATTTTTGATATAGATGAATATTTGATAAGAAGCTGATCTAAGAAGTTAACGTCAATAATCGCATTGCAACAGACCTTTGGCTTTTCCTCCAGATTAATATCTCCGAAATCAATTGGCATTTTTGATTTATGAAAATCGGGCCATTCGTTTTCGGGAGACCACAAAAACGACGATGCGTTCCACCACATGTCATGTGAAATGAGCTGGGAGGGGGTGGCCCCTCGTGACGCAATATCGGCTGCATTTAAAGCAGAAGGAATGTAGCGCCATGAGTTTGAGGGAATGATTTCTTGGATTCTACTGACTCGATTTCCAACAAAGGTTTGCCAGCGATTAGGAGGGGATGAAAGCCAGTGCAATACGACTTGCGAATCGCAGAAAGTAACGATATTTGTAAAAGTTATTTTTCCTTCATAGCTAGATAAGACGAAATCAATTAATTCGCTTAAAAGAAATGCGCCTAGGAGTTCTAGCCTAGCCAAAGTTTGTGACTTTATAGGCGCGACCCTAGATTTTGCAGATATGAGAGAAACAGATATATTGTTTTCCTCTTCTACACGAAAATATACGACGCCTGCGTCCTCGAATTGAAGCGTCACAGAAGCCGATGATTTGACAGGTATTGGTTTTTGACAGTTTGATTTGTCGGGGTAATTGAAAATTGGAAAGAAGCGGGAATTCAGAACGAAGTTTGTTCCAAGAGTCGATGATAGAAGAATCTGGTTCTTCGTCCCAGCCTATTTTCGATATCCACAACTGTTGCAAAATAAATGTTGCTTGTAGCAACAAGGGACAAAGAAAACCTAAGGGATCGAAGATTGTTCCTATGATAGATAAAATAGAACGTTTAGTTGGGGGTTTGTCCTTCATTCGGCATTGATAAGAAAAAATGTCGTTTTTTGGATGCCACTGAATGCCTAAAACTTTGATAAAGTGTGGTTCATCCTTGTTAAAAGAGAGAGGCATTTGACGATCGGATTCTGGCAATGTTGCCAATAACTCAGGACAATTGCTTGCCCATTTTTTAAGTTCAAATCCTCCCGACTTTAACAAATCATTGAGTTCCATCTGTAGGGAAACGGCTTCAGAAAGCGAAGGACTAGTTCTTACTTAAATTGACGTTTTTAGAACAGTACTAGCCATAGGAAAACGTTCCTTTTCTCTCTCTGCCAGCTCATTTAATGTTCGCATGGCTAGAAAGGGTGAGCATGTCATGCCAAAAGTGACAGTAGAAAGTTCCCACACTGAAAGTGGGTCCTGTGGAGAAAACCTCCACAATATCCTTTGATAAGGACGGTGATAAGGATTGATAAGGACTTGACGGCACATCTGTTTGATATCAGCAATGTAGGCAATAGGATTAAGACGAAACGTAAGGAGTAAAGAAGCAATATCCTTTTGAAGTTTCGGTCCAGATAACAACGTGTCATTGAGACTAATATTCTTTGGGGTGACTGCCGAACAATCCCAGACTACCCTTAATTTTGTACTTAAGCTTTCCGGCTTTAGTACGAATGATGTGCCAAAAAACATGATACGTCGACTTTTGGTTGACTAGATAAAACTAGACTCATGTGATTAGAATCGATATAGTCTTGCATGAAACTTGAATAGGCAGTGTATAGATCAGGATTTTTGAGTAATCTATTTTCTAGAAGTAAAAATCTACGATAAGCTTGCGGATAAGTATTTCCTAGGTCATGGTTTATTTTATCTTTAAACGGAAGATCTACCATGAATCTACCGCTCGGTTGCCGTACGACACTCGCAGTAAAAATTGCGCTTGTTTTTCTTCCTTTGATAAGATTAGTTTTTTAGGCAAATGTTCGATTTCCCAAAACCTAGGGATAATGACCTCTAAAGGAGGTGAATGACTCGTTAAAAAACAACTGGTTCGTTCCGTAAGATTACCTACTTCGTCAACTTTTCCCATGACGACCCAGCCAAAGATGGTTTCAAGGGCTGAAGGTTGCCCTATTTGTCCAAGAACCCTGCCCTCCTTGAATATCTGTGCGAATAGCTCGCAACCAATAACTAGGTCCACAGGTCTAGATTTGAAATAAGATGGGTCGGCAAGTTTAAGGTTTTCCAAGTGTTTCCACTGATTATCGTTCAAAGTGAATGTAGGCATATTGGAACATAGTTGTGGAACAACAATTGCTTCGAAATTAAGTAAAGGAGTGACCTGTCCTTGTGGCTTAATGTGACTTTAAACGAGCCCTTTGGAAGTAAGAGAAGACATTTGATTTAATCCGAATATTTCAGTGGTGTAACTTCGCCTAGGAAGATTAAGACGCTGAATACACTTTTCACTGATGAATCCTGTCTGTGATCCAGAATCAAGCAGTGCCCTTACAGGTTGAAAATTTCCGCAACCGTCCATAACATCTATTATGGCGGTGCATAAAAGAAAGGTACCTGAAGGTCCTGAGGTATTTAATGACACATGAAGATTATTGACAGGTGGTGTGTGAATGACAGGACTAGTATCTTGGCTTCCAGACTCTTTATTAGTTTCTAAGATATGAGCTAAAGTGTGGTGCCTTTTACTATTGCAAGTCCTGCATGAATATTTTGATTTGCACGTGTCTACCCAAGTAACATTATTACCACTCAAGGTTTTATTAATTTGGTTCCTAGGTTATTTAGAGGGTGCTGTTATGGGTTTTAGGATCAATTTGGCTACATAAAGGTAATGTATATTGCCAATTACCTAAAGGGGTGTTATACAACCAAAAAGTGATTTATAAAGGGAGTATTATAAAACTGATATTCCTTCTGTTCCTTTTAAATACTTTTGGTTTTATTGATTTCTGATTTATAAAGATGGTCTTATAAAACCATGTTACCTAAAGTTTTTAAAAAGAAATAAATATAAACTTTGGTCATTTAGTTTTTTTCATTACTTTAGATCATCACAAAAGTGTTTTATAATAGAGCTAAAAGGTTATCTTATATCCTTTTGTTTTTATAGTTACCAGTAGGTTAAAAGTAAATATGATTAGATAGGCGGCCATATACAACCTAGTTTCCTTACGGTTTTTAAGAGTGGTAAATATAAACTTAAGACTTTTGGTTTTTGCCATTACTTTTAGGCATATTAAAAAGGTTTTATAGGAAGGCTTAAAGGTAATCTTAATTCTTTTGTATTTATAGTTACCCATAGCTGTATATTACATATTATTTAAATAGGCGGCCATATAAAACCTTGTTTCCTTAAGGGTTCTAACAGAAGTAAGTAAATACTTTCATGTTTTATTTTTTTACGTATTTCTTGTAAAAATAATAGATATAACTAGGTACGGATTGGTACCTACCTATTGCAAGATTGATTAATTAAAGCCCAATAATTAATAATTGTTAAGTTTCCGTCCTCCTGGGTAGGACACCCAGGCCTAGATAAGACCTGTTTAGACGGCCAATATAAGAGGTTGCCCTCCAACCTGCAGCAAAATTGCACGATAAAAAACATTTAAGTGTTGAATTATTCGCTTTTAAACACTTTAAAAACAAATACAAAAAATTTAAGTGAGGTTATGTTGACTATGTTTACATTGTTCTTTTTTGTTGGTTTTATAAGGGCACTAAAAAATCCTTGTTGCGATACAGTAACAAATAAAGCCAAGTGACCACTATAAAACCATAATGGCGTATATAAATTTATTTAAAAAACATTGTAAAGAGAAAATATTTATCTAGTCGTTTTAGCAGTGTTTTTTAACAATAATTTTACTTTAATTTTGATTTATGTAAACCAAACAGACTTTTTTAATGGTGAATAGTGTAAATGATTTTTTTTTAATTTTAAATATTTGTTATTTTGTTATAAAAAAACTATTAAAAAGCATTCTTGAGATGGCGCGCTTGTTTTGAGAGCTTTTCAGATACGATTTTTTCAGAAAAATTAATCTGGCAGGCAATTTGATCATCAACAAAACGACAAACTCGGTATATTTTTATGTGATAAAATAATTTTGGGACTGACATTTTTGGCAATTTTGTGACTTAAATTATTTTATATAGCCATTGTGAATCTAAAATATCGCCATAGCTTTTATAGGAAAACTTCTTTACTCTAAAGGTATTATGGTATTCAACAGAATCGCCACGATACCAAATTACCAAATCTAGTTTTATAATAGGATAGAGGACGTTTCTGAGTTGCTTTTAGAACCTGGCATAATAGCTTTAGGCTCTAAAAGGTTTTATACTGGTGGAACCGCTAGAGGGCGAAGCTGGAGTTTATTTCTTATGGTTTTATAGTGAGTTTAATACATAGGTTGCCACCACCAACTAGGGAGTCCCATTTAGGAGGTCTAAGGGGTATATAAGGTTAATGGGAACGTGCCAGCGACCAAACATTGAAACTAATGGTTTTAAGGAAAGGCGCTGGCAACCTTTTAGCTTCTGCTATAAATAAAGAAATGTTACTTGGGTACCCCATGCAAGGGATGAAAACACGCTAAACATAATTTTTTCTGCTTGACGAAAGATAGGCGCTCGATAGGTGAGAGGTCAAGAAATGTTTGACATTTCGAAAGCACGTGACCTTGATTACACCGGAAACATTTTATTCCCGTACTTGAATTAGTTGAGGTGCCAGCCAGTCCTATAAAAGGCGAATTGGATGATTTATAGGTAGGCTTTTGCCCAAACTGATTTTGCATAGAATTTGATTTTTGATAGGTAGGCTTTTGCCCAAACTGATTTTGCATAGAATTTGATTTTTGATAGGTAGTCACCTTTTTGGGTGCTGTTGATTGAGGAAGTGATTCCAAAACTTTACATCTTTTTTCTAGAAATTGAAAAAGTGACTGAAAAGTTCGGTATTAGTATTGGCGTGACTCATTTCGAAATTTGAACGCGTCGGAATATCCAATTTTTCTAACAAAATGAAAAAAATAATAAAGTCCCAACTGTCAACGTCAAAGCTAAGTGATTTTAAAATTTCTAGGGATTCTGAAGAGGTGTCAATTAAATTACGCAATTCTTTAGCTGACTCGTTTTTTAATGTAGAGTTCATAATTGTGCTTAAAGCATCATTTGCGAGGTCTCGCTTGTTTTGATATCTATTGACTAATTTGTCGTAAGCAATTTTATAATTTTGATCAGATAAGCTAATCCCTGATATCAATTTTAAAGGCTCATCCTCGAGATATGAAAATAAATATTGAAGTTTTCGGACGTTACTTAGACTTTGATTTTGATTTATAATGTTATTAAAAAGATCGAAAAAGCTTGGCCATAATTTTTTATCACCTCGAAATATGGGAATACCTAACTCTTTGAGTTTTGGAGTTTCAGATTCGTTTTGACGAACATATGATCGCGAAAAGGATGGAGCCTCAACCGGAAATATTTCAGAGTAAACTCCTTTACACGCATAAAAATATTTACGAGCTTCTGAAAGGATCGCATCTTGCGTTTTAAACTCCTCGTCGTCCGAGTCGTCTATCAACATAATGACATCATTATGTGCCAACATGCATTTATCGAAAGTTTCATCCAAGTCGGAATACCTCACTTGAAACTCGTTTCTCGCTTTTGCGTCCGTTGCCGCGGTCTGTGAAAACACATAACACTCGGTAATCGCCGAAAAAAAACCCTTGCGTTTTTGCACGGCTTTTTTGATAGACATGATTTTACCTTTGAAATGACGAAATTGTCGGTAAATATACAATTAACGCTAAATTAATGCTTCTGAAATAGAAAAAATGACGAATTGTCGAAAATATGCACTAATTTATCGCAATTGATGAAAATTGTTTTAAATATCGAAATGATATGGAACACATCTAATCACAGAAATGAGAAATGTTGTTTGTTTTGATTGATTCTCAATTTTTGTTTACTGAAGGGATCACGCGGTCGACCCTGCGTTACCATAGCAGCGGACCGAAAACAGGTGAACTGCGCCGAAACCGAAGGTCGAACGAAAATCTCTCTCGGTTCAATACGATTGGCAAAATTCAAGGCCGTGTGATCTCGGCGAAAATGTGAAAATGAAATGGCCGACTTATTAATACCGTCGTATGGCGTTAATTTAAATATTTGGTTCGAAGGAACACTTATGTTTGCCCGCAGGTAGAAAAACGATAACTGCACTGGACTGTATATATTTTAATTAATGAAAGCGCGAACAAACATAAATATATTGATACGAAATCACGAAATAATCAAAAGGTCCATAGTTAATTGCTGGTACCACACAACGGAAATCAGAAACAAAGTACTCACAGTTTGCAGCCAATTTCTCCACGTTCCAGGGGCCCCTTTCTGGATCAAATGATGGCACCACGTAGCTGAAGGGCTGAAGTTTCTAGTTCTATGCTTCAGTACACCAAAATCGAGCACTTTCAAGTGTAGAAATTTGTAATAGTTGGAGAAAGAAATTAACACGCCATTTTCTCGAGGCGGTAGAAAATGATCTCACTGATTCTTGGTGCGCATGTCCAATGCGCGGAAAATGTACTCTGTCCGTCATCCAATTGTGTGGTTTTTAAAAAGTAAAAACAACCGCGAAATTTAGCGGGAGCTAACACTTATGTTCCCTGATTGAAATTTCATTATCTAGGTAAAATAACCTTTAATTTGATAGCCCACAACCCATGTTAATAATAAAAAGAATAAATCTAAAAATGATCTATTAAAAAAAAGTATATTTAAATGAATAAAAAAAACAACAGAACACAACTAAACTATGCTATAATTATCACAATCTGAAGTAGCGGGGAGACGATGGAGATGGATTTTGCCAAAATATTTTTGGGGGTCTTTTGATTGCGGATTCCCAACCACCAATTTTAATGGAACCAGCCAGGTAACGAAAGCACATTTAAGCAAAGGAATTTACTTCTGTCTTTTTCTTGGATGATATTCTACTGATTCCTTGATAAGCCAACTTCTACAAGAACCGAGAGCGCCTCATTTGATTGTTAGTCGTTTCTTTTACTTTTGTTAAAAAGTTTATGTTTTCAGAAGCTCACTCAGGATTTAAAGATATTTCTTTTAACAGTTTGGAAGCTTAAATATGTCCGGAAAAACTCCATTTGGGCAGCATATAATATTTCTTCAATTGTGTTTTTTTTTCGCAAATGTGCAGTTTTCTGACGTTTACTGTTTTCACTGCATTCTGTAAACTCTATTAGCAGACGACATACTTTGTAAGAGACAAATTTTGGAAGTTAAATTACTTTTCAACCAATTTCTGTTTGTTCAAATAAACGTTGACTCATTTCTAGAAGCTTTTTTTCCACTTCTCTTTAAACTATAACATACATTTTGACACTTTTGGTCTGAGTTTAAAGACGGAGATTCGTTTACTTTTAGCGACATATCATGACGGTTGATTTCAAAATAATCCACATATAATTTTTTTTAATTAAATAAAAAATTTTCGACCCTGATATTTTAAAATTGTCTTTATTAAATATAACAAACTGATTTTCTACTGTCATTTTTAGCAATTATTATCTATAGTGATCTTACTGAAAGCTACAAGAACAAAATTGTGAAAAATAATTTGAAGCATTTTTGGACTTTGTCTGTATGTATGCCTGTTTCAGGAAATTATTAAAAATAATCGCGGTTAGTTGCGGAGAAAATAAGTACTTACTTTTTATTCCAATTCTGATTTTAAGCTTAAAGGCCCAAGAATTGGCAGAATATGATTCTAAAATGAGTTTAGTCCCTCTTTTAACTAGGCAAAGTTGTTAATAAACCAAAACAGAGTGATATTTTTTTATTAAATTTAAAAATATAGTTTGTGGGACATTTAGATGGAAATGTGGCTTATTAAAATGTCACACAATATGCAAATGCTTAAAACTCTGAAAATCGTTTTCTTGAGTTAAATGGCAAAATACCGCAAAAAACGCTTATACCACATTAAATATGAGGTTTTGTAGAAAAGGAAGTAATAAAAGTATGCAATGGATTCGAATGGATCCTTAACTTTTGAGACAGCTGAAACTACAGTTTAAAAACAAAACTCAATATCTGTTACGTTTTGATTAAAATTTAATTATCTAAATAACATAAAAAAATAAACTAGATAAATTTATACTAAATAAATCTACACTTACCGTAGTTAATGCTAGCCATTTACTTTTTAGTTCTAAGAAATTCTGTCACAGAGAAAATTACTTTTGAAAGTACTAAATATTTTACTTTAAAGAATGCATATCCTTCGCAAGAAGAAAGCGCAACTACTGTCTTCGCTGACTTTCTTATTACGCTGTCGCGATGAGAAGGTCACGCCGAAATTCCTGAGATTTAAGCATACCATGAAAACACCTCAAGCCTACAGAATCTATAGAAGAACTGAAGATGCCCTTTTAAGAGAACGGATCCATTCAACTAGATCGCAACTCGCACGCACAGACAAGGAACTACTCTCAATTTTCTATCACCTAGCCAACACCATGAACAAATCAGACTGGGACAAAATTGATGCTATTTCCTACAGATCCATGGAAAACGAACACCACAGAAGTACGGAGAGGCAGAAAACCAAATACCAGAGACTAACTGACGACAACAATAAACGGGATAACCAGCAGCCCATCCTTGATTCTACAAAAACTGTCATCAACCTATCGGACCGCCCGCTTTCTCAAAATGAAGTCTCAGTACTCTCTAAGGGGGGGGGGGGAACTTTGCTGTTGCACCTAGGGAGGTTCCCAAGGAGGAAATAGTTGCCAACTTAGAATCTGCTATTAGAAAGTTTCCCAAAGATCAGGCAGAAGAAATACGCACGGAGTGTTCACAGATTTTGCGAAAAGCCAAACCACCAAAACGCAACATTACAAGGATGGAAGAAAAAGCCATTAAGGATCTCAACAAGGACGAAAACATTCTGATACTGCCTGCCGACAAAGGAAACGCCACTGTAGTATTGAACAGGGATGACTACAACAGAAAGATGGTCGATCTTTTAGAACCCTCAACATACAAGAAGCTAAAAAGAGATCCTACACAACCCGCAATTAAAAAAGTGAATCACTTAATTAAGATTTCTTCATTGGAGGACCCAGTCAAGAAGATGCTATGCCAAAGTGAAGCCCTTACTCCGAGATTGTATGGACTACCAAAAATCCACAAAAACGATGTACCTCTTCGTCCCATTGTCAGTACTATAGGCTCACCAACATACAAACTTGCGAAACATCTTGCTTCCCTCTTGCAACCCCACATCGGACTAACGGATTCGTATGTAAGAGACTCCACCCACTTTATTGAGAAGATCAAAAACATCGTCATGGACGAGAAAGACATCTTAGTTAGCTTTGATGTTGTGTCTTTGTTCACGAAGGTACCTTTGGCCGAGGCAATGAGGGAAGTGGAACACATTTTTCCGAAGGACATCACCGACCTGTTTAAAATCTGCCTAACGACATCATATTTCACCTTCAATGAACAAATTTATGAACAGATCGATGGAGTATCAATGGGTAGCCCTTTATCTCCAGTGATTGCGAACTTTTTCATGGAGAAACTAGAAGAGAAGGCGTTGAATAATGCCCCTCATAAACCCAAAGTCTGGTTTCGATATGTAGATGACACTTTTGTCGTTTGGTCTTATGGTAGAGACAGCCTTAATGAATTTCTCAACCACATTAACAGCATACACCCCAGTATACAATTTACAATGGAAACAGAAAACAACACAGAATTAGCATTCCTTGACGTACTAGTAACGAGGAAAGAGGGACGACTAGGACATACCGTATACAGAAAACCTACTCACACAGACCGCTACCTAAACAACACATCTAACCACCACCCGTGCCAACGAAAAGGGGTAATAAGAACATTGGTAGAAAGGGCGAAAAGAATCTGCGAACCAGAACATCTAGACAAAGAATTAAACCATCTTAAAAAGGCCCTCGTAGCAAATGGATACACTCAAAGCGACATAGATAAATGTATACGACCAAAGCCGAGCATTAGAAGTAACAGTAGCGGTGGACTGAGCAGCCGTGAAGTTACTTCAAGAGCCTTTCTGCCCTACATCCCTAGAGTGACAGATAGGATCGGACGTATTCTGGGAAAACACAACATAAAAACGATCTTCAAGCCATCTAAGAAGATTGAGAACCACCTCAGATCTGCGAAGGATATAAGGAACCCACTAAGTTCTTCGGGGGTATACTGCATTCCCTGTACCTATGGAAGTGTCTACATCGGAACAACCAAACGGTCCGTAAACACAAGAATCAA
This sequence comes from Aspidapion aeneum, assembly GCA_963576565.1. Taxonomy (NCBI): domain Eukaryota; kingdom Metazoa; phylum Arthropoda; class Insecta; order Coleoptera; family Brentidae; genus Aspidapion; species Aspidapion aeneum. Next base: position 36,878,597 of record OY755047.1, on the reverse strand, counting down.
AGAACACAAAGCCAACTGTCGACTCGGACATACGGAAAAATCCGCAGTTGCAGAGCACACACTAAACAATGAAGACCACCGAATAAAATTCGAAGACACACAAGTTCTCTGCGCTTCCTCTTCATACTATCCAAGACTCTATAGAGAAGCAATCGAAATTCATAAACACCAGCAGAACTTCAACAGATCTGAAGAAACTCTTAAAATTAACAGAACATGGGTACCGGTTCTTAAAAACACTAAACGGCTCGCTTACAATAACAAAACTGAATCAAGGGAATGTGACCAATCACCGACCAGCGCTGATATACGCCCCGCCCACCATAGCGTATATAACCTGCGTCCGCGACAGACTAACCACCAGTCTTCGAAAAGCCGACAAACAGTCAACATCTCCTGAAGATGCCATCCACTCGAGATGTCGAAACGTCGAGAACGAATTTCCAACGACGACGGCCGAACAGCCCGAAAGCACACCCACCATTAAAAACAGAGTTTCTTATGCAAATCAATAAGCTAATAAAATTCACATCAGTATCAATTTAAATTTTGACATTTGGAAATGTAAAAATTTTACAGACCTACACCATATGAATAAGGTAGTTAGCAGAAGCAGAAGTTCGATTTGTCGCCCCGAAGCACTCGGCGGCCTGCTCTTCCTCTTGTTTTGAATGGGTTCCATTAAAGAGCATGCAACCCATTCAAAAAAAGAGCTGCCGAGCGCTTCGGGGCGTCAAATCAAACGCTCGAGTCTGAATAGCCTAGGTCGGTACTTCTGCTATCTACCTTATTCATATGCCTGCACTTTAATTTTTTTACTCACTTTATAAATTTTATGAAATAATAGATTTCTATTTTCCAATCCAGCAATACTCTTTACTCTCTATTTACGCAGATATTCTACTCATAGCTCCAAAACGACAAAAACTAGATATATAGTCCAATATAATAAACAATTTCTTTAACAAAAAATACAAACTTTTAATTATAACAGGGTGTTTTGGTCCTAATCGAGAAAATGTAAATTATTAATCAAAAAATCTACCAGCTGTGTCAAAAATAAATGAAGTTTATGTACGTTTTTACATTTGCAAACTTCAATGGTATACCTTAGACCTTATCGCACCCACTTTTTTTGTCAATTCTTCATCTAAAGAGGTCCCTTATTACGTAATATTATGATTATATTAAGGAACCCTAACCCTAAGGAACAGAAAACAATTTCGGTGAGATCAGTCCTTGGTGTTTTTATAAATTTTTACAGTAACGTACTTAGAAAAAAATTGGGGGGGGGGAAGGGCAACTTTTTCTTGCCTAAAATTTTATTTGAAACCTTTGAAATGTTTGTAGTGATTTTAAGGTATTGGGGGGCCGCCCCCCCCCCCTAAATAAGTCACTGATTTTTGCCAACATATTAATTTGTACCCTCTACTGGAAAATATTACGTTTTGGAGATGCCCTTTTATATTTAAGAGCACTTTTGTTTCCACAAAACAAAATCCCTTCTTTTGGTGCTCTTGTTCTTCCTTTTTCACGAACAGTACCGGCCAAAAGTGGAGAAACTACCAAAAATTGTATATAAATCTGATCCTGTACCAACTATCAAAGGACAAGGGGTACGTTTGAAAGTTTCAATCCAGTAAACATCATTTAGTGCATTTTTCTCACATGTAAAAAAAAGGTAAAAAAAAATGTTGTTTCTGTGTAATTTAACGCAAGAGACGAAAAAGTTATATAAGTCCTGAAAATTGGACAAAGGATAGATTTAGAAAAACATTTCCAAACTAGTAAGAAGCTTTCATTTTTGAAATTTGTATTGGAGAACTAGGCTTTACTTTTATCTCAATTCTTTTTACGGAATACTATTTTCGCGTACTTGGCTTTTTTACATGAAATGTTTTTATGATACAATTTTAGGTAGTTTCTCCAATTTTGGCCGAAACTGTAAAGTGTAGTGCATTTTTTAAAATTACACCTAGATGAAAATAATTAATGAAAAAATAATCAAAATATTTTAACCTTCTTAAATTTTTTATTCTTAACGAAATTTACAAATGTATGCTTCTGAAATTGCAACTATAAAAAATTGTTCAGGTCAGGATATACCTGGGTTTATAAAATATCAACTAAAATCAATCAAAAATCACTACTAAAAATTGCTAACAAAACTATCAAGATCATGAACTAGCATTAGTTGGCTTAAAATACTTCCTACACCGTTCGTTAAACACTTTCATCGTTCTTTCTCTTATTAAGTCTTCTACAGTAAGTTCTACCTGCAACATCCTTAACTGAAATAAAATGATTAAATAGATCTGCCTAGTAGTAGAAAAACTTGAGCAATCAATAAATTTAAAGTACATTAGGTAAAGGAAACTATAATTTCATATAGGAAGTTACACGAAGCGGTAATAAGAGGATATTACTCTGCACTATGGTGCCAGTCCTACGTGTTAGTACGAGGGTTGTCTTTTAAGTTTGGCATAAGTTCGCGCGGCGAGAGTTGAAGCCACCCACGTCACGGCTGAGGGGGATCTACTGGCCGCGCCTCTAGCTTGTGATTGGCTGTTTCGGAGATCCATAGGCGTCGTGTTTTATGGGTTCAATTATTTTTATTTTACCGCTATAAATTATTATGTATAATTTATTCCGCACGGCACTGTCCGACCGCAAGTAGGCATATAACAAGATAAAATTGATGACGTGCGTGGCCTCAACTCTCGCCGCGTCTACTTTACAGCTGGAATAAAACAGTAGACTTGATTGTTTCTCGAAGCATGGGCTCAAACCAGTTGTCAAAGCTGTATTTCCACTCATTTGTTCGGACTGTCAACATTGCATTCTTGAAGGCATCGACTGCTTCTTCTGGCGATTGAAATCTTTGACAACGCAGTCCATTCTTGATTTTCGGAAAAGAATAGAAATCGTTGGGACTTAGGTCGGGACTGTATAAAGGATGGTCCAACAATTCGACGTTTTGTTGGGTTAAAAATGCAATGTTTTTTTGTGCTTTGTGCGAACTTGCATTGTCTTGGTGGAGAATGAGTCGTCGTTCGTTTTTTGAAGCTCAGCGATGACTTTCGGCAAACAAATTGTGATGTATCAATTGGTAGTAACAGTCCTTTGACCTTCCAGAGGAATTTTTGCTACATGACCTGCCTTTGAGACAAATGCCGCGACCATCTTTTTGGATACACTTCGAGAACGGATGACTTTTGTTGGCTTTTATTCATCTTGGAACACAGACGCCTGACGTTTATTTTCGGGTTCACATGAGTAAATCCACAATTCATCACCACTGACAATGCTGTACACTGTTTTCGAGTTTCCTGCCTTAAAGCCGTCTAGACTTTTCTGACACCTTCTTTCTGTTTTTCGGTTAACAGATGCGGTATCCAGCGAGAAACTAATTTTCTTACCCTAATTCTTTATTCAAATTTTTTTGAATTGAGGTCTTTGAAATCCCCAATAGACTGCGTTCTCAAAGATTTCAGTCACCAGAGGAAGCAGTCGACGCCTTTAAGAATGCAATTTTGACAGAACCAACATACGAGTGGAATTACAGCTTTGAAAACGAGTTTAAGCGCATACAAAAGTGTATTAATTTTTGTGGAGAATACTTTGAGAAACAATAAAGTATTTAAAAGTTATCTACTGTTTTATTCTAGCTGTATATGCAAAACTTAAAAACAACCTTCGTTTAACATTCCGTTGCGGTGAGCCGACAGGTCGTCGACCATAGCGTTTTGTCGATCTTATCTAACCAGAGTATTTAAATGGGACCAGTTTTCTTGAATATGCTTAGTTTATTCAGCGGGCTCACGCTGTCCTGCTTAGCTAAGCGGCTTTAAGAAAACCAGTCCCATTTAAATACTCTGGTTGGCTAAAATCTTCAAAACGCTACGGTCGTCGGACCACAGAATAAAAATCTTCGGTTCGGTCTGCCGGGCTATGCGTCGGACTGTCTGCTCACCGCGAATGTTCAAAGAAAACAATGCGTTAGCTAACCAAAACATAGAGCGGAAACGACCGATCGTAAACGAATAACAGAATTATAATAAACTCAAACCAATGGTCAACATCATTAACTAGGAAACGAAACCCTGTTTCTTGTACTTACTTTAGTTTGTTCAGCCCTGAGCTGCTTGGACAACTTCGCATCTCCTGATTGGACCTCCCTGGCGTCTTTCAGTCTTTTTAAATTGTTTGTGGTGGTACTGATGCAGTTTCTAAAATATTTAGGATCTATCTAGAAAATACACCTGACTAGTTTAACCTATTGCAACTTCAAAATACAGGATTATTTTACAGGAAGTTTTTCTGTGCAACTTTGAAGAACATGAGTAGCTAACAGTTCTTTTTAGTAGGTATCTAGTCGTTCTTGCTCAGTAAGGATTTTTTATTTATTTATTTATATTCACTAATGGAGTATTCAATATTCAAAGATATTGTGGTATCCGGAAGATTCAAATATGCTTTTTACTAAAAACCTACTAAAATTTGCCTAAAGCTAGAAGGAATGAGGCAAGCCAAACTTTCCATCAGAGAGGTGAGCGCCTCCAGAGCGAGGTCTTTTCTCACACTCGGGAGAAAAGATATGAGACTGGTGAGAGGGCATTTAACAGGACACTGTCGCCTTTATAAACACCTTAGCACCTCGGAGTGTTGATGGTGTATGGAGGAAGAAGAATATTCTCTACATATCTTAATCGAGTGCCCTGCACTTGTCGCGTTAAGACAGTCGCATTTGGGAATCTGTTTGCTTAGCCCTAGCGATATTAGAAATCTTGCACCCAGAAAAATCTGCTCTTTTGCTAAGGCGGCGGGGTCCCAGGGCTAAAGCAGTGGGCTACAACGGGCCCAACAAGGTGGCCTAACTGTATAGGACTTTTCCCGCCCACAAAACTCCATTCATTCATTCAAGTCACAATTTTGATTTATCAGCTGCTATATTGCAATCCGTTAGAAATAAAATCAAAAATTCACCATATTTTGCACTCTGTTATCATTTTTGCCAAATTTGGTCATTCTTGCTGTAGCAGTTTTTTAATAACCTCTGTCAAAATATAATTTTAGTGATATTTCATTTTTACTGTGAGTCACAGAGTTCAAAAAAGCAAGATGAGGCTCCAACTAGCAAAAAAATCTACACTAAAATTCTCTTAAAAACGTTGCTATATATATATATAGCTTTGATTCGCTTCATGAAGCTGAGTTTGACCAAAGACTGGGAGAAATAGCAATTGACAATTTTCCAAGTGAAAAGCTTGAGAACCCAATTGTAAATAATGATAGCTCAAATTCTTGTGCTCTTCAAACACGTTATAAATTTTCTTTATTTGAAGAAAATAATCATTTTTAAAAGTCATTAAATTCAAACGATTCGACGCCCCAAAGCTCCACTTCAAAGCCTGAAAATTTAAATTTCGGAAAACCTTCATGTACAAATTAATTAGTCGTTTTGGACGTATTATTAAAAATTCATTAAGAAAACCAAATTACGTGGGGCTGAAGGACATCGATTTATTAATTGATTGATTTTTGTTTTTTGACTAAATAACTTCGTTTATTACATTTGTATTTTTATTGATCGTTTATAACTACAATGGTAAAATATTGACTTATTATTGTTCTGTAAGAACATTGATCGCATTTTATTATTACTTCTTCCATAACAACATTGTTCGCACGTAAGGTAAGACTGTTATAACAACATTGTTGACACTTATTTTTTCAGAGGAGGTTTATAACCGCAATGTAGCATTTGGATATTTAAAACAACATTGTTCGCACTTATATGTTTTCTTATTTTTGTAATAGCAAATGTTGCATTGGTAGATCTCTAAGATTGTATACATTTATGAATCTTTGTGATATCACTTATATAAGTTAATAATAATAATATTTCTTTGCGTATTAACATTTATAATAGCATTTGTGCCATTGATATTTATAGATATTTTTTTTCTTCATTTTTTCGAAATTTGTTTAGAAATTTTGTAAAATTTTGATTATTTTTAGCAACACAATAATTGCTGCTTTTAGTAATAAAACACTCTTTATCTTTTGGTTCGCCAAAGTTTAACAAGTGTTATTTCCTTTCAGGGTAGTTAAGAAATTGATTGTAGAATTCCAATATTACTTTGTAAAATATTTTAATATTTTACCCATAATGTAATATTTTTTTTCCTCAAACAACTTTTTTCAAAATTTTTTTGATTTTAAAAATTTCAGTTAAATTTCAATGTTGTTTTGGTCAACAAATAAAACCTTTTTAATGGTCAGCTTAAACAATACAGATTGTTTAAATCTTAAATCATAAAACACATTTTTACATTGGGCATCCTAAATTATTTCAGTTATACAAACAATGTTTTTTATATTAAGAGGGGGAAAGCAAGTTAATTGGATAAGTTTTAAAGAAAAAACTAAATTGAGTTCTAGCTTCTTTTTATTTTTTATATAAGTCTACCGACGCGTTTCCAAGTTTTTTTAAATTACTTTATCATCAAGGCTGATTTTTTTCAAACGCCTACACAAAAAGAGAAACACATTGTAAGAGAAAATTAACACAATCGAATAATAAAATCTTTTGTGGAGTTTTCAAATAGTAAGGAAAGCAAGTTGTTTGTGGAAAGTGTAAAATGTATTTCGTCTTCACATCTATGTAAATTAACTGTTTGAACTGTTGTGTTAAATGTTCAGTCTTCTTATTTTTAAAATTGTACCTACACTTAGGGCATGTGGTTAAGTTCTGGGTTGACAATGTTAAGTTACAAAGCTAATTAAAATGGTCCCTGGGTCTTGTAATTTCGTCCCAGTTGGCTGTCCTAGTGTTTTAGTAAAAAAGTAACTAAAAGTTAAACAAAAATATAAGACAGTGAGTTTTATTAAGTCTGCACCATTGCTAACTTTTTTGTTATTGGATTTACTAGATTTATTAAATTAGCAAACTAGTGGTATTCTTGTCGCTGAGTCAGACGATTATATTAGAAAAACAGAGAAAAACGTGCTATTTATTTATTTCTTGACTTAAAGCTACAATTTCGTTGTAAATTTTGCTTTTGTGTTTGTTTGTCTGTCTGTCTGTCTGCAGTGAAATTACGCAAAGTAACTCTGATCGAATGTCTCCCAACATCTTTTTATTATGTCTTAGTATATGGACAAGCACAGTGCAAAATACTAAACTGGCAACTGGAAGCAAATTATTTTCATAATTATTCAACAAACATATATGGCCATATAAGAAACATATCTCAATTTGATATTTTTTATTTTTGAACTATCTTTTCAAATTGCGCTAGGTATATAGAACACAAAGAGATACTATATAAAAAATGTACTATGCATATGTTACCTTAAATATTACACTTCACCAGTGCACCAAAAACTGTTTAAAAAGATTTATTAATGTGAAATGGCAAAACAGTAAAAGTAGCTCTGTTTTAAAACCAAAAAGGCTCTAAATATTTTTAACAGTCTTCGCTTATCTTTTTCTTGAATTCAAAATTTTTTTTCTTAACTTTTAATGACAAATTAGTATTTTTCAGGTACTCTACCATTAAGGTGCAGTATTATTTTTTTAAATTTCTTATTATTTTTTTAAATTAAAGCTCCCTAGATTTTTGATAATAAATTGTTTTGTGATTTGAGCCAAATGATGTCGTCCATGCGGTAATGTAGAATATCTGACATATGACTTGATCAAAGTAATAAAATCAACATTTTCCCAAACAAAACCGTTGAAATCTTAAACAAAACTTTTAAAAAAGTTGTTTTCTTGGGTGACAGCCGTTTTTGGTGCACCTGGCCTTGGATCGTCGCTAAGGCTAATCCGTCCACGCTTGAATTCTCCATACCAACGAGAAACTGTCGATTACCGAAAACAGAAATGAACTGAGCAAAGCAGTCTAGTTAAGATAATTTCCTTCGAAAGTTGTAAAAAATTATAGCCCAAAAATGTTCTCAGTTTAATTCCATTTTTCGAATGATTTGTTAACTTAAAAAATTCATGTTGCACTAACGTTTTGAATTTAGGTTAGGTAAAGATTAAGGTTAAGTTTTGGTGACGACATTTGATCAGTGTCGCCCTCTATGTTCCTATATGCAAAATATAAAAGAGAGCCGTCGTATTGTGACACATTTAGTTAACAACCATTTTTGCTGAAACAAAAAACAAAATATTATTTTTTGCAAAAATTTTGGTTTTGTTTAAGAAAAAGTGCCATTTTTCTTTTATTGAGTATGTTTTAAGTATCTCAATTAGATGAAATCAAAAAAGAGGAATCAAAAGCAGACACCAGAAACCAAAGTAGTTGGGAGTCTAAGAAGGAAATTTAAGGTCTGCATTTTCACATACCATGATGAAATTTGGATAGTAGACACCTAGCGATGCCATTTTAGAAGTGGTGCTCTGATGGAACCCAGTGCAGGGCCAAGGGGGTGCACTTGAAGTCGGACAGGAAAAATTGATAAATTTAACATAAAACTAATTTCATGTAAAATTTGTAATTTTGTTTTACCTTAAAAATTAAAGGTAAAAAAAAATTTTTTGGAGGGCTGCAGAGGAGCAAAAGAAAGGAGAATACATTTTTAAACTCTTATATCATCTAAAGTGGTTGTGTGGAGTATTAATTTCTAGGTAAGTACATAATTGCATCCAGTTTCAGGTTGGGTGTCAGAAGTGATATTTATTAAGTTTTATGACCATTCTTTTTATTTTTGTAATAATTATTAATAGGTTTTAACTTTCTAAGTGATAAGTCATAAGTTAAGTTGCTAATATTTTTTGTTTTGCTTAAATTTCACATTGGCAGCCACACAAATCACAGTAATTTGAATAACCTACATGTTTTAAAGTTTCTAACAAACAGCTAAATATGTGATTAACAGTTTAACTTTCTACTGTGTTTTTTCTAATTTTAGAAGTGCTAGGAATAATTGTGAAAATAAAATATGTCCATTTTTCAAATATATTACTAAACATATTTTAATTCCTTGTCAATTTTAACACATAATTTAAAGTTCACTATAATCAAATATTTAAGAGGTGTTACCTCGGGTATTACTAAAGGTTAAAAAATTTAATGTATTCATGCATTGTGCAAGTAGTGATAATTTAAAAAAATCATAAATTTTAGGTGTTAATTTTTTTTTAAACATTGATGAAAGAAACTCCCTGTATTTACTTAGAAACAAAACTAAGTAAAACGGTATACACCACGTTAACGCGACATCTTCTAGTTATAATAAGTGGTAAAATTAAAAAGGTTATAAGATGTTTTAAATATCACCTGTATCTTTAGCATACTACAAAATAATGCAAACGTAAATTTTTGTATTATAGTGTGTAACAAGCAGACAAATTGTATCATGTTTAATTACAAAATTCTAATTAATGCAGTAGCTACAATAAATAATGTAAAAAACAGTAAAAATGACAGCAAAGTAGTTGTTGTACTTATCACAAAAGTAAAGTCCAATAAAATAGTTCATTAAGGAAAATATAGTGATTTAAGATGTTAATTTGACATATCTAGAATTATTTGATTTTTCAGCACTAAAATAAAAAAATATGAGTAGTTACTTTTTACCACTCTGTACAAATATTTTTATTTTAATAAATGGAAGCTGAATATTGTTGTAATGAATGTGCTGACTTTGCCTTTTGTGTATTGATTTGTAAGGTCATTAAAAAAAAACTACTCAAAATAATCATAAAAACTTATTTTTAAAAACACCCTGTATTTTGAACAGTTCAAACCAAGGTTCAAACATTATTTTCTTTTAGTAAAATATAAATAGAAGCTAAGAATCTTTTATTTGGCACATTATTACATCTCAGAAATCCACTTACTTTTCATTTTCTTGATTTTTTTTATTAAGAACTATTTATAAAAACCCTCCTGTACTCTGAACCTGTATGTTCCACCCATCCATCAATTTTGGTTTTAAAGAGAAACATTTTGTTTATTCCTAAATTAAATCTGAACACAACTACCTAATAAAAATAACTAAGCTCCTAGCTTTACAGTTGAATTTTATACAGAATTTTAATGAGATAGATGCAATAAAAAATAAAAAATCCTGTATCTTTGCTCTGCACTGATTTTGGGATGGTCACCACTTTGTAACATAATACTATAATGTTGTACTATATTTGTGTCAAGTTTCATTATGGTACACAAAAATGAAGACAAAAGTAGCTTAGGCTCCCTACTAAAGACCCTAGGAGGTCTCCCTCACTAGCAGTGTATGAATTCTTGAAATGAGTGAGAGTGCCTGCACAGTTCAACTTTCACCAGATTTTGAGGAAGTACTCCTTCTCACTCATTCAAGAATTCATACACAGAAGTGAAATATCTCTGTGTACAGTGAAATCTTTTACATTGTAAGGTTGAAGCTTTGTTATTATGTTAAACATAAGTTTATTAAATTTTAAAACATTTGTTTCTTTAGAAATAATTTGAGGTAAATTTCAATTTGCTGCTGTAAATCCTCAAATTACTGTAATTTTTAGAAATAAAATAGTCAAAAGTACTTTTTTTTTTATAATAAAAAATTTGGTAACTGTGACTCGTTCGCCGACACTAAGGCCGCCATTTCGGAACACCTAATTGCTCAGGTCATCAGCCACCTTTGGAACCCCATACCGGGTATTCTTTTTATCCGCTCCTTTTGTCCCTTAGAATGGTCTACCGACTGAAGGAGTGTGTAACAAAGTCCGCCTTCACAAGATATCCGACCTCATCCGGCCTGGTTACTGAATGAAGGGGTAGGACAATATTACATTTTACACTCCCCAGGAATCCTATAAATGTCTGCCGCACCCGACCTCGGCAACCGACGGGGATCGCACCCGCCACTGTAGCAAGTGAGATTCCTTAACTCAGTCGTGTTCAATGCGTGAACTCACTGAGCCACCACGGCTACTGTCAAAAGTACTTCTATTTTAGTGAATTCTACTTTGTCAAGGTTAAGTTAGGTCAGAGGACCTTGAAAATATTTTTTTTCAAATCTAAATGATGCCTAAGGCCCTATAAAATATTCCCATATCAACTATTTCAAAACAAGTGTTTTCATATAATTTCTAAAAAAAAAACTACCCATCCACCCCACTCTGGGTTGCCACTTGAAACATCATTCTGTGGATCAGGTTCACCTTTAAGCTCTAAGGAATAATTGTGCAAAATTGGTTGCCTTTATCACAAAATGCCACTTCTTTTTGTGCAGCTTAAAGACTATAATGCACAAATGTAAATTTAGAGTCACAGCAAGGTGTGGTAGAAAAACATGGAGATATTTTTGAAGATATCACTAAAATTAGGTTTAAGAATTATGTTGACTATAAATGCTTGATTTTCATACCTGATTAGTTTCTCCCGTTGTTCATGAGCAGTTTCCAACTGACCATGGATACTTTTGCAGGCACCTACCCCATCAACATGGAAAGAATCTGTTGGAACAGCTGAATTAATTGTGTTAACTATGATGTCATCTGTCTTGCGAAGGTTCTTAAGGGCATCCTGCAAAAGATAAATAATACATATTATGCTTATATTATTAGAACAATAATAAAAAAACTAATAAGTAATTGGTCTTCTTTAATTTTGAGGTGGTGACCTTTGTTGGTAGATATCCCTAGTGAAGGAAAAATACTATTTTTTAATTTCTACACTATCAGCCTTAAAAAATATACTAACCTGAAATTCGCTAAAATCTGCACACTCCATAATAGCACCAGGCATTCTATGATATTTTTAAAAAAGCCAGTCTTGTGTTCTCTTATAATTTGCTAAAGATTTTTAATTTTGGATTTTTTTTACCGAAAAAAACGAGAGACCTTAACCTCAAAAATTATGGCTGGCCTTTTAGCCATTTTTTTTAACAAAATTTGTCGATTTAATAAAGTTTATTAGTAAATTGTTTTTACTTTTATAATTAAGCATTTACAAATTTAAAAAAAATTATATCGCCGATAAATTTGTGTATTTTTTTAAAGTATTTCTGTGATGAGCCGGAAGCATGGAATCGCCCTTTGTAACATCACGGAAATTCCTATTTTACTCACCAACAAATTTTCGTATTTTTTAGGCCGCCTTCTTTGTGGTAAAAACTCACTTCATAAGCTGTTAACAGTTCGAAACCGCTACAGTGACCTATCACTCTGCTACAACTTAGTTGTATCCAAAAAAAAACCTTCGCTTCAAAAAACGCATCACGTGATGGACCATGGCGCTTCTTGAATCGGGGTGGGCATGCATTGGTGGAAACAGGGTATTAGCTTCAATCACGAAAAAGTCAGCTTTCCCCTAGCTTCTACAACCAAAAACCAACTAATATACCACCTTCGATTGCTTCTACCATCGAAAAACGAACACTGCCACCTTCCACGTACGTCCACCTTCCCCTAGGTTCTACCACCAAAAAACTATCAACTACTACCTTCCCCTAGCTTCTATTATAAAAAAAATCAACTACTACCTTTTTCCCCTAGCTTCTACCTCCAAAAAACCAACTACTATGACCTACCCTAGCTTTTACCACCAAAAAACCAACTAATATCACCTGCACCCTAGCTTCTACCACCAAAAAATTAATTATACTATACCACCTTCCCTTATTTTCTACCAGCAAAAATTTAACTACTACTACTATATACCTTCTCTTTTCCGCAGATGCCCCGTAAGCACTTAAGCACGAGTATGGGTTTAATCGCGGTTAAGTCTTTGTTTGCTGACATAAAAAACAACAAAGAGGGAGAATGGATTAGCTATGGTTAGCTTATACCATCATAAAATTAACTACTACCAGATTCCACTAGCTTCTACCATCAAGAAAACAACTAATACAATCTTCCCCTTCATTTTACCAGCAGTAAACCCAACCACAATACCTGCTCCTAGCTTCTACCACCAAAAAAATAACTACTATACCACTTTCCCTTATTTTGTACCACCAAAAATTCAACCTTGTCTTAGCTTCTACCACCAAAAAACCAACTACTACCACCTTTCCTTGGATTCTACCACAAAAAAATCAACTACTACCACCTTCGCTCAGCTTCTACCAGTAAAAAACCAACTACTAAGGGGAAGGGAAGGTGGTAGGAGTTAGTTTCTTGCTGGTAGAGGCCAGGTGAAGGTAGTATTAGTTGGTTTTGTGGTGGTAGAAGCTAAGCGAAGGTATAGTAGTTGGTTGTTTGGTGATAGGAGCTAGGGGAAGTGGTAGTAGCTGATTTTTTGATCTTCGAAGCAAAGGGAAGGTGGTGTAGTAGTTGGTTTTTTGGTGGTAGAAGCCAAGCAAAGGACGTGGTAGTAGTTGGTTTTATGATCAAAGAAGCTAAGCGGGTAGAAGCCAAGCAAAGGACGTGGTAGTAGTTGGTTTTATGATCAAAGAAGCTAAGCGAAGGTGGTAGTATAGTTGGTTTTTTGGTAATAGGAGATAGCTTAAGGTGGTAGCATAGTTGATCTTCTACTGGTAGAAGCTAGGGGAAGATGGTGTAGTTGGTTTCTTTATCATAGGAGCTAGAGGAAGGTGGTCATAGTTAGTTTTTTGGTGGTAGAAGCTAATCAAAGGTGCTAGTAGCAGCTTTGATTAATTAGTTGGATGATTTGTTTCGACAAACAAATTCGCACATAAAAAATTCGTTGGTCAGTAAAATTCAGATCACTAAAATAAAAAGATTCTGGCCAAAAGGCTATTTCAAAGCTAACTTCCATAAACATGTCTTTTTCGAGGTTAAGTTAAAAAAATTTAAAAATCTGTTTTTTGGCAAACCTATAAATTTTGAGAAAAGAAACAATGTTTTTTATTGACGAGACTGTGGTAAAATATGGCATTCTGCTGTTCATATGGCTGGAGTTTTTGTGGGAGACATATTTGTCTATTAGACAGGTAAATATGCAGAGATATGCCCCATTTTTAAATAAAAACAAAACAGTAGCATTTAATGACTATAAACGTTGTTTCCTAATATGGAGCCCCGGGATAAATCAGATTTTGTCCAAAATATTTCCAAGATAACCATTTTCTGGGTTTTTGATTTAACATCAAGATTTTGCAGCAGGGGTGATCAGCTGCCCACAGTATGTGTACAAATTTTGTCTACAGGACCAGACAGACACTAAAATACACTACAGGACCAAGATTTTCTTTTAAAGTCCTGTAGCATCATCTACAAATTTGGCTCAGCTGATCACTCCGGGGGTCTTTTATCTCCAATCTTCCTCCTTTACACTGAAGAAATATAGTCACACCACCCTATCCCATAGAAAAACTCTCCTGTATGTATGGATCTTTTTATCTATCACTTCTTTTAATAATACACACTTTCTACTACTATGACATGGGGCAACTTGATAGGTAATTTCAGATAAATTGTGCTTAAAAATTTTATCAATAAAATTTGAAGGAAGCCAGAATTGGTTTAGATTACTTTCAACCTGCAGGAATAGTTTTAGCTATAATGGAATATTATCACTCAGAGCATTTCTGAGAAAAAAAAAATTATGTGTCATTTTCAAGTTGACCCCCCAATGGGGTCACTTAATAGCTTAAAATGGTTTTCACTATTGTTTCATTTGTAGCTGCTTAAGGGGCTAAATGAAACTCAGAGGTAATAGGTTTTTGTTTTAGCTCTTTCTATTTTTATGATTAAAAACCATTAAAAGGGATTATAAAAAATATTTATTGATTATATGTTGTTACTAACAGGGGTGGGTTTGAGTTGGGCCATTTGTTACTACCGCCACTGGCAAGGGGATGGGTTCGTGTTCAATTTAAACTATAATAAAACCAATTTATAAAGAAGGAAGGCAATATTAATTTATTGATATCTCAAAAACTAAAGAGGAAGGTACACTTACCTCCACGTCAGTCACCCTTCGAGTATGGCTGGGTGCCTTAGTATGGATAATAGCCAACTCTTAAGGCCACTCACGAGAGTCTAGGGTACACATAGAACCTGAGGGTGAATCTAGGTCTCAATTTATTTAATTAAAGAGGGGAAGAGCCTGAGGGGCTTTAATGACTAATTTATTCGGGTAGATTTAAGTCCCTGTAGCAACAAAGATTTGTTTTATCGTGCGCCCCCGATAGTATGATCTCGCTATGAAAACTATTGTACTCTTATTGAAAACTGATAGGGGATGAAACTATTTTATTTGACTGGAAGATAAAAACTAAGCGAGACTTGGGGCCCACGGGTAGCTAGTCGGCGGGGGAGTAAGTTCGTTTTGCTCTGAAGTTGTGCTATGGTTGAAATAAGAAATAATACAAATGATTTCGAATAATAAATAGAAGCTATATTGTAAATAGGAAAGTGTTGAGAATAGTACAAATACTATGTTATAATCAAAATGGCTAATAAATCTAATTATTTAATATACTAGCAATTACTTAATGATTACAGGCACTAAAAATAACCAGTATGAACCTAGCTGGATATTAATATTATTTTTATATCGCGACCAAATGTCTGTATGTATGTTTGTCTGTACCGTATGTCTGTCTGTCCGAGAGTCTGTTTGTCTGTGTTTTATTTTATTAGTTTGTTTGTTGCAACTTTGATAGCATGTAAATAGATATCAAATATCCCACAGGGGGTACTTATCCAAGCTGGACACTGTAGTCTGAAGGTCGGCTCCAACGTCGTAAGGGATGCAACCCTTATTAAACAGGCCACCAGAAATCTGTCTCTCACAGGATAACGGACTGCTGCGTCCTTAGGCAAGCGCTGTTCCAGAAACGTACAGGATGACCTCGTGTGTCTCGTGGGGGTTGATTGGTACAAATTGAAAGGGGTAGTTCGACAAATCCAGTCTAGACCATAGACAGGATGTGAACACTGACCAAAAGAATGAGTAGGCCGATAGAATGTAATAGATTAGAAAAAAATGAGAGGACGACGAAGAGGAAGAAAGGAAGAAAGAGCGACGACGCAGAAGAGGAGGAGGCCCTGAAACAAAGAAAAAGGGAAAAATTAGTATGACAGCACCACTGATTTTGGAGGGAGATAACGATTTTATAAGAGTGTATTAAGGGATAAATATACGTGAAAAAGACTTACTTAGATGGGGTGTGGCCTCAATGTTATTTCCTTGACGTGTCCCGAATGTCCATGGGTTTTTCCAAGGAAACTTGTGGGTCTGTAACAAGATTTTCTTTATTAGCATGGCGTGTGTGTGAGAGATAAGAAAGATAAACGACTTACCCGACGTAATATTGGCACCAATACAAATCCACCACTATAGTGAAAGTCTCTAACAACACCAAACGACTTAACGAAGGTTTACTAAGTATCAAATCCCTTTTTCTAAAGGAAATTCCCTCAAGACTCACAGAAAACTTAGCAACGACCTGTTCAATGTCACGTCAGACCACTCAATGTCAATGCGGAGTTCGGTAAAGGGGGAAATCCTAAACGGCTCGGTCGCTATACAGCAGCGCTTCGCGCACGCAGTTGGCGGGTCTAATATTTTAAATATTCGGCTCCGAAAAGATTCTCACAGCGGAATTAATTATTAGCAAAGATGCAGGGATCTTTGACTTTCGTACCAATTACGTCCCTATGGTTGAAACTTAGTAGATGTGGCCAAAATAGATGGGTATTTTTGGAATCGGCCTCGACAAGACTGTAAATGCCATTTCGTAACGTAACAATGTCATTATTGGCTAACAGAATCTAAAATTCTAATAACTAAAGTAACATATCATTTGGAACAAAAGAAGTTGTTGCAAGCAACAACAACAAAACAATATAGTTACAGTTGCTGTAAAGATTTTTCTGTGTATATTTCATGACCAAAAGTTGCCAGAAATGAAAAAAGTAAGAGGTAAATCACAGTAGGTGTACAAATTTTTCTACAGGACCCCACAGGACTATACAGGACCCTGAGGGTACTGGCGCCCAAGGGGTGCCGTAAGCATGATTAAGTACTAAGGCAGGCAAAGGCAAATCAGCTCTCTAAGAAAAACAGAAGTTAAGAAGTGATGACCTTTTTTTTTTGGTCATGAATTTTTTTTTGGCCTCCTTTTCAGCCACAGGACTATACATGACCCCACAGGCAGGACTATACAGGACCCCACAGGCAGGACTATACAGGACTTGTACAGGACTATACAGGACACTACAGGACCAAAAATTGATTAAAGTAGGATGGTGTACAAATTCGGTTCAGCTGATCACCCCTTGCTATAAAAACATACTTTTTTAGCCTTTTAAATCAAAAGCCTGCAGCTATTGCATGTCACTCTTACTTATTAGGAAAAAAACCTTCTGACACATTGCCAACACACAAGCTACTAATTGGCGGTAGTTTAAAGTTCTAGCGCTTGCCGTTAGGCGGCAGGCAGGTGTGAAAAACTGTTCATATTTTAAGTCACCCCCACAGTTTTCAAGTCACCCCATGTCACAGTACTACTTTTTAATAATGTTTTTTTATTGTCTTATCATTAATTCTTTCTTTGCAGTTTGACAAAGCAAAAAATGCTACAAAAGTCCCACCTGAGCTGAAAGAAGTCATGTCCCAAGAAGAATTTGAAAAAGCCAAAGATTACTCCTTAGCAAAACTCAAATTCGGTTTTGTTAAGGATACTCAATCAATTTTGTTAAGCACTGTGGTGATTTGGGATGCTTATTTGGCAAAGCTATGGGATTATTCAGAAAGTGTCAACCCCTGGCAAGGAGAAATCACTACAAGTTGTATTTGGTTAGTGGGCATCACCTTTTTGTCAACAATTATAGATTTGCCATTAACAATTTATCATACATTTGTGCTTGAAGAAAAGTATGGATTCAACAAACAAACTGCTGGGTTTTTTGTTTGGGACAAAATTAAGGCATTTATAGTTAATCAAATTTTATCAACAGCTGTATCTTCCATAATTATTTTAACAATTCAAAATGGTGGCGATTATTTCTTTATTTGGCTATGGTTGGTTGTTTGCATAGTGACCTTAGTGCTTTTGACACTTTACCCATCTGTCATTGCACCATTATTTGATAAATATACACCACTGCCAGAGGGAGAGTTAAGAAGTCAAATTGAAGCTTTGGCCTCAAGTTTAAAGTTCCCTTTGACTCAACTTTATGTGGTAGAGGGCTCAAAAAGATCATCACACAGCAATGCTTACTTTTATGGGATGTTTAATTCTAAAAGGATTGTTTTGTTTGACACATTGTTAGCTAAAGAGGGTGGTTCAGGTTGTCAGAATGATGAAATCCTAGCTGTTTTGTCCCATGAGCTAGGCCACTGGAAAAACAATCATATGGTAAAGAATATTGTGATAATGGAAGCCAATCTGTTCCTATTATTTGCAGTTTTTCAATTTATGTTCAAATTTTCACCAATTTATAAAGCATTGGGTTTTTACACCAGTCAACCAGTTCTTGTAGGGTTAATTGTAGTTTTACAATATGTCATGTTACCTTACAACACTCTTTTGTCTTTCTTGATGACAATTTTGTCAAGAAAGTTTGAATTTGAAGCAGATCATTTTGCAGTTAAGTTAGGAAAAGCCAAGTTCTTGGAACTGGCTCTTATAAAATTGAACAAAGATAACTTGGGTTTCCCAATTTATGATTCTTGGTACTCATCATGGCATCACTCTCATCCAGGGTTGCTAGAAAGAATAGAAGTTATTAGGAAAAGTCCTAACAAAACAGAGTAAGTCTCAATTTATAACAACCAAAAAAGTCCTTGCACACACACTGCTCCAATCTATAGACTGGTTATTAATTAAAAAACAATTGTTAAACTGATAAAATTGTAGCTGTTTTCTCACATCAGCTGGGATAGTGAAAAATAATCATATTGTAAAGATAATGAAGATAATGTAATAATGAAAGCACTAATTATTAATATTATTTAAAGTATTTTAATATATGTTCAAATGTTCACCAATTTATAAAGCATTGGGTTTTTATACCACTCAACCAGTTCGGGTAGGTCAAATCGTAGTGTTACAATATGTTATGATACCTTACAATACTCGTTTTTTTGTTCGGAATAGGAAAAGTTTGAACAAAACAGAGTAATTCACAATTTACACCAACCACAAAAATCCCCTTAAAAAAAATAAGAATTGTTAGAATGATCAAATCCCATCCATTTTGTCATCTGAGGTGGGACAGTCAAAATACAATCCTCTGGTGAAGAATATTGTAATAACAGAGTCCAATCTATTCTTGTTATTTTAAGTTTTTTAAATCCATAATTAAATTGTGAATTTATAAAGCAATGATTTTTTGTACCAGCCAACCAGGTCTAATCATAGTGCTACAATATGTTATGTTTATCTTTTGTCCTTGATGACAATTTTATCAAGAAAGTTTGAATTCGAAGCAGATCATTGTGCAGTTAAATTGGAAAAAGCCAAGTTCTTGGAACTGGCCTTGATAAAGTTGAATAAAGTTATTTGGATTTGGCTCCTCAACATGACATTACTCTCAACCAGGGTTGCTAGATAGAATAGAAGTTGTTAGGAAAAGTGTGAACAATACAAAGTCAGTCACAATTTATAACAACTAAAAAAATCATTGCATATGCTACTCCAACCTATAGAATGCTAATTAATAAAAGTTAGAATAATCAAATCTTTGCCGTTTTGTCACATTTGATGAGGCACTGGAAAAACAATCACCTGGTGAAGAATCTTTGAATAATATAACCCAATCTATTCTGGTCATTGTATCTAAAGGCACCATGTCTTACCAGCCTAAACACCTATTTTTGCATCTAATACATCTGTTTAAACTTTGAAAACATAGTATAGTCAGTCCAAAATGGCAATTGAGTGCATTGCCATGGTAAAAGTGGCCTAATATGATTTTTTCTAAGGTTCTAAAAATTATAATTGCTACATATTTTTTAACTCCTTAAACCAAAGTCATCAAGATACTTTTCGAAAACAGTAAATAATTTAAATGATCAATATCCAGTAAAAAATGTAGTCCACAGTACACCAGTCTATTTTTTAAAATCGCATGCTTCGTTTAGTCAGTCTTAGGAATCACTTTCAAGAATTTTCGCAGAGGAAAAAGTTCATGGTGTACTGCGGACTAATGTAAAAACATAGTAATTTTAATATATTTTTTAACTGTCTATTTCGCATTTGTAAAAGCTTTTTTAAGGTAATAAAGTGTTTAATATATTTGTATGAATACCAAAAATATAGAATTACATGATTCTAGCTCAAAGAATTTAATTTGTCAAGCCACTTGTGAATTTTTTATTTATCAGTTAAAGTAAGTAAACATTAAATAAAATTTGTCAAATATTAAGGCAAAAATATGAAAAAAAACTTGCTAAAGGCTTTACCCATTTTTCAGGTAGCTAAGATCGTCTTAATGTTAATTTTTCGTTGACTTCCAATGTTAAACAATGCTTTTGTAAAACATCTTGATTCATTTATGTACTACTTCAGTACCTTTTGAGAAAAGTTATTGAGACAGGTCTGTTTTTAAATTACAATTATATTCTCTTCTTTTCTTTTGTTCTATCTTATAATACCATCGTACGATGAGTGTATAATACCCGCCTTACTTAGCTACACAGATTTACATATACAGGGTGTTTCCTAAACATTGGTAAAAAATTCGTGGTGTGATTCCTGGAGTATTTTTAAGAAAAAAAGTTCCTAGAAACATTTGTTGAAAAATGGTTCCTAAGGGAGCTGCGTCCTTGAAAAAGGGTACCCTGAAGACTGTTTTTCCTCAATATTTCCGAAATATTTTGAGGTCATAATCGAATTTGCCATCAAAATTTTATGCCGTGTACCAAATTTCATGATGTTTTTATGAGGGAAACTCATTTTCTCGAAAACTACTCGCCCTATCGATATGAACTAAGAGCACCTTTCTCATTGTGAAAAAACTACCATAGAAAAAATGGGACTCTTTTTATATATATTATATATAAATTCTTTATTTAGTCAAGACTAATTATTTAAAAATACAAAAAAATACAATGTAGTACAGTATAAACATCGATCTGGTGTAAAAACTAATATATAAATATTTGTATTGCACTATTAAACAAAATCACTTTCCACCTCGCAAAACAGTCAAATGTTTAATATGACTGACTAAAATAATCAATGATAAAATGACTTAAAAAAAAAGACAAACACTAAATAAATAAATTTAAAAGGTTTAAAAATTATGTTACACTATAGTAAGCTCTTAGTTTTCCTCTAAGAGTTTTCTTTTAACCATTATCTTAAATCTATTTATATCTAGTAAAGATTTCAAATTTTCATCCAATAAATTATATGCATTCAACCCTTTAAAGAACAATGAGTTTTGTGATCTATGTTGGTTTACCTTGAGTATATAAAAATTATTTCTAGATCTTGTGTTGTATGTGTGAATGCTAAAATTATATGTTATTCTATCGGTTAAATATTGTGGAGCAAGGCCTAATTTTATTTTATGTATAAAAACGAGGGTGTTAAATAAAAAGAGGTCAGGAACAGATAACCACTGTAACTCTTTCAGCATTTCCTTAATATGTGTCAGCCTTGGTTTTTTAAGTATTATGCGCATAGCACGATTTTGCAGTTTTTGGAGTCTACCGATTTCATTTTTATTTAAAAGGAACAGAATCGTAGAGCAATAGTTAAAGTGCGGTAAGATTAAGCTATTAAATATAATTTTTTTACTAAAGGCTGACATATAAGGAGCACACCGTGATAGATAACTAATTTTATATGCAATTATTTTAATGATTTCATTTGCATGAGTTTTAAATTTAAGTTGCCTATCTATCCAAACACCCAAATATTTTATTTTTTTAACCCTCTCTAATAAATTATTTCCCACTTTAATTGAAAACCCTCTATTAATAAAATCTCTGTAAAATGATTCTTTACCTACTATCATATATTTTGTCTTACATTCATTAATTTTTAAATCATTTATATTACACCATTGATACACATCTTAAAGGGTATCATTTAATGTCCTAGTTAAGATTTCTAAGCTATCCGCGGCAAAATAAAAAAGGGCATCATCCGCAAATAAATGTACGCAACAGTGTCTTACCAGACATGATGTCATTAATATAAATGATAAAAAGAAGCGGGCCTAATACACTACCCTGTGGAACACCATTATCAACAGGCAAATCATCTGATAAGATATTATTAACTTTTAGAATTTGCGTTCTTTTATCCAAATAACTAATAAATCACTCCAAAACCCTACTTTTAAGTCCAATGTTTACAGTTTCAAAAGCCCGTCTGAGATCTAGAAAAACTGCACCAACTGTTAAGTTTCTGTCTAGACTTACTCTCCAATCTTCTAAAATACACTGTACAGCAGTTTCACAGCTAAACCTTGTTCTAAAACCTGATTGAAAATTACTTAACATATTATTCGAGTTAATAAAGTCTATAAGCTGATTATATACTACTTTTTCTAAGATTTTATCAATGGTTGGAAGTAAGTTAATAGGCCTTAAATCACTAGCATTTTTTGAATTTTGAACTTTTGGAATTGGTATTATTAGCGATGTTTTTAGCATATCAGGGACTTTACCTTCTTCTAGTGAACAATTTATAAGGTTCAACAATGGTTGCTTAATTGTTTCAAATGTGTTTTTTAAAAAGTTTACGTTAATCTCATCTGGACTAGACTTGTTTGCCATACTAAATATGATCTGTTTTTACCCTTAACCCCCCTGGTATGATACGCCCCTGATTAAAACTTGCAATTCTGAGCTGAAATTCTGATGAAGCTTTAAAAGTTTATACGTTGTACCAAATTCATGATTTTTGCATGGACGGTTTCGGAAATATTGAGGAAAAACAGTCTTCAGGGCCTTTTTAAAGGGGCGCAGCTTCCTTAGGAACCATTTTTCGACAAATGTTTCTAGGAACATTAACAGCCTGTATAGTTGCTTTTTAATAATTAAATTTTGAAAAGGACTTTTACTTTAATAATCAAATATATTGATTTTTAGTACATTCGTGTTGCAGGTGCGTGGTATAGTTTTCCATTGAGCTGCCCACAGCATCAACACAAAATAATATTTTCGCAAGACACATATAATTTCCAACCTTTGTTTTAACATTAAATTTGTTGAATTGTCATTTATAACACCTGCAATAGTATAAACAAAATTAAATGGTCGATAACATAACAATCGCCACAAATATATGATATAATATCGTGGGCCGAATGCAATAGTTGGGTAACTCGAAATTTCGTGATTTTGAGTTATCTACTTTTTCATATAGTGGGAATCAAGTGCTATCGAATGCAAAAGCTGGATAATACGTTATTCTAAACTGGCGACGTCTATCTGCAAATGTAAAAAGTAGACAATTCAAACATGTAAACTTTTTTGGAGCTATAAAATAGATTACTTTAAATACCAGTATGTTTTTCTCTATTTTCTGATCTTTTTATTTTATAAAAGAAGACAACTGTGTAAACCCTAAAAATAAAAATTATCTCATATTGTGCAAGCAACCCTTCTCCAGGCGACCGACTCCTTTTATGCTACCAATTACATTTTATCGATTTTCTCAAAACTACAAAAATCGAGTTACCCAACTATTGCATTCAGCCCACGATATACAGAGTAGCATAGAGAAAATGCATGTTTATCAATTAAGGTATAATATGTCTTCAAGATCAATTTTTTAATATTTGCCTGACATTAATACTTTAAAAGTGCACTGTAATTATGATTATGATTTTTAAAATAAATAATATTGCGATTTCTCTGCGCCTTTCTGTAAAATGTGACTGATTTCTACGTAAGTACGTGTATGTAATTACTAAAAATTGAAAATGCCTGTAATTATTTTTTTTGTAAATTAAATAAAATAAACATAATTTTTATCACACACCAATCTTTAGTTCTTTTAACAGGCAGTATTAATTGAATTAGAAAATATTTTATAGGCATCATTCCAGACAGAGATTTTTTGGGAAAACAGTTGTTTTAAAGATAAGGTAAGGGTGCTAAAATAACACGTTTGCAACTAAAGACATTTTCATTAAATGCCTTTTTTTTCTCAAAAATAGTTAGTTAGCAATGCTTAAAAAAAAAGTTGAAGTTGAAAGGTTAAAAAGTACACACAATAGCGTTTCCTTTAAAAAAATGGTGATACAATATCTTTTATTGGAGACGTTTTGTACATTATAATCTTATATTTCAAACTCATCTTTTGAATCCAAAATAGATGTGTCCAAGCTTTGTTCTCAATTCTCTTTTGTTTATACTGAAACGACGACAAAAAAATCTGTGATTCGACACTTCTGGGACACACTGTATACGCCACTTGTATAAAGTAAAGTGAATAATTTGGATAAAGTGAATAGTAGTTTATAGAACTAGTGACGAAAACAGGGTTTTTTACAAGCAGTGTTTTAATTCCCAAGTATATGACGGCTAAGTCATTTTTACTGGGATATTTTTCCAAGCCATGAAGCTTTAAACTGCATTAAACTTTTAAGGTTAGATGGCGGATACATGGTAAAAATGAATTACGAAGGACCGGTAAAAAACTATGAATGTAACTTTGTTCTTTGGCACAAAAATCTATCAAAAAAACAATTGGCAATATCAAACAAATTTTGGATGCTCACACCAGACTTACCTTGTTGGTTGGTCGTTTTTGTCACTAGAAGTCCATTCTTCTTCCGGCGGCCACCCTGGGAAACTCGTAAATTTTAGGAGCTCAACACACATAGATAAAGGATTTTTGCTTCGGTACAGTCAGTTCTCAACACGCACGTGCCGTTCTCTTGCACGGATTCTTGGCGAATGTCCCCCACTCCAATGGGGGAAATCTATCTATATATTTTAGATTTTTGGCTCTGCCTTTTGTAAGTCAATTTGCCAGCTCACCTCTTTTGGATTCCTATATTGTTTTCCTTCCTTCATCTGTCTCCTCTTCTCTTCTATCCAGTTGTTGATTGGTTGATTTGATGGTTTATTCTTCTCCTTTCCCTTCTTCTGTTGTTCTCTGCTAGTCCTCTCTTGATATTCATATATTCTAACTTGCCATTACTTATTTTTTAGATTTATAATTTTACTAGGTTTTGGATAGGATAGAGGGATTTCACATTCATTCTTTCGCATTCATTCTTGCACATTTATTCTGACGCAGACAATTACACATTAAAAAGGTAAAATTATTTAGGATAAATAAGGTTCTAAACAATAAAGGTAAAAGTTGGCTAATTAGTTTGATTTATCCACTTTTATTTATTTTTAATTATTTTTATTTAATTATCCATATTATATTTTTGTTTCAGCAAGAGAGCGCCTGCATTCAGTTTTGCGATTTACAGTTTTTTTTATTATGTCTGAGGTATTTTGTTATTAAATTTATTCTTTTGCTCTTCAGATTTCTTAGGACGTTTTTGACTGAAAAGGGCCGGGTCATTCCGGTTCGTCCAAGGGTCATGTACAAGTCGAAATTTACAATCTTGTTAATGGGGCATTCAAATAGTAAACGGTTTAATTCCTCAATTTGTTCACACTCGCATTGAGGCGACTCAACTACTCTAATTATGTTCAGGTGTCCCGCAATAGAACAATGGCGTGTTTTCATTCTAGTCATTGAGGTTATCTGTCTTCTATCAAGAAAGGTGAAGGTTTTATCTTTATACCAAGTTTTAGTGGGGAACTCGTCCTCGATGTTACTATACCATGAACCAGACTCTCTTGTTCTTTCCATTTTTGTCTGAATTTTTTGATCGTTCTGTTTTTGTTTAAGTTGTATATATCATCCACAGTATATAATAGATTCATCGGAACGTTCAAATCTCTACCTATATTTGCTAGCTGATCAGCTATTTCATTTCCTTTGATGTTTGTGTGGCCTCGAATCCAGCTTAAATATACAGGGTCATCTAAAGGTCTAAAAGGCCTGTACAAAATCTTAGCACATATTCCTGAGGTCAAAATAAGTCGATTTAATGCAAATTACCTTAGTCCAAAATTGCTCCGTTTCAGAGATACAGGGTGGTGAATTTAAAATAAAAATTGCCGAAAAGAAACAAACTTGAATAAAGCTTTGAGAACAATAGTCAGTAGAAAACTGGCCGTTGCGATGACATTTTGTGTAAAACACACCAGTGAAGTAGTCATTCAAAATAATTGCAGTATTCCGTTGCGGCATTGAACACTAAAAACGGAAATATCTCGAAAACGACTTACTTTAGCGCATGTTAACAAGAGTACCTTTTCGGCTTAAAAAGATTCAGGAAAATATTTTCTTAACAAAAAAGTTAAAAGTTACACTGAGAAAAAAGTTATAGTAATTTTAAACTATAAAAAGAGCATTGTGAAGTGCCCTCTAACGGCCACAGTGAAAAGGTATCCATATTTAGGTTTCGCATCCCAAAAAACTCCCGAGTACCAATTTTTAAAGTAATGCGTTGAGAAATATTCATAAATTTTAAGACAATCGATTTTTAATTTTTAAATGTACCACCCTGTATCTGTGAAACGGAGCAATTTTGGACTAAGGTAAGTTGCTTTAAATCGACTTATTTTGACCTCAGGAAAATGTGCTAAGATTTTGAACAGACCTTTTAGAGACACCCTGTATACTATCATGTGTTTTGTTTGTATAGTAATGTAGTCGAGTTTAGCATCTATTTTAATTTGATTTATTTTTTGAATTGCAATTTCTTAAAACAAAAGTCAAATGTAAGGGCAACAATGCCAGATTTAGTAAAAGACAACATTAATCAAAGAGGCCGTTGAAAATGTCATTCATGAACAAAGGTCAATTATGGTAAACATATTTCAGGTTGCTATGACAATTTAAGTTGCTAAGATTTTTTTCTAGAGAAAATATTTGGCTGTTTTTGCGATTTTAAAGGTCATTGGATAACCTTGAAAAAACATATATTTCTTAAAGCCTTATCCCCGAATTGTCAAAAGGAGTATAAATGGCAAAACTAGACATTTTGAATAGAGAATCGTATTTTAAACAAACACTATATTATGTGGATATTTTTATGCATCTTCTAAATGTATTTTTAGATTAAATTATGTGGATATTTTGCATCTTCTAAATTTACTTTTAGACAAATCAGTACCATTTTTTTGCGGAACTTTAGTATAGGACCGGCAGTTATAAAGGATGCCGCGCCATTTGGTTTAAACTTTATAGAAAGTTATTTTGGAAAACGAAAACTTGTGTTTTGAGATTTCTACCATTGGAAATACTGGCATGCCAAAATTGGTCAAGGTGCAGCAGAGAATGCTTGGGCACAACTTCGAGATGAATATTGTCATGATAGGCCTGTAGACTGCCACTCGTACTGAAGTGATGAAGGAAAGGGGGCTTTAAACTGACAAAAAGGCCTTTAAACTAATCACGAGTTTTGACATTTTGTATTTGGTAGAAAAGGTCAAAATAAGAAAAAGATCCAATTACATTTTACATCAAACCTGTTTTTTAGGTACACAGTATCAACATTATTTGTTAGTCGATTTTTTGGTTATAACTTCTTTCAAAATTACAATAGACAATCAAAACTTTCTGGAATCATGCATCACAATAAAAATCACAATTTTTTTTTGCAAATTTAATAGCTCACAAAATATTCTGCCACTTTATGGGCGTCTAAACTCACACGGTTAATGTATAATGTAATTTTTACCCATTTTGGTCTGCGAAAATCATAAAATGGGATCATCTAGAGCCAAAATCTAACCTAGGTACCAAACTTCATTAAAATTTTCATTCAATTTTTGAGTTATGCGCGTTGGTCGTTACAGACAGACAGACAGAGGTGCGAAAAAAGTTTTAAAATCATCTGAAACGCAAAGAAAGTTTTTTTTAAATCGGAGCAATTTTTTTTCTTATTTTTGACACGATCACCAGAGCTCACTGTTATAGTATACATGTGAGCTAAAAATTTATTGGTAAAGAAACTGACAAATTGATAATTATTGCGAAGATTATTTGACCAACCTGTATCTGCTTAAACTATTTTTTTAAAAATAAGTAATAGAACATTTTTTCAATCACCAAATTATTTGAAACTTTTCATTTTTAAAATTTTCCCACACTCTTCAAATTAAACAAAAAATTATTTTAAAAACATCATTTAAACTTACCTGAAGCTGGTTCAACTTGACGTTCCGGATCCGTCTCTCTTCATTTATGTAATTTTGTAAAAAATTTTGTACTTAAAAAGGGTAAGAGACTTGTTCCCAGTTTATCAATTACTTCTTTACTCTTTCCTCCCACTACGTAGGTGGAGTCCAAAAGAGTTACTTGCAACAGTCTCGTTCAAAAAAAATAATTTGCCTTTTCCTTTGCTTTAATGGCATTCTTTTTTTCCTAAAATTAAGCCCCATTTTTTTTAAATCTAGAAAACGGGGGTGCCGACTCAAAAGGGCGAAACCCAGGAATCCTGAAATAAGGGAAGAAGAATATTATAGATGAGAGTGGTTTGGACATAGCTCGATGGAAATTTTTACACCTAATATACAGGGTGTAATTATGCACCAAGCTTTAAAGGATTTCGTCAAAAGTTATTTGTCAAGTTTAAATAGTGGGGAAAACTATAAATTTTAAAAATTACGAATAATTATATGTTTCATTTTGATAAAAATAAGTGATATTGCTTTTTTTCCAAAAAATTTTGGGATAAGAAGATCTAGTGTGGCTAAATAACCTATGCAGATTTGTAATATTGTTATTTTTTATTTTATGACCTATTAAATTTCCAAAAAAAGTTCGATTAATCCAAAACTATATAATTTTGAGTATGCTTTGTTTTTTTTTTCACCAATTGTAACACAATCATTACCTTTATTGTAATGTAGTTTTAAGGAAGTTATTACAAAAAAATGTTAATTTTGATATTTTCTAAAAAATAAAGAGTTTTCATGTAAAATGTAATAGGAAAATGGCTTGGTGCATCATTTAAATTACACTAGATATAAAGGTTTGTGGCAACCTATTAAAATCCAAGGCTTTCAATTTGTAACTTTAAATATCTATACAACTCTTATAATATCATAATAGTGCTCAAGACTTTTAAGTCTATTATAAAGCTAATTTCTGGTTTTATAATGGTCGCTAAAGCATTACGCCAAACCTGAAATAGAGTACTTAAATGAAAATAAAATATCTATTTTCTTTCTTTGTTGAAAACTAAAACTATAATTAAGAATTTCATGCACATATACTAAATAAACAACATTTATTTGGAATTTTTTCTTGAATCGAGAGAAAAAGTCTTGAATCGAGAGAAAAAGGCATTGAGTTTTCACTGGATAAAATTTGATTTCACTTGCTCAAAATCACGCCCCTCAAAAATATCCCAGTTTAGTAAATTTTTGAACTGATTTTTTTAGACAAAAGTAGGGTTCGGTTTTCCAAACTCAATATTTTTTACCACTAATTCGAAAGGTTTAACATGGATTTTTCAAAATCAATTAAACTCTTAATAATTTGAGTTTATTATTTTGTTCTTTATTTTTTTTTTAAATATGGCTTTTTTACATGTTTGTTACTTTAAAGTTTACAAATGCTCTGCCAACCCTTATAAAAAAATGCCACCTCTACAATAAAACTCCAGAAAATAAGCCGCTGAAAAAGCTTTACAGGCTAAAAGTTTTATAGGGATGGCATTCAAGAGGTTTTGCCAACCTATTTTATAAAACTACAGGTGCTTTATAAGATAAGGATTAGAGAGGTTTTTCATGCTTTCTTATAAAAACTGTTTTAATTCTAATGGTTTTATAAAGAACGACCCGTCATAAATCCCTTAAACGAAAAAACAACCTTCGTCGCGGAGACGGCACTTGTGAAAGAAAACGAAATATAAAAACGTGCCTAATCAGTAAATGCACTGTTCGTAACAATGTTTTTATTTTTAACTATAAACTTATACACAATAAAATAAAAAAAATAAATTGAATGGTATTTTCTCCCTCCCTGAACGCTCTACGCCATGTAGTAAAACGTGTTAATATCGTCATCGTCCCGTCTCATATATTTATGCTCTATGAGCCACTCTAACTGCTCTTTAATCATCTTTTTCGACGGTAAAAACATGTTTTTCAAAATGTCCACTAGTTCCGCTTGGAGCACTGCATTCGTTATACGCTTGCGCATTTTCAATATTTTTATTATCGCCTCTTGGGTCCGCAATA
The DNA here is from genome assembly GCA_963576565.1 of Aspidapion aeneum. Taxonomy (NCBI): domain Eukaryota; kingdom Metazoa; phylum Arthropoda; class Insecta; order Coleoptera; family Brentidae; genus Aspidapion; species Aspidapion aeneum. Next base: position 36,848,451 of record OY755047.1, on the reverse strand, counting down.
TCCTGAGTTGAACTATCGATTGGTTGTCTTCTTGTTGCGATCGTTCGGTGCTAAGTTGTAGTCTGCCTACTAAATTAACCTGAAAACATCGGGAACATTAGGGACTAATAGAGGACCTTGAAGTGAATTGAAAACAGAGTTAAAGCAATAGTCAAAACATATCCACTTATAACCATTAGCGCCACAAAATTACAGTGGACCAGATAAACTATAGTGTATTTATTTTTTGGAATTTTGATTTGAAACTTAAAATAGTTATAAAGAAACTACCACTCTATTGCCACTACGGGTTACTATTTTGTTTCAAACGTCAGTGGCGGAGGTAGGATTATTTAAATCTTATTGAACTAAATAAGGAGCTAGTTCTCTAATTACGTCATTTTTACAGGTTTTGACTTAGCACTTGCATACATTATACACGGATTGCGCCCCTATCGTTGCTATATTTTACTATTTTGTTACAAAACGTCAGTAATGGAGATAGGAATTTAACAAAAAAAATTGCAGTGAATCTGGATCTAGGTCCCTAATTACGACATTTTGACAGCTTTTGAGTGGAAACTTGCGTACATGGCAAAACAATCTCCAGTCTACCGATGCCAGTGTATGCAAGTTTTAAGTTAAAAGCTGTCGTAATTAGGGATCTAGCTCCATTTTCACTTCAATAAAATTTAAAAAGTTAAAATCTCCGCTACTGACGTTAGTAACAAAATGATCATTATATAGGGATGATAGAGGGGTGGTTTTTTTTACAATTGTTTTAAGTCAACATTCAAAACAATATAAGGGTTATTAATATTTTTATTGTTACAGTATAGTTTATCTGGTACACTGTAATTTTTTGGAGCTGGCTGTTAAGCAGCTGTCACCATGAAGCTAATTTCACAGATATGTATAACCATAGCTTTAGTAATGGTAGACACCATCTCTAAAAAGAAATATTATAATGCGATCAGATTTGGTTGGTGGTGATGTTTTCTACGATGGCTTGAGACTGGCTTTCTGAGGCTTGATAAAGATTTATTACAAATCGAAACGTTTCCAAAGAGAAATTGTTTTTTCCTGCCAATCCCTATATCCAATAAAATCTAAGTAAAATGATTCCAAGGGCACGAATCCAATATAAACAATTCATTGTTCTGCTTGTCAAAATAAAAAACTAAAAAATTAAGGGATTTGGATCAATTTGCAGTTGCTCCCAGATACCTGCTCCAGCAAGGAGCGATTTTTGAGCGATCAAAAAGAAATGTTAATCGAAAATGTCCGGTCGTTACCATATACATAATATTCTAATACCTACGGTAATTTCGAATGCATGATGTAAAAAGTTTGGTCCTTAAGAAAAAAAGTCCTGATTAGTTGCTTTCAAACACATATGCATATATTTCAATATAGTGCGTAATATTCCAATACCCACGGTACCTTACGATGCATAATGCAAACATGTTTGAAATAGTAATATCAATGGGCATAAGTCTATCCTTTTTGCGGTTCTTAAGATAAAATGTCCTGATTGGTTATACTTTTACACATGCATATTATTTTATTCGTGTATTTGTCACGTCATATCGGCGCATAGTTGAGAAAAACTTTATCTTTGTAAATTTGGTATCTATGCATTTTTTGTATCTTTATTTGCATCAAACGTCAGTCATTGTGTAAATGGGTAACAAGGAGTATTGGAATATTATGTATATGGTCGTTACAAAAAGCTGAAAATACCATGAATCAAAACGTACTTAATATGACTATAATGATTTGTGGGGTCATTAAAAAAAACCTGCTGTTAAAATTGGTGTACACTTGAACACCCGGTATCATTACCTTTCCTCTCCTTTGCATCTTCCCATTCTTGATCAAGGCGAAATCCTGGTTGATCCAAAACACAGTATCTTCACAAAAATCTTTCGGAGCACCCACATTTGGATAAAACAGCAACAACTGCCTTTTTAACTTTGGAAACGCCACCAACGACCATAATGTACGTCTCAGCTCTGCGTCTGGAAGCTCAGTCGCTAACCTAATTGACAAAATATAAACATAGTCAAGGCAACAAATCTGAAAAGGCTCTCCGTTTTCGGTCTACAAGCATTTCATATTTTGGGCAAATATTCTTTCCCTCTATTTGGATATCTCGATTGCCACCCAAAATGTCTACAGGGAAACCCCCCTAAACCGGGAAGAATTGCAAGAAACACTTTTGTGGAGACGAATGATGTATTGGTTGATAAGTGGTCCAGCCCAAAGACTATTTTAAAAATAAACAACTAAAAACTTTGTGACAGTAACCCTAAAAGTGAGTAACCTTAAATAGATAGGCGCAAGGACTATCGAGAGTGAAGGGATAAGAAACTCCGCTTTGGTACCTGAAAAGGCATACGAATCCACCATTCAAGCACGGTTCACTTTCAAGAGTTCATACATTATTGCGTTGGAATATTATTTACCTACGTTTTACTTTTGTAAAGTTTAATAATCAAAGTCATTTTGCATTTAAAAGACCAGCATTGTCATCAGTTTATGGACCGGTCAGCCGTCATTTAGGTCTAATAAGGTTAGGAGAAGGAAATAGCTCTTCAACGGCGTCCGCCGTAAATTGGGATTATTTAGAAAAGAAATTGTTATTATAGGTTTTATAAAATTTTCTCAAACTGCACTTGAGAAAAAATGTGTGGAAAATAAAATTCTCCTTTAAGTACTAAATTACAATGTGTTCGTGTCACATTTTAGACTCCAGTGTGTGGATTCTTGAAACGGGTGAGCGTGAGAATGAGTATCTCCCCACGTCAGGACCAATAGAGATGCGGAAATTAAGTGAGAACGCATGCGCAGTTTGACTTTCACCCGATTTTAAGGGAGTACTCCTTCTCACCCATTCAAGAATTCATACACAGGTGCGTATTTATATTTAAAAAAAGTTCAAAAATAACCGAAACAATCAATATCTGTTACATGTGTTACAAATTGTGAAAGGCTTTCGCGGCCATCGTCCAATGGTGGGTGTGCTTTCGGGCTGTTCGGCCGTCGTCGTTGGAAATTCGTTCTCGACGTTTCGCCATCTCGAGTGGATGGCATCTTCAGGAGATGTTGACTGTTTGTCGGCTTCTCGAAGACTGGTGGTTAGTCTGTCGCGGTCGCAGGTTATATACGCTATGATGGGCGGGGCGTATATCAGAGCTGGTCGGTGATTGGTCACTTTCCCCAGATTGAGTTTTGTTGCTATAAGCGAGCCGTTTAGTGTTTTTAAGAACCGGTACCCATGTTCTGTTAATTTTAAGAGTTTCTTCAGATCTGTTGAAGTTCTGCTGGTGTTTATGAATTTCGATTGCTTCTCTATAGAGTCTTGGATAGTATGAAGAGGAGGCGCAGAGAACTTGTGTGTCTTCGAATTTTATTCGGTGGTCTTCATTGTTTAGTGTGTGGTCTGCAACTGCGGATTTTTCCGTATGTCCGAGTCGACAGTTGGCTTTGTGTTCTTTGATTCTTGTGTTTACGGACCGTTTGGTTGTTCCGATGTAGACACTTCCACAGGTACAGGGAATGCGGTATACCCCCGAAGAACTTAGTGGGTTCCTTATATCCTTCGCAGATCTGAGGTGGTTCTCGATCTTCTTAGATGGCTTGAAGATCGTTTTTATGTTGTGTTTTCCCAGAATACGTCCGATCCTATCCGTCACTCAAGGGATGTAGGGCAGAAAGGCTCTTGAAGTAACTTCGCGGCTGCTCAGTCCACCGCTACTGTTACTTCTAGTGCTCGGCTTTGGTCGTATACATCTATCTATGTCGCTTTGAGTGTATCCATTTGCTACGAGGGCGTTTTTAAGATGGTTTAATTCTTTGTCTAGATGTTCTGGTTCGCAGATTCTTTTCGCCCTCTCTACCAATGTTCTTATTACCCCTTTTCGTTGGCACGGGTAGTGGTTAGATGTGTTGTTTAGGTAGCGGTCTGTGTGAGTAGGTTTTCTGTATACGGTATGTCCTAGTCGTCCCTCTTTCCTCGTTACTAGTACGTCAAGGAATGCTAATTCTCTGTTGTTCTCTGTTTCCATTGTAAATTGTATACTGGGGTGTATGCTGTTAATGTGGTTGAGAAATTCATTAAGGCTGTCTCTACACCATAAGGCCAAACGACAAAAGTGTCATCTACATATCGAAACCAGACTTTGGGTTTATGAGGGGCATTATTCAACCAGTTTCTCCATGAAAAAGTTCGCAATCACTGGCGATAAAGGGCTACCCATTGATACTCCATCGATCTGTTCATAAATTTGTTCATTAAAGGTGAAATATGATGTCGTTAGGCAGATTTTAAACAGGTCGGTGATGTCCTTTGGAAATATGTGTTCCACTTCCCTCATTGCCTCGGCCAAAGGTACCTTCGTGAACAAAGACACAACGTCAAAGCTAACTAAGATGTCTTTCTCGTCCATGACGATGTTTTTGATCTTCTCAATGAAGTGGGTGGAGTCTCTTACATACGAATCCGTTAGTCCGATGTGGGGTTGCAAGAGGGAAGCAAGATGTTTCGCAAGTTTGTATGTTGGTGAGCCTATAGTACTGACAATGGGACGAAGAGGCACATCGTTTTTGTGGATTTTCGGTAGTCCATACAATCTCGGAGTCAGGGCTTCACTTTGGCATAGCATCTTCTTGACTGGGTCCTCCAATGAAGAAATCTTAATTAAGTGATTCACTTTTTTAATTGCGGGTTGTGTAGGATCTCTTTTTAGCTTCTTGTATGTTGAGGGTTCTAAAAGATCGACCATCTTTCTATTGTAGTCATCCCTGTTCAATACTACAGTGGCGTTTCCTTTGTCGGCAGGCAGTATTAGAATGTTTTCGTCCTTGTTGAGATCCTTAATGGCTTTTTCTTCCATCCTTGTAATGTTGCGTTTCGGTGGTTTGGCTTTTCGCAAAATCTGTGAACACTCCGTGCGTATTTCTTCTGCCTGATCTTCGGGCAACTTTCTAATAGCAGATTCTAAGTTGGCAATTATTTCCTCCTTGGGAACCTCCCTAGGTGCAACAGCAAAGTTTCCCCCCTTAGAGAGTACTGAGACTTCATTTTGAGAAAGCGGGCGGTCCGATAGGTTGATGACAGTTTTTGTAGAATCAAGGATGGGCTGCTGGTTATCCCGTTTATTGTTGTCGTCAGTTAGTCTCTGGTATTTGGTTTTCTGCCTCTCCGTACTTCTGTGGTGTTCATTTTCCATGGATCTGTAGGAAATAGCATCGATTTTGTCCCAGTCTGATTTGTGCATGGTGTTGGCTAAGTGATAGAAAATTGAGAGTAGTTCCTTGTCTGTGCGTGCGAGTTGTGATCTAGTTGAATGGATCCGTTCTCTTAAAAGGGCATCTTCAGTTCTTCTATAGATTCTGTAGGCTTGAGGTGTTTTCATGGTATGCTTAAATCTCAGGAATTTCGGCGTGACCTTCTCATCGCGACAGCGTAATAAGAAAGTCAGCGAAGACAGTAGTTGCGCTTTCTTCTTGCGTAGTGCGATCAAGCGTAGATGAAGGGTGGAAACTTCCTCCCCGTAGAGGCGTCGTACAAATTGTGAAAGGCTTTCGCGGCCATCGTCCAATGGTGGGTGTGCTTTCGGGCTGTTCGGCCGTCGTCGTTGGAAATTCGTTCTCGACGTTTCGCCATCTCGAGTGGATGGCATCTTCAGGAGATGTTGACTGTTTGTCGGCTTCTCGAAGACTGGTGGTTAGTCTGTCGCGGTCGCAGGTTATATACGCTATGATGGGCGGGGCGTATATCAGAGCTGGTCGGTGATTGGTCACTTTCCCCAGATTGAGTTTTGTTGCTATAAGCGAGCCGTTTAGTGTTTTTAAGAACCGGTACCCATGTTCTGTTAATTTTAAGAGTTTCTTCAATGGGTAGCCCTTTATCGCCAGTGATTGCGAACTTTTTCATGGAGAAACTGGAAGAGAAGGCGTTGAATAATGCCCCTCATAAACCCAAAGTCTGGTTTCGATATGTAGATGACACTTTTGTCGTTTGGCCTTATGGTAGAGACAGCCTTAATGAATTTCTCAACCACATTAACAGCATACACCCCAGTATACAATTTACAATGGAAACAGAGAACAACAGAGAATTAGCATTCCTTGACGTACTAGTAACGAGGAAAGAGGGACGACTAGGACATACCGTATACAGAAAACCTACTCACACAGACCGCTACCTAAACAACACATCTAACCACCACCCGTGCCAACGAAAAGGGGTAATAAGAACATTGGTAGAGAGGGCGAAAAGAATCTGCGAACCAGAACATCTAGACAAAGAATTAAACCATCTTAAAAACGCCCTCGTAGCAAATGGATACACTCAAAGCGACATAGATAGATGTATACGACCAAAGCCGAGCACTAGAAGTAACAGTAGCGGTGGACTGAGCAGCCGCGAAGTTACTTCAAGAGCCTTTCTGCCCTACATCCCTAGAGTGACGGATAGGATCGGACGTATTCTGGGAAAACACAACATAAAAACGATCTTCAAGCCATCTAAGAAGATCGAGAACCACCTCAGATCTGCGAAGGATATAAGGAACCCACTAAGTTCTTCGGGGGTATACCGCATTCCCTGTACCTGTGGAAGTGTCTACATCGGAACAACCAAACGGTCCGTAAACACAAGAATCAAAGAACACAAAGCCAACTGTCGACTCGGACATACGGAAAAATCCGCAGTTGCAGGCCACACACTAAACAATGAAGACCACCGAATAAAATTCGAAGACACACAAGTTCTCTGCGCCTCCTCTTCATACTATCCAAGACTCTATCGAGAAGCAATCGAAATTCATAAACACCAGCAGAACTTCAACAGATCTGAAGAAACTCTTAAAATTAACAGAACATGGGTACCGGTTCTTAAAAACACTAAACGGCTCGCTTATAGCAACAAAACTCAATCTGGGGAAAGTGACCAATCACCGACCAGCTCTGATATACGCCCCGCCCATCATAGCGTATATAACCTGCGACCGCGACAGACTAACCACCAGTCTTCGAGAAGCCGACAAACAGTCAACATCTCCTGAAGATGCCATCCACTCGAGATGGCGAAACGTCGATAACGAATTTCCAACGACGACGGCCGAACAGCCCGAAAGCACACCCACCATTGGACGATGGCCGCGAAAGCCTTTCACAATTTGTACGACGCCTCTACGGGGAGGAAGTTTCCACCCTTCATCTACGCTTGATCGCACTACGCAAGAAGAAAGCGCAACTACTGTCTTCGCTGACTTTCTTATTACGCTGTCGCGATGAGAAGGTCACGCCGAAATTCCTGAGATTTAAGCATACCATGAAAACACCTCAAGCCTACAGAATCTATAGAAGAACTGAAGATGCCCTTTTAAGAGAACGCATCCATTCAACTAGATCACAACTCGCACGCACAGACAAGGAACTACTCTCAATTTTCTATCACTTAGCCAACACCATGCACAAATCAGACTGGGACAAAATCGATGCTATTTCCTACAGATCCATGGAAAATGAACACCACAGAAGTACGGAGAGGCAGAAAACCAAATACCAGAGACTAACTGACGACAACAATAAACGGGATAACCAGCAGCCCATCCTTGATTCTACAAAAACTGTCATCAACCTATCGGACCGCCCGCTTTCTCAAAATGAAGTCTCAGTACTCTCTAAGGGGGGAAACTTTGCTGTTGCACCTAGGGAGGTTCCCAAGGAGGAAATAATTGCCAACTTAGAATCTGCTATTAGAAAGTTGCCCGAAGATCAGGCAGAAGAAATACGCACGGAGTGTTCACAGATTTTGCGAAAAGCCAAACCACCGAAACGCAACATTACAAGGATGGAAGAAAAAGCCATTAAGGATCTCAACAAGGACGAAAACATTCTAATACTGCCTGCCGACAAAGGAAACGCCACTGTAGTATTGAACAGGGATGACTACAATAGAAAGATGGTCGATCTTTTAGAACCCTCAACATACAAGAAGCTAAAAAGAGATCCTACACAACCCGCAATTAAAAAAGTGAATCACTTAATTAAGATTTCTTCATTGGAGGACCCAGTCAAGAAGATGCTATGCCAAAGTGAAGCCCTGACTCCGAGATTGTATGGACTACCGAAAATCCACAAAAACGATGTGCCTCTTCGTCCCATTGTCAGTACTATAGGCTCACCAACATACAAACTTGCGAAACATCTTGCTTCCCTCTTGCAACCCCACATCGGACTAACGGATTCGTATGTAAGAGACTCCACCCACTTCATTGAGAAGATCAAAAACATCGTCATGGACGAGAAAGACATCTTAGTTAGCTTTGATGTTGTGTCTTTGTTCACGAAGGTACCTTTGGCCGAGGCAATGAGGGAAGTGGAACACATATTTCCAAAGGACATCACCGACCTGTTTAAAATCTGCCTAACGACATCATATTTCACCTTTAATGAACAAATTTATGAACAGATCGATGGAGTATCAATGGGTAGCCCTTTATCGCCAGTGATTGCGAACTTTTTCATGGAGAAACTGGAAGAGAAGGCGTTGAATAATGCCCCTCATAAACCCAAAGTCTGGTTTCGATATGTAGATGACACTTTTGTCGTTTGGCCTTATGGTAGAGACAGCCTTAATGAATTTCTCAACCACATTAACAGCATACACCCCAGTATACAATTTACAATGGAAACAGAGAACAACAGAGAATTAGCATTCCTTGACGTACTAGTAACGAGGAAAGAGGGACGACTAGGACATACCGTATACAGAAAACCTACTCACACAGACCGCTACCTAAACAACACATCTAACCACCACCCGTGCCAACGAAAAGGGGTAATAAGAACATTGGTAGAGAGGGCGAAAAGAATCTGCGAACCAGAACATCTAGACAAAGAATTAAACCATCTTAAAAACGCCCTCGTAGCAAATGGATACACTCAAAGCGACATAGATAGATGTATACGACCAAAGCCGAGCACTAGAAGTAACAGTAGCGGTGGACTGAGCAGCCGCGAAGTTACTTCAAGAGCCTTTCTGCCCTACATCCCTAGAGTGACGGATAGGATCGGACGTATTCTGGGAAAACACAACATAAAAACGATCTTCAAGCCATCTAAGAAGATCGAGAACCACCTCAGATCTGCGAAGGATATAAGGAACCCACTAAGTTCTTCGGGGGTATACCGCATTCCCTGTACTTGTGGAAGTGTCTACATCGGAACAACCAAACGGTCCGTAAACACAAGAATCAAAGAACACAAAGCCAACTGTCGACTCGGACATACGGAAAAATCCGCAGTTGCAGACCACACACTAAACAATGAAGACCACCGAATAAAATTCGAAGACACACAAGTTCTCTGCGCCTCCTCTTCATACTATCCAAGACTCTATAGAGAAGCAATCGAAATTCATAAACACCAGCAGAACTTCAACAGATCTGAAGAAACTCTTAAAATTAACAGAACATGGGTACCGGTTCTTAAAAACACTAAACGGCTCGCTTATAGCAACAAAACTCAATCTGGGGAAAGTGACCAATCACCGACCAGCTCTGATATACGCCCCGCCCATCATAGCGTATATAACCTGCGACCGCGACAGACTAACCACCAGTCTTCGAGAAGCCGACAAACAGTCAACATCTCCTGAAGATGCCATCCACTCGAGATGGCGAAACGTCGAGAACGAATTTCCAACGACGACGGCCGAACAGCCCGAAAGCACACCCACCATTGTTACATGTGTTATCTACTTTTTTTAAAACCAAGCTTACTAGGAAAAAATTGTCTTTTTACTTTATCCTACTCTTTTGACGTTAATTTATAAAATGTTCAAAAGGAAATTTTGTTATCTACCGTAATGTAGGAAAGACATTTTGTCGTCAGAAGCTTAGTTTTTAAGAAAATTGATTTGTTTTGTGATATTTAAAAATTAGTTTAAATTAAGGACACTACGAAATTATAAAATAAAATATGTAGAACATATTCTGGAGAGTTTGTTATAAGTCGAACCCCACCGACTTTAACATGGTTGGTTCGGTTAAGAATGTTACTGTCTTCAATAGGCTGAAGTACATTTTCTTCTAATTAAGCTTAGTTTCTGAGAAAATTAAATAAAACTTGAAACAAAATTGTTGTTGGTGCAAGCAAGGAATTTCCTAATTTTCATTTTCTTTTACTTTTCTGCGCGTTTAAAATAATTTAAATTTTCGCGCTCTAAAATATGCATATGGGTTTTCACGGCACCGCACACGTGGGAGGACAAGCAGCGCGGGATGAGTGCGCAAAGAACCACCGTCACAACAAGACACTAGACAAATCACGTTCCCGAAAAAGTGAATTTTGAGGTGAAAAACTGGACGTTTAAACGTTGACTGGAGCCGCAAGAGAGTCCGAGGTAGGTGCCTTTTCATATAAAATTCCATATGTATCGTAACTTTCCATTTTCAATCGTCAATACCGACAATTATTTTTAAATGTGCTTGTAAAGCCAAACCGGCGACCTGTCGAAGGAAATTCCATTAATTTTCACCACTTGTACGCACATTTAATGGTCCTTCTCTCCAAATTAATAGTTTTCCAAACTACCTAGACTCCTGTGGTTCACCAATTTCCTACAAAAATTCCAAATTTCCATATATTTTCAAAATTTCATTTCCAAAAGTGAGTCGGCTTCGATAAGCCGATGTAATCACGCCATTGATTCACACCGGTTGGACATATTTTCCTAAAAGTTGACCGAAGTTTTCATTCCGTTTCAAAAATAGCTATAGCCAATGCACATATTTCGTATAGTTTACTAGTTCATCAAAGAAAGTTGATCGCTTTGTTTATTACATTTTCAGTAAAAGTGGCGTCAATACGCCGAAAGTGAAATTTTAAGGCGGTTCTTCCATCTACTTTCTTTTAATTATCGATTTTACAGGTGTCGCGTTAACGCGCAGGTGCAAGTGTCGCCGTCACCAGGGTCTCACGTTGCGCGCGTTGTTTCTTCGAATACCGAGGTTTCTTAGAAACTTTCAGACGGGACCGCTAGTCGTATGCACAGAGTGTGCGACTTGGAATCGAGAGGTGCGGGGTTCAATCCTTGGTGAGACATAAAAGTTTTTTTTTAAAGGATATGTTCAAATAATAACATACAGACAAACTTACAAACATTTCATTTCAAAATTTTCGAAAAAAGTTAATAAAATTAAAATAATAAAATTGTTTAATTTTTGCTAAAATTCGGGTTATATTTTAAGCATTTTTTTGGGTAATTTTAAAAACAAATTAACTATCAAAAACAAAAATGTCTACGCAAAAACAGAAAAAACTTTGCGACAAAAGGCTTTTGAGCTTCAACCAAATGGCGGAAGCTCACGAGGTAGCTTTGAAAGCGAACTCGGATACAGCGTTTCACTTTTTGTTTAAATCCAGATATGAAGACGTCGAAGAATGTCATGCTCAATTCTATAATTTTCATAACCAAATTATTGGCTCTCTCGAAGAGTTTAAACTTTCATTTGACGAGCAGGATAAAACTAGAAAAGACTTTGACAACCTTTATTATGAATGTAAGGGTATTTACTACGACCTTTTTAGGGCCAACCCTGTCAATTACGTAGGCAACCCTAACCAACAAAATATTGTTCAGAGGTCAAATACAAGATCATTTCCACAACCAAGGTTGCCAATTTTCGATGGTAATTATAAAAGCTGGCAACACTGGTTTGACTTATTTAAAGTCATGGTACATCACAATTCTGATTTAAGTTATATAGAGAAATGTTCTGAATGAAGCCCTTTCTCTAGTAAAAACCATTCCCCTCGCAGATAGCAATTATCACATTGCGTATGAAACCTTAGTAAAGAGGTATCAAAATAAACGAATTATTGCTACTACCGCTTTGAATGCTATTAACTTTCTTTCAACTAAATCCAGTTCTGGGAAAGAATTACGTTCCATGTTGGATACATTTTCTGAGAATCTAGCCATCTTAAATGAGCTTGGTTTTCCTACAAAAGAATGGGACTTTCTTACTTTTAACATGATGCTCTCAAAACTTGAAGTCAAGATGAGGACTGATTTCGAACTTTACTATAGTAGAGAGAAACAATTCAGAAATTCCGTCCTACACTGATCTTTACACGTTTATAGAAAATCATTGCGTTGCGCTTGAATCTGTAGTGCAAATGCCCAGTTTTAGTAGGCAAAATCAAACCCCTAGACAACCTCAAACTACGCGTAATTCTCAACAGAACAGTTTTCAGAGAAACAGTTTTAATAATTTTAATTCACCTTCTGCTTTCAATACAACTATTTCAAATCAAAGTTCAAATTCAAGAAATCAACAAAATACTTTACAAAATAGCAATCAACGCAGCAACCCTCAAATACAAAATAATCAGAACAGAACTTTTAATCCAAAAATAAAATGTTACCTATGTTCTTCGAATCACGCATTATCGAAATGTATCGAATTTCAAAACAAAAGTCCACAGGAAAGGATGGGTTATGTTCGGCAGGTGAATCTATGTCAAAATTGCTAACATTTTGCTCACCAGACCGTGAATTGCCCCTCCTCCTACAACTGCTTTACGTGTGGAGCTAGGCACCACAGTCTTCTTCACGTTCCACAACCAGTAGCGCCCTCTGTGAGTGTTAATTCATACCCTCCAGAGAACGCTAATATTCCACTTTCCAATTCCAATAGCACCCCTATGTCAGGAAGCCATTCCACAAACTGTCATGCGACAATGATTTCCAAAAATTCCACTTTTCTACTTTCTACCGTTGTAGCTGACATGTTAGACTCAAGGGGATATTACCAACCAGTTCGTATCTTACTCGATTCTGCCTCAGAGGCAAACTTTATTTCAGAAAAATGTCTAAATCGTTTAGGTCTTTCGAAAAGCTTCTTTTCTACTTCTATTCAAGGCTTAAATCAAATGACATCTTTCAATACCAAAGGTAAGACGAAATGTTTTATCAAACCTCAAGGTCAAGCGGGACCTACCTTTGATTTTGAGGCTTTAGTACTTCCAAAACTTTGTACAGAGATTCCTTCTTGCGCTGTCGACTCGAGCAAGTGGAATCACATTCGCAATATCAAACTTTCTGATCAAAACTTCCATATACCAAGTTCCATTGATGTCCTAGTAGGTTGTGAACTTTTTCCGCATCTCTTACAAGAGGGAGTTATCCACGGAGAGCGTGGACAACCTAGTGCTTTTAATAGCATCTTTGGCTATGTGCTGATTGGTAAAGTTGAAACTTCAAAGCAACAAAATCCACAATCACTCATAAGCTGTTACACTTCCATCGAATCATCTCTGGATATCTGCCTAGAGCGCTTCTGGGAGATAGAGCAGGTTCCACATAAGGTTCATCACAGTCCTGAGGATATTATGTGCGAAAAATTATTTTCACAATCAGTTTCACGCAACGAATCAGGTAGATTCGTCGTTCCATTACCTTTCATAAACTTAGAACCCCAGTTGGGTGACACCTATCCAATCGCTTTAAAACGTTTCAAGCTTCAGGAAGCTAGACTTCTCAAAGACTCAGCTAATTATCAAGCTTACAAAGATTTTATGCAAGATTATTTAGACACTGGTCACATGATACCTATTCCTACGCCTATATCTAAAGATGCCTTGGATAATTCCTACTTTATCCCTCATCACAGTGTCTGGAACACTGGGAAGATAAGAGTGGTCTTTGATGGGTCTCAACGTAGTCCCAGAGCTGTCTCACTCAACGAGACGTTGTGCGCAGGTCCTAAACTGCAAAATGATGTCCGTGAAATTCTACTTAATTTTCGAATTCATGTAGCCTTTGTTACTGACATAGTAAAAATGTTCCGACAGATTTTAATTATTCCTGAGCACACGCGTTATCAAAATATTCTATGGAGATTTTCTGAGGATGATCCTGTCCAAACCTACTCCTTAAGAACAGTTGTTTATGGACTTAAGTCATCACCTTACTTAGCTATTCGTACTATACAAGAACTAGCTAAACTTGAGTCTGAAAGGTATCCTAATGCTTCCAAGGTGCTTCTTAAAGACATTTACGTCGACGACGTGCTCACTGGGCAGGATTCTGTGGCCTCTGCCAAAGAACTTCAGTCGGAGTTAATCTCCCTGTTGCGCCTAGGAGGGTTTGAACTTAAAAAATGGGCGAGCAACAGTCCGGAACTTCTCTCCTCATTCTCAGAATCAGAAACACAAATGTCCATTCGTTTCGACAAATCCGAACCTAATTTTGTAAAAATATTGGGTCTCCAATGGAATCCTATCTCAGATTCGTTTACCTACTTGGTCGTACCAGAAGATAAACCATGCACCAAGCGAGGTATCTTATCTCAAATCATGAAAATTTTTGATCCCTTAGGTTTCTGTTCTCCCGTTTCTTTACTTGCTAAGCATCTCATGCAAGATCTGTGGAAGGAGAAGCTGGACTGGGATTCTCCTCCGCATATCGTAAATGTTTGGAATCAATTTCGAACCGAACTTCCAAATCTTTCAAATATTCATTTACCTAGACGCCTTTCCATTGATCAACCACGTAGCATTGAACTTCACGGCTTTTCAGACGCCTCTATGATAGGTTACGCGGCTACGGTCTATTTCAGAATGGAGTCAGTTTCCGGAGAAATCCATACCTTTCTTGTAATGGCCAAATCTAAGGTCGCACCAGTGAAAACAGTCAGTCTTCCGCGACTGGAGCTTCTTGGTGCCACTTTACTTTGCGACCTAATTTCCTTTATTCAAAACACTTATTCAGATATTCTTAACTTCAACCAAATCTGTGCATGGTGTGATTCCCAAGTGGTTCTATGCTGGTTGGCGGCTTCACCTCACAGGTTTAAAACATTTGTGGCAAACCGTATCTGTCACATTCAAGAAACCATTTCTCCTACGGCCTGGAAATATATTCCATCAGCGCTAAATCCAGCCGACTGTGCTTCGCGCGGTCTTATGCCTAATCAACTTGTCAAACATGACTTGTATTGGGAAGGTCCTTGTTTTCTTAGGCTACCAAAAGAGAGCTGGCCTGATGATTTTCACTGTCCAGACCCTCCGGAAAACGGGTTATTCTGGAAGAACGCAAATCAGTATTTCAAACATGCACAGTTGAACCACACATGCTTGATACTTTTCTTTCTCGTTACTCTTCCCTAGAGAAAATTCAACGCATAATTTCCTATATTTTTCGCCTTACCGAAAAGAAATCTAAATATCCTAACGAAAATATTACCGAAGTAGAACTTCAACATTCTCTTATTGTTCTCGTTCGGCATGTTCAACGTTCCATCTTTGCTGATCTCATTTCACGTTTGAATGACGCAAAGCTACTTCCTAAACAATTTCGTAAACTTTCACCTACCTTTTGATTTTCTAGATACACAAGGCTGCTTAAGAGTGGGGGGTCGATTACCACATTCTTCCGAACTCTCTTATTCAGCAAAACACCCTTTACTTTTACCACGTTCTCACCGTCTTACTCAACTTGTCATTGAGTACACTCACAAAAGGTACTGTCATCCCGGTCAAAAAACGTTGCATTACCTCTTGAGACAACAATTTTGGATCCTTTCCCCTCGCTATGCAATCGAGAGCGTAACTTCTCATTGCATTTTATGCTATCGATTAAATCCTAAACCTTCCGTACAAATCATGGGCAACTTGCCTGCTCAACGCATCTCTCAAGTAAAAGCATTTTCACATGTTGCCATAGATTATTGTGGTCCCTTTCCAATTACAATGGGAAAGTACCGAGGTGCAAAGGTATCCAAAGGTTATATTCTTGTCTTAGTCTGCTCCGCAACAAAGGCAGTTCACCTAGAACTTACCTCCGATATTTCCACCCCTACCTTTCTTGCGGCTTTTAAGAGATTTGTGGCAAGAAGAGGAAGAATTTCTGACATTTACTCAGATTGTAGTAGCGCGTTCTTGGGAGCTGATCGTTTACTCAAACAGTACTCCCAGGAAGCATGTCACAGTCTAAAAATTACCTGGCATTTTTCAAGTCCTGGTAGTCCGCACCTAAACGGACTAGCCGAGGCAGGAGTTAAATCCACCAAGGCAAATTTAAAACGTGTAATAGGTGAGCAACGGTTAACCTATGAAGAGTTTTTTACTTTTTTGTGTCAGGTCGAATCCATACTAAACAGCCGGCCTCTGTATGCCCAAAGTATGGATCCGAATGACTTTCTTCCACTGACCCCTGGTCATTTTCTTACCCTGGAACCGTTGAATTCCGTACCAGAACCCGATTTTTCTGATTCCAAGTTGAACACCCTGTCCCGCTGGCAGCTGGTGCAAAGGCTCCAGTCCGATTTTTGGAAACGCTGGAACTTGGAGTACCTAAACACCTTGCAACAGCGTTCTAAATGGACAGAGGCTTCTAACAATATTACACTAAATACTTTAGTCGTGGTAAAAAATGAACAAAAACCGCCATTGCAATGGGCTGTTGGGCGAATTGTCGACGTACACCCTGGCTCAGACGGTCATATTCGTGTTGTGACCGTTAAAACAGCTACAGGAACATATCGTCGACCAGTAGTGAAACTATGTCCCTTGCCTATGCCCGACGCATAACGCAAAATTTTCTTTTTCTTTCTTAATTTTTTCTAAGTATTTTTTCTTTTCTTTTAATTTTAATTTACATGCATAATTTAATGCATATTTGGGTTAATGTTAAATTGTATCGTTTAATTGCTAATAGGCGAATATTATTGAATTTTTTTTTCCTTTCCTTTTCTTAACTAAGTAAAAACACACGTGTTTTGGCGGCCGGAAAATGTTGGTGCAAGCAAGGAATTTCCTAATTTTCATTTTCTTTTACTTTTCTGCGCGTTTAAAATAATTTAAATTTTCGCGCTCTAAAATATGCATATGGGTTTTCACGGCACCGCACACGTGGGAGGACAAGCAGCGCGGGATGAGTGCGCAAAGAACCACTGTCACAACAAGACACTAGACAAATCACGTTCCCGAAAAAGTGAATTTTGAGGTGAAAAACTGGACGTTTAAACGTTGACTGGAGCCGCAAGAGAGTCCGAGGTAGGTACCTTTTCATATAAAATTCCATATGTATCGTAACTTTCCATTTTCAATCGTCAATACCGACAATTATTTTTAAATGTGCTTGTAAAGCCAAACCGGCGACCTGTCGAAGGAAATTCCATTAATTTTCACCACTTGCACGCACAATTGTGATGTTTAAAAATTTATTTAAATTACGGACGCCTCTGAAATTTTAATTTTGAAACTAATCCGACCTTTATAAATGGGAAATTTTATTGTCTAAAATAAAGTATGGAACAATTTTATAAAAATAATTTTGAAAGTTAAACTAATATCGGTCTATCTTTCTCCGATGTTCCGTCGCTCTATGCTAAATAAGTTGTAATGGTAATAGTAGGTAGGGTATTCGCGCAGGACCTGAAAACTAACCTAACCAATCTCAGGATTCTTAGGTCAAACCTCACAACCAATAATATTAACTATTTGCAAAATAAATGTACCCTACATTTAATCATTTAATATAAAATGGGCAAAGACCCCGCCTTGTTGCCAAATTGCTCTATTATCCTAAAAATGACTCGCAACCTTATTCATGACAAAAAAAACAAAATGTTTTTACAAGGGTCAAAAAAATTATAAAAAAACAAATATATTCAATTAAAATGTTTTTAAAAAATCAAATTTAAAATAGAAAAACATACATTTTTGTATATAATTACAAAAACACTAAATAAACTTTCTGCACGCAAACGAGTTCAAAGAATTAAAATTTTAGGAAATACAAAAAACATGTAAAAATTTTTAATTATACAAAGTTTTTTTTTATAATAATTATCGTATCTTATTTCAAAATTACAGAATAATATACAGAATGATCAAAAAAAGTGATAAACAAAATATTTATTTACCTAAGATTTTCATAGGGGATTTTGTCCATTGGTCTTTGATTCCAAGCAAAAAGCACAGCCATTTGAAACGTTGTTACGTCCAAGTCAAACTTCCCTCCCTGAATAGCGAAAGTAATGGTCCCGTTGCTCATATGGTGATACCTTTAAAATAAAAATTAAACATCCTGTAAATCAAACACACAGTATCTAACATTGTAATCCGCTATCTTTTTCTAGTTTACACCACTAAAAAGAGATCAAGAATACCATTACACACTTGGAAAAGATGATATAAAAATGAAACAACATAAATGCCTACATTAATAGAAAAACAAAAGAAGAAACTGTATTGAACATATAATATTGGCACAGGCATCAGTCCAAGGGATAAGCAGAAAATTCATAGACACCTTTAAAAAATTTTGATCGAGGAAAAGGAAAGATCTTTAAATTGACACGATGTATGTCAACCAGTTCGAAGAATGACTTTAGTGCAGGCTAGCAAAAAACTGTAAAAATAAAACGAGCCATGTAAAGAAACCTTTGCTAAACGGAAAATATTCTATCTGAAAACTTTTCAATCTCAAACAGAGACTGGTTTGATTCTTTTATGGTCCCTCTTGCAGTCAACTTGAAAGTTTTGACATTTCGATTAAAGAGATCTAAACTAAATGGTAAGAATACTGAAAACAAAACGCACATAACCAAATATAGTACGCAATCAGGTTCATTAATTGAAAAACAATATCCATATTATAAACAACCGGAAGTTGTATTTAGATGTTTCCGTAGGTTTACAGGACTCGCCTTTTGTTTGTTTACTCCTTTAAATTTCCGGCATTAAGCTGTAAAGCCCACTGTTCCAGCCTAACAAGAACCTATTAACTATTATTGTTACACATGATTTATTTCAATACAATAGAATGCCCTTTGGTATTGAAGTGTTTTAGTGTAACATTTATTATTACCATTGCAACTTCCTTCCACTATGCTTCTTCTTATAAAACTCTTCAACCTCGGGAATGTAGTCTTCCAACTCCACTGGAAGACTGACGGTTATCCGTTCTGATCCTCTGGCCCACGCGCCTGCGTTCAGTATTTTGATGTTTATCGCGTCATGGCGAGCTGTCGAGGCTTTGAATTGGCCGTTTAAGTCTTCACTAACCTATCAAGCAGGAAATATTTCAAATGGTTATTGGGTGTGTACTCAATATATTTCAAACCGATAAGCAAATTTTTACCAAACATAAATAAACACTTTCTGATCGATAAGCTCAAAACAGGAAACAAACTGCAACAAAGTTATAACAACTGGCCATTATTTAAATTATAAATAAAAATAAAATAAAACCTCGGAAAATGTTACAGATGGGTTCTAGAGACCCCATATCGCTGCTTTGCTTTGATAGTGGCACAACTAAAAAAAATGCGTTTTTGCGTTTTCTGTTTTGCGTGACCCTTATCATTTTCATAAAATATTTTTATCACAAAATTTTCCTTATTGTCTATTTCAAGCATGGGTAAGTTATTGATTGATTTAATTAAAGCAAAAAAAACATAAATATTTGCCTTTGTCATTATTTTTTAAAAGGGTTTAAAATTATCATTTTTAGTTATGCCACTATCAAAGCAAGGCAGCGATATGTATGACATATTTTATCAATGTGTCATACTTACAGGGTCTCTACCTGGCCTTAGTCGTTTATTTATGGAGTATTTTTCCCGCTAGAACGTGACGAAGCAGGCAATATGGAACTGTTAGATGGTTTTTATCAAAACCGTGATTTTCCAAAATCGACTAATCAGATCTCATTCAAAATTATTCAAAAGCGACACTGACACCTATATTGAAATTTCATTTCATTGAACTGACAAAAATTTTAACAATGAACAGGCACCAATTTTTTTAAAAATAAGTTTGTCACCGTCAGTTTGATAGATAGAAGAAAAATAAACAAAATTTATGTAAATACAAATTGGTATAGATTTAACTATATTTCCCTTTTTCTGAAAGACTAACCTTAATATCCTGGAACATTCTGGCAAGTTTATTTACATAGTCAGCAGGCATTCCGACTTCACGCAACCATTCAACCTAAACAAGAAACCAAAATTAATTTAAAAACCAAACGATTAGGAAGGTATCAAAGTAGGTGATCTAGACTAGTGACTAGCAGAGTTTGTTTACTCACCATGTCCTCTTCTTTCTCACTATCCGCACTCGCATCTAATATTAACCGTCGTGTTAGATGGGCCTTGTGATACCTCATGAACACGTCTTTATTTGACACATATTTTAGGACTAATAATACATCTCTTAACCTGTAAAAAATATAAGAAAAACGAGGTTAGTGTCGCTTGGCGTAACTAGGTAATTGTTCAAAATACAAATATTTACTAAGAATAAAATTAGCCCAAACTTAATCAGCAACTTATTTAGCTTTAATGGAGCTTAAATACAAAATAGATGAATCCACTAGGTGCCCTGCTACATATGGTAGCTAGCTTTTTAATATGTTGAATGCAAAATGCACAAAGAAAAGGAAGCCAGTATTTATGCTAATAGGTATATGGTATTCTTAAGGCTTTTACCTAGATTCAATCTCTTCAGTCGTTAGTCTTTTTGACAAGGGTGTCCGTCTTAGTAACATATCGCAGTAGTTCGCTAAGAGTTCCGGACATTTACTCTCTGGAGCCACCGCTTTACCCGCTAGATTTTTTCCTGTACCTAATTCTAACCTAAAAACAAAAAATACAAAAAAAAAGTCAAAGTCACACGACAGTAGCTAAATTATCCTTTATTATTCCGACGTTAAACGACAGATGTCACGTGATATTTTAGAAGTCCAATTTTTACCTTTTGCGGACACAATTTTTATTTGTGTTATTTTTTTATCCTTTATTTATATGTCGTAAGCCTGTTTTGTGTTCGGTAGGCAAAATTAATTAAACAGTTCCGAAAATGAATAGGGAAAAAACCCGCCAGAAAAATATAGGATTAGGTCTGTGTATTGCGTACTTCTTTTTTTTAAGCACTCCACAGAGCATTGATGACTTTTGGTTAGTTGGTAACACTGTTGCCAAACATATCTACCAGTTTTTATAAAAAAATAAGTTTTAATAAATGCCATAAAATTAAATCGCCGATTACCCATTGGATTGGTAGCTCTTGAAATAATTGTCAGGTATCCAAAATATTTTAGATTTAGATTAAGTACATTTGGTCACAACGTTATATGCGCGGCAACACTGTTTCTAAATAAAGGAACTAGTAGCATGCGTTGTTCGAACACAAGTAAGGTTAAACATTATCATTCAAATAAAGAATAATGTAAAAAATGGGACATGCAAAAGGTCCCTTAACTTTTCAAATCTTTCAGCGGTAGGCGGCGCCTTGCTTACGTCACTAGCGGACCTCTGCTCAGCACGCTTCATTTAATACACATTGCAATCGTGAGTTTTTCCCGCTTTTTTCTTGCTTATTTGCAAACAAATTTTTTATTCTGGTTAGTAAATATAATTAATAATTTCATTCATTCAAAACAAATGATTTGATAAATCAAGAGTTTGCTCTGAGAGTTGAATTTTCCTACCAGACGATATGTTGAAGTTTCTTTTTTAAATAGTTGAAAGTTTTAGAATAGAAGTAGGATTTTTTCCAAAAGTTTAATCAATTTAAATCATTAGATGTATAATGTATTGTTTTTGTTGCGGATTTAATAAAATACACTTATATTATGTAATAACAAAAAGGTATTTATTTGATATTACAGATCTAAAACTAGAAGGCATTTTATCATACAATTTATACAAAATACAAATTAATTAACAATCTTTTTTTTTTTGATTATTGAGGAGTTGCAAAAAAAAATTAAAAGTTTGGTTATATTTCTACACTGAAAGAGGAGGAACACAAAGCTTTTATTTCAACAATAAATTAATGTGCTTTCTTCATTTCAATTCACTTAATTCACATTTCTAAAGGTTTATTTACCTCCAAAATAGTCAACCACACCGTCAAATTAGTGAAAAAACGCAAAAAAAGGAGATAAAGACGTCAAAAACACCTTAAAATTACACGAACTCTCAATATAAACAAAGCTGGTCCGCTGGTGACGTAAGCAGGCAGTGTTCGTCCGCTTGAGCGACGCTAACATAGAGTTAAATGGAAATAAGCAATCCTGTGTGTTTGGGATCGTTGGCCATTTCTGACCTTTTTATGGCAGCGATTTTTTAGTCAAAGACCTGGCTATTCCTTTTTTTAAAGACATCAGTGCGCAAGGCAAATGATAACCAAAACCTAACCGCACTTTAACAATGGGATAACTATTTTGAATAAATAGAGTCCAGTAACTATAATACATGTATACGCGTAATAAAGTAGCTACTTACTTAAAAATAGACGTATCGTTTACAACAGTTTTAAAAGCCTTATCTCGCGCCGTCAAGAACCTCGGGTCGTCTAAAAAGGCGTCATGCACCAACTGGCTGAACCTCCTGAACAATTCCAGCAGCCTTTCGACGTATTTTTCGGAATCCTGAGTAATTATTTCTGCGGCCGCCACCATATCCGCAAGGCCGGCTTGAGTAATATGATTTTCCAGCTCTCGTAACATGGGTTGGACTCCTTCAGGAACTCGCTCCAATAACCTAAAGAGGATTCTCATATTACCAATGAAATATGACTAAGGTTTACAGATCTGACTTCGACAGGTGCAGAAGTGTATGATGAAAGCAAGGGCATTGGCGGAAGTCATTTGCTGGGGTTCAACGAAACACTTTTCCAGACAGAGGTGTATGCTCGACAGTGAATAAGAGAGAAAAAGCTGAGACATAATACAGTTTAGGTCATGGTACGTATCCATACGTAATCGTGAGATTTGACAGCTACGCAAGCACACGTTGGCAAGGTCACACCAGCAGTATAATATGTATTTACATTATATTGCCACCCTTAACGTTGGCAGAGAATCACGATTCATTGATTGGGCAACTATACCACACCTAACAACAAACCTGCCACTTTTCACTTTACGCTCCTAGGATAACAATAAAGCTTAGATCGTAAGTCATAGGAGGGCGTGCCCGAGTCATGAAACTTTCTTTAATAAAGACTGATTGACGCAAAAATAGTAAAACGTTTTGAACAAAATTTATTTATGAGTGAAAATATTCTAATTGTTTAAAACCGCTAATATTTTTGATTTTAAAAGAAACCAATTGATTGTTTTGGAACTACTGTTGAAAATTTTTGTTTCCATTTTGGTCACCTGACCACCGTTTGTGTTTTCTGATCACGCTTTGGGTTTTTGGCGTGCCGTGCGCGAAGGCAGAGAACACTTCACTTTGCAACAAATCGCCGTACGAGTTTCATGTTTTTGTGATAAAAGAAGAAATTGTGAGAACTAGCGCTGAGAAATGGCAGAAGAAAGAATTAAGGTAAGCCAGGGCGTGAGGCGGGTTTATTCAAATATTTTCATAATTGGTCTGCTGACAAAATTTCCATTGTTTTTTCCCTTTATGAATTTTCAAGAGGGGTGACATTTTTTAATTTAATTTTCTTTGGGCCCTTTCACTAGTAATTAAAAATTTTCAAAAGTCTCCACAAATTTTTAAATTTTCAAATAACTATTTTTAAAAAAAATTCAAATTTTTCTTTAATAGTTATTTAAACAAGTTTTGAAAACGACTTTTTTCATAGGGGCCACACTGTTTGTTGGCCGTAGTCGAGCTAGTTCTGAAAAAAGGAAAACTAGTTTTTTACAATGGTTTTTGTACAACCACAAAATAAAGTACGTAATTTTAATCAATTAGAAACATAAATAAACATTTTCTCATGTATAATGTCTGGATGACAGGATACTTATTGGTAGCGTGGGAAAAACTTGCCATTTTCAGAGCTTGACTAGCGTGTGAAACACTTTATTTTCAGAGGTAGTTGTATAAAAATATTTATAAACCTAATGGGGCATAAATACAAAGTGTAGGTACCTATCTATGAGCGTTTAGATTTAATAACTTTAAATCACACGCAAAGATGAGGCTTGTCCGAAGGCGACTGTCATAATTCATCATAACAGGCTTGTTATGAAAAGTATAGTTTTTGCAAAGTCAGTTGAACAAAGATAAAAGCCGACCATCGGCATATCCTTTATAGAAAGTGATATGGGCGGCGGTAGATTTACTCATGAAAATTATTTCATTTAATTATAACGTAAACTAAAGAAATAAAAATAGATAATAAAACTTTCTATTCCTACACCTACAGGAACGACACTGATTAATTTTCTAACTCTGCATACTGCCGACTAAAGGGGTCCCGAAAAGCACACCCGAAAGCAATTAAAAGCGCATCTCAAAAAAATCTGCCAATCAGGTGCCGGTCATCCACCTGGCCTCGGTAGGTCAGAAAACAAATACTTTGTGGTCGGACCGCAAAGAGCTGCGCGTCTTCTCTGTCGGTAGGGTTGAAATTATACCACGAAGATTTTATATGAATTTGGATAACTTTTGAAGGGCAGAATGAAGCAAAATTTCATGAAATCGATAGAACCCCGTATTAGGAGTTATTCAAGTGACCATTATATTGCATTGACATAGACTAACGTTGGTAGATTAACTCCACCAATTTAAGTTTATTTGTGAGGTTTTTCATACATTTCCTTACCTAAACATTAGTTGCAGTCTATCAGTCTCTCCCGCTTTTATTAAGGGCGCACACTCCGCCAGAAGACCAGGCAGAGGGTTCCCCACCAGCACCTTTACGCAACAGTCTATCACTCCGTTACTTCCTGCTGAAAACAAAAATCAGTTACAATTGTCAACCTACACTTATTCTTTTTTACACTTAACAGTGGAAATAAAAAATTAGTTGAATGGCCTGAGAATTAGTGTTCCTTTACTGTAATACTGACTGTTAGCTCCCGCTAAATTTCGCGGTTGTTTATATATATTTTTAAAAACACACAACTGTATGAAGGACAAAGCGCATTCCGCGTATTTGGACATGCGCACCAACAACCAGTGAGATCCTTGTCAATCGCCTAGAGAAAAAGGCGTGTTAATTTCGTTCTCCAACTATTTTCAAATATCTACACCTGAAAGTGCTCGATTTTTGTGTACTGAAGCATAGAACTAGAAACTTCAACCCTTCAGCTACGTGGTGACATCATTAGATCCATCAGGGGCCCCTTGGAAGTGGAGAATTTGGCTGCAAAAGGGGTGAGTGCATTTGTCTGATTACCGTTGTGTGTCACAATATTTTTCCTATGGACGTTTAGATTATTTCGTAATTTCATATCAATATTTATGTTTGTTCGCGCTATCATTAATTAAAATATTTACAGTCCACTGCATTTAGCGTTTTTTTCTATCCTTGGACTAACATAAAGTGTTCCTTTCAAGCCGAATTATTTTTAAATAATAAATCCATACGACGGTATTAATAATTATTTGCAATAAGAACGCGGCCTTGAATTTTTCGCATCATCGTATTTGAAACGCCGAGAGAGAAAGTCGGCGCAGTACCTGGTTTTGGTCCGCTGCTATAGTAACGGGTCTACTCCGCGTGGTATAAACAAAAGCGAGTAGGAATCAAAACAAACAAAACAAAAGTTCAGTGGTGTACCATATCATTTCGATATTTAAAACAATTTTCATCAATTGCGATAAATTAGTGCATATTTTCGACAATTCGTCATTTTTCTATTTCAGAAGCATTAATTTAGCGTTAATTGTATATTTACCGACAATTTCGTCATTTCAAAGGTAAAATCATGTCTGTCAAAAAAGCCGTACAAAAACGCAAGGGTTTTTTATCTGCGATCACCGAGTGTTATGTGTTGTCAAAGACTGCGGAAAAGGATGAAAGAGCGAGAAACGAGTTTCAAGTGAGGTATTCCGATTTGGATGACACCTTCGATAAATGCATGCTGGCGCATAATGACGTCATTATGTTGATAGACGACACGGACGACGAGGAGTTTAAAACGCAGGATGCGATCCTTTCAGAAGCTCGTAAATATTTTTATGCGTGTAAGGGGGTTTACTCTAAAATATTTCCGGTTGAGGCCCCATCTTTTTCGGGATCATATGTTCGACAAAACGAATCTGAAACTCCAAAACTCAAAGAGTTAGGTATTCCCATATTCCGAGGTGATAAAAAATTATGGCCAAGCTTTTTCGATCTTTTTAATAACATTATAGATCAAAATCAAAGTCTAAGTAACGTTCGAAAACTTCAATATTTATTTTCATATCTCGAGGATGAGCCTTTAAAATTGATATCAGGGATTAGCTTATCTGATCAAAATTATAAAATTGCTTATGACAAATTAGTCAATAGATATCAAAACAAGCGAGACCTCGCAAATGATGCTTTAAGCTCAATTATGAACTCCACCTTAAAAAACGAGTCAGCTAAAGAATTGCGTAATTTAATTGACACCTTTTCTGAATCCCTAGAAATTTTAAAATCACTTAGCTTTGACGTTGACAGTTGGGACTTTATTATTTTTTTCATTTTATTAGAAAAATTGGATATTCCAACGCGTTCAAATTTCGAAATGAGTCACGCCAATACTAATAACGAAATTCCCACTTTTCAGTCACTTTTTCAATTTCTAGAAAAAAGATGTAAAGTTTTGGAATCACTTCCTCAATCAACAGCACCCAAAAGGGTGCCTATATATCAAAAATCAAATTCTATGCAAAGTCAGTCTGGGCAAAAGCCTACCTATCAAAATTCAAATTCTATGCGAAATCAGTTTGGGCAAAAGCCTACCTATAAATCATCCAATTCGCCTTTTATAGGACTGGCTGGCACCTCAACTAATTCGAGTACGGGAATAAAATGTTTCCGGTGTAATCAAGGTCACGTGGTTTCGAAATGTCAAACATTTCTTGATCTCTCACCTATCGATCGCCTATCTTTCGTCAAACAGAAAAAATTATGTCTAGCGTGTTTTCATCCCTTGCATAATGTAGATACGTGCAAATCAAAATATTCATGCAGGACTTGCAATAGTAAAAGGCACCACACTTTAACTCATATCTTAGAAACTAATCAAGAGTCTGGAAGCCAAGATACTAGTCCTGTCATTCACACACCACCTGTCAATAATCTTCATGTGTCATTAAATGCCTCAGGACCTTCAGGTACCTTTCTTTTATGCACCGCCATAATAGATGTTATGGACGGTTGCGGAAATTTTCAACCTGTAAGGGCACTGCTTGATTCTGGATCACAGACAGGATTCATCAGTGAAAAGTGTATTCAGCGTCTTAATCTTCCTAGGCGAAGTTACACCACTGAAATATTCGGATTAAATCAGATGTCTTCTTTTACTTCCAAAGGGCTCGTTCAATGTCACATTAAGCCACAAGGACAAGTCACTCCTTTACTTAATTTCGAAGCAATTGTTGTTCCACAACTATGTTCCAATATGCCTACATTCTCTTTGAACGATAATCAGTGGAAACACTTGCAAAACCTTAAACTTGCCGACCCATCTTATTTCAAATCTAGACCTGTGGACCTGGTTATTGGTTGCGAGCTATTCGCACAGATATTCAAGGAGGGTAGGGTTCTTGGACAGGTAGGGCAGCCTTCAGCCCTTGAAACTATCTTTGGCTGGGTCGTCATGGGAAAGGTTGACGAAGTAGGTAGTCTTACGGAACGAACCAGTTGTTTTTTAACGAGTCATTCACCTCCTTTAGAGGTCATTCTCCCTAGGTTTTGGGAAATCGAACATTTGCCTCAAAAACAAATCTTATCAAAGGAAGAAAAACAGGCAGAATCAATTTTTACTGCTAGTGTAGTACGGCAACCGAGCGGTAGATTCATGGTAGATCTTCCGTTTAAAGACAAAATAAACACTGACCTAGGAAATACTTATCCGCAAGCTTATCGTAGATTTTTACTTCTAGAAAATAGATTAATCAAAAATCCTGATCTGTACACTGCCTATTCAAGTTTCATGCAAGACTATATCGATTCTAATCATATGAGTTTAGTTTTATCTAGTCAACCAAAGGTCGACGTGTCGTGTTTTTTAGCACATCATTGCGTACTAAAGCCGGAAAGCTTAAGTACAAAATTAAGGGTAGTCTGGGATTGTTCGGCAGTCACCCCAAAAAATATTAGTCTCAATGACACATTGTTATCTGGACCGAAACTTCAAAAGGATATTGCTTCTTTACTCCTTACGTTTCGTCTTAATCCTATTGCCTACATTGCTGACATCAAACAGTTGTTCCGTCAAGTCCTTATCAATCCTTATCACCGTCCTTATCAAAGGATATTGTGGAGGTTTTCTCCACAGGACCCACTTTCAGTGTGGGAACTTTCTACTGTCACTTTTGGCATGACATGCTCACCTTTTCTAGCCATGCGTACCTTAAATGAGCTGGCAGAGAGAGAAAAGGAACGTTTTCCTATGGCTAGTACTGTTCTAAAAACGTCAATCTATATCGACGATATCTTGGGAACTAGCCCTTCGCTTTCTGAAGCTCTCTCCCTTCAAACAGAACTCAATGATTTGTTGAAGTCGGGAGGATTTGAACTTAAAAAATGGGCAAGCAATTGTCCTGAGTTATTGGCAACATTGCCAGAGTCCGATCGTCAAATGCCTCTCTCTTTCGACAAGGAGGAACCCCACTTTATCAAAGTTTTAGGACTTCAATGGCATCCAAAAAACGACATTTTTTCTTATCAATGCCGAATGAAGGACAAACCCCCAACCAAACGTTCTATTTTATCTATCATAGGGACAATCTTCGATCCCTTAGGTTTTCTTTGTCCCTTGTTGCTACAAGCAAAATTTATTTTGCAACAGTTGTGGATATCGAAAATAGGCTGGGACGAAGAACCAGATTCTTCTATCATCGACTCTTGGAACAAACTTCGTTCTGAATTCCCGCTTCTTTCCAATTTTCAATTACCCCGACAAATCAAACTGTCAAAAACCAATACCTGTCAAATCATCGGCTTCTGTGACGCTTCAATTCGAGGCTACGCAGGCGTCGTATATTTTCGTGTAGAAGAGGAAAACAATATATCTGTTTCTCTCATATCTGCAAAATCTAGGGTCGCGCCTATAAAGTCACAAACTTTGGCTAGGCTAGAACTCCTAGGCGCATTTCTTTTAAGCGAATTAATTGACTTCGTTTTATCTAGCTATGAAGGAAAAATAACTTTTACAAATATCGTTACTTTCTGCGATTCGCAAGTCGTATTGCACTGGCTTTCATCCCCTCCTAATCGCTGGCAAACCTTTGTTGGAAATCGAGTCAGTAGAATCCAAGAAATCATTCCCTCAAACTCGTGGCGCTACATTCCTTCTGCTTTGAATGCAGCCTATATTGCGTCACGAGGGGCCACCCCTTCACAGCTCATGTCACATGACATGTGGTGAAACGCACCGTCGTTTTTGTGGTCTCCCGAAAACGAATGGCCCGATTTTCATAAACCAAAAATGCCGATTGATTTCGGAGATATTAATCTGGAGGAAAAGCCAAAAGTCTGTTGCAATGCGATAATTGATGTCAACTTCTTAGATCAGCTTCTTATCAAATATTCCTCTATATCAAAAATTCAACGTATCATTTGTTATGTCCTTCGAATAGTTAACCTTTTTCAAAAGCATTCCTATCAAAAACCCACTAAGCCGCCGGACCAAAAAGTTATTTTTGAGAATATTGTTTTTCCTACCACCGGTGAGATGCAAAGTGCGTTACACCTTCTTATCAAACGCGTGCAAGGTTCTTGTTTTTCTGAGCTTTTTTCCGCGTTATCTAAGGATAAACCAATACCGAAACCTTTGCGAAAACTTTCACCTTTTCTTGATGAGAATAATATCATTAGAGTCGGTGGCAGATTACAAAAATCTGACCTTTTGTCTTATTCTGCGAAAGTAAGACGTTTCGAGTGACCATCGTTTAACTACTCTTCTTATCGAGTCCGCTCATCGACAATATCTTCATCCTGGGTTTAAAACATTACATAATCTGCTTTTACAGCAATTTTGGATATTATCTGCCAGACGGGCAATTCAAAGAACCATATCCAAGTGCTTGCAATGTTTTAGAATCAACCCTAAACCCTATAGACCGCCCATAATGAGTTCACTTCCCGCTCATCGAATCAATCAACTAAAACCTTTTTCGAGTGTAGCTATCGACTTTTGTGGACCTTTCTTTGTGATTCCTCATCGTTACCGTGGTTGTAAAGCTTTCAAATCGTATGTCTGTGTGTTTGTCTGTACGGCCACACATTGCGTGCATTTGGAATTAACCATGGAACTGTCCACCGAAGGGTTCGTAGGTGCATTCCATCGATTCATTTCCAGACGCGGAAGCGTGACGCAATGCTGGTCAGATCAAGGCAGTAATTTATAGGGTTTCGTAACCAATTACTGGATTACGCAAGAAGTGCTGCCACCAGACTTTCTATTCGTTGGCATCTGGGACCTCCTCTCAGTCCACATTTCAATGGCCTGGCAGAAGCTGGCGTCAAAAGTTTTAAAACTCACTTTGTACGAGTCGTCGGCGAACAGAAGTTGTCTATCATGGAGATGTCCACCCTTACCTGTCGCATAGAAGCCGTACTGAATAGTCGCCCTTTATCTCCTGCCTCTTCAGACCCACACGATCTTCAACCTCTTACCCCTGGGCATTTTTTGACACTTGAACCCCTTAATTCAGAAATTCCGGAGTCAGATTTGTCCGAGGTTCCCCTAAATCGGCTCTCGAGATGGCAACTAATCCAAAAACTACATAATGATTTTTGGAAACGGTATTCTATAGAGTATTTGCATACGCTACAACAGCGACACAAGTGGACTGATTTGTCCCCAAATATCAAATTAAATGATTTGGTTATCATAACAAGTGATCACATTCAATCGCCTTTGAAATGGCCGGTCGGTCGGGTCATCGAACTGCATCCCGGCGGGGACGGTCAGGTGCGTGTTGCGACGGTAAAAACGGTTACCGGTGTTTATAAGCGGCCAGTTGTAAAACTGTGCCTCTTGCCAAATTAAAAGTAATTTTAATTTTCTACCTTTTACCGGGTATTACAATAGGTTTTTTATTTTTAATTTTTTTTGAATTTTTTGTTTGTTTGTTTTGCCTTTTTTCGGGATTTCGTTATATCTAAATAAACTTACGATACTTATCTGTTTTCATTCATTTATATTTATCGGTCGATTCTTTTTCTTATATCTATATCTGTCCGGTTGAGATTCTAAATTTGTGTGTTTTGGAGGGCAGTTATGTTAGCTCCCGCTAAATTTCGCGGTTGTTTATATATATTTTTAAAAACACACAACTGTATGAAGGACAAAGCGCATTCCGCGTATTTGGACATGCGCACCAACAACCAGTGAGATCCTTGTCAATCGCCTAGAGAAAAAGGCGTGTTAATTTCGTTCTCCAACTATTTTCAAATATCTACACCTGAAAGTGCTCGATTTTTGTGTACTGAAGCATAGAACTAGAAACTTCAACCCTTCAGCTACGTGGTGACATCATTAGATCCATCAGGGGCCCCTTGGAAGTGGAGAATTTGGCTGCAAAAGGGGTGAGTGCATTTGTCTGATTACCGTTGTGTGTCACAATATTTTTCCTATGGACGTTTAGATTATTTCGTAATTTCATATCAATATTTATGTTTGTTCGCGCTATCATTAATTAAAATATTTACAGTCCACTGCATTTAGCGTTTTTTTCTATCCGTGGACTAACAACTGACTATGATACGAAGTTTAAAAATAATTATAATCATGGTTTCTGTGGCCCAATTGGTAGAGCGTTGGCCTACAAAGCCAAAGGTGACGGGTTCAAGTCCCAGGCTAGGCACAGGAAACTTTTTTTAAATAATTTTTGTTCTTTAATTTCACCTCTGGTTTGCTACACAGGATACCAATAAGGTGGCCGTACTTGTTGAGTCAAGGTCCGCAACCTAACATGTATAAAAAATAATTTTTATGAAAATATTTCGCAATTTTCTGAATTCATGGGTTGTTCTTTAGTTAGACCCACGGACTTACTATTCTCAAATGGAAAGCTAATGATTGTTATAACAAATCACTGCATTATGGGTTTGACGTTGTGGATCCTATTTAGGTGGCAAAGTTACAAAAACTAACATTTCAACTACAGAAAATACTAGAACGATCAGCTTATTCACACAAAACAAGGTGGAGCTCAGCGGTGGATTGGGTGCGGAAAAACGAGGGTCTAAGGTGGCGCCGCGGTGATGAGACTTTGAAGGCTCGAGCATCCAAACCAGAAAACATGTCAAAAAATGACGAGCCTGCCTTATTTCAGTGATGCAAACAGCGCAAACCAAAAGAAAAGTGCTACCAACAGAAGCGGGGCCAGAATGTCAAACACATGCTGCCGTAATTTTTAAGTTTTTCAACGATGTCAGCAATCCATTTTGAGGTTAAAAAGTGAGCTTTGATTCGTCGCTAAAAATGAGTTTTATCCATTCTTTGGCTGTCCAGTGAGCATGATTTACAACAAATTTGAAACGGGAACGCCCATTTTTTATTGAAAGTAGTGGTTTTTTTGGCAGGATAATGATTTAACAGGTTCAGTTGAACTGGACCGACTCTTACAGTTCTGGAATTGTTTTCACAATGACAACCTTCTTTCAAATCTGCCAAGTGTTTTTCTGATGGTATAAATGGCTTATTACCTTAGATAATAATCTTGGCCGTCCAGTGTTTCTCAGCAGCAGAACATGCTCAAATTTTCAAATTCTTTATAGTTCCCGATACTGTAGATCGATGTAATAATAAACTCTTTGCTGTTTCGGTTTGCTTATACTATGTTTTTGCATTATCATAAATCGATTTTTAATCTCGTTTGTAACTGCTTTTCCACAACTCATATTTAAAAATTTTATTAGTTACTATACCACCTATAAATTTAACACAAATAACTTAAACTAAATATCCAAGACTTTGAAAACATGAGGAGAAAAATGTTTGCTATATATGCTATATTTTTCTCCAGCAGAATAGTAGTAGTCAATTTTAAAAAAATAATATTTTCCAGACCAGATAAAATATGAACGATTTAGAAAATGTGCTCAATCTGTACTCCATGTGTAAATGTAGTTCATTTACTGGTAATGAATTATAGATATGATTTTTGCTATAATATTGTCTAATTCTGTATTTGCACATCTATTTTTCGGGCCAAATAAATCAGTTCTACTTGTAAAAATAAAAACTCTTTTATATTACTACTACTATGTCGGTTTAGAACGTTTTTCTACGTTGTCCGACGCCTATTCTCCACCTCCTTCGATCCTGACAATCATCTTATCTTCTGTTAGATTTTTTTGACTCATTGATCTTTGGATTGACTGTTGCCATTCTAGTTTAGGACGCTCTTTTTTTCTGCGCCCGATTTAGAAAATAAGATCAATCTGTACTCCATGTGTAAATGTAGTTCATTTACTGGTAATGAATTATAGATATGATTTTTGCTATAATATTGTCTAATTCTGTATTTGCACATCTATTTTTCGGGCCAAATAAATCAGTTCTACTTGTAAAAATAAAAACTCTTTTATATTACTACTACTATGTCGGTTTAGAACGTTTTTCTACGTTGTCCGACGCCTATTCTCCACCTCCTTCGATCCTGACAATCATCTTATCTTCTGTTAGATTTTTTTGACTCATTGATCTTTGGATTGACTGTTGCCATTCTAGTTTAGGACGCTCTTTTTTTCTGCGCCCTATTGGTTGCCATTCTAGAACTTGCTTTGGTAATCTTTCTTCGTTCTTCTGTTGTACATGCCCGTACCATATCAGTTGCCTTTTAGTGATGTCATCCGTTATGCTTCCCTCGATGCCCATTCTTTCTTTTATGATGTCATTTTTTATGTGATCTATTCTAGATATTCTCATTGATCTTCTTATTGCATCCATTTCGACACTTTCCATTTTTGTTTTGTATTTTTCTGTTACGCGATAAGTCTCTATTCCATACAACAGCGTGCTTTTTACCATTGTTTTATATATGTTAAATTTTCTATTCTTTTTTATCTCTCTGCTCCATAAAATACTGTTAAGACATCCAATAATCTTTTTTGCTTTTACTATTCTTTTTTCCAGTTCTTTACAATCTGTTCCTGTCTTATCAAATGTGACACCCAAGTATACGTACTCATTGCATAGAACTCACTGTGTCTTGTCCACGTTCACTGTTAATCCCCACTTTTGGCATTCTTCCATTAACTTTCTCATCATATACTCCATGTCTTCTTTAACATTAGCGACAATTACTTGGTCGTCAGCAAACTGTAGTGTGTATATGGTAAATCGGTCGTTAAGTTGTATTCCCATGCCGTGCACTTTACGTTTCCAGTTTTTTAGAGCTACTGCGATATATATTTTAAAAAGAGTTGGACCTACTCTTTTATATTAAGAGCAATTATTTTTATCCCTTAGATTGTGGTTATGTCGGCCAAAGCTTTTAAAAACACCTTATTTGAAAAAAGAACGAAAGAGTTGAGAATCCGAAACCGGCTAAAATTTTAACACATTAGGTTTTTAAAAATTGTTTTAGAATGTCTAGTACGTACCTTCCAGATATCGTTTCGCTCTAGTTTCTTCTTCCCTTAACTTCGCATCTGCATACCTGACAAAAAATGGATTTGTATACATATTTGGATAAGTAAAAAAACTAAACTAATTAAAGCCCTCGAAACATTTAAAGGTATACATTGGCAGGCCGTTAACATCTAGTATAGTTTTTGTCAAAAAGGTTCGATAAAAAATGTAATATGGAGATTATATAAAGCCGATTTTCAGCGTGGATTGGTTTTATTCATTCGATAAATGCCAGGGGTTATGTTTTCGGATAAAAATTTGTCAGCTAAAAAGTCATTTCCCCTACCACACAATAATTACAAACAAGCAAACAAACCGCCGGTATGGATTCGGTAAACCAATTTTCGGTTTTTATCCCATTTGGTTTTAAATCGCAACTGCACAAGAAAAAGCTTTAATTTGACATAAGGGATGACATCTGGCACTTCTAACATAGTCCAAAAATAATATGGACAAAATTATTCAACTTTTGTATTTAAAATTTCTAGTACATTAACCTCAAATAAGGGC
Organism: Aspidapion aeneum; assembly: GCA_963576565.1. Taxonomy (NCBI): domain Eukaryota; kingdom Metazoa; phylum Arthropoda; class Insecta; order Coleoptera; family Brentidae; genus Aspidapion; species Aspidapion aeneum. Next base: position 36,813,401 of record OY755047.1, on the reverse strand, counting down.
CATGTAAGAACATTTGGCTTTTCAGTTATTTATTTTTTTATAAAGACCGAAAATAGTGCCAAAGGATCTTAACGCAAAACTAGTTTCTTGGCTATAAATTCCCAAATAACCATACATTGTAAATAAAAACATTACTCCAAACTCAAAAATACGATAAAGAGCTATTGGCCGGAAGAGACCGATTTTTCTAATGCATTGTGATGATTAACGTGTTAAGTTAAAAATTCATCTTTGTTTGAAACTCGTAGAGAATGATTGAGTAGAAGTGTGTGTGTGTGTGTGTGTGTGTGTAAACTTTACACTTGAAAACGGTTAGAGATACTAACTAACCGAAACAATAAATAAAGACAATGGAAGTCCGAAATTTTATTTCTATTTAAAAATTTATGCTGTACCTCATGTAAGCCTGGACACCATTGGTAGCGAGCTGCTCCGGAGCTTTGGTTTTGTAAAATAGTTCTGTGCTTTGAATATACGCTGCTTCGAAGTTTTCCCGATAAATCTGCAGTCTGTCATCGGGGTTCGAACACAGGTTAACATAGGACTCCCTTACACCTATAAACAAGTTAAATAATAAAAAAATTAGTTCGCAAAGTAATTGGTTCGAGCGGTACTTAATTAAAAAGCCATTTGTTTAAACTTAATTAGATCGAGAATCGTCACGGCTCAAAAGATAATTGCTTAAAAAACTGTTGGTTCGAAATATAATTAGTTTTCGAAATAATAGTTTTTGAACTAAATACTCTTTAAAACAATGTTTTCCGACCTAAAAATCATTTGAACTAATGTTTTTAAAACTTATTATTATTGTTAAGGCTTTTATTGTCGGAAGATTGATACATTTTACAAAAGTATATAACCTCAGATACGAAATTCTTGCGACAAAAGTCAAAGCAATGGTTTCCGAAAAAAAAAGCACGACTTTTATAAAATATCATTTGAAAGAGTATCTTGCACGCTACACAAGCTTTAAAAAATAAATAAATGGTGAAAAATAGGATTTTTTCAAAAAAAATATCCTACATGCCGAAAACAGGTAGATTGAGGGTAGTCCACAGAACACCGGTCTAGTATATTATTTAAGTGGTAAGTATGAGGTGGATTCTTAGCAGAGTGTGTAGGCGCCAAACCGAATCGACATCTTGTAAGCGTCGGGCTGGCTAAACCTAGCCCAGGATTTTTAGGGCCATGTACTTCAAAACATACTTGTTAAGTCACAGCAAAAAAAAAACGCCGGTTCCTAATGACTTGTTGGGAATTGACATGACAGCGCTATCAAAGCATTCAATTTGTAGAACAAACGTTTTTTATGTTTAATGTTATCAAATCTTTAGATAAAAAAAAATATTATTCTACTTAATGGGTTTTTTACAGTCACCAAATTGACATTAAGGACCGGCGCTAAAAACTTTCAAGAATTTTCGTTTTTAAAACTTATTATTATTAAGGAACACCGGTCTATTATTTAAGTGGTATCAGGCTGATTCTTAGCAGAGTGTGCAGGCACCAAACCGAATCGACATCTTGTAAGCGTCTGGCGGGCTAAACCTAGCCCAGGAGTTAAGGCAATATTGCCATGTACTTCAAAACATACTTGTTAAGCCACAGCAAAAAAAATCGCCGGTTCCTAATCACTTATTGGGAATTGACACCGCTATCAAAGCATCCAATTTGTAGAACAAACGTTTTTTCATGTTTGATGTTATAAAATCTTCAGATAAGAAAAAAATTATTATTCTACTTAATGAACCTTTTTACAGCCACAAAATTGACATGAAGGACCGGCACTAAATTCAAGAATTTTCGTAGATAAAAAGTTGGACGTCTCGGCAAGATAAAGCGATTTACGAAAATTCAGCATGTTACTCATTACATTATCACACCAAAAGAGGCCGGTGTGGACTGGTGGCTAATTGGCCTTCAACCTACTCGTTTAACAATAATTTATAATAGAGAACTATTGAAATAAAGCCTATAATAGTGCCAGGCACAATTTTGACACCTTCACATTGTAATATCAGCTGTGATCTTTCAATACACGGCCTTTGTGTACTATATGAACCGGAATATATAGTGCTTTCTTTTAATAATTGAAAATAAACGACGAAAGTTTTAAATTCGACTTTGGTATGTCAATTTTGAAGGATTAACTGTCAGTTTTCAATGTGAATGTATCAAAATAGTGCCTGGTACAATTATAGCCTGGCTGTATTTCAATAATTCTCTATTAATTATATCGCATAATTATTATGTGAACTATCATATGACTAAAAACACTTTTTACTTATAACTACATTTTAACAGCTGTTTTACTCATCAGCCAAGCGTACCCAGGGCTTCTACATGTAACTAAATAGTTGAGAATCAATTACCTATGACTAGTTGAGAATCAAAAGCCTCGCCATTACGCTCGGCATGCACCAGTTTCATAGCACTGTCTTGCAGTCGATGCTTGATGTCACTGAAAATGCTTTCGTTCCAGCTGTCCAACATGAGCTTGCGCACTATGCTTTCGTCGCAGGCACCTTTTTTCATGCTGCCAGTTTGCATCGCAGCTATAAAAAAGGGGTATTATTGCTATGTATCTTTTATGTAAGTAGAATATATATATATACATCATTTTGAAGGGCATTTTACTGATTTCGAAAATCGATTAAAAAGACAGTCGATTCATAAAAAATATCAACATTATGTAATATCTATATCATTTTGAAGGGCATTTTACTGATTTCGAAAATCGATTAAAAAGACAGTCGATTCATAAAAAATATCAACATTATGTAATATCTAACATTAAAAGTTAGAGATGAAATTCAATTTGACAGTTGAAAACGGTTTGATGTATTAATATACGGTGTTCGCCTGTTTCAAAGGGAAGTCTGTTTCTCTGAAAGCTTTGAACCCCCAAAAGAGTTTAGTGCGATGACCCTATAAGATACTTATCGGTTTTGTAAACTCGAAGGTCAATCATCGTAAAGCTTGCCTTTACGATGAGTGTCCTTAGTTCACTCGAGCTCACAAGAACACTGATCATCCCACAACATAGTACCTCTCAATCTCAATGCTACAACATGATGAAAATTTCACAATTGTTTAGTTTAAAGATAATGATCTTGCTCCTTAAATAGGTAATTAACTCCAATTTCCCTTTCATATTAAATTTTTATTTTATTTAATTTTTTTTGTCGTGTTAGGTAAATCTTACTAGCTTTGTTGTTATATCATTTTTTAGATATAGGATTTATATGTTTTTTGTTATTATTTGAAAATAGTTATTGGCATGGTTAATCGAATAGCGACATAAAGTGCAATTTTTTTGTTTATTTTCTTTGGTTAGGTTAAAAAACGCTCTAGGAGCTACATCTCGCCATTTTATCAAGCCTTTTTTTGTATTTTGCTTAAGAATAAGCTGTTATTTTTGTAAACCTTAATGTAAATAAAGACGTTATTTATTTTATTTATTTAAGAAGTGACAAAAAGTTTGTGACATTTAGACATCAAGACAAGGAATAAAAGACACAAGACAAGACAAAAATTAACAACAAGCAAACAAAAACTGCATTTAAACATCAAAATACATTAAGAAAAATGTTTTTCATATTTTTAGAAAAATAAAAATTTTAGCTTACTCAAATATTTTCAGAATTACCTAGTTTTATTTTTGCCGTGTTCTTGATTTCGCAAGCTTTTTGGTTTACTAAAGTTCACCAAAAATTTTACTTAGTTTTTTGTAATTAAACTTTAGATATCCCAATATTGTATTCTGTGTGCAAAAGCAATAACATAAAAATCAGTTTTTAAACTATGTGCTTTTCACTTTCTCCAACGTCGATTATCAAACCGTCAGTATAATTCAAGGCTGGTAGGGGTATTTTCCCTCAGAGTAGTTGTTTCTGTTAGTTTTACACAAAATCAGTTTTGTTTTTGCATATTTAACAAACACTACAAACACATATTGCAATTCAGTTCAAACTACCTCTTCCGATTGTGTAAACGACTTGGAACCCTTTGCATAATACTTTAGAACTAATTTCTGGATGTTTAAGCAAAAAATAATAAAATCGAGATTTATTCACATTCGACATTTTACAGGTACAGCGACGATATATTTATTTATTTATTAACCCACTTAACAGATCTAAAATCCAATTACAAAGTGGGAATCAGAAGTTTTAAAAAGTTATATTAATTAGTTAAAATATTTAAGAAAAAACTAAAAACACTTAAATCAACTAACTACAAAAAAAAATTACTGGAATCAGAACACATTTTTTGCTTTTATGACTTGCGCTTGTGGATAAGGACCAAAATAGCTTTAAAATGTCCCACTTTTGGGAAAAATACCGATTATGCTTGATGCATAATAAATACTTACGAAGTGTTGAAGCTTTGCTCTCCAAGCTCTTCTCCAATTGCCTGAAAGGGGTGGGTAGGTAGTTGCACTGGGTGAAAAACTTTCTCCATTCCGCAATATACGCTTTCAGCAGCGCTTCTTCTTGCCTCTGAGCCAAAACTCTTGCCTAGGTAGTAAAAAACGGTTCTAGAAAGTTATGGAAACAAGGAGAAAGAATATATATTTTTTAAAACATTCTGCTACAAAAAAAATTGTGTGCTTAAGACCACACGGCAGAAGTGTAAACTTCAACAAGGCGAAATTAATAATACTGGCTTCATCTGCATCATCTTATCGTTCGCTGAATGTTCCTCTCAGAGTTAGTCGACTCGAGCCGACTTCAGCCGAATGAGAGTTACATAGCCAAGCCTGACGGCTCAATTCAATTCACTACCCACAAAAACTGCTAAACGCGCCTAAAGAAGTTTACACTTCAATAAAAAGTCTGAAAAAAAGTGAAAAAAACAACACGCCCCTGGCTTGATGAAAATTTTGTCAAAAAAATTGACACAATTAAACTGTCATTAGAAATTTCAAAAAATTTGATTTGTTTAAAGAAAAAGTCTTGGTTATATACGAAAAAAATTATCAATGCAAAATCGGAAAAAGTGCAATTTTATTCACTTTGACGCAGTTTGCATTTTGCCTGAGAAGATCCACTCATTACTCCGTCAATTTCGTCTAAATCTTGGCCTATCTAGTTTAAGAGAAACTACCTGCATTGTTAGGCACTCAATAAATTAAGCAGTGCATACGTCTCTGGGTAACTAAAGATTAGACCTGGTAGAGTCAATGCAATAGATGCACCTAGGTTTCATCGCCTTGCAACAACCATTTAAGTTGTTCCTTTATGTTACAGCTGGTTCCCAAAAAAATTAATACAATTTTGGAATCTCAAATTATAATATTTATAATAAAATAGAAGTCGTAGAATCGTAGAAGATATTAAAGTAAAGTATAGATCACCTATCCGATTCATTAATAGACTTTGTACACTATTCACCAAATTTTCCAAATTTTGTGCACCTTTTGTCAAGCAACACTGTAATTCAAGAAAATGAAAAATGAAGAGAAAACCGTGGGCGTGAAATATTTAAAAAGCTTATGGTATTAGTAATTGTTAACATAGCTGTTATGTTGTGATCTGAGTTGTGTTTTGATAAATAACATGCCCAATATTCTACAATAAGTAATATAAGCAGTATTAATTTCTTGGAACCAGGAAACATTTGGTTTACAAATTACCTGTGCCTGCTTTATAAACTGCACAATATCATCCTGCAAGTGATCTCTCAATTTGGCTGGTCCCTTGTCATCCCACAGGCAGACCAAGTGGACATCGTAGAACAGTTCCTGCCATTCACTCGGAGACACGGGCTCCTGCTTTAGTAGTTTCAGGACGATTGGCCTCATGTACTGCCATTTGTCTTCAAATTTGAGTTGACCTCTTTCCTAAACGGGAAGTTATATTAAAGTGTCTCTAATAAGTAGCTTATTTAAGACAGAGGCAAAAACAGAAGAAAAAATATAGCAGTAATAGCGATTTTATTTGAGAAAGTTGTAGTAGATTTTGTGTAGACTCATGTTTTGTGGACCTACAAAAAGCATATGATACCGTTCCAGTAGAAAAATTATGGATGGTGTTAGAGCAAACTAATATCAATCATACATACGTAAAAGCGATAAAATAACTATACAAAGGGTCAAAATCTAAAATTAAAATTGAAAATCGACTTTCAAAAGGATTGCTGGTAACGAAAGGCTTAAGACAGGGATGTTGTATCTCTCCAACTCTTTTTAAAATATATATCGCAGTAGCTCTAAAAAACTGGAAACGTAAAGTGGACGGTATGGGAATACAACTTAACAACCGAATTGCCATATACACACTACCGTTTGCTGACGACCAAGTAATTGTAGCTAATGATAAAGAATACATGGAGTATATATGGACAAGACAGTACTTATGTATTGGAAAATAATCCAGTGAGTTAGAACTAGATAATGGACAAACAATATCTCCATGCAATGAGTATGTATACTTGGGTGTCACATTTGATAAGACAGGAACAGACTGTAAAGAACTGGAAAAAAGAATAGTAAAAGCAAAAAAGGTTATTGGATGTCTTAACAGTATTTTATGGAGCAGAGATTAAAAAGAATGTAAAATTTAACATATATGAAACAATTGTGGAAAGCACGCTGCTGTATGGAATAGAGACTTGTCGCGTAACAGAAAAATACAAAACAAAAATGGAAATTGTCGAAATGGATGCAATAAAAAGATCAATGAGAATATCTAGAACAGATCACATAAGAAAAGAGATCATAAAAGAAAGAACAGGAATCGAGGAAAGCATAACGGATGACATCACTAAAAGGCAACTGATATGGTACGGTTCATTACAACGGATGAACGGAGAAAAAGAGGGCGTCCTAAACTAGAATGGCAACAGTCAATCCAAAAATCAATGAGTCAAAGAAACCTGACAGAAGATGATTGTCAGCATCGAAGGAGGTGGAGAATACGAGTCGGACAACATAGAAAAATGTTCTAAACCGACATAGTAGTAGTGTACTACTCATGTTCCCCTGACACTGTTTTCGTGTTCTAAAACAATTGCCCTATTGTGCACCAGTGCAAGACGGGCTCGCAGAGACCATGGCGAAAAATGTGGAATGAGTGCAACACTGGGTTTCTCATCCCAATCTAATATGAAAAGTTGCACTAGGTGTCCCGCCCCAAAAGAATACAAAAATTGATCTGGTTGCGCAATTCAATTTTGTTAAAACAAACAATAAAGTGGCTGTGGCGCACCCAGGAATATGTCGTGGGGGGGGGGGGCGAAGCCTCATGATGTCGAATTTTAAGTTATTTTTTGTGTTTTGTGTTTTTTTTCTGAAATATGTCGAAAATATGTAAAAAAATCTAAGGCTTGGGGGGGCCCGGGCCCACCCCCCCTGGGTGCGCCCATGAAAGTGGGACTAAAATTTAAAATTAATGCCTAAAATACCAGGCAAAAAAGGACATATATCCTACAAATAACAATAATATAAAAAAAATTAATATTTAGTTGGGACTCAGTAAAAAGGTACTTAGTAAAATAGTACTCAATAATATTTAAGGCTATTCTAGATATTGTTACGGGTTCGCAACAACAAAGAAAAAAAACTATGATATGTCAAAAACAATATGTCAATTTATTTCTACAACTCGAGTTGTACAATAAAGGCACTTCCTATTAACTGACTACTTAAATCGGCTTATTAACTTCATGCTAATAACTCGCGATATCCGAACCGAATCGAACCTACCTTGCGATGTCCGGCTGCTTATACATCTATCTATCTATTTTAGATTTTTGGCTCTGCCTTTTGTAAGGCAATTTGCCAGCACTCCTCTTTTGGATTGCAAGATAGTCTGACTCGTAGGTCAGCTGGAATCCGGATTTTTTTTGTTTTATATTTGTTTGTTTTGTTTCCCTTCTTCTGTTGTTCTCCGCCAGTCCTCTCTTGATCTTCATATATTCTAACTTGTCATTACTTATTTTTTAGATTTATAATTTTACTGGGTTTTGGATAGGATAGAGGGATTTCACATTCATTCTTGCACATTCATTCTGACGCAGACAATTACACATTAAAAAGGTAAAATTATTTAGGATAAATATGGTTATAAACAATAAAGGTAAAAGTTGGCTAATTAGTTTGATTTATCCACTTTTAATTATTTATAATTATTCATAATTATTTTTATTTATTTATTTAATTATCCATATTATATTATTGTTTCAGCAAGAGAGCGTTAGCGTCAGTTTTGCGATTTACAGTTTTTTTTTATTATGTCTGAGGTATTTTGTTCTTAAATTTATTCTTTTGTTGTTCAGATTTCTTAGGACATTTTTGACTGAAAAGGGCCGGGACATTCCGGTTCGTCCAAGGTTCATGTACAGGTAAAAATTTTCAATCTTGTTAATGGGGCATTCAAATAGTAAATGGTTTAATTCCTCAATTTGTCCACACTCGCATTGAGGTGACTCAACAACTCCAATTCTGTTCAGGTGTCCCGCAATAGAACAATGGCCTGTTCTCATTCTAGTCATTGAGGTTATTTGTCTTCTATCAAGAAAGGTGAAGGTTTTATCTTTATACCAAGTTTTAGTGGGGATGTCTTCGATGTTACTATACCATGAACTCTTACATGTTCTTTCCATTTTTGTTTGAATTTTTTGATTGTTCTGTTTTTGTGTAAGTTGTATATATCATCCACAGTATATGATAGATTCATCGGAACATTCAAATCTCTACCTAGCTGATCAGCTATTTCATTTCCTTTGATGTTTGTGTGGCCTGGAATCCAGCTTAAATATATACTAGAGTTTTGTCTAAGGAGTTGTATCATGTGTTTTGTTTGTATAGTAATGTAGTCGAGTTTATCATCTATTTTAATTTGATTTATTTTTTGAATTGCACTTAGTGAGTCAGTGCCGCTTATACATTTATGACCTTCGACCTTTCGCGAACTGTCTATCCTTGTCGGGGCTAGAACGCTCGGGTACGAAAAAGAGCGTGAGCCATAGATAACGTAATTAAAACTTACTAACTTACTAATAATACTAAATCTAACTAAATTCTAACTCTAAAATTTAAACAACTAAAATTTGAGACACTATCCTCCTTCAGGTTTAATATTCTCAATCAACATTTAAAAGGTAAGGTTTTAGTCTGTCCAGATAAACGAATTTCATCTTGGCTTTCTGGATTCTGTAGACTATATCGTTAATTCTACTATATTAACTACTTTCTAAGGTCCTTCCCATGGTGCTGTTAACTTAGGTGATATTCCTTTCTTTCGTTGAGGGTTGTATTGCCAGACATGATCATTCTGTTTGAACACTGAAGAGTTTGCTTTCAGGTCATATCTCGCCCTCATGCGGACACTGGCTATTTCTATTCGCTCTCTAACCACCTTATGGATATCGGGCAGCTTCTGTGTTAAACGTTGGACATAGTCATTGACTTCTAAATGTTCTCCTTTAGATGAACCAAACATGATATTACTTGGTAACGGCAGTTTATTAAATCTTTCGACCATGCCATCTGACTGCGGATGTAAAGCAGTAGTTCTTGTATTATGTATTCCTAGAAGGTTACAGAGATTCTGGAAAATGTTTGATTCAACGTTTGTCTCTTGATCTAAATGTAACTCCAAAGGAGTGCCAAATCTACTGAAAACATTGTTTACCAGAACATCTGCAAGGGTAGTGGCCTCTTGGTTAGGCAAAGCAAAAACTTTTGGCCATTTGCTAAAGTAAACCATGACAAAAGGATGTATTTGTTTTCCTTTTTAGTTTCTAGAAATTGTCTGGCCACATGAATAGCAAATGGCAGGCCTACTTTATACTGTTTCATTTGACCTCTGAACCTTGTTGGGATTTTGGGCTGGCTGTACAAGTCGAACATTGGCGACACCAATTCTTTACATCTTGAAAGTAATTTCACCTTGAAAACAGTTCTTTGTAAATATCTCCGAAACAAAAGTTCCTACAAAGTTTTTGGTTATGGCACACATTTTTGAAAAAAATGGGCTCTACCATATTCTTGAAATGGCATACTGATGCGACGCTACATTAAAAACAAAACATTTTTAACTGTCAAAAAACTTTCATTGGCAATGATGAATTTTGACTAAAATCTAATCGGCTCATTGCAGTGTCAAACACTATTTTACCTGAAAATTTCATTAAAATCGGTTCAGCGGTTTAGGAGCTATGGTCTTACAGACAGACAGACATCACGACGACATAGGATAGGCCAAAATACACCTAAATAACATATTTTCAGTGTTATTTCAAAAAAAAAATTATTATTTAAAATTTTATAATTAAAAATTTTAATATTTAAATAATTTAAAATTATTTAAATTTAATTAACAATACCTTCTCTAGCCATTGGTACACGGGCCAGGAACGTAAAAATGGCGTAATTCCAATTCACTTTCCTTAATATAGCTAAAACAAATAATCTCAGTTTTAAGTGCGATTTAGTGAGAGCGTGAAATTTTGTCCAATCCAGGTACAAATAAGTTTTTAATGTCATAATCAATCAAAATTTAAAAAACATATTCAAAATCTTATTAGTAAAGTGGCTTCTAACTGTTATGCCCTTAGAGTAATTGATGAAAATCTTGGATTTGACATCAGTGGAAGCACACCTTAGATATGGTATTTGTTTTTGAAGATCTTCTCAATATGTTGTCATTTTCATTTTAAGACCTCCTATGTGACAAAATGGCAAAACATGAAGTTTTTAGCCTAAATTATGTATATTTTTATTATCCACATATTATTCCAAAATACCTCCTATGTGTAATATAAGCACATTATGCTTTATTATTTGTTTGTTTATTTCTGGTATTTTCCCACTTGATTTCCAGCTGCCATTTGAAGTAATTATCAATTTTTCTTTTTTTTTTTTGCTGTTAAGTTTGCAAAGCAAGTTTGTTGATACTTGAGCAATCAAGATGGTGGGATACTTAAGCTGATCTTATTAAAATTTATTTACATAAAATTCATAACAACACATCTAATAGAATTATGTTTATCATTCATAATTATTTTTTCTTCTAAAAAAGTAAAACTAATCAATTATACCAGCTCTCCCTTATTATAAATCTCATAAGGCATTAAATGGTTTTATGTGTGTTTGTTAAAATTTAATTGAAATAAACAAGTACTGATTTTTGTTTTTTGTTTACCATTTTTATTTAAATGATCAAGCTTCCCACTTCTATGATCATGTATCCCAACACCAGGGATACATACATGATTAAAATTCATAACAAAGGAACACTACACACTACATCTAATGGAATTATGATTATCATTCATAGTATTATTTTTATAAAAAAGTAAAACTATGATTAAATATCCCACTTTTTTCCTAATAGTTTTTTAATTATCTGCAATAATTAAGCCTGGTAAAGTATAAATATAGTTTCTTTATAGGTATAATAATCAATAAGTTTGTCAAATTTCTCAGAACAAACAAATTTTTTAAAATTTTCTTGCCAACATGATCTGTATCTGTATGTGTGCAAGCTGTGCTCGACAATTACGCTTGCTTAACTCGGCTTGGTTAAGGAGCGGGATTAAAGTAACGAGTTTACTGCCCGGAGCAGCCTCACACCCTGCAATGACCAATAAGGCTTATGGTACAGTAAACTAAGTAGATAGGTATAGTAAGAACAACTATCAAATGTTAAATCTGGTTTATTAAGATGAATCTCTTTTTATATTAAAAAATTGTTATAGTTCGTGACAAATGATAAAATATAGAATTTAATATTTTGTGCTGTTTTATAAACTAAATAATTTATTTAATAAAAATAGGTAAACTTGAGAAGGCTAGTTTATGTTTTTAAAACCTAATTTCTTAAGACCGTCTGAATGTTTAAATAGTAACTATTACTAAAAAATGTAGATTTATGTAAAATATTAAAAGAGAAAACAACCTTTTTTTCCAGTCTCTCCGGAATTGGTGACGGTAGGGACCTCAGGTTAACTAATTGTGGTCGGGTGACTAAAATAATGCTTTTTTTTTGTTAAGGGCGTAGTCAGTGCAAGCACTGAAAACAAGTGGTCCATTTGAAATACATGTGCCCCAGGAACCGTTTTCTACACATTACATCAGTAGGCACAGCAGTCTTTCTCTGTAGTCACTACATCTCCCTTCCACCCTGGCAATTGAAGACTTCTAGCAATACTTCAATACTATCAAGCTGTTTAGGTTTCAAACAATTTCTATTTTTACTGTAGTATTATTGTTTATTCTGAGTGTTTATCTTTACTTTTATTATCCATTATTTCTTTGATAAATTGGTTACCTACCTTCCCTTTGCTTTTTATCATCTCATTTATGATTTGTTCTGGTAGTATGTTTCCTTGGTCTATATGTAAGGCTTCTATGATAATGTTTTGTTTTTCTTTAAACTTTGGGCAACGAATCAATCTATGGCCATACAGTACTTACATCTATCGCTTATTGTTTTTCCTATGCATTTTGTGTATAGTTTAAAGCGCGAGTTATTTAATAATTGACATATCTATGTTTACATTTCATCCATCGTTTTATATTTGTTATTAGTCTCTTTGTTCAAACAGCTTTTCTGGTATCTTTTTCCCACCTTTCTTGCCATTTTTCAAGTGTAACCTTTTGAGCTCTCTCTTTCTGTTCTTCTGTGCTGCCGTTTCTTTCTAAAAATAATCTTTCTTCTATTACAAGGTCAATAGGCGGTTTTCCTGCTATGACCTGTAGGGCTACATTTGTTACAGTGTGGTAGGCATTTGCTACTCTTAGTATCGCTTTCCTTTGCACTTTAATTAGGATGTTTTTGTATTTGTCTCTTTTTACCACTTCTAGCAAGGTGGATTGTATTACACCATAAAGCAGCTTTCTTTTTGCAGTTGATGGTCCCTTCTTATTTGTCATTAATATATTGATATTGGTGTTTTTTTCTGGTGCTTTCTGTATTATTCTCTTAACATGCTCTCCAAAGGACATAATTTCTCCAATCATTATTCCTAAATATCTTATTGCCTTTTTAGGAACACTAAAATTGAGGGGGAATTCACTCTCGCAATACATGTACAAAATGTGGTTCACATTATTTCTCATTACTTGGCATTATTTCTCATTACTTTTCATTATTTGGCATTACTTGTCACTCACATTATTTGACATTTTTCATAGTATTCCCCCTCAACTAAAATAATGCTGATGATGTGGTAGGTAGGTAGGTCTCAAAGTAGATACTGCTGCTTCTATTATATGGTGGGTCAGTTTCTTAAAACTGCTGCCAGTGAATCTAGGCATCAGTTGTGTTGGATTTTTGGGGTCATTGTATGTTGCAGAACTTTTTACATTGGTGGTGAATTGTTTATTTTGTAAAATATTAGCCACTAAACATCAATATTACCTTTAACGACACACCTCTTTCGTTTAGCGACAGCTCAAAGTTTTTGGGAATCATGATTGACACTTTTTTTGAGTGGAGTAATCATATAGATGCAGTCTGCTTTAAGCTAAATAAGTGCTACTATATGATAAAATCACTAAAAAACTCCATGAGTCTATCAAATCAGATTACAGTTTACTACGCTAATGCATATTCCGCATACGGAGTGGCTGTTTGGGGTAGGGCTCAGGACTTTGACAGAGCCATTTAACTCAACTTGTAGAGAAGTTTTTAAGCAGAATAAAATTTTGACTGCTACAAGCATATATATTTATAAACTATTAGTATATATCTATCAGCACCAAGATAACTTTAATTTAAATAGTTTTTATCATTCATATCCTACAAGAAATAAAGAAAAAATTAGCATAGGCAAACACAATCACGAATATATGAAAAAAACTTGTCATTATCTTGGTTGCCGATTTAATGCATTACCAAAAAATATAAAAGGCATACTTGTGCATAAAACTTTTTACACCGTAACGGAGTTTGAAAACTTTCTGCTAGGCTAAAAGTAGAATTTTGTTTTATTTTTAAAAAAATATTTCATTAAAAAAAAAAAAAAATTAACTTTGTTTTGTGTCTCAGCGTTAGTCATAAATGTGAAGTGTATTTTGTGTTAGTCTTTTTACAATCACAGTATGAACGTTTGTATATTTCTTTTTACTTTATATGTAATTTTAGATAATTTTTTATTATTTATAAGAAAAAATTGTTGTTTCTTGAAACCATAAGCAATATTTCTTGTAAAATTTTTTGACTTGTCTTATATACAATTTTGTAGCCAAAAAGATTAATAAATATTTTATTCTATTCTATTCTATTATAATTTATTTTTGTTATTGTTGTTATTCTTTTACTATTGTAGGTAGGTAGGTAGGCCATGAAGAAATTGTAAATTGAGAGGCAAAAATTAAAAGTGTTTTATTGCATATTTATAATGACAAAATTTTTATAACTTTTTTGACATTGTTGAGTTGGAATGTTTTTTCTTTTGGGTTGTCTTTCTAATAACTATTCCTGCTACTTGTTTTAAACTTTTCTTCTTTTTAGTATGTCTTCTTGACTTTTGGTTATTCTTGGACTTGCTTTTTATTCTGAAGGTATTCCTGGTTGAGCACAGGATAGGCCCCAAATTTATTTTGTGATTTAACTTGAGGACTTCTTTTAACTGTATGTGGTACTGCCATCTTGCACTTGTCTTGTTGATAACAGTAGGTAGTTTAGGCAATACTTTTATCTTGGATTTTGATTGGATATTTGGTTTTTCATTTTCACTAGTTAATTTCATATGATGGATTTAGTTGTCTCCTATTATTAAGGTTTTTCTTTTTGTTTCTTCTTTTGAAACCAAGATTACTGGGGTTATCTGAGTATCTTTTTCTTGTGAGATAGGGTGGGTTCGCCGGTTCGCCGACCGTCGCCGGTTTTCGACCACTTCAGCAGTTCTTTGGCTGTACTAAGAATTGTATTAAATTATCTCTCTCAACCGATTCCCTGATATATCGATTAATCTTCTCCCGCCCTTCACACAACGCATCAGAGAAATCGCGCGCAAAATTTAGTCAGTCTAAATCGATATTTCAAGGCGTGCAGAAGTTTCGATAGAATTTCAAGTTTTTCTAGTTTTTCGCTAGTGAAGGGTGTGTTGGAAACAAGCTGGTAAGTCACTGATTTTACTATATTCTCTGAACTTTCTGTATACTTTTGATAGGTATGATATTTCTGGACATGATTAGCCTAATTATTTTTTTGTTTTTATTTTTTTCTCAATAAAATGTGGTGGTCGGATAACTGGGTACGAAAAAACACTAAAATCGGGTGGACGACCGGGCGGTCGAAAAATGGTTGATGGACAGTTATTTTATTTTGCTTTGTCATGCTCTTAGATGTCAGAATAATAATCTTTTATTTAAATAAAATAGGGCTTACGATTTACTGAAATCTGGTGTCCAGTTTTCGACCTCCTTTTTTTCTTTAAAAACAGCTGTAAAATACAGAAAGATTAACCCTCGAGGTTATTCAATGCAGATGAAGTTGGGTTTCAGCTGTGTCCAAAAAAAAAAAAAGTATTGGGACCACAAGGATTCAAAAACCTTTTCACTGTAAATATGGGTAATGATAAAGAGGCAGTAACAGTTCTTATACTTGTCAGTGCTGATGGAAAAATTGCCCCTCCTTTAGTAGTTTTTCCCTTTGTAAGACCTCCCAAGGCTATAATAGAAAGCATGCCTGATTCTTGGGTACTGGGAAAGTCAGATTCTGGATGGATTTTGCTGCCTGGCTCACAGAAAATCAAATAGAGAGACCCATTATTTTATTCATTGATGGACACAGGTCTCATCTGACATTGGCTGTGAGCAAGATTTGTGCCCAATTAGGAATAGTTTTGTATGCGCTGCCGCCAAACACAACACATCTTCTCCAACCTGCGGACGTCAGTGTATTTTTCCCAATGAAGGCAAACTGGAAGAAGACTCTCCGAAAATGGCACAGAATTCCGGGTAATGAAAATATATCTGTTACTCGAGAAAAATTTTGCCCGTTGTTTCAGATCACTCTCGAAAAACATGATATGAAGCTAAGCATAGTCAATGGATTCAGAAAATGCGGCCTATACCCACTAAATCCTAACGCAGTCGACTATACAAAATGCGTTAAAAACTTTTTAGAAGATTTGCATAAGGAACAGAAAGAGGAAGGAACTTTGAATAAAGAAGAATTATTATTGGCAGAAAAGGTAATTTCAAGAATTAGAGGCAATTTAAAAGAACATAACATTAACGCTGAAATTATTATAAAAGAAATAAGGAAACTAGCACAAATCAAAAAGAAAGAAAACGCACTTATTGTTAAGAATGAAAATGTAGCAAAGGAAGTGTATTATAACAAGAACAACAAGCTTTTAGAAGTTGGAGATATTGTATCTTTAGAAGATGTACAGGTACATAAGGTAGTAGTAGAGATTCACGATCAAGGCCAAAACAAGTCAATGGATGATCTCATAGATATAATAGATAGGGATAGCTTTAACTTAACAAACGAAATCAGCAAAATTAAAAATAATGATACAATAGATTGGGAGTTTGAAGATTTTCCTAGTTTTGATCAAAATGCGAATGTAAATGATGATAAATTTGAAGATAAGACTTTAAAAAACAAGTCAGTATTTATTACACACAATCACGAAAAAAATGAGCTTGCGATGAGTTCTGATGACGCCAAAAATAATAACGGTAAAGAGAAAGACGCTGTAAAAGAAGCTAATAATAAGGAAACACAGGTAGAAAAGATGAAAACTGATGTGATTGAAAACGCAATAATAGACGATATAAGTTTAGTAGCAACTGAAATGACGCATGTCGAAAGTAAAGAACCTGAAAAGCCTAAAGTTGGGCCAATAATATTAAAAGAAAATAAGATTTAAAAAAATTACAAACATAAAGAGCGCCAGACAAACTTTAACAGTGAAAAATATGAAGTACCTTTACTAATAAACAAAGAGACTGATGTACAAAACAAAAAACCTGAAGAGCATAACACAGATATTGAGCCTATATTATCAAACCAAAAGACTGATGAAGAAACTATTGAACCTGAAGAGCATAGTACAAACTTCGAGAATAAAAAATCAGATAATATATCTGTAGAATTAAAGGAAAAGACTGATGTAAACGTTATTGAATCTGAGGAAAATTACCAAAAAAATTACAAATTCTTGAATGTAATATCAACTGAATTAGGCAAAGAAAGAAACTGTAATAACATAGTTTTAGACAAGGTGGATGTTAATCAAAATTCAGAAACAAGCTTATTAGACCCTGTTGAAACACTTCGAAAGAAAATAAATATAGTATCGGATGTTGTCCTAAAACCAGCTCTAGAACAAGATATATCGCCATCAGAAATATTCAAGAAACACCTAAGGTATCCACAGGTAATAAACAAAAGTAGTGTCAATAAAAAAGCAGAGAAAATGCCTAGTGCAATATCTTCGGCTAAGTGGCGACAGTACTATAAAAAGGCAGAAGAAATTAAATCTAAAAAGGCAAACGAAAAGAAATAAGAAAAAAGGCCAAAGAAAATAAAGGCAATAAAAAGGATATTAAATCAACAAAAACCTCAAAAAAAATAAAGACTTCTAAGCCTATGCAAAAGCCTTTGTCACCTCGAAACGAAAACAAAATTCAATGTGCAGCATGCGAAGAATTAATAAGTGATACAGATAAGAAAGATGAAATGAATATTGGATGCGATCATTGTCAAAATTGGTTCCACATGAAATGTACGGAGTTTTATGGTATACCATATGGAGAGGCGTCAGTAAAAGCGTATAGATGTTTTAAATGTTCATAATTATTCTTAATTGGTACTAGGTATTCTGTCCATATATGTGATTTACTTAGGTTCACGTAGGTTTTAGGTTTTGTAGCTATAAAAAATGTAGTTTTGTTTTTGTTTTTATAATACTTACCTAAAAAGTTTAAATAAAATAATTTTAAGTGGTTTATTAGCCATACTTGTAGTAAGCCGAACAACCAACTGAAAATAGCCAGCAAATATCACTGGGTTTTCATCACTGGCTTGGGCAAAACAACTGAAGTTGAAAACATCCTTAGTTTTCTAGGCACAAAGAACTTTCCAAAAGAACAATTGGTTTGTGAAAAAATGCACACAAAACGCCAGAATGTTAGCTCATTTAAGTTAGGTGTGCCGAAAAATATGAAGGATAGTATCATGGATCCAAATCTCTGGCCAAGTGGAATTTCCGTGAACCATTTTTTGAACGTTCAGCGCCTGAAAAATGTACCTCCTCACCCAAGAGGGGGCGAGGTAACAGGGGTTTAGAACATAGGGCAGAGAGTAAAAAGAATAACTTTAATCTTTTTTATGCAAATGTGCAGGGCATTAGAGATAAGATAGGTGATTTTGAGATTGTTGCTACCAAATGAATTTCAGCAAATAAAGTTGAATGGCTTTAGAGCTGTAGTGGATTTTAGTAGATCCATAAAAATACGAGGAGGCGTTGGTATTTACTTACAGGAGTCATTTGAACATAAATATCTAAACTTATCAAAATTATCAGTAGAGCAGCACTGTGAGATAATTGGTATTTACGTGAAAACAATAAATAAACAAATTATAACGGTCTATAGGTCTCCCTCGGGTGACTTGGAGACATTTTTTGAAACTTTGTCAACAGTGTTTGATAAAATTGAGCTTTCAATTCAAACACTTTTTATTGGATTTTTTTTCTAAACTATGATTTTCATCCAATAATAAATTTTTCCACAAGAAATAATGCTTGTATAGACAATATTTTCATTAATTTTGCAGAAAAAAGCCTTATCATACACCTTACAACCAAGAATCACTCAAGCTTTCTGACCACAATGGAATTACATGTACATTTCCAGTTCACTTGATACCTGGCTCTAGCCGTCGAATCAACTATAGACCAATCACTGATGAAGGTTTGTCTGAGTTAAATAAAAAATTACTTAGTCTTGATTGGAAGACAATTACAAACAGTAACAAGCAAATCGAAACACAGTTTTTGAATTTTCTCAATGCAATAAGCAATGCAATGGACTTATGTCTTCCAATAAAAAGCAGATTAGTTCGTGAAAATAGCAAAGGAATACAGGTGAACTGGTTTAATGAACACCTAAAAAACATGAGAGACAGGCTTCAAACATTAAGTCTTACTAACAAGAGTAATCCCATTTTAGTTCCGCAGGACATGGTAAAAGATTATAGGAAGCGTTACAAATCAGAAATAATCACTGCTAAAAAAACAGCACATGACAACTACATCAACAATTCTGCAAATAAGCCACTAGCAATGTGGAGCATTATCAAGTCTCAGTCTAACTCAAAAAACCCAACAAACTGTAACTTAAATTCACAACATTTAAACGAGTTTTTTACTAATATAGCAGATGAAGTTTTAAACAAGCTACCTACAACAATTAAATTGGTAAAAAAATTTTTTTAAGTCACAAGCTTTTATAAAATGCACTAAAAATTAAAAAATAATTTTCTAACATTCTAATATTATTATAATAATAAAAGCGATGGCCGACTGATGGAAATCTTGACGATGTTAGCACGATAAGATATCCGTATCAATTAAATATCACTATTTGCAAGAATCAATCTAGCAGAAAAATGCAGAGGTACCAAACCCACCCAACCCGACCTAAGATACCCCAGCATTTCTCTGACATAGGTATAGCAATGGCATAACATTGCGGTACATCAAACATATCTGGTAAACTTATCACGTCCTTGCAATGCAACTATAGGTAAATTTAGTGGGAATAAGGACACTGTTGTTCTGGTAAATATATGTTTTAATCCATCGGTAACAAGCTTATTTGTCGAAACGTTACCGATGGATTAAAACGTATATTTACAAGAACAACAGTGCCGTTATTCCCACTAAATTTACCTATAATCAAACATATCTTTGATGACCTGCTATGGTGAATATTCTTTAAGTGTTTAGATCACTTTAGATTAACTTATGCTTTGATTTGCGGCCATCGCTTTTATTATTATGATAATATTAGAATGTTAGAAAATTATTTTTTAATTTTTAGTGCATTTTATAAAAGCTTGTGACTTAAAAAAAAAATTACCAATTTATTTTCTACTTTTTAGTCTCAGCTATCTACTCTATTAAATGAAAATATTTGTTCAATAACAGAACAGAAGAGTTTATTCTAGATTATAATGAAATCGCTGATCGTGAGTTGTTTGAAAACTTATTTTTCTATTGGGGGAAGGAGAGGGTGGGGGTAGAGGTAGAAATATATTGTTTGTTTGGGCTGTATTGCCATCGGACCTTTATGCATATACCAAATTTTATAAAAGTCATTTGAAGTGAAGTGTGTCAAAAACGCATTTTTTATGGAAGGGGGTGGGGGGTAGGGGTGGGAGGACATTTTTTCATTATTGCTGTATTGTCATCGGACCACTATATGTATACCAAATTTCATCCAAATCGGATAATGGGAAGTGTGTCAAAAACGCATTTTTCTATAGATGGGGGTGGGGGTAGTATTGTCATCTGACCACTATATGTATACCAAATTTCATCCAAATCGGATAATGGGAAGGGTGTCAAAAATGCATTTTCTATGGAAGGGGGTGGGGCTAGGGGTGGGAGGATATTTTTTCATTATTGTTGTATTGTCATCGGACCACTGTGTGAATACCAAATTTCATCCAAATCGGATAATGGGAAGTGTGTCAAAAACTCATTTTTCTATGAAAGGGGGTGGGGGTAGGGATGGGAGGATATTTTTTTCTTAATATTGTATTGTCATCGGATCACTATATGTATACCAAATTTCATCCAAATCGGAACAAATTTTTCTATGAAAGCGGGTGGGGGTAGGGGTGGGAGGATATTTTTTTCTTATTGTTGTATTATCATCGGACCACTATCTGTATACCAAATTTTATCCAAATCGGATAACGGGAAGTATGTCAAAAACACATTTTTCTATAGAAGGGGTGGGGGTAGGGGTGGGAGGATATTTTTGTCTTAATGTTGTATTGTCATGGGACTAATATGTGTGTACCAAATTTCATCCAAATCGGATAATGGGAAGTGTGTCAAAAACGCTTCACAAGATTTGATAGTTAGTTAGTTAGACAGAACATCTCAAGTTAAATAAAAGCTTGTAATAATAGCTTCAGAGACTACTTGACTGATGCTCCCATTGGTGAGTTTTTCAAATTTCGAGAAGTAACTCATAAAATGGTAAGTGAAAAAATTACTTCTTTAAAAAACAGCAACAGTAAAGACTGCTTTGATATGAATTCCAAAATAATCAAATGCCCTCTAACAATACTTATCAATATATGTATTCAAAAAAGTTACTTTCCTTCTTTATTGAAAACTGCTAAGGTAATTCCCATTTACAATTTAATTTATAAAAATTATATCCAATCTATAGAAACAAGTATATGTCAAGATAGCACCAAGTTTTGGTCGTTTATTCAATCTAAAAAGGGTATTTCTAGAATACCAGGAGTTATAAAAGACGGTTCAAAAGAATACTCATCTTCACAAGATATTGTCAATGCCTTTTCCAACTTTTTTAAGAGTGTGTTTATTGAATCCAGTCCTAGCACGATGCTGGAAGATAATATCGAAGATCATATCAAGTCTAACCAGACTATTAATGTGATTACAATCGAGGAAAATGACATATTAACTGCCTCTAAAAAACTCAACAATAAAATGACTGCCGGTACAGATCAGATTCCTAGTTTTGTTGTAAAGGATTGCATCAGTGCCTTTGTCGCACCCCTTTGCTATTTGTTCAACCTGTCCATCACTTCGGGCTGCTTTCCAATGTGTTGGAAGACTGCCCGCGTGACGCCAATACATAAGAAGGGAGATAAAAATGACTTACATAACTATAGACCTATCTCAATATTGTGTAACTTTTCAAAACTATTTGAAATTTGCATTTACAGTCAGTTATACTCTCAGGTAAAGTCATATACATATCTCTCTTGACCAACACGGCTTCATGGAAAAAAGGTCATGTGTCACTAATTTAGGATGCCTTTCTCTGTTTATATGTTCTGCTATAGATAATCAAGGCCAAGTCGACGTGATTTACACAGATTTTCAAAAGGCATTCGATCAAATTGATCTGTATATTTTATTACATAAGTTAGAAGCACAGGGTTTTTCTAATTCGCTTCTTAAACTCCTCAAATCATATCTTCTCGAAGACAGGCGTCAGTTTATTGAGGTAGAGGGTTTTAGGTCTACTGAATACGACGTTAAATCAGGGGTCCCACAAGGCTCGAATTTGGGTCCTTTACTTTTTTTGTTATTTATTAATGACCTAGCATTCCATCTGGCATGCCTAAAACTACTCTTTGCTGATGATCTAAAGATATACCTTCGTGTTTCCAGCATCAATGACTGCTTGTTATTGCAGCATGACTTGGATATGTTAAGCAGATGGTGCGAGAGCAACAAACTTAATTTAAATATTTCTAAATGTTTTGTGGTTTCATATTCAAAAAAAAAATTATAATCGAATACCCATATGAACTTAAATCTCAAATGCTTATTAGATGTGATTCAATCAAAGATCTTGGTATAACTTTCGACCAGACGTTCAGTTTCAACATTCACCTGCAAATAACTATGTCTTCAGCAACTAAGTCGTTGGGTTTTATCATCAGAAACTGCAGAGCATTTGAGAATCTAAAAACATTAGAAGTTTTATTTAATTCATATGTTAGATCTAAACTAGAGTATGCCATAATCATCTGGCATCCTATTTAGAGGAACGCCCCAGAACTTACTCTTAGACAGATTTTGCTTGAATGATTTAAACAATCGCAGACAATTTATAGCAGTATCATTCCTGCATAAGCTACTACACAATAAAATCGACTGCTCCAACTTACTAAGTCATCTTACATTCAACATTCCTAGGTTAAACCCGAGGAACTCACTTACTTTTTATTGTGAACGTCCAAATACAAACATGCTAACAAGGTCACCAATTTATTACATGCATAAAATATTTAACAACATTGCAGGTAATATTGATGTGGATATCTTCTCAGATTCTCTAGGAAGTATAAAAAACAAAATACTCAAACACTAGTTTTAAGATTTATTAAGATTTCATAATTTAATATATAGGTACCAGTTTTAATTTTAATATAGATATTGAATTTCTTAAACATAAGTACTGGTTGATTTATAAATTTATGGCAGTAAAGAGCAAATCTGCGATAACTTTTAGTCGATTGAAATTTATAGAGCTAGGAACTAGAGCATAAAATTTATAACTGTTTTACAAAATTTTATATTTGTACTATTTGTATTTGTATGATTAGTATTTTTATGATTTGTATTTTTCAATTTTAACTTGGCTTTGTCTGTGCCTTGGCCGCTCAAGTCTTGTTGATTTGATATGGGCTTTAGTGGGCCAGGCACTAATATACCATTCTCTGACATATTATTGGCATGATTGTTTTTCCTGTAAGTGGTTTTTTTTTAACTGTTGGAAATAAAGAACTATTTATTTATTTATTTATTTATTTACAAAAATAAAGGTAGCCCTGAGGAAGAGGGTAATTATCGCCCGATTTCTTTACTGCCCATTATCTCGAAAGTTTTTGAATCACTTATCAAAGTCCAGATCAATGAGTACTTTGATACTAACAATATTTTCACTCAAAACCAGTTCAGTTTCCGTAACAAGAAATCTACAACTTTGGCTATAAACTGTCTGACAAAATTTGTTTCTGATGGTTTTGAGAGTAAACTTGACACATATGCTTCCTTCTTAGATCTTACTAAAGCTTTCGATTGCATATCATTTGAGATTCTTTTCACAAAATTAAATTACTACAACTTTGACAAAAGCAGCATAACATTGATCAAATCTTACCTTGAAGAGCGTGAACAATATGTGTTTTTTAATAATGTTAAATCTAATAAACTAAAAATAAGGCATGGTGTGCCTCAGGGTTCTGTGCTAGGACCATTATTGTTCCTCATTTACGTGAATGATTTACCTCTTTTTTGTGATTTTATAAATTTTTTGTTAATTTTGTTTGCAGACGATACAACTTCGCTCCAGCTGTATAACCCCAACAACTCCATCACAGACAATGAAACTAATTTACAAAATTGGTTTTTGGCTAATAAATAGAGTCTTAATGTTAGTAAAACCCAAAATATAAATTTTTCACTCAGAACAACAGAACCCATGATAAAGAGGGATGAGTCAGTAGAGTTTCTTGGAGTTTACCTTGACCCTGGACTAACATGGGAGGCACATGTCAATCACCTCAGTTCAGAACTGTCCAAGATTATTTCTCTTGTCAGAAGTTTATCAAAAACTGTCTCAACCAAAACTCTGCTGGCAGCTTATCATGGTTACTTTTGCTCAAATATGTCATATGCGGTTCTGAATTGGGGTCACTCTTCCAAAGCAGAACAAATATTTAAATTACAACGTCAGTGTGTAAGAATAATTGCCAATCTCAAATACAGAGACTGCTGTAGACATAGTCTCAAAGAATTACAACTTTTAACTTTTCCATGTATTTTCATTTTAAATTCTCTAAACTTTATTAAACAGAACTTAAATCAGTTTACAACTCATGGTAATGTACACTCTTTTGAAACTAGAAATAAAAACAATCTAATACCTACCTTCCATAGGCTAGAAAGAACAAGAAGGGGTGCTGACCACTATGGCATAAAGTTTTTCAATGTTTTACCAGAGAACATCAGATCATTGGAGGATCATAGGTTCACACAGGTGGTTAAAAAATACCTCAAGCAGGGTGCTTTCTACTCTTTTGAGGAGTATCTCAACAGTGATTTTGTTTTTGATTAAGATTTGTGTATTTCTGTTTTTATCTTCAACTTTTTAACTTTGTAGTTCTTCTGTAATTAGCCAGTCCAGTTTCTATTTGTCTTTTTATTCAAGTTTTCAGTTCTTAACATAACTATGATTATTTACTGCTAGTCAAATATTTTAATCTTGAAAAATTAGTAGATTTAAGTGAAAAAAAAAACAATTTATGTATAGATTGAAAAAGATTTATTCTATTTTAATTAATTTTATAATGAGACTGTTCTGTACATTTATATTTTTTTATGACTTGTAAAAGCGCCTTCTGGGTGTAATATTACCAATAAACAAACTAAACTAAACTAAACTATATTTATAGTACCCACACAAAAGTGTTTTGCACAATTCCAGAAAAGCCGTTCAATAAACAGGTCTATTTCTCGACCCCCCTGCCGAAAACTGGGATGTCAAAGGTCGGCTTGAGGAATCTTGCGGTCGAAAACTGGCAAAAAGGACATTTTTTTTCAAAGTCAAAGTCAAAAGTAGCTTTATTGTCTGTAGAAGATTACATTGACAAAGCCATGCTTATCTAACTTAACATCTACTTAATCTGCTAATATTAGTAAGAAAATATAAGTATACATATTCATTACAATATAAATAAAGTAAAATAATAATTATAACCAGCAAATAAATTTCACTCCGGTTTTATAATAGTCGAATCCATAAAATTGGAAATGTGTAAGCCTACTTTAAAGTTTATTAAAATTTGAATCCAAGAAAGAATATTTTATTTCTATTTATCTAGTGGGAAAAAAATTCTTCCAAGGTATAGTAGCTCTTTGTGGCTAAGAATTCCTTTGTCATCCTTCTGAATTTTTTATAGCAAACAATTTGCCTAATTTCCACCGATAAATGATTAAATATTTTTTTTCCATTGTATATAAATGAGTTTTTAAAGAAGGTTGAATGCGGAATTGGAAGTTGCAATAAAAAGGGATGACGACTAGAGTAAGTACTAGGTCTTTCTAATTCACCTCGATATTTTTTAAACACCAAACAAACTGTCTCCAAAATAAAGATACAACATAATGTTAGTATTTTATGTTCCTGAAATAAAGGTCTACAGGAACTATGTCTTTTTGTTTTTTATTTTTTATAAAATAGGGTATGGCCTCATCAATTTGATAAAAATACTTTTTTTATACTTAAGTGTGCAACGAATAAAACGTTACTCCTCTTAATATTCAAAACGGTAGAAAAAATGGCAAAATTTGAGTTTGAAATTGAAAATTTTGTTAAGTGGTCGAAAACCGGCGAACTTACCCTATGATCCGGGTAAGGTTTTAAATTCTGTTCTTCTTGGGTTTTTTGAGTTTGAGCCGTTGATTATTCTTTCTTTTTATATAAAAAAATTGTTTCAGTTCGTGACAAATGATAAACTTTAATATTTTGTGCGGTTCTATAAACTTAATAATTTATATAATAAAAACGACTTGAGAAGGTTAGTTTATGTTTTTAAAACCTAATTTCTCAAGATCTCCTGAATGTTTAAAAATAATAACTATAACTAAAAAATCTTGATTTTTGTAAAATCTTAAAAGAGAAAAAAAAATTGCTTAATTTTGTAATGTAACAGTATAATTTCCTCTCAGAGTTAATTTTTAATCCAAATAAAAGCCTCACTCAATAATTATTTATTCTTGAAAGAGGTTTTTGATATTAGGGACTTCTTGGAATAACTATTCTTGCAGTATTTTGACAGATTTACATTGTAGGCTGACACTTGATCTTTCAAAATTGACATATCTATACTTAGAGTTGACAGTATTTATTTCGGTTTGTATAGTAAATAAAATCCTTAGGTTGAAAGATTGACTGTCATATTCCAATGTGAAACTATCAAAATACAGCCTAACACTATTATTGCATGACATAATTCTAATAAGTCCCTATTGTCTTATTTATTACACTACAACCTCCCTGTATGCAATTATATTCATTCAAACATATAAACCAGTAGGTCTAAATTTACAGATATTTTAATGCAAAAATCCTCCGACTTTAAAAGCAAGAGATAAGTTATGTTTAAGTTAAAATCCCATTTAACTCAAAAATTGGTAAATGAACCAAAATGAAAATGATTCCTGTAATCTCAAATTGTTCCAAAACAGCAAAAAGCCATTTTAACAAAGGTTTGTTTAGTTTTATTAAAAATATATGCTCAAAATTATGAAAACACTCACCCTTAGCATTTTTGGGTCAGGGCAGGTTAAAATACAAACTCCAGTGAAACTTTGGGTTCTTGCTTCTCTCTCGCATTGGCTTACTTTACTAAATTTGTACACGTTATTAACATAATTTTAGTTCTTAATAATGATGATTTAATAATTAAAAATGTTATTTCCAATTTTGTTCCCAAAATTTTACCAAAAAAAACACAAACAAGACTTTTCTGACAGACGATGACAGAAGTTCAGCTGATGGCCTCCCCTGAGAAGTTAGCGACCAAAGTTGTGGCCGAAAAATGTGGGGTGCGTTCAGACTCACTTTTAGATAGAAGTTCGTTTCATTAGGGTGACCAAAAGTTCAATATTGCGTGTTCCACTGCAATTCTTACCTATTACGCTATTATTAAGCAGTGGCGGTTTCTCCAGTGCACATGTGCACGTGCACTCCCAAATTTTATTTTAAAAAATATTAAAATTTGATCATTCTTTAATTTAATTAATAAAGGCCGCTTGACATGGTGCATGACGCGCTGCAAATATTTGCAAGCAAAAAATTTCGGTCAAATTGTTGCCTGCAAAAAATCTTCTTTTCGTTTGACATTGTGCATGGCCATGCATTGATTCCCCACAATCTAGGTAAAAATTCCCCAGTTTGCATGCAAGTACAGTTTGCATGCAAAAAAATGGCACCGGACCGATAAAAATGGATTGCCTGCAACAATCAGCTGGATTTGTACTGCGCATGCACCTGGGCAAAATTTCATGCATTTGCCTGCAAATTATATTGTTATGCACCATGTCAAGCGGCCTTAATTAGTGAAGGGGGGTGGTTGCGTGCACTGTACGAAATGTACTAAGTGCTATAATTGTAATATTAGCTCACACTACTACTATACTATAGTAGTGTGAGCTATAGTGATCCTAATTTTTTCGAGAAAAAAAAAGTTGCTCCGATTTCAAAATTTTTTATATATCTTTGCGTTTCAGATGATTTTGAAACTTTTTTGTTGCGCCGTCTGTCTGTCTGTCTGTCTGTCTGTCTGTCTGTCTGTCTGTCTGTCTGTCTGTCTGTCTGTCTGTCTGTCTGTCTGTCTGTCTGTCTGTCTGTATGTCTGTCTGTAACGACCAACGCGCATAATTCAAAAACCGCTTGCCCAATTTTAATGAAATTTGGTACCTACGCTGGGTTTTGGGTCGAGATGGTCCCATTTAAAAATGAACAAATTCCACCAAACACAAGCCAAATAAAAGGGTGGGGGTATATTTCAAAAATTAGAGTTTATGTAAAAATATGGCGTGTGTGATATCAAACGAAAGGTAATTGTGTCTGGAGTTAAATAAAATACATTTTACTTTTAAAAAAAGGGTGGGGGTAAATTAAAAAAATTAGTGTTTATGTCGAAATATGGCGTGTGTAATATCAAACGAAAGGTAATTGAGTCTGGA
Organism: Aspidapion aeneum; assembly: GCA_963576565.1. Lineage (NCBI taxonomy): Eukaryota > Metazoa > Arthropoda > Insecta > Coleoptera > Brentidae > Aspidapion > Aspidapion aeneum. The sequence goes on along the minus strand of OY755047.1, from coordinate 36,784,952 downwards.
GTTAAACAAAATACATTTTAGTTTTAAAAAAAGGTGGGGGTAGATTTGAAAAATTAAAGTTTAAGTCAAAACATGGCTTGTGTGGTATCAAACAAAAGATAATTGAGTCTGGAGTTCAATAAAATATATTTCAGTTTTAAGTTATATTAGCTCACACGTACACTATAACTATAGTACCTAGTGTGAGCTTAGGTGTCCATAGATTGGCAGAGTATTTTTTTATTTTTCAGATTTCATTGGCAGACAGAGCGTTTTCGGCATTACGCCATCATCAGTGTCCTAAAATTAAGTAACTTAAAATTCATCATCAGTGTCCTAAAATTAAAATATGGTCGACTGTATCCATTGGAACATGTTACTTTTTTAAACATAATTTTCTCACTCACTTGAAAATGTTTGCACTAAGAAAATTGTATCTGGTCCACAGTTCAGTATATCTCAAAGATGTCAACATTGATGCCGAAAGCGCTCTGTCTGCCAATGAAATCTGAAAAATAAAAAAATATTACAATTATAGCACTTAGTACAAAACAAACCCCCATTTAATTAATAATTACCCCAAAAGGAATTCACTAAAGACTGGAATATTAACTACAATTAATACTCGGTACATATGTGTTTGTATTCGTGTTCAAACAGCCTGCGATGAATGGATATTCTCGTGGTTACATTCTTGACTTTTAGTTACTGGAACCAAATTCTCTGCACCGTGGAAGTTATGTCGCAATCTAATTAGCAAATATAGAAAGAGAGGACGAAATGTCCCAATATAATTTTACAGTACATAGAATCTGAGCCTTCCTTCGGCCGTGCTCTTCTACATAAATTAGCCTCGATGCCGCCCGCACCCCGGTAATGACCCCCTTGGTCGCGGTTACCGTAGATTGAACAGCAGCTCCCGCGCACCTGTGATTAATACGCTTGGACAACTTGAAATTGTCGGTCGGACACTGGGTGGGCGATTTGTTTTGATTTCGACGATTTAGTAAGGCAGTGAGTACGATGCCTATGACAACCGCAGAAGCAGAACGTTGTTTCTCTACCCTAAAGAGAATTAAAACTTTTCTTAGGAGCAGAATGGGTAAGAATAGATTAACTGCCCTAGCAATGTTATCTATTGAGAAAAAAATGATTCAAGAAATTCCAAAGTTCAATAAATTGGTTATTGAAGAATTTTTTTTTGGGTGTGCACCCCCAAAGCTTTCTACCACGCGCCGCCACTGTTATTAAGGCGCATATATTCACTTGAGCATGCCTCGCTGCGAAGCCGAACGCAAACGAAACAATACAATAGTGGCTGAAGTTTTTTTAGGGTATATTTTGGAACTTTTAACTACCTTGAGGTGCGTGATTTAAGGAATATACTATCCCGAGCTTCTCTAAAGAGTAATTGTAAATTACTCTCCACAATGTTTCCATTTGCAGCAGCTCCCGATAGAGTATCACTCGAGTGGACATAACGCCTGCTCCCTTGGAAACAAACTTTCCAAAACCAGTTTAATATACTGATAGCGCATGCGCGTATCAGGTAATAAACTGATAAACAGATAGGACCGACACTTTGATTTAATTAAAACATAATGTACCATAACACTTTTTGTTGCGTCTAGCGTCATCTTTTACAATTCATTGAAAGTTTTAAAAGAAATAAGTTTAACATTAAATATAGGATGTTAGGACATTGCTTCCAGGTGGTTTTATAATGTCATATATTAAATTTAAGTTTAGAACCTATTAAAAACTAATAGATTTTCTATTAATAATTAAATAAATGTATCCATGACGGATCTGATACCTTCCTAGCTAGGGGCGAGTTCGTAAAGTCATCGATAAGCTCATCGATGAAAACACTTAAGTTCTTTAATTAATCAGTGCAATTCGTTGAAATTCATCGGGTTCGTAAACTATTCTGATGAATTCCACCAACTCACCAATTGATGGCATCAATGCTCACCGAATCTGGGGGTCAGTGAGCAATCTTCGATGAATGTCAAAATTAGCTGATTTTTTTTTGTTTGGGTGATTTTTAATTTTTTTAAAATACTCCACGGTGTTGCCAGCAAAGTTGTGATGGGCATCTTGGAGATATAGACAGCCACTCAAAACTCTTGGTATTTTGATTGTGCAGAGACTCTTCAGGAAAAAAAAAATCGAGAAAAACATGAAATCTGATTTTATCGCACTCTTTTTTATTTTTTGATGGTCATCGGACTCACCGAACAAAAATGTCAGATGAACGTCATACGTCATATGTCAAAAAACCGATGCAATCGGTGAGCAAAAGATTACTTTACAAACTCGCCCTAGCCTATTAGTACACTTCAAGTGAACTTCATGATGTATGAGCCTAGAAAACAGTTTATTGTAAATATCTCAGAAATCAAAGATCTTAGGTTGTTTTTGGTTATAACACAAATTATTGAGAAAAATGTGATCTACTTTATTCCGAACACTGCATATTGATGAGATGCTCTGTTAAAAAGTTAGCATTTTTAAAAAATTTCAATTATTGTTAAAAAACTGTTGATAATCTATTTGAACGATGTTTCTCAGTGTAGGGCTTTAAAAAAAGGCGCCTAAAATTTACATAAAATAATATAGGTAGTTTATTGAAATTTATTTCAAGAATTATATTTTATCACTTTTAAAAATATCTACAACAAAAGAAGCAGTGGCTCTCAACATAAAACTTATAAAATAAATAGGTTATACCAGTGGCGCCCCCAGATATATGTCTTGAGAAGGGCCGAAAGCCTTTGAGGGGGGGGGCGAGGTCTTATGATGTTGTATTCTATGCTATTTTATCTTTTTATTTATGAAATATGTGGAAAATATATAAAATCTTAGGTTTAGGGGGGTCCGGGCCCCGAGCCCCTCCCTGGGTGCGCCCAAGGTTATTCTCCATCCAATTAAACAATTTCGGCAGGTGGATTAACGTCTAGTGAGTGGATAATTTGTAAAAAGAGCGTTTCTTTTGTTCGCTGTTAAGGCTGGCAAAAAAGCTGGATCAAAAATATTTTAATCGAGTACCTACCTACGGATAATAATTATCTCTTATTAGTAAAGCTTGTAACAACAGAATAAATAAAATAAAATTAAAAACTTTATATTAGGTTTCTCGCAAACTAGTGTCTTTTCCCATTCTCGATAGAAAGTTATAGTCCATTTTATATGCACAACAGCAGGCCGAGGGCATCTTGAACGTGTCTTGGATCGGCTTGCCGCCCTCATCCAGTGATATCAAACGCCTAAAACATGAAAAGATACGCTAACGACTGAAAGCTGGGTGATTTCCAGTTCGAAATGAAAATTGAAAATAAAAGGGACTAATAGCCACTATCTTGCGTAAACGTAACATACACTTGTGCTCATAAAAATCCCGTACACGGAAACTTGTAATAGGTTAGTAGTGGTAGGAGTGTGGGGTAGGCTCTAGGCCTGGCGACTAAGCACATGCATATGAATATCGGGCCACCTCAGATTCAGAAGGTCCTCCGTCCCAAAGGTTTCCTCTTCAAATACCTCTCTTCTTGCCTCCTTTCTCTCGTCCTCGACCCAGCATCGCTCGCACGTCGCGTCGGTCTTCACTCTCATTTTAGCCAGGTGCCGTTGGAGGACGCAGTGTCCGGTTAGAACTCCCACCATGGCTCCTACCTCTCTTCGTGTTCTACGGAGCAGCTAGTCCCGACGGGACTTACTGTATCTTGTCACATACTCCTTCGCATGTCTGGCGTTTCCTGTGTTGGTCCATTCCTTTTGTATCTCTTTGTGGGTCGACTTCATTTGCCCTCTTGTGAGTCCCAGGAAAGGCTTTGGCCCGACGCATTTCTGCCGGGATACACCCCTGGCGAGTTCGTCCGCTTTCTCGTTTTATGGGACTCCCATTTTGCCTGGGACCCATACGCTTACTCCGACCAACTCTTGAAGTGCATCTGCGCACTCCTGCACCAAACCCGCGGACATGGTTGGTTTGCACAGTGCTTTCAGCGCAGCTTGACTGTCTGAACAGATGCGGAGGCGCTTTCCTGAATCGTTCCTAATTTTTTCCTCCCATGTTACCGCCAGTATACTGATCCCAGTGCGTAGCTTTTTCCAATACCCTTGTTTTCCACGTACACGCCGGTCGAATTCCGGTCTGTTAGCCTTGATCCGTGTATTTGTATGATTGTGATGTATTGTAGACCGTGGCATCGCTAAGGAATTCAACCCCTTCCTTTATCCATGCATCCATTGGCGGTATGGTTACATGGTGTCTGCTTTTCTCCATTAACCGCTTCTCTGGCATCGCTAGCCTGTACGTTGTTAGAGGAATCTCCTTTTTCCGTCATAGTCGCGATCTCCGTATGTCCTTTTTTTTCACCGCTCCTTCTTCATAAGCCCGCGTTCCTTATCGTAAGGTATGCTGCCATCGCTTCTTTTTTATCCAGGTTGACAGCGATGGGAGGCCTAAGATAGTATTCAGGGCAATTTTGGGAGTAGAACCTTAGAGCTCCGGTGATGCTCAAAGTCGCTAGCCTCTGCATGCTTCCGAGCTTTTTGGCGTTAGTGGTTTTCGTTGCCCCCGGCCACCAGTGCATGATGCTTGGGCTGAGTCCCCACTTTCTTCCTACCACCCTTCTTATTTGCCAGAATGTCTGTCGTCTTTGTTGTTACTCGGTCTATATGTGGTTTCGAGCTGTAATAGGGTACTTATGTTTTGTTGTTAGCTATACTATACTCGGACATTTCGGATGTCACAACAAAATTGAAAATGCCAAGACATCTTCGCTCTATTGTCAGTAACTTAAAATTCAATCATCAGTTCAATTTTCCGTGTACGGGATTTTTATGAGCACGAGTGTACGTTACGTAAATGAGATAAAATGCGTATTGATATAAATTGAAAACAGAGTCAAAGCAACGTATCCACTTATAACCATAGCATCTGCAATTGGTCTGCCATTACTATTGCCCCTATTTTAACTTAATTTTTCCTTAATATAAGATACCAAAAAATAATTTCCACTTTAAAATATTAAAATTAAATACACCAAAACATTTAAAAAAATCACAATGACCAAAACACACCTTTAGAAACAAATTGGGTTGAAATCTGAACGAATTTTTTTGATCGCTTAGGTGGTGTAACGATACACCGCGTGTAATCCGTATCGTACACCCCAAAGGCACTGCACATGCGTACTTGACGAATAAGTATCTACGTTAAGTCAAGATACGTGCCGTGGCTATTAGGGTTTCTTACTTTCTCACTCTCTAACTTTGTCACTTTTTCACTCTCATGCAGTCTTTGACTGTTTATCATTCTCTTACTATCTTTCAATTTCTAACTCGGTTACTCTTTCTCAATCTCTAGCTCCCTAACTCTCTCACTCTTTTACTGTCTCCCTCTCTTTCTTACTCTCTCAGTCTCTCTTCAATCTGTTACTCTCTGACTATCTTACTTTTTCATTCTCTTACTCTCTCATTCTCTCAATATCGCGCTCTCCCAACTCTTCTCGCACTCTCTTTTTTACCTCTTCAATTTCAATAACATGCCCTCTAGACATTTTAATACTAACATATTTACCTAAAAATATATTTTTGCTTACAAGAAGTTGAGTATCCTACGGGCAACTCTCCTACTATATTACAAGATTTGTCGGGCCTGGAATAAAAAAAAGTCATTGAACCAAAAATAAGTATTGCAACAGTCGAAATATTGGTGTTTTATAATTTATTGTGTCAATAACAACTTCAAACTTCAAAATTTAGAAGTCTGTGGTGTCAGTGGTCGATAGGTGTTTTAGAAGACACCAAAATAAGTAAAGTTTGGAGTATTGGTGTTTAAAAATGTACCGCTTCTAACAAAGGAAAACCGGTTGAAAAATGTTTCCCTCACTTTTCTTGTTCTATCGCCTGGCCAAGAAGAAATTTACTGCGCATGTCCGTCTTACTCAATAGCTTGGTGTCGTAACATGTTTGTCGTTTAACTAGAACTTTATATATGACAACTAGCCTGACTTGCACACGGGTAAACAATTTGCGTTAACCAGACAGGACAGCTTATATAATAGGTATGCCAAATTTAATTTAAATCGGTTAACTACAGTCAACTCCGGATATAGTGAACTCGAAGATTGCACGGAAACTGGTTCGCTAAATCCGAGGTTTACTATAAGAAGACATATAGACTATATACCTAAGTAAAAAATTTTTTGGGAATTCGCTATATGCGGACTTCACTGTAGTTCCAACAAAGAAAAGCCCTGTTCTTTTATATATGTATTATTAATGGTAATTAAGTCCCTATCACCTTTAAAGCAACACAAAATTGCCCTCGACTGGGTTAAGCTATACTTGCCTCTTACAAATTTCGATCCTGACTGCCTGAACGAAGCCTTCAGTGTCGTCCTGGTTCACGATAAGTTTCCATTTATTATTCTTGTTGGTACCGATTTTAGGGAAAATCGTTCGACTTATGGAATCGCACATAAACTTTTCTCCTGCTTCTTCTTCACCTAACCGGTTCGATATTCCACTGGGCGGCTAAAAGTAGATTAATTAGAGTTATTAGAGTTAGCAGCTCATATCAAGCGTACAGACCTGAACATATTTCGACGAACATTGAGCCGCGCAACGAGCCGAACGGCGAACCAAATACTCGTTTGGACGGGGCCACGTGGGAAGAGCACAAACGCTCTGTTCAATGTTCTGCTCTTCAAAATCAAAAGAGCCCATTCGCGGTTATGTTCGTCGTTCGGCGCATTGCACTGCTTAATGTTTGTTAAAACGTTCAAGTCTGTACAAAACTTAAAACGTAGAGCTATAAAAACAAGAATTTAAGCTTCGTACAGACCTGAACATTTCGACATACGAGGAGTTTTTGAAAGTTCTGCATTTTGGAAAGGGGTTTATATGACCTTTTTTAAATAAACAACTTATTTTGTCGTAATTTGCTTTTTTCCCGTTTTTTTTTATGTATATAGTTAATCCAAATAAAATTACCTTCTCTTGATTTATTTTTTAACATCATCTAGCGTATATTTTAACTTTTTTTAGTTATTTAAAATAAAAATGGCATAGAAAAATTAAAATATAGGAGTTTATTTAAAAAAAATAAGTTTTAAGTCTTACCTACGCGGGTTAAATTTAACGCTGCTTTGGAGTATTGATTAAAAAAAATTACCAACTTTATGTACCTATTATCTTAAAAAGTACAAGTAACATGGAAAAATTTAGTGTGACATTTGTATTTTTTATTAGAAAAGAACCATAGAAAAGTGGATTAAATAAAGATGAAACCTAAATAAATACTCTGCCAATATATGGTCACCTAAGCTCACACTATGGACTATAGTTATAGTGTACGTATGAGCTAAGATAACTAAAAACTAAAATCTATTTTGATTAACTACAAACTCAGTTACCTTTCTTTTGATATCACACACGCCATATTTTCACTTAAACTCTAATTTTTAAAATCTACCCCCACCCTTTAAAAAAAAAAATAAACTATGGTCACCTAAGCTCACACTATGGACTATAGTTATAGTGTATGTGTGAGCTAAGATAACTAAAAACTGAAATATATTTTATTCAACTTCCAGACTCAATTACCTTTCGTTTCATATCACACAAGCCATGTTTTGGCTTAAACTCTAATTTTTGAAATCTACCCCCACCCTTTAGAACAAAAAAAACTAAAATCTATTTTGACTCCAGACTTAATCACCTTTCGTTTGATATTACACACGCCTTATTCTCACATATACTCTAATTTTTAAAATCTACCCCCACCCTTTTATTTGGCTTGCGTTAGCTAGATTTTGTTCATTTTTAAACGGGACATCTCAACCCAAGACCCAGCCCAGGTACCAAATTTTATTCAAATCGGGCAAGGGGTTTTTGAGTTATGCGCGTTGGTCGTTACAGACAGACACACAGACAGACGAGACGGCGCGACAAAAAAGTTTCAAAATCATCTGAAACACAAAGATATATAAAAAAATTTGTACTATGTAGTGTGAGCTAATAAACAAAATTGAATCCTCCTCCCAAAAATGCAAACTTTCGTAGTTATAAAACTGCTTGATACCTATATAAGGATATCGGTTTCACATTTTAACTACTTTCTCTTCTCTGTAAAAGGCAAGGGAAAGCCCGGCAAAGTGCGCGAATTGCGGGGGTGACCACACAGCCAACGCACGGGTGTGCTTGAAAAGACCGGCACCAATCATCAAAAAGCCCGCGATACCTGCAAAGGTAATAGCGGCCAATAAAAAGCCAGTCTGGGACGGTAAGAACGTCACCGTGACTGGTAACGCGCAAAAAAGTGTCGCGACCCCCGTGGACCTGTCAGCGGCTTTTGAGTCGCTGATGAAGCAGGCCATAGAGACGATGGCTCGGCAAATGCAGCAGCAAATGCAATTGCAAATGCAGCAGCTGCTTAGTAATTTTATGGTGACCCCCACAATTTCCACAGTAAATTCCCGCAATGTCAGTTAAGGCACAGCCTGCATCCATGACAATTATGTCATGGAATGCAAACGGCATTGGCGGAAAAAAGACCGCGTTTACGGACTTCCTGCACGACCACAACGTGGATGTGGCGCTCGTGCAGGAAGCGCACCTTAAGCCCAGGCATAGGTTTACAATACCAAACTACGAGGTGCATAGAAACGATAGGGAAAATGCGATCCTGGGAGGTACCGCGATAGTGATTAAACGAAACATTGATCACTATCTAGTGGAAACGTCCGATATCGGCATCTTGGAAGCTACACAAGTAGTAGTCAAGATGTCAGATAATTCCACGATAAGGCTCGTAAGTTTTTACTGCAGACCGGATAGGGTTTTTCCGGATGCAGGATACGAGAGCCTTATAAACGATCTTCCAGGACCGCTCCTAATAGGGGGGGATCTGAACGCTGAATACAGAGACTGGGGAGATCCCATAAGTAACGCCTATGGGCCAGGTCTTAGCAGGGTGATCGAAGGTGATCAAGACCTGGTAAGAATCTCCCCGACCGAACCAACTTATTACATGCCAGGAATGCGGTCAACCACTTCCTACAAAAGCATGTCAATCGGAATCACGAATTAACGGTCATTCATGCGTTAGATTCAGATCACCTCCCCCTATTGTTTCAACTTGGGGATGTCGCAATAAACCGACACGAAATAGTGAGTCGGAAAACAGATTGGCAGGCTTACGAACGCGCGCTGTCACAAACCGGTCCTATTCCAAGAATAGAGAATAGTGAAGATCTGAACCTAGCTGTGGAGAAGCTTCAAACAGACATTTTGTCCGCGTTTGAAATATCCACAGCGGAAGTTACAAATATCGCCGCAAACCCCACCGCATTTCCCCTGAGGTTGAAAAATCTGATTCGAGATAAAAACCAACTGCGGAGGAGAGCCCGGTCTACGCTGGACCCTGCAATAACCCGGCAAGCGAATATGCTACAGGCCGTGGTTAAGGAAAGGGTCAGGGAGTTTCAGACCCAGTGTTGGGAAAGGAAAATGGTGGTAGATCTCGAACAGACCTCAACCTCTGCGTGGAAAATGGTGAGGGCATTGACTAAAGGAGGGAGGACGGCCATTCCCTCCTTAAGAGTCAATGGCGATAAGATACATGAACCGGAAAGAAAGGTGGAGATCTTTGCGAATTGTCTGGAAGAGGTCTTCCAGGACAATTTCCCGCAGGACCCTCCCACCTTTCTAGATAGACAGGCGGCGGCGTTCGCGGACGAGCTAGCCGCAACAATCACTCCCGACTCACTCAGGTATGCCACGCCAAGGGAAATAAGAGGGATCGTTAAACGTCTAAAAGTTAGAAAAGCCCCAGGTTACGACAAAATAACAAACACAATGTTGAGGAAGCTTCAGCCAAAACAGTGCGCGGAGTTGACTAATATAGTCAACGGTATGTTTAGGCTGAAGTACTACCCTGAGGCATGGAAGAAAGCCGACATTGTTCTGTTGCCAAAAGTAGGCAAAATCAGAACATTGCCAGATAGCTACCGCCCCATAAGTTTACTGCCCGGTCTAGGAAGAGTCGCCGATAAGATAATCTTAAGGCGACTACAGGAACTGCCTCAATTGGGACAACTCGTTCCCAATGAGCAGTTCGGGTTCAGACCGAGGCATTGTACAACACTTCAAGCAACCCGCTTGACAGAGGAAATAGTCAGCGGGTTCAATAAAAGGAAGTACATAGGAGCGGTAGCCCTGGACATGTCAAAAACGTTTGACAAGGTCTGGCATAACGGCTTTCTTTTAAAACTGCGGAATAACGGTGTACCAGTACATATCCTCAAATTATAACAGTCGTTCCTGGGAGGGCGAACTTTTATGGTAAATGTAGACTGTTTACGATCCCGGTTAAGGCAAATAAGAGCGGGAGTCCCGCAAGGCTCCCCGCTCTCGCCACACTTATATGCATGGTATTCCTGTGACATCCCCAAAGATCGGAAAACGAAGCTCTATGTGTACGCGGATGACACTTTGACAACGTCAAAGTGTAATAACATCCAATACGTCGTCACAAGGTTCAGAGGCACCTCGTAGAAATTGAAACCTGGGCTAAAAGGTGGAAAATTAAGATCAACCCAGATAAGACTCAAGCGATTATCTTTACATGGAAAAGGGGCAATCCGCGAACAGAGCTTGCTCTGGGTGGTCGAAGAATACCCTGGCAAAGAAGGAACGTTAAATACCTGGGGTTAGTTTTCGACAAGAAACTAACCTGGAACGACCAGGTATCAAACGCACTTCAAAAAGCAAGGGGAGCCCACAGTAGGCTATACCCCTTGTTAAATGCCAGGAGCACTCTACACCGCAGAGTAAAATTACAAATATGGAGGCAAGTCGTTCGCCCCATACTAACGTATGCAGCCCCATGCTGGAACAAGGTATGCAAAACTCAAATGGGAAGGCTACAAAGCTTTCAAAATAGAGTCGTAAGACAAATAGCGGGAGCCCCTTGGTTTGTGCGTAACGTACAAATCAAGAGGGAGCTCAACATTGAGGATATCTCAGAAACGATCCAGGAGCAGAAGGATCGTTTCATGAGACGGGTCGAGGGGCATCAAAACCCCGAGGTACAGGATGCGTTCCTGTACCGGCCCGGAGACAGGCCAGGGACCTACAAAAGACCCCTGGATGTCTAACAAAGTTGCGCCACAAGGGCACCAAATTGAGGTTTTTCAAGCTTAGGTAAATCCACATGGAAAAGTACAGACTAAAAATGAATGAAAGAGGTACATACCTATCATGCACAAGCATTATATCTAGTAGTAGTAGTGTAAACTGCTCAATTCGGATAACCCTTAACAGTGAAATAATAAGATAGCGTGGTTTTGGTCAGATTTTTTGCCATTCTGTTACTCTTACATTTATTCTGCGCAGGCGCAGCAGCGCTCTGTCATGCTGTTATCTTTATTGAAGATACCGACAGGCGCTAATTAGAGCCGTGTAACGATTACTTTTACCCAGAGTTATCAAAACCGACGGGCCACGATCTACAACTTTGTTGACGTCAGCGAAGGCTGAATTTCTTTTTGATGGTCACGTCACGCCACAGCTGATTGTGTTTAAAATATTTATAGTTGGAATGACGGTTGATGCATATTTGATTTTGTTTAATTAAAGGGGGTTTTGAGATTGTTTTTACTATATTCTTGTAAAACAATTACTCCCACCCTCATGCAAATGGGACCATCTCGACCAAAGACCCAGCCTAGGTACCAAATTACATTCAAATCGGGCAAGCGGTCCCCCCCCCCCCAAAATGCAAACTTTCGTAGGTATAAAACTGCTTGATACCGGTATGAAGATACCGTGTTCCCTTTTTAACTACTTTCTCTTCTCTCTAAAGTGCCCAATTCGGATTACCCTTTACAGTGACAGAATAAGATAGCATGCTTTTGGTCAGAGTTTTGCCAGTCTGTTACTCTTACCTTTATTCTGCGCAGGCGCAGAAGCGCTCTGTCATGCTGTTATCTTTATTGAAGATAACGACAAGCGCTAATTAGAGCCGAGTAACGATTACCTTTACCCAAGGCTCTCAAAACGGACGGGCCACGAACTGATTGTGTTTAAAATATTATAGTTAGAATGACGGTTGATGAATATTTGATTTTGTTTAATTAAAGCGGGTTGTGGTTTTTTTTTACTATATTCTTGTAAAACAATTTTTTTTAAATGTATACTAGTCCTTAATTTTTTAGAGAAGTTTCATTAGCTCCCACAAAAATTAAATTTAAACCAAAAGCAAATATATTCGTTTCTGCGTGGAAAGTAATCGGCTTACCTACACCTATTTGTTCATATTCGGCAACTTTTAAAACTTATTTAGATGTGTTTACAGAAATTACAACAACAAAAAATCATTTTTTTGTAGTGTAATTTTGCTTTAAAATGATTTAACACAGGTATTTTTTGATTTTAAAAGAACTTTATTGTTAAAAATCATATCCATGTCAAATATAACAATTGGCGTGCGGTGCATGGAGGACAATTTGAATTCAAAATAAAGAATGCTAAATCTTGAAGATTTTAACCTTTTAACGATCTTTAATCTTTACAAAAGTTTGGTGAAATATCGGTATAGCGTCTGGGAATATTTCACTGAAATTTCGCGAAAATCTGTAGTGCCATTTTGAAAATATCACAAATAAACCTCTATACGCCCATAAGACTCAATGGAAAATTCAGCCCCCCAACAACAGCTGATTTTTTCAGGGTCGTGGCCTCGACAAGCAAGCTTTTACGATGAATGTCCTTATCGTGGCCTGTATTTTTTGTTGGCCTAGCATCAAAAAAACGTCTCGCCATCTATTCGCATATTACGGAAATACTACTAACAGCATAGCAGAGCGCTGGTGCACTCGCGCCTAATAAAGGTAAAGGTAACAGACTGGCAAAAATCGTGACCAAAACACCCTATTTTAGACATTTTACCTCGTCCACTCCGAAAAGAAACTTTGGAACTTGATTTTGCTTCAGAATCTGTTGAACCTCTTTGTAAGGATACGATTCGAACTGTTCGCAGAACGTAAGGGATGACGCATCGGCACATTTGGGTGGTCCGTCTAATCTGGGTAAAATTTCTGGAGGATTTTCCGGACTGTCCTCGGGAAATATTATTTGTTGTTCATTGTCAAAAAATTCTGAAATTAAAAAAACCTGGGATTCTACCATAGAAATACTGCCGTCGCTAAGAAGAAAGTCGCATGTAGAAATTTTACGTTTTTTGAAAAACTGGTTTAAAGTTTTATAGTTTTTTGTTGTCTTACAATTTTGAAATAAAAAGAAAAAAAAAATGAAAAGGCATAATTTTTATTTAAAAAATATAAAAGTATAAAACTTTAAGCTCGTTTTTCTTAAAACGTTAAATTTCTACATACGGTTCTTTTCTTTAGTTACGGCAGAATAGAAAATTAAAAAATAGAACGCGTTTTTTCACAACGCATGGACGGAAAAAATTGAAATCCACCATTTTAAACTACTCTAAATCACTTTTAAGAATTTATACACACTGTAAATGAAATGTGTCACAATATTTTAGTGAGCGATAGAGAACTCAAAATAAGAAAAATGTCCATATAACTCTTTTGTTTTCGAGATACAGAGTTTAAAAGTTGACAATGTTTAAAAGCTTTTGATTATAACAAGTCAAAAAGAAGTCCTGAAAATTTGTATAAATTCCATAATAAATTAAATTTTAAGATGGCGATAAGTTTTGATCGGTTCGATGTCATGAATTTATAAGGAAGGCAAGCATATAATATGAAAAATAATGGTGTTATGCCTGCAGTAAGAAAAACGATAAATGCAATGGACTGTATATATTTTAATTAATGAAAGCGCGAACAAACATAAATATATTGATATGAAATTACGAAACAATTAAAAGGTCCATAGGTTAATTGTGGGTACCACACAACGGAAATCAGAGACAAAGCACTCACCAGCTTGCAGCCAATTTCTCCACGTTCCAAGGGGCCATTTTCTGGATCTAATGATGTCACCACGTAGCTGAAGGGCTGCAGTTTCTAGTTCTATGCTTCAGTACACCAAAATCGAGCACTTTCAAGTGTAGAAATTTGAAATAGTTGGAGAAAGTAAATTAACACGCCATTTCTCGAGGCGGTCGAAAAAGGATCTCACTGATTCTTGGTACGCATGTCCAAAATGCGCGAAAATGCACTCTGTCCGTTATTCAATTGTGTGGTTTTAAAATTAACAAACACCGCGAAATTTAGCGGGAGCTAACATAACTGCCCTCCAAAACACACAATTTTAGAATATCAGCCGGACAGATATAGATTAAAAAAAAATGATCGACCGATAAATATAAATGAATGAAAAACAGATAAGTAGCGTAAGTTTATTTAGAGATAACGAAAACCCGAAAAAGTCAAAACAAACAAACAAAATTAAAAAAAAAAATAATAAAGAATTACCTATTGTAATAATTGACTTCAATAGGTAGAAAAAATTAAAATTACTTTTAATTCGGCAAGAGGTACAGTTTCACAACTGGCCGCTTGTAAACACCGGTAACCGTTTGTACCGTCGCAACACGCACCTGACCGTCTCCGCCGGGATGCAGTTCGATGACCCGACCGACCGGCCATTTCAAAGGTGATTGGCTGTGATCACTTGTTATGATAACCAAATCATTTAATTTGATATTTGGGGACGAATCAGCCCACTCGTGTCGCTGTTGTAGCGTATGCAAATACTCTATAGAATACCGTTTCCAAAAATCATTATGTAGTTTTTGGATTAGTTGCCATCTCGAGAGCCGATTTAGGGAAACCTCGGACAAATCTGACTCCGGAATTTCTGAGTTAAGGGGTTCAAGGGTCAAAAAATGCCCAGGGGTAAGAGGTTGAAGATCGTGTGGGTCTGAAGAGGCAGGAGATAAAGGGCGACTATTAAGTACGGCTTCTATGCGACATGTAAGGGTGGACATTTCCATGATGAACAATTTCTGGTCGCCGACTACTCGAACAAAGTGAGTTTTAAAACTTTTGACGCCAGCTTCTGCCAGTCCATTGAAATGTGGACTAAGAGGAGGTCTCAAATGCCAACGAATAGAAAGTCTGGTGGCCGCAATTCTTGCGTAATCAAGTAATTGGTTACGAAACCCTATAAAATTACTGCCTTGATCTGACCAGCATTGCGTCACGCTTCCACGTCTGGAAATGAATCGATGGAATGCACCTACGAACCCTTCGGTGGACAGTTCCATAGTTAATTCCAAATGCACGCAATGTGTGGCCGTACAGACAAACACACAGACATACGATTTGAAAGCTTTACAAGCACGGTAACGATGAGGAATCACAAAGAAAGGTCCACAAAAGTCGATAGCTACACTCGAAAAAGGTTTAAGTTGATTGATTCGATGGGCGGGAAGTGAACTCATTATGGGCGGTCTATAGGGTTTAGGGTTGATTCTAAAACATTGCAAACACTTGGATATGGTTCTTTGAATTGCCCGTCTGGCAGATAATATCCAAAATTGCTGTAAAAGCAGATTATGTAATGTTTTAAACCCAGGATGGAGGTATTGTCGATGAGTGGACTCGATAAGAAGAGTAGTTAAACGATGGTTACTCGAAAGTAAGACGGGGTGTTTTGCAGAATAAGACAAAAGGTCAGATTTTTGTAATCTGCCGCCGACTCTAATGATATTATTTTCATCAAGAAAAGGTGAAAGTCTTCGGAAAGGTTTCGGTATTGGTTTATCCTTAGATAACGCGGAAAAAAGCTCAGAAAAACAAGAACCTTAAACGCGTTTGATAAGAAGGTATAACGCACTTTGCATCTCACCGGTGGTAGGAAAAACAATATTCTCAAAAATAACTTTTTGGTCCGGCGGCTTAGTGGGTTTTTGATAGGAATGGTTTTGAAAAAGGTTAACTATTCGAAGGACATAACAAATGATATGTTGAATTTTTGACATAGATGAATATTTGATAAGAAGCTGATCTAAGAAGTTAACGTCAATTATCGCATTGCAACAGACCTTTGGCTTTTCCTCCAGATTAATATCTCCGAAATCAATCGGCATTTTTGATTTATGAAAATCGGGCCATTCGTTTTCGGGAGACCACAAAAACGACGGTGCGTTCCACCACATGTCATGTGACATGAGCTGTGAAAGGGTGGCCCCTCTTGACGCAATATCGGCTGCATTTAAAGCAGAAGGAATATAGCGCCACGAGTTTGAGGGAATGATTTCTTGGATTCTACTGACTCGATTTCCAACAAAGGTTTGCCAGCGATTAGGAGGGGATGAAAGCCAGTACAATACGACTTGCGAATCGCAGAAAGTAACGATATTTGTAAAAGTTATGTTTCCTTCATAGCTAGATAAAACGAAGTCAATTAATTCGCTTAAAAGAAATGCGCCTAGGAGTTCTAGCCTAGCCAAAGTTTGTGACTTTATAGGCGCGACCCTAAATTTGGCAGATATGAGAGAAACAGATATATTATTTTCCTCTTCTACACGAAAATATACGACGCCTGCGTAGCCTCGAATTGAAGCGTCACAGAAGCCGATGATTTGACAGGTATTGGTTTTTGACAGTTTGATTTGTCGGGGTAATTGAAAATTGGAAAGAAGCGGGAATTCAGAACGAAGTTTGTTCCAAGAGTCGATGATACAAGAATCTGGTTCTTCGTCCCAGCCTATTTTTGATATCCACAACTGTTGCAAAATAAATTTTGCTTGTAGCAACAAGGGACAAAGAAAACCTAAGGGATCGAAGATTGTTCCTATGATAGATAAAATAGCACGTTTGGTTGGGGGTTTGTCCTTCATTCGGCATTGATAAGAAAAAATGTCGTTTTTTGGATGCCATTGAAGTCCTAAAACTTTGATAAAGTGGGGTTCCTCCTTGTCAAAAGAGAGAGGTATTTGACGATCGGAATCAGGACAATTGCTTGCCCATTTTTTAAGTTCAAATCCTCCCGACTTCAACAAATCATTGAGTTCCATTTGAAGGGAAAGAGCTTCAGAAAGCGAAGGGCTAGTTCCCAAGATATCGTCGATGTTGATTGACGTTTTTAGAACAGTACTAGCCATAGGAAAACGTTCCTTTTCTCTCTCTGCCAGCTCATTTAATGTACGCATGGGTAGAAAAGGTGAGCATGTCATGCCAAAAGTGACAGTAGAAAGTTCCCACACTGAAAGTGGGTCCTGTGGAGAGAACCTCCACAATATCCTTTGATAAGGACGGTGATAAGGATTGATAAGGACCTGACGGAACATCTGTTTGATATCAGCAATGTAGGCAATAGGATTAAGACGAAACGTAAGGAGTAAAGAAGCAATATCTTTTTGAAGTTTCGGTCCCGATAACAACGTGTCATTGAGACTAATATTTTTTGGGGTGACTGCCGAACAATCCCAGACTACCCTTAATTTTGTACTTAAGCTTTCCGGCTTTAGTACGCAATGATGTGCTAAAAAACATGATACGTCGACTTTTGGTTGACTAGATAAAACTAGACTTATATGATTAGAATCGATATAGTCTTGCATGAAACTTGAATAGGCAGAGATCAGGATTTTTGAGTAATCTATTTTCTAGAAGTAAAAATCTACGATAAGCTTGCGGATAAGTATTTCCTAGGTCAGGGTTTATTTTATCTTTAAACGGAAGATCTACCATGAATCTACCGCTCGGTTGCCGTACTACACTCGCAGTAAAAATTGATTCGGCTTGTTTTTCTTCCTTTGATAAGATTTGTTTTTTAGGCAAATGTTCGATTTCCCAAAACCTAGGGAGAATGACCTCTAAAGGAGGTGAATGACTCGTTAAAAAACAACTGGTTCGTTCCGTAAGACTACCTACTTCGTCAACTTTTCCCATGACGACCCAGCCAAAGATAGTTTCAAGGGCTGAAGGTTGCCCTATTTGTACAAGAACCCTGCCCTCCTTGAATATCTGTGCGAATAGCTCGTAACCAATAACTAGGTCCACAGGTCTAGATTTGAAATAAGATGGGTCGGCAAGTTTAAGGTTTTCCAAGTGTTTCCACTGATTATCGTTCAAAGTGAATGTAGGCATATTGGAACATAATTGTGGAACGACAATTGCTTCGAAATTAAGTAAAGGAGTGACCTGTCCTTGTGGCTTAATGTGACATTGAACGAGCCCTTTGGAAGTAAAAGAAGACATCTGATTTAATCCGAATATTTCAGTGGTGTAACTTCGCCTAGGAAGATTAAGACGCTGAATACACTTTTCACTGATGAATCCTGTCTGTGATCCAGAATCAAGCAGTGCCCTTACAGGTTGAAAATTTCCGCAACCGTCCATAACATCTATTATGGCGGTGCATAAAAGAAAGGTACCTAAAGGTCCTGAGGTATTTAATGACACATGAAGATTATTGACAGGTGGTGTGTGAATGACCGGACTAGTATCTTGGCTTCCAGACTCTTGATTAGTTTCTAAGATATGAGTTAAAGTGTGGTGCCTTTTACTATTGCAAGTCCTGCATGAATATTTTGATTTGCACGTATCTACCCCATGCACACGCTAGACAAAATTTTTTCTGCTTAACGAAAGATAGGCGATCGATAGGTTAGAGATCAAGAAATGTTTGACATTTCGAAAGCACGTGACCTTGATTACACCGGAAACATTTTATTCCCGTACTTGAATTAGTTGAGGTGCCAGCCAGTCCTATAAAAGGCGAATTGGATGATTTATAGGTAGGCTTTTACCCAAACTGATTTCGCATGGAATTTGAATTTTGATAGGTAGGCTTTTGCCCAGACTGATTTTGCATAGAATTAGATTTTTGATAGATAGGCACCTTTTTGGGTGCTGTTGATTGAGGAAGTGATTCCAAAACTTTACATCTTTTTTCTAGAAATTGAAAAAGTGACTGAAAAGTGGGAATTTCGGTATTAGTATTGGCGTGACTCATTCCGAAATTTGAACGCGTCGGAATATCCAATTTTTCTAACAAAATGAAAAAAATAATAAAGTCCCAACTGTCAACGTCAAAGCTAAGTGATTTTAAAATTTCTAGGGATTCAGAAAAGGTGTCAATTAAATTACGCAATTCTTTAGCTGACTCGTTTTTTAATCTGGAGTTCATAATTGTGCTTAAAGGATCATTTGCGAGGTCTCGCTTGTTTTGATATCTATTGACTAATTTGTCGTAAGCAATTTTATAATTTTGATCAGATAAGCTAATCCCTGATATCAATTTTAATGGCTCATCCTCGAGATATGACAATAATTATTGAAGTTTTCGAACGTTACTTAGACTTTGATTTTGATCTATAATGTTATTAAAAAGATCGAAAAAGCTTGGCCATAATTTTTTATCACCTCGAAATATGGGAATACCTAACTCTTTGAGTTTTGGAGTTTCGTTTTGTCGAACATATGATCCAGAAAAGGATGGGGCCTCAACCGGAAATATTTTAGAGTAAACCCCCTTACACGCATAAAAATATTTACGAGCTTCTGAAAGGATCGCATCCTGCGTTTTAAACTCCTTGTCGTCCGAGTCGTCTATCAACATAATGACATCATTATGTGCCAGCATGCATTTATCGAAGGTTTCGTCCAAATCGGAATACCTCACTTGAAACTCGTTTCTCGCTTTTTCGTCTGTTGCCGCGGTCTGTGAAAACACATAACACTCGGTGATCGCAGATAAAAAACCCTTGCGTTTTTGCACGGCTTTTTTGACAGACATGATTTTACCTTTGAAATGACGAAATTGTAAATATACAATTAACGCTAAATTAATGCTTCTGAAATAGAAAAAAGACGAATTGTCGAAAATATCCACTAATTTATCGCAATTGATGAAAATTGTTTTAAATATCGAAATGATATGGAACACATCTAATCACAGAAATGTCGGTAAATATACAATTAACGCTAAATTAATGCTTCTGAAATAGAAAAATGACGAATTGTCGAAAATATGCACTAATTTATCGCAATTGATGAAAATTGTTTTAAATATCGAAATGATATGGAACACACCTAACACACTGAACATGTGCTTGTTTGTTTTGATTGCTTCGATTTGTTTACTGAATGACCACGGTACGTTACCATAGCAGCGGACCGAAAAACAGGTGAACTGCGCCGCTACCGAAGGTCGAGCGAAAATCTCTCTCGTTTCAATACGATTGGCAAAATTCAAGGCCTTGATCTCGGCGTGAAAATGGCCGACTTATTAATACCGTCGTAGAGAGTAAATTTTAAATAATTCGGTCGAAGGAACACTTATGTTATGCCCGCAGTAAAAAAAACGATAAATGCAATGGACTGTATATATTTTAATTAATGAAAGCGCGAACAAACATAAATATATTGATATGAAATTACGAAATAATTAAAAGGTCCATAGGTTAATTGTGGGTACCACACAACGGAAATCAGAGACACAGCACTCACCAGTTTGCAGCCAATTTCTCCACGTTCCAAGGGGCCCCTGTCTGAATCTAATGATGTCACCACGTAGCTGAAGGGCTGAAGTTTCTAGTTCTATGCTTCAGTACACCAAAATCGAGCACTTTCAAGTGTAGAAATTCGAAATAGTTGGAGAAAGTAAATTAACACGCCATTTCTCAAGGCGGTCGAAAAAGGATCTCACTGATTCTTGGTGCGCATGTCCAAAATGCGCGAAAATGCACTCTGTCCGTCATTCAATTGTGTGGTTTTAAAATTTACAAACACCGCGAAATTTAGCGGGAGCTAACAAATGGTTGAAACAAATATATATTTTTAGAACCACTGAACCGATTTTGCTGATTCGTACCTTGTTGTACATCGCAAGAATACATATATTTCACTAATTAAAAAAAAATTATAAAACATCTTCGCAACACAAGAATAAACGAGCATCTTTGAAGGGTACATTTTAATTTCGTCCGCCATCTTGGATTTTGAGATGGCGAACAAAAAATATATTTAGTCAAAACTCTGATTAATCCTCTATCAAGTGCAGTTTGTCCCGATAAAATCGATTATATAGATTAAGTTATAATGAAAAAAAATTATCCGGTTTTTTTTTGGCCCACCCGGTATATGTACATACTTTGCCTCACCAGCCCTAGCACATAGGGCCATAGCGTCTTTCGTGGGCGTTTTGATGAAGATTTTATGACATCTGTTTTGATCGATTAGTAATGATCCCCCCAACACTGTCTGACCTGCTAACAGACCCAAAAATGTGAAGTTAGGGTATTAAAATATTCTTTCGATTCCTAAAAGTTTAAGCTAAAGTAAAGAAACTTGGCCCATATATCTGCCTTCAAGCACTGACCCTTTATCTGTCAAAATTAAATATATATGGCCCCTAGGAAGCGGAAGAGGTCAAAATGTATTTTTAGATTTTCTTTTATATCTTTTACACTACTGCACCCGCACATCTAGGTGTCAACAAATTCGTAGTTCATACAATTACCCTCAGGTCTGCTATTTCGAAGCTGTTGACAAGACCCCTAATTAGGGTCAAAACATTTTGATATTTAGAATAATTTTTTGTAAATTGTTTCATACTCTGCGTCATGTCCGCGAAATTGCACCAAAAGCCGGTGGTCCACTTCTTGATATTAACATCTTATTTTCACCCCACTTCATAATCAGGAAATCACTCTTGAACTCATCACTTGGATGGGTCCCTATACATTTTAAAAATCGATCAGTTTAATCAAATAATTGCAAATTCAAAAAGAGCAAATTTGTGTGGCAATTAATTTTCGCAATAATTACTGACATTACTCGATTTTTAAATTTTATTTTCCCTATATTGGGGCCTTCCCTTAAAATTTGTTAGCTCCTTGCAGCCCCTAGGGGCCAAGAAAGCAAAGTATAAAGTATTTGCAATTAGAATGTAGTCCATCACGCCCTTTTGGTGCAATTTTGCTGACATATCGCACACCCGCTGAAAAAGAGTCACAACTCAAAAATCGCCGTTATTGCGATAAACCTGCCGCCATCATCGAAATAACTTGTACTTTCTTCCATAAAACCGTCACATTTATGTTTCGACAATTCACCGCGAAATAACGATGTGACTCTTTTATTTTGTCCAGTTTAGCTGAGGATGCGTTCCTTAACAGTGTCACTTTTGACTTTATAACAGCGTGAACGTGAAGTTTCATCCTGAAAAGAGTCACATTTCGTGTTGTGAAGGTTTTCATGTGAACTATTGGTTAAATCTGACTCATATAACAAGTAAAACACTGTTATTTTATAGAAATAAAATTTCGGACTTCCATTGTCTTTATTTATTTTAAAACACGACGTTTCGGTTAGTAAGTATCTCTAACCGCTATCAAGTGTAACTGTTATTTTTTGTGTTGTGACTGTTTTTCGAATTGTTCAGTGTACTTAGAATTAAGGTGAATAAGAAAAAAATCTTTTAAATTTATTAGAGAATAATCACATTCCTAGTTGTTATTCAGCATTTTATAACTCGTTGTAAAAATAAATACAAAGTTTCTTCTATATTTATTTTCTTTTTTTATATTATTTACCATCCTACGTGACATCCTGATTTACAACGTCATGATGCCTTGTTCTAAAAAAGTATCACAATATCGGGTTTTTGTCTTTTTTTTAACTTAAAACGACGATCATCATTTTTTCTGAGAAACCTACTGCACTAATTACATTGAGTTGATAGGTTCCTGTTGATATAAAATAACATGTTAATCGTTATTTGTCAGTAAGTGAAAAATGAATCTCTCTAATGAACTAAATTCTTTAACAGCGATTTTCTCAAAACAATGTTTTTTGAGTTGTGACTATTTTTTAGCGGGGGTAATAATGTAAATTAAATTTTTTTTCCTCCTAACTAGGGCGTGTTAACAGCTTCGATTTTTTACCTTCCTAGCCCGCGTAGCAAGGTTAGAGAAGGTATTATTTTCGACAAAAACATTTTTTTTTAGAGATAATGCCGAAAATGTGTTATTTGGGTGTATTTTAACCTATCTTAGCAATATCGTCGTAATGTCTGTCTGTGTATTGTGTAGGTGTGTGTGTGCGTGTGTATATTATTTCTGTCCGAAACACGATAGCTCTTAAGCCGCTAAACCAATTTTCATAAAATTTTTAGGTAAAATAGTGCTCGACACTCTAATGAGCTGACTAGATTTCGGTCAAAATCCTTTGATGCTAATGACAATTAAAAAATTCAAAAAATGCTAACTTTTTAACGGAGCATCGCATTAATAGGAGGTTTTCGGAATATAGTAGACTACATTTTGCTCAATTATTGCTCGAACAGGTCAGGTAGTGTTGGTGGGCTCATTGGTAATGGATCAAAACAGTTGTCAAAAATTCTGCATAAAAGCCCAGGAGGCTAAATTTTGATGCTATGGCCTCGGACTAATTCGATATGTTGGATGTAAAATTGACGGAGTCACAACTCATTTTTCCAAACTCACCTCTTCTTGGAGGATTTGTTAAAATTCTGGTTTTCAATTTGGTTGAAAATGTTACATTTTGTCCGTCGGGATTTGGTAAGGCCGCGGATTTTCCAAACTGTAACAAAACTATAAATTATATAAAAATTATTATTGTTATAAAAGAAGGTAACAATTTGTTATTAAATGTAATAATTGAACACAATAATAAAATGATTAGGTACCTATATTATGGATGATGATATTGGGTTAATAGGTGGGAAATTCATTGGCTCCCACGGCCAGGTCAATACAATAAAGGATTTGCATTTTCAAAGTGGATTTTCACACTTATATGTCTTTGTTCAAAGTTGTACTACTATCCACTAGTTTTCAATAAATAATCTGTTTACTTTTAATATATGACCTACTAAGACCAAATAAATATATCGTTTGCATTTAGAGGTATAATCGAAATAACAATATAATTAGTTGGTATTATACTGGATGACCCATAACATTTTGGCTTAAAAATATTTAATAATAAAATCTAATTTATTGAAAAAACGTAGTTGCCTACTTAGAAAACCATATTTTTAGGAAAATTACTACTGCTATATCGAAATTCAAAATGGCAGACAAGTTTAAAAGTCATATGATAATTCACCCTCAAAATTATATAATAAATTTCAGGCTTTGAATAAGATGGTTTCTTGTTTAATACAAAAAGGAATATTTCGTTGAAATTGGTTCTGTAGTTTTTTAGATATTATTGATGTCTTAATCATTTACCGTTTTTAAACTGACTATCTCCTATTTGCTAATTTCTTTCGAGCATTACTTTAACAAGAGTTTTTGTTTTATTAAAATCGTTCAAGAAATAAAAGAAATAATGATCAGGTTACATTTTCTCGTTGTTTTTTGGCAAATTTAAACTGAAAACAGCACTTAGTATAATCGTCATATTTTAAAAGCTACTACGGTTTTAAAAATAAATATCTTGTTCTATATTTGGCAAAGACCTTGTTTAAATATTATTTATGACAAATTTAAGATTTATTTACTTTTATACTCGAAAGGGCAAGGTTGAAAACATAAATTTTAGTGTTTGTAGCCACCTTAAAATTTAAAATGGTATTTGTACAATTTGGCTTAAAATTTATGAAGGCACAAATAGTTTTTGTTTCATCAAAATCCGTTAAAAGATAAAAAAGTAATGATCAAGAGAAATTTTGTTGTCAGTAAATAGGAGAGATTTAGAAAACGGTATATGTCTGAAAAATCATATCTCAGAATGTATGCCATCGATTTTAACGAGGAATACCTCCTTCTGTTAGGCAAGAAACGGACTATTTCACAGCCTAGCAATAATTTAATAGTTTTATAGTTAACATAAAAAAGCGAGGGTGAATTATCACTTGATTTTAAACTTGTCCGCCATCTTAAATTTCAATACAGCGAAAGTGCGTTTTTATTTTCCCAAAAACACGGTGTTCTGACTATGCGAATGTTTTTTTTACTAAATTTGGATATGTGATAAAAAAGTTATAAAATATTTAGTCCAAAATCACATTTGTTTGATTTTTTCTATTAATGCAACTAGTAATTAAATATTTGTTCTAAAATTGAACCATGTCTTTGTTTAATTTATGATTATTAATTCCAAGCAATTTTTTTTTCTCAGTGTATTTTATTTTAAATTTTACCAATTAAGTTTTATATTTGCACTTCAAAATTTTACTTTCTATTTTTCTATGTACGCGACTAACACTAAAAGTATCAATACATTTTTAAAGGATATCGACACTAAAAATAGAAAATATTTGCGACAAGGTGTACATTTGAGTGATGTACTCTATCTAAATTTTAAGAGGGTTTTGGTCCCCTTTTCATTGGATGAAATTGTAAATAATGTTTCATAGGAATTACTGCAGAAGTTATAAAAACAAAAAATAATCAAATTATATATATTTACCATATTATTTTCCAAAATAAAAACGCACACTGTCACCAAACACCAAATTTTCATAATTTTTTGCCACCGATATCGTGCCTTACTCCGCACACACAAACAAAAACCAGTCGATAATAATAATAAAAAAATAAATTAAAATTTTATTTTCGTTTTTAGCTTACTGATATGCAAATGTTTTAAAGAAATTATTACAAAACGATTGACATTTTTATTTTTATTCACGAAATAATTCGAGTGTATCATAATACTAAAATTTTTAATAGTGTAATGGATGGGTATTCTACACTTCAACTAGCCACTTAAGCCAACCAGTCGTGGTATGGTATTGGTTTCAGTACCAACTGTAAATATACTTAGATAAAGGTAAATAAACTATCAGTGGCGTGAGCAGTGCCATTCCAAGCAGAGTACACTGGAAAAAATCGGTCAAATAGATTATCAACTTGAGTTTTGTGGGCTTGGAAATAATATAAGTGTGTGCAGTGTTCTGAGAAGTCCCATATGGACGAAACAGTTAACTGACAATACTTATTAGGTGTCCATTAGTTCTCGGACCTCTGTGAGGTTAAGCTTTCGAGCTACCCACGGAAAAATATGGAAGAAACAAAAACTTCTTTTTACCCGATTACCCACGAAAACTTCTTTGATTTGTAATTTCACGGGTACTAAAATTTACGTTTGTTAGCATTATTTGGGTAAAAACGCTAATCAGTGTTGATCTGGCCTAAAAGGCAGAAATGCTGTCGTAGGTCACGAATCGTTTCTTTTTCTTTGTCATCGATCTTTTTATCGAACGATATATATAGCAGTTTATACTCGTCTGCTCTTGTTCTAGTTTCTCCCATATCTCGGTAGATGGCGCTTCTTGCGAGGGTTTTCTGACTATAGACGTATGATGACAGACAAAACGGCTGATTTACTTCGTAAGGGTGTCACATTGACCAAGCAGTGTTCTGAGAAGTCCCATAAGGACGAAACAATTGACGGTCAGCACTTATTAGGTATCCGTCCATTAGATCTTGGACCCGCGTGAGGTTAAGCTTTCGAGCTTCCCACCCGATTAGCCACAAAAACTGGTTTGATAAAATTCAACTGTTTTAAATATTTGGATCATTTGTTATAAGTATTTTCATACACTTAGACTATATTTTTTCATAAAAATGTAAAGCAAATTATTTGACCACCTAGTTTAAATTAAAACTATATATATTTTTTAATTTTTAATAGAAAATATATTTTTTAATAGGTTTTAAACTTAAATTTAATGTATGACATTATAAAACCTCCTGAAACAAATGTTCTAACATCCTAGATTTAATGGTAAACCTACTCCTTTTTAAACTTTAAATGAATTGTAGAAGATGGCGCTGGAGGCAACAAAAAGTTTCGCATGGTACATCATGTTTTAATTAAATCAAATTGTGGGTCCTATATGTTCATCAGTTTAATAACTGATACGTCCCATGCGGGACCAGTATATTAAACTGGTCTTCGGAAGTTTGTTTCCAAAGGAGCAGGTGTGGTATCCACTCGAGGGATACTCTATCGAGAGCTGCTGCAAATGGACACATTCTGGAGAGTAATTTACAGTTACTCTCTAGAAAAGATCGGGATAGTATATCCCTTAAATGGACACGCAACCCACTCTTAGGCAGTTAAAAGGTTTAATCTACTACTTAATAAATAATCTATTTGCGTTTAATATATGACCTACTACTCTATTTCATACAGATATATTTGGTTTAAATTTTTTAAGATTATTTTCTAGTAGAATTTTATCTCAGTGTAGGCAAAAATTGGTACTAGTTTGCCGCTTACTGCATACCCATACTAGGCTACAAGTTAAACATTTTCAAAAAAAGCTCTCTCACAAATTCTAGGATCAAAATCAAAATAAAATAAGCTATCACAAAAAATGGAAGCCCTTAAAAAATCAAACAAATTTATTATAGCTATCATGAAATCGAGATAATTCTTCTTCAAATATGGAAAAAGGCAACAACTAGTAAAAAACCAAGATGCGTTTTTTTTGGTCCAACCAGTTAATCTTAAATTATTTTATATACATATTCCGCCCAGTTTCAGCCTAAAAAAAATAAATTTACTTTATTTGTTATAATTATTCGATAAAACATTTACTACTTTCTGGAAAAACTAATCATTTGTTAGTTAAAATCGATTTTTCGCAAATTTGCTAATTTACAGATTTTATCTTTCTGTATAGTGGTCAGAATTAATTGTAAGCAGGCAATGTACGGTCGCCTACTGTTTTAATGTCTTCTTAAAATTGGCTAAATTCGTCTGGAACGCCCGGTATTTCAGTGAGCTGTAAAAACTGCTTATCTAAAGCCATGCGGCGTTGCCCAACAATGTATTCTACAAGAAATGTAGGTGACATAAAAAAAGTGGGCGAGTGTACAGGCATTCATGGGCTACACGAATATTCGTGTGCAAGGGACGCGAAAAAACCACTCGATGCGTCCTTGTTCTGCCTCTCTCATTCTTACAGCGCCAGCGCCGCGGTCTGCGGAATACAACGTCTTTTGAGAACCGAAATCATGGAACACCTAGGAAAGTACTAGATAAAAAATGCGCGATAATGTAGTACATGCCATTAATCAAAATATGTCTTACGTAATCTTTAGAATAAAAAATTAATGAAAAATATGCTTGTTATAAATATTTTTGTTAAATATATCATCCGGTAAGTTATTTAAAATGTGATGATATAAAAAAACGCCACTGCGAACTATCGACATGGTACTATCACTAAGCATCCGCAGTACTGCGAATTTTTTGGGAAAAGCATCAAATGACGAAATCTAAAAATTTCTTAAGTGTACCTAATAGTAGTTTACATAAAACGCCGTTAATGATGATCAAGATACGCGAAGATAGTTTGAAACTTTAACTTCGACCAAAAAATTTCATTATACCTAAATGTCAAAAACGAATAAAAGTATTAGCAAATTTAACACTCGTAATATAGTATTAATTATGCAACTGTTAATGTTTCTAATAGAATTAAGATAAAATTGCGACATTTTGTGACAAAGTTTTTGAAAATTTAAAAATATCTGAATTTTGATAAAAAAATAAGAATCAAGACAAAATTGCGACATTCAATGAAGACATGAAATTTTAAAACATTTGAATTTTGAAAAAAAAATATTTTTTTGAAATTTCTTTAGAGTTTTGGAAATTTTGAAAATATTTGAAAATTTTTAAATAGGTATATTTTACGAAGTTTTTGCAATTATTAAAAGTCTAAAATTTAAAAAAAAAAAAATTATTTTAAATTTTATGTTCAATAATTTTTGCGACAATCACTGGCCCTATAAAAAAAATATGGCGGGCAGTTTATGATAAAGCTTTGTTATTATCCTAGGAGCGTAAATGGGCCATAACAGTCGTCGAAATAATTCTTCGATGCTTTGGTTTAGACGTCTTCATGCGTGCCCGCACTCTGAATTAAAAGTGTTTAATGTATACCACAATTAATAATAATAATGGTTTGATTAACCACACAATACTTCTACAATCTTAGACTGCTATAAAGGTGTTTTATCCATACTCTAGTTTACCCTCGATACATTTTGACAGCTGGCAAAACATCCCTCAAATGTATCCCGCGCGGATTCAGCGGGCACCAGAAAGGAGAAGAATAAAATTTTTGCTTTGCTACTTTTTTCGTTTATATCAAAAATTGTCTTCTGTCTTACTGAAAAAAACCTACATTTTATAAAATTTTCCTGCGGGGCACTTTTACTCTTTGTGTTTACAATAAATTTTCCGTAGCGCACTTTGTTTTACCCATTTAGCTTTTTCTTCTAGACATTTGTTTATATTGCAAAAAAATTCTCCAGTAGTGCCATTTTTCCAAAACTTACAAATTTTTTAATTTTTTACCCTGCGATATCAGTTTTTTGGTGTGTCTTCAAACTTGTTTCTTTGGAGCTACTTTTTTCCCAAAAGTGGTTAATATTTTAAGCCTAGCCTCCAGATTTGTTTAGATATTTTCCACATATTTTATGAATACAAACATAAAATAGCATAAAATACAGCCTCATGGGGTCTCGGCCCTCCCGAAAACTGTCTCGTCCTGCCCCCAAAGCTTTTTTCTAAATATGTCACTGTGGCCGAATCCCTCTACCAAAATATTTTTCCTCTTTAACCGAGCTGCATGGTTTGTGATATTTAAGAGGATGTATACACGTAGTCCTTGCATAAAAATAATGCAAAAAGTTTCTATGAATATGGATCCGAAAATGCTTCCTTAGGGAGCTACGCCTAATAAATTGTTCAATAAAATGTTAGTAATTATGTGTTTTTCTTTTATAATAATGCATATTAATTTTTATAATAAACATAGGCAAATCAGAAAGTGTTCAAAGTCGATTTTCTCGTAAACGGTACGCTCTAACAAATTGAAGTAAGAGTATAAAATATCTTTTATTTTTTATGTAAAAAACTCTAGAATTTTATAATTTCTAAACGAAATCGCAATAACCTAAAGGGTAAAAAAATAGGGATGTTTTTAGTAGTTTACCGTTACCATGCATGTAAAGCCACTAAAATTTTTTTTAATGCTAATACAGGACATCAATTTTCAAAAATTAAGGGAAAAAATCGTCTTTAACCCTCCATCCATCATCGCCCGCTTGAATAGACGGGGCCAAAGTGGCAGCAAACATCAAAATAATTTTTATAACCGGTTTTTGATAGATCTTAGGTGTGAAATTTAGTATCTAAAGGACATTTGAGGCTTAATTTTTTTTTAAATTAAGTGAAATTTGTGACAAATTTTAAATAAGTGATGCTTCTAAACTAAAAAATAAGTTATATGTCTGAAAGGGGGGGAGGGCGGGCCCCTCTGTCCCCTCTGGATCCGCTACTGGTCGATCATACGATCAAGCATCCCCCCAGTATGCAATTAGTAGGCAAAGTGCAACGATTATAAACACACAGGATTGCCTATTTGCTCGAATCTTTTACGGGTAGGCGGCGCCTTGCTTACGTCACTAGTGGACCTCTGCTCAGCACGCTTCATATAATACACATTGCAATATTGAGTTTTTCCCGCTTTTTTCTTGCTTATTTGCAAAAAAAATTTTTATTCGTGTTAGTAAATATAATTAATAATTTCATTTATTCAAAACAAATGATTTGATAAATCAAGAGTTTGCTCTGAGAGCTGAATTTTCCTACCATACGATATGTTGGAGTTTGTTTTTTAAATAGTTGAAAGTTTTAGAATAGAAGTAGGATTTTTTTAAAAGTTTAATCAATTTAAATCATTAGATGTATAATTTATTGTTTTTGTTGCCGATATAATAAAATACACTTATATTATGCAGTAACAAAAATGTATTTATTTGATATTTCAGATCTAAGATTGCAATATTTATCTATTATTATATTAAAAACCAGTCAGTTTTTGGAGAAAACAGCCAAATAAGATGTGTTTTTCAACTTCTTATGCTTTAAATCAATAGATTTTCATAAGTTTTTTTTCAAATGATTTACATTGTTTGTGTTATGAGTTGTTTTTATCCCACCCAGCGCCCGTTTTCACTCCTTCTTCTGTAACATGTTTCTGAAAACTTCAATAAAGAGACTAAAAAAACTTAAGAAAAAAACTGAAACTAAACTTGGAGAAACTGTCTACAAAATAAACTTTCCAATAATCAGTTTAAGAAAAAAAGTATGTTTGCGGCATAATTACCAATTTTCTTTAATATGAATAATTTAATGAGTAGGGAGTTTCCAAAAATCAAAAAAAAATTAAAAGTTTATATAAATATAATAATATAAAAGTATATATATTTATA
The DNA here is from genome assembly GCA_963576565.1 of Aspidapion aeneum. Classification (NCBI taxonomy): domain Eukaryota; kingdom Metazoa; phylum Arthropoda; class Insecta; order Coleoptera; family Brentidae; genus Aspidapion; species Aspidapion aeneum. The sequence goes on along the minus strand of OY755047.1, from coordinate 36,753,754 downwards.
TTTTTACACTGAAAGAGGGAACACAAAGCTTTTATTTCAACAAAAAATTGTGCTTTCTTTATATCAATTCCCTTAATTCACATTTATAAAGGTTTAATAATAATAGCCAAGTTTAGAAAAACATTTCCAAGCTAGTAAGAACCATTCATTTTGAAATTTGTATTGTAGAACTTGGCTTTACTTTTATCTCAATTCTTTTTACGGAATACCACTTTCGCGTACTTGGCTTTTTTACATGAAATGTTTTTGTTATGATTTCACTGCTTTTTTAAAGGATTTGAGTAGTAGGTTTAAGCGGGTGCTGGACCACTTTTGAGGAGGGAATGACCTTGAATGACCTTGACGGTCGTTGCCTTGTTTTATGTAGAGACGAATAGTTTGAGTAGTATATTTGACCTTGAAAAGTTGTGAAGGTCATTATGTTGACCTTGAATGACCTTGACGATCGTTGCGTTTTTTATATGTAGAGACGAATAGTTCGAGTAGTATTTTTGACCCTGAACAACCTTGACCTTGTCTGACCTTAAGCACAAAAAATACCTCTATCTTTGACTCTGATTTGTTTTACACTTTTAAAAGATTTACATTATCCCCACCCTAATAATTGTATTTAAACATATAAAAAGGAAAAACAAACCCACTTGAAGTATTAGTAGATTTCTGTATCTCAACGTGTCAAATCACTCTCTAAAATAAAAATAAAGAAAAAATAGTTTAATTTGTGGAAAAACAATAATTTAAAGGTAAATAATATGGATATTTCAAAAATCAAACTTGAACAAATAAATTTCGAAATAAACAATGAAGCAAAACTTCAATTAAAATCTTTAGATTCATTAAAAGTTAATACCACATATGTTATTAAAGAAATGTGCACCATTGATACCCGTTATGGAAAATCTGTTTTAATAACATTGGCTGAAGATGCTGATGTATTTAAAACGTTTTTACCAAAACGTGTGCTTAAATCAATAGATGATGATTTTATCGATCTAGTTAATAAAAGTAATCAAAAATATACTCTAACCTATCTGGGGCAAAGTGAACCCACATACATCGGTGCAAAACGTAAATCCATATTTGAATTTGGAATATACTAAATTATCTTAAAATTATTGTGTGTTAAAATATAATTCTTAAAGTATTAAAAATATGAATCGTTTGGAAGAACAAATTCACGATTTACGATTCTGGTTGTTTGAGAAGTCGGACGAACTGATGGAGGGTGACCCTTCACTAAGAGATGTAGCTAGAGCAAATAATTTTATGGATGGTGTCATTCAATGCCAAATGTTTTTTATGGGTAACCAAACACTTCAAGAGTTTTGTAAAAATATGAGATGGCTGAATTTGTTGTACCTTCTGAGGCCATTGGAAGACATTCCACTGGAGCTACTCTATCCACCGCTCGATGAAGATGAAGATGATGATAGTGGATTCAGTGAGAACGATGATTAAATATAAGACATTTATCAAAAATGTGTATTTATAATTAGTTTATGGATTGTAGTATGGATGTAGTTTTAAATTGATAAAAGCTGTAATAAAATATATTATAATAAGAAATGAAAAACTATTTTTTAATTGGATTTGTTTTATTGCAATATTATTTTTATCTTATTTTTTTACAAAATTTTATAATAAAGTAACAATATTAGTATAAAACACAAAATAAATATATTATAAAAATTAAGGAAGTGTAAAAAACCTATATTGATTTTCATTTGATGTGAATTTTAAAAAATATATTAAAATTCAAATATTTTTTTAAACGATATCCGACTTATTTATCCATGAATTATGTCTATCTGTAAAACCTAACCACTTAACAAAGTATTGCTCCAGTTTATTACACTTCCTTTTCTTAATAATTTTCTCCACTAAATATATTGATGGCACGCTGGTTTTCTGTAGCTCCATTTCATAAAAAGCACCAAGTATAGGTTCTCCGTCAAAACTTTCTATTTCATAAGTGGGTGGATTCGTTATATTTACTTTTACAATTTTAAATTGTTCCGCTGACCACGATGGTGTGTACCCTTTTTCAAAAATTGACTTATATTTGCTTATACGAACTACGTCTCCAACTTTGAATTTAATTTTTTTAGGTACCATTTTTATATTTTCAAATGCGGTAATTCTAGTGGTGGGTTTCACATCAATTGGTCTCATTTTAATAGTTGTGTGAATTGTTTTATTATATTTATCAACGACATCCTGTAAAATATGAAACCACTTATAGCTTCCTAATGTAGAGAATTCTTTATAAAGATTTGTTTTTAAAGTTTTGATTACTCTTTCCACAATGGCTGCCTTCTTTACACTATATGTGTGATAGTGATTTACAGACTTCTTTTTCATAAGTGCTTGGAAGTGTTTATTACAAAATTCCGTTCCTTGATCAGATTGTATGTTATGGGGGTAATAACCAGCTTGCTTAAAAACATCCCGCATTGCTGCACATATTTCAAGTCCTGTTTTATTTTTTATTGGTCTAGCCCAGACAAATTTAGAAAAGCAATTTATGCATACTAAAATGTATCTATACCCCAAATTATATTTTGATAATTGTTGTATTTCAGCTAAATCAATCTGCCATAGATCCTTAAAACCTTTTATTAAGGTTTTTCTTCGCTGGAAATTTTTCCTTGCAGGTTTATATAGCTCATTAACCACTTGAACTTTTTGCTCACTAGCCATCGTTAAAATAAATACTTTATTTTTTCAATTCAAATGGGTGTATAATATTCTATGCGTCCATCTGACCAAATTATTGGTTACAAAGCGGATTCAAGTGGCTGATGTTTCAAAACTTTTCTTTCTATGGCACTCAATCTCCCATGTAAATTTAACAATAGTTTACCACTTGTCGATTGTTGCGTTTTTATTTTTTCTAAATTGGTTCTTACTGCATCAACAGATTCTGCTATAGCTAGCTTTAGTTCTTCAACTAGTTTGTTTATACGATTTTCCAGAAATTCTAGATTGATAGCGTCTTTATGATCTACAGCATCTGCTATATTACATAAACGTTTGTTCTCAATGTCGAAATCATTTTTAGCGGTCAACTTAAAACCATTACCCTTCAATCCTTTTATATATGTAATTTTGGAAGTTTTTTTTATACGACCAAACTTGTCAATCGTGTTCTTTACACCTCCCATGTTAGATAGTAACTGAACAATATATGCTACAATCAAAAAGTGAGTCCTAATATATAACCCCTTCTTCTCTTAATTCTTCAATTATAGACAAAATTTCACCATCATGACCAGTATGCCCAGCCATTTTTGAGCTCCATAATAATCGCAAGCGACTAACTAATTCTTTAGCAGTATTCCAATATACATAGTTTACTTTATTATTATTGAATTTTTTGAGATTTGAAATTTTATTTCTGGTAATACCAGAACCTTCTTTACTTCTGCCATGTTTCGGTGTTAGAAGTGGTTTTATAAAATTTGTAAATTTTACAGATCGGCTGGTATTTACCCCATATATTTTATTATATTCATTGTAATAGGCATTTGACAAATTAAGTATTTGCTTATAATCGCTGAGTGCTTTTGGGCTAATGTCGCCAATGTTTGACACACTTGGTTTTTTAAAAAATAACAAATCGTATAAATCACGATGAGCAGAAAATGCCCCAATCATATTTTTTTTACGCCAAAGAGTTATTAGTTTATCTGGAAATTTTATTGTAGCATTACCTATCTGAAAATTATCATTGTTGGAATTGTACCTAACACCATATATGGTGTCATAGATAGATGGGTTTGATTTAAGCCCCTCCATATAGATTGTAGATATAGAATTTAAATCTTCCCCAATATCTTGTCTCAGTGATTCATCCATAGCTTCATTGTTGACACTCTTTTTAGGTGATAAATGAGAACTTGCATCTGCATTAAATGATTTTTGACTTTGATTAGAGTATGAGGATATTGGTGTATCCGGCAAGGGTGGTGAAGCTGAGAGGTAAGATCCATGATGAGATTTATTTCCACCATCACCATCTTCCGAATCATCAACCATAACATTGGCTGCAACTCTCTTTGCTTTTTTTGCTTCCACAGCTATCAAAGGTGTTGCTATATTACTACTTGTCCTTTTTACAATTGCTGCATTTTTAAAATTTTCTGAAATTTTTGATAATGGTTTTGAGATGGGTTCATAAAATTTCTCAAGATTTGTTTGATTTTGCGACTCTTCATTTTTTAAAAATTTAAATTTTGTTCTTACTGCATCAGTCATAGCAACAAGATCACGTTTTAAATCGATCGATCGATCGATCGAATTTGACATATTTACAAATAAGATGTTTGCAGTTGTTCGTTCTAAAAGCAACTAAAGTTGTTGCTACACATTTATTAAACATATATGTAACTATCAAATCCTTTTCTATATCTGCCATTGTTTAAATCTGCATCTTTAACAATAACTAGAAAACCATATTTATCGTCCCAACATTTTCCACAGATTTCTTGAAACTTAGTAAAAGTAAAGTCTGGAGAAACGTGATCTGAAAAAATATGTCGCAGATTCATTTCATCTTGTTTAAATACTATTATGAAATTTGAATTATCTCGAACTAGCTGTTTTGGTACTCTAGAGTAAGTCTGTGCTAGGTAAAAACAATCTATATTTTTATGCCTCCCCATACTGTAGTATGATTTTATTACACTCTGACCATCGCAAATTACATCATCGAAAATAAATATCGAATTTGGTTTTGCCTCAGATGGTGGTATAACGCAGGATGTATCATTAAATGTGTAGTATCCAAGCCCCTCAATTGGCGATAAAATTTGCTTTAAAAATTCATATTTTGATTGAAACAATGATTTGGAGTATATATATACATTTTCAAATTTTAATCCTAGTGGGTGTGTAATAAGAGTGATAAGCACATTGGTTTTACCACAATTTGATGGCCCAATTATTAATCCACGTATGGAATTGGGTAGTAAAGATCCATGACGTTGATATGTAATACCACAACCCGTCTTTTCATCCCAATTTATAATTGAGATTCTGTCTTGTTGCTGCACTATGCGCATTTTTATATGAACTATCTTTTCGATGTCATCTATCAACAGAAAAAGTTCAGTAAAAAAGGGGCGAGGCGTATTTAATTCACTTTTAAATAAACTTCCTGTAGAATTACACATCCCGGGTTATCAATATTGTGGTCCTGGAACTAAACTAAAGACAAGATTAGCGAGAGGTGATCCTGGAATAAATGCACTAGATAGAGCCTGCAAAAAACACGATATTAGTTACTCTATTAATTTGGATAATTTAGAAAAAAGACACAAATCTGATCGCGAACTAGAAGAAAGTGCGTGGCAAGTTGTTAAATCAAAAGACGCTGGAATAAAAGAGAAGGCTGCTGCTTACTTTGTTACAAATTCAATGAAAGTTAAGCGAAGAATTGGAATGGGGTTAAAAAAGATAAAATCGAAAACTCGAAAGGTGGCTTTTGGGTCTGCGATATGTCGAAACGTTCAAACAAAAATTAAATCGATCTTGAATCAAAATAAGGGGAAATTTCAAGATATTTCAAAAATTTCAAAAATTGCTTTGATGGCAGCGCGTAAGCATTTAAAAGCTTCTGGTGGAAAAAAGAAGATTAAAACCCCAAGAGTAATTCCCATTCCTAAAATGGGGGGTATTTTACCTCTTATACCAATTTTTGCGGGGTTATCCGCCCTAGGATCATTAGCGGGTGGCGCTGCTGGTATAGTTAAAGCAATAAAAACCGTTAATCATCTTAAAAATAGTGTTGCTGGTGTTAAAAACTCTCAAATGCTTGTAGAAAGTAAAAAAGGGGGAGGTTTATACTTAAAACCGTATCGAACTGGGTTAGGACTTTATTTAACAAATCCAAAAAACTAGTAAAGCCCTTACCAGCAAGGGCATTATCAAATATTGATTTGGAAAGATATGCAAAACAATATCAAATTGCAAATTTCGTTGGTGTATTTATGAGAGATAGTCTTCCTAAAAGTGGACCTCGCAAAACTGAATCGGCCATCATAAACTTAGACAGTGTAAATGGACCGGGAACACATTGGGTTGCCTACAGAAAGAAAGCTAGAAAAGTAATTTATTATGATAGTTTTGGAAACTTACCCCCACCTTTGGAATTCATAGAATACATGTATAAAGGATGTAATTATGCCACAGAAATTTGGTATACATATAAAAACCAACAAAAATTTAATACAGTATATTGTGGTCAGCTGTGTCTACAGTTTCTCTTAAAAAATAACTTATTTTAGTAGTAATTTTAAAAAATGAATCGAAATAATTCCGAAAGTGAGTATGCAAAACTAAAAAAAATGTATAAATCACTAAAAGCATTTAGCAATGCAAAAAGTTTGCTACCGATGACGAGTGACGAACTATGTGGTTTACCTAAAGAAGTAATGATAGCATGTGCACCAAACGAAATAGCTTTGGTGTGGGAGAAGTTGCCAGAAGAAGTTAAAGAAGACATTGATATTTTAAAATATCAGTATTGCTACGACCATTACTCTACAAACAACTCTAACGATCAAATTGATGGTCCACCACCAAAAAAAATATTTTGTTGTATATGTAATGCAAACGGTTCAAAAGTGTCTAAATCTGAGGAAATTGTAGATTGTGACATTATATCCAGTTGTTGTAAGACACAGTAAAAAAAATGTCTTATACTTTTACATTAAGTGGTTATTCAAGTATTTTAAGTGCCAACTTCTATCCTCCTATAGAGACAAACAACAGAGAAAAATATGGACTGGGTCTTATAGGATTTTATTCATATAATTCAATTTTTAACATAGATGAAACTAACAATTGGTTTGGATTTAGTAAGCCAAACTGGGGAGGGCCAGTAATGTTAAAAATACCTCCTGGTGCATACGAAATAACCCAAATACATGATGCAATGCTTAAAGCTCTTCAAAAAGGTGCAAAAGATCTAGATGAAAATATTTTTAGCTTACGTGCAAACAATAGCACTTTGAAATGCAAAATTAAGTCAAAGTATGTACTTCACTTTAAGCACTACAACTCAATTGGACAGTTGTTGGGATTTGCAAATGAAGATCGACTAAAGCCCAATGAGATTCATGAATCTTCAACAATAGTTGATATTACAAAAGTTCGCATTATAAGAGTAGATTGCAATATAACAACCGGTGCATATTTAAATTCAGAACAGACGCACTCGATTTATGAATTTGACATTGATGTGGAACCTGGGTATAAGCTAACTAAAGAACCAACAAATATCATTTATATGCCAATTCAACCAGAGGGTCGTCAGTTTATCGACAACATTACACTAAGGATCGTGGATGATAGAGGAAAGCTCATTAATTTTCAAGGAGAAAAAATAATTGTTAAATTAGAGCTTAAAAGGTTATAACGAAAATGGGTTATTGTTTTGATCATCACAGCTATCCAGTGTCGCAAAAAAAAGATGTTAAGACTTATATTCCAAATAAAAACCGATGCAGAAGCAGTAGAAAAACCATTCATGTTAAAGACTTGTCAAGAGAAAGATCTAAATTGTCCACAGAAGAAAAAGTGTTTTTGAAATCACTTGGTTTACATTTAAAAAAAACTGTTTAAAATGATTTCAACTAGTGAAAAGTTAGAAGCATTTAATGAACCAATTTTTGAGAATTCAATTATAAGTCTGGAAGAGCATAGTTATAAACCCTATGGAACACCATCTTTTAAAAACTCAGATGAAATTCGTATCCCAATTCAATTTCAAGATCTAATTTTGGATGTTTCCGAAAGTTATATTTATATAGAAGGAAAGTTTACACCAAGTGATGCATCTAAAAGATGCTACTTATCAAATAATGCTCTTGCTTTTTTATTCGAAGAAATTCGGTATGAAATGGGTGGTGAACAAATTTGCGTTGTTCGAAAACCAGGAATTACTTCAGCACTAAAAACCATTGTTTCATTTGGAAGTAGTCAAGAAAAGCTTCTTTCAACATACGGTTGGGGTTTAACAGAAGTCAATCAATGCATATTGGACAAAACAAGTCATGTATTTAGTGGAAGACTCCCATTAAAATACTTGATGGGATTTGCAGAGGACTATAGAAGGGGCATTTTTAATCAAAAACAAGAACTGATTCTCGTAATAGCTCACACCTTTAATAATTGTTATATTGGTGAAGTTGATGCGGAAATCTCCATAGATAAAATCGAATGGAAAATCCGGCACATAATTCCAGAGGATCGTCAAAGGATTAAAATTCTATCTAAAATTAATAAGGGTGGTAATAATGTTAATATCAAAGCTGCCTATCGCATGTGGGACCTATATGAATTGCCTCTTCTTCGGAGCACAGCTTCTGATACGTGGGCAGTAAGAAGTAGTACGAATTTGGAAAAACCACGATACATTATTATTGGATTTCAAAAAACTGAAAATTGCAATGCCAGAGACAAAGATGCAACAGAATTTATCTCTGCTGATTTGGCTGATATTAGATTATATATTAATTCGATAGTTTTCCCCTATGAAAGGTGGAGTCTCGATTTTTCAAAAAGATTATGCGGTCCTGCCTACTATGCATATCAAAATTTTCAAAGCAGTTACTATGGAAAAACATGTAATGAACCAATGCTTGATTTAAATAGTTTTATTCAAAACCCATTAATTGTTATTGATGCTTCGCATCAACAGGATTCAATAACCTCATCAACAGTGGATATTAAATTGGAATTTAACACCAGAAAATCTAAATTTCCAAATGATGTAAAAGTGTATGCTTTACTTATTCATGATTCCCTAATTTCCTATAATATTCTAAATGGTACTGTAACAAGGGGTTAATTTCAATGTAATTTTATTTATAATATTTTTGAATGTATTTTAATGATTTAAATGAAAATAAATGTTTTGAATTTTGTATTTTAAAATGATTTAGATATAAATATATTTTTCTTAAATAAAGTTTAAATAAAACACATTTTATAGAATACTATTTGTTTTTATATTTTTATACTTATGATTAAGCTATAACAAATTTGAATACTCAATTGCACACCTATTCACATAATAAAATTGATAAGACACATATTTACTTGGAGAATAGATGGTAAATTATTCAATTAAAATAAGTGTAGTCTCCAAACTAATAAAGCTATTACAAAAATAATTCATTCCATCGATTCAACAACCATATCCAAACAAATTTTATCATATAAAATTTTTTGGAAAAGTTTAATTTTTGGAGATATTTACATAATAAAACAAATAAAAACACATTTTGTCAAGTGGGGTAGATGTCTATTCAGTTACAAATGGGTCTAGCTTCTAAACTAATAAGGCTATTACAAAAAATAATTATTTCAATCGATTAATCAAGAATGCGTTGACATTTCTTATCATATAAAAATTTTTGCTGGACTTTAATTTTAGGAGATAATGACATAATAGCCCAATTAAAATTGTTACTATTTTAATTAAATTGATCATAACTGTTAAAATAATATTAATATCACAATAAAATTTTAACAGATCGAAAGCTAACCTATTTTTTCACAATTTTTATCTCTTAAAAATTTTCAATTAAGACGCTACTTTACAAGATATTAAGAAAAAACGTCTATTTTAAGACATGAAAAAAATTACAAGTCTCAATTTTAATTGATACTTAAAAAAAAAAAACCTATTTGACCCCCCCTGGGGCCTTGTCTGTCTGTCTGTCTGTCTGTCTGTCTGTCTGTCTGTCTGTCTGTCTGTCTGTCTGTCTGTCTGTCTGTCTGTCTGTCTGTCTGTCACTCATCACATCCAACTGATTTATATGGTTTATAACATCCAACAACATCATATTCACATTATAAAATTAAACATGATACTTCTCACAAAATGTTTCATATCGAGTCTTTTTTTTCTCTCTCTCACTTAAAATCAATAAAAGTTTTGAATTTGATTGTTTTTTTCTCTCAGAAACTTTTTTCACCATGTCCTCCAGTTTTTTGATGTCCTCAGAAAATTTCATTTGTTTGGCCTCTTCTTCTTCCGCTTGCTGATCCAACGATTGTATTTCTGAAAACTTTCTTTTTTTATAAGCCTCAATTATTCTAAGGACCTCTTCCTCCCCCTGACTGGGTGGTGTCAATTCATTTCGCTCTTGACGTGGTGGTGTGGTCAATTCAATCTGGTCTTGAGGTGGTGGTGTGGTCATCATATTTTCTTTTGGTGGTGGTGGCCTTGCTTTAACTTGATTCGTTTTGACCACCTTCGGTTTCTTACCTTTCTTTGTGGGTATGATGTTTACCCTCTGCTTCTCGGATTTCACAATGGGTTTTGTTGGTTTTGTTAGTATCGACAGTAGTTCGGGGAATTGACTCGCCCGCTTCCGCCCTGCCATCGATACTCTTCCACGACGATTACTTAATTCCGGAGAAAGAGGTCTCTCTCCGGAAACACCCACGTTGAATGGAGATGTTGGGGCCAATACACCATCCTCACCTACAATGGCATTAAAAATGGTTGACTGTTGCTCCTCCACCAGATCCACCACCGAGTCACTCGCAACCGGCTGCAAATTATTAAGGAATTTATCTGCAGCTCCGGGTGACCAAGCAGCGATGCTTGGTGATTCCAAAAACTGTTGCATTTCACCGTCACTTAGTTTTTGAGTAAAGTCAATCATGTACTCACGCATGGGCGCCAAATCGTTATCCGCAACCTCACTTGCACCTGCCACCACATTCACATTTGCCGCCATTTCCGCATCCGCGGACACGTTACAGTTCGCGAACGCGTTAAAGTCCGCGACCATATCCCCGCTCGCGACCGCATCCGCGGACAAATTAAAGTTCGCGAGTGCGTCCGCGGACAAATTAAAGTTCGCGAGCGATTCCGCGGACAAATCAGGTAATGCATCCGCAATCATCACCACATTCTCGATCTTCACATAACTTTCACTTGAACTACTAAATGAGGCCATTTTCGAAAAAAATTACTTAAACTTTTTGAAAAAAAGGAGGAGTTGTTGCTTCGACTAAGAGAAGAACGAGAAAGAACGCTTACCGCCACATCATGCATCCAAGTAAGCAATTTTACCCCCACTACCATTTACCCCCTCTACCATTTATCTCACCCTATCAACATCAGCGCCACCTATTGATAAGATTTACAAACACCCCTGGTGTTGAGATTTTCAGTTTTAAATTTAATAAGGTCACTAAGCAAACAATTATAGAATATTAGTTTCCTTAAACTGTTTTAGAATTATGGTGCCCTTAATTTTGAAAAGCGCCATCTATCATAATTTTTTCAATTATTTAAATATATTCCGAAATAGCGCCACCTATCATCAACTTGATGCACTAAATTATTGATAATTTTTTTAAATCCTAATAATTCAACTATTCATCAGTTGGAAATCAATCAATAATAACTGCTCCATCATCGACTGTATAATTTGAGGGTGAATTCATAGGATTTGGCTATATACATCTGTCATCATTTCACTTTCTGTAAATATTTTCATGTTCTGCCAAAAATGCCATTTCTCACTCACAAAAAGGTTGTAGAAAAATGAAAAAAAAAAACATTTTTGTATTTTAGAATACTTTTTATTTTTATATATTTTCGAAAACTTAAAATTAAGCCATACGCTTATTAAAACATAACTAATATTTCATTTTTCATATGACTTGATATGTGGATGCCCCCAGGGTAGTGTATGACTTGTGTTAGGTATAACAAACCTTTTATCATCATGGTAAGATAATGCAATTTTGTTTCTGGTTTCTGTGTATATATTGTGTAGATCACTTTTAAATGATTTCATTTTTCGAAATAAGTAACCACCTTTTTCAACAACTTTTTTATAATCATTAATGGATAAATGCTTATCGATTACACTTTTTTTAACCCCCTTTGCTTTTTTTACCTCCGTTGAGACTGAGTTTATATAGTAGGCTTTAGCTCCTGTTCCATAGAAACTTAGAATTGGATCTTCAGGAAATTCATCCTTCATTCTACCCAAAACAGATTCGTTTTTACTTATATTAAACCTATTTACTTTCTTATAATTAGATGTATCGAATTTCTCAGGGTTTTCAATCATAAATTTATAGAAATCATCAGTGTAAATTTTAAGTACTAGAGAATCTGTATCTGTATACATTAAACTTGCACTATTGTGAAACTCTTTTTTTATAGTATTATAAAAAAAGTCATACAAAACTGTTTTAGACAAATCCAGAATACAAAAACCCAAATATATTGGTTTATTGTATACAATTTTGAGTTTACTCATATGAACAGCGATTAATTCTTCGGTAAATATCGAGCAATTGTTAAAATTGGGTCTACTGATTAGAGCACGAGCACCGGCCCTTCTACGAATACTCTCCCAACTTGTAACTAATTTTATATCTTTATGATTCTCAACATTTTCCATAGTTTTTCCGAATACTGCATTATTAAAAAGCTTGTATAAATCTTTTTTAAATTTTGTATCAGCAGAGTTTCGAAGCTTTGTGTTAGTATCGATATACTTTTTTAACCAGGGTGATTGTTCAAATTTTAACATTCTATGAGTTTGAATGACTATTAACCCATTTCTTACTGCCTGATTTAAAGTTTTATAGTGTACAATATACCTTATTTTATCATGCAAATTTGGAATGAGTTTGGGGAATTTGGATGATGAATCTGGAGGGATTATATTTTCCACCAAAAATGGAAAATCAGCATGAGCTTCATGCAACTCATTTGGATAATACACATCTACTTCAAGAATGTATCCTATGGGACTGTCATCTGGTACATTATGAATATTTAAATTTATCATTTCTTCTTGTGAGAGCCATTTAAAACCTTTTGTGGGTAGTGGTTGTGACATACTATGCCCATATAAATTTGTTGCATCCAAATACATTATAAAGGATGACTTTATACTTGGATCATAATTTGGAAGGTACTTATTATTTGCTATATGCATTCTATCAACACATTGACTAACACCCCCTCGAATCCCTTTTTTAAAGAAATGAATCATGTCAATTTCAGTCAATAGCTCTAATTCTACTTCTGTCATTCTAAGCATACAATCAAATGATAATGATGGCAACGTGTAATATTGAGCTGGATCTAGGTTATAAGTCTTTAAAGAATTTCTTCGAAATGCTTCAAAAACATCAGTTAAAATTAAAACATCAGTTTTCAAATATAAATCCGAATAGTCTCCTAAAGTTTTACAATTAAATAGACTCCATACTTTTTTCCCTCTATCATATTCTAAATCTGTAATATGCTGATCATTTAGATCATCGAAGAATTGGTTTTTCGTGGGTAAATTAGTAACGTCTAATTTGTCTAAGTCAGAGATAAATCCATATGGAAACACACCTTTTTGTCTCATTAAACTAAATTCTTCTTCAGATGTAAAATGTTTGTGTGTTTCTAAAAAGGAGTCTGAATCTAAACCTTTACTTAACTCATCCAGGGATGCAGCTAAAAATTTGTAGCTGTCTATAAATCTTAGACGTAGATATTTTTTTATGATTTTTCCTTCAGAATTCATGTAATCATGTACATATATGGATTTTGTAAATGAAATATATTTTTCTTTGTTTTCTGCAATAACATCTATTTTATCGCCATGATGACACAATTCCTTAATAAACATGTGACAATCATAACCACTTAGATTGTGAAAAATTATTGGAATGAAATTTGGTAATTGATGTTGTAAGTTACAAGTTGAATGTGCAGCTAAAAATCTTTTTTTTCCCGTTATGTGACAATGATCGGTTACTTTTTTATCAAATAAGTTAAAAGGTTTACCACAAATTCCACATTTGTCACATGTTTCCACTATGTTTCTTTCTTCAGGTGTTAGTGGTGTCATTGGGACTATATCTCTTAAATAATTATTGTGAAGCTCTCTAAGATCACGTTCAATACATGCTACAAATTCTTCTGCTGCGCTTGAACCACGGAATAATTTAAATTTTGTTAAATCATCATTGAATGAACATTTAATTAGGTATGCAAATGAATATGGTTTATGTATGATATTTTTGACTGTGAAAGAATTTAATGGATCTGGTTCACAACCTGCCATTGGTTGTAAAATTGATTCAAAGTCAGCATACACTACAAAGGGAACTGTTAGCTGTTTTTCATAACTTTCGAACTTTAACATGTTTTCTTGTGTTGTTTTTCCAAATCTATCAGTTTTTAAATCTGTAGATGGGGTTATCGCGTAAACTTGCCCACAGTCATATTTTTGATGAAATATTAGTTTTTCTGCTGTTATAAAGTGTACTAAACAACCATCGCAAAAATAAAGTCTACGTTTCGACATTGATATTTGATTGGAAACCAAAGCTGAAAGATTTTTTATCCAACAATAATGTGTTCTATTACAATCGCTATTACTTTCATGAGTTTCTTCTTTAATTTTACAATCTTCACTTATGATTAATAAGTTTATGTGAGTGTCAAGTTTTCTCTTGGAATAGCGAAGTGGACCAACAACTTCATATTGAATTTTTTTATTTGCAAATCTGGTTTCCAATGTATAAACATTAATTGAAATATTATTGTTTTGTTCAAACCTAGATATATCAGTCAATTTAACCGGCATTTCCATACCTGCAAGATTTAAAACTGTAGAATAATGGGGGTAGGAAGAAACTCTGTCTACATGAAGTGAAACTGGGTATAAAGCTGATGTAACAGCCCATGCAAAACATGCATTATCCTGATTTTTTATATTCACTACAGCATGTTTAGATTCAATGAATTTGGGTAACTTGAAGTATGAATTGCCCCCAATAGGGCGAAACTTGTTGATGTTGATTTCCAAGTGTAATATATGTTGTAAAGTCCAACCTGTAAATAAATTAAAACATTATTAATTAAACAACCATATTTAAAAAATGTTTCACTGATTATTATTAAACAAAAATTATTTATTTTACTAATGAGTAATCTTACCAGAATCTCGCTCCATAAACTCGCTCGCTTGGGAAATTATTTTATCTATAAAAAACTCATAAATATTATCCAAATCAGAGGCATCACACACTATTTTATTATTTGTGTTAAATGATTTATCAGCTAGGGTTTCTTTTGATTGGTGAAGAAACGTTGCAAATAATTCCATATTAATTTTTATTGAGGTGTGTTTTGCTATATTTTCTTTTACTAATGTTAGACATTTGGGTTTTATCTCATAAAAAAACCTTCTGTAGTCTTTTTGCTGAGTTTCTGAAGCAATTCTATAACTTGCTATTCTGCATTTAAGACCACTTCTTACCACACATACACCATTGGAGTATGGTGCACATGAGTTATTTTTATGTTGAAGTGTTCTACAATGAGCAAAAAATTTATCTTTGGGTATGAAAATCTTGCATTCTCTACACATTTCCAATTGTTTATCACCATCTTTATCAACTTTTAAACTAGCTATTTTTCTTTTCTTTAATGGTTGCTCATTGATATTATCATCATTATGTTTATATTTGCAAGCTGTTTTATTATGTCTAACCATATTATCTTTTCGAGTAAAACTTTTGTCACATTTTGAACACTTCAACATGGTCACTTTACTTGTTACACCTTAAATTATTTATTTATTAGGTGTTTTCATCAACACCTCTGTTTTAACCACTATGCTTTTTTTATGCCCGTTGTGGGTTTTATAACAGACACCCCACTCCACCTCATTTTCTTCAGCTGTATCTGATAACTCTCAAATATATTTTTTTTGATCATAATTCACAGCAAAATCTAAATAGTTTGACCTTGAACAAAATTTACAACCAAATGTATTATTTTTTAATTTATTTTTGGTTTTGCAAAATATTCTCAAGGTGACATTGACCTTCATTTAACCTTGAACAAGATTGATGAGCAATTACATCTTTAACCTTGGAAAAAATTATACAGTGACCTTCATTTAACCTTGAACAAGATTGATGAGCAATTACATATTTAACCTTGGAAAAAATTGTCAACGATTCACACTGACCTTGATATAACCTTGTAATGGGTATATATATTTTACTCCTCATTTGGCAAACACTCATTCTTGCTCGATTTGTCTTCCTATAATGTCATCCACCGCTCGCCCTACCCTCATCGTTCGTCCGTTTTTGAAAAATGGGCATGTGCAGTGCAATTTCTGCAATGTCTGGAAACCGGTAGAGGTTTTTACAATTAATGGACGATGCGATGTCTGTAGTGAGCAATATCAAAGAATTATGGAGAGGCAGAGCAATCCTCCATATTCACCCGAATCACCTGTGTACATCTCAGACAGTGATGATTATGAGGTGGTGGAGAGTGATGATGATGATTCTGATACCAATTATGGTGTGTGGGAAGTAGCGAGAGTTGACTCTCCTCCTTCTGAGGAGATGTCTGATGTAGGAAGCGAAAGAGCTGACTCTCCTTTTGAGGAGGCTCAACGTTGGTAGTCTGGTTTAGTTTAATTGGGGTGTACAATAAAAATGGCTGGTACACACAGCTCAGTGCGAGGTTTGGGGCACTGTGGCACTAAACCAAACAATTAAAAATTTTCATCTAACAATTTTAAAATGAAACCATTTGTAAAAATCCTATCTTTTGAATCACATCAATATTCAATTTTTAAATTATAGTAACGCAAATTTTGTTCATTTATGCACAAACTAAAGTTAAAAATGGTAAAAAAAAACGTTTTTAAGTTTCATTTTTATATGCTATTCCATGCAATCTTATAAACAAACCAAAGTTTAAAAATTCTTTCTAAAAGTTTGTATTTTTTTTAAATTAGATCTTTTCTACGAATTGGTTTATTCTACACTATGAAATTTTACTCTTTTATAAACAAACTAAAGTTTAAAAATTATTTTTAATACTTTCTTTTTTGCATTAGCATAATATTCTTTTCTATATTAAAGTTTATTCTATAGTTCTAGTTCTAGTTCTAAGTTCAACTATAAAATAGTAACCAAAATTAAAAAATTATACAAATTTTTTTGTTTGTTATTAAATTACCATAATGTTTTTTTTCTTAATATAGATTTATTATATTTTACATATTCAAATTGTTTTTTTTGTTTCATAAAGTTATATATTGGCTAACTAATAATTTTATATAAAAACTAAATATGTTACAATAAAAAAATGTTAAAAATTTAAAGAAAAGCATAAAAAAGATCCTTTAGCTTATTGTAGTCATTTAATTTTGCTTGGAATTCTTCCTCCACACCTTCGGTCTCTCTTTGTAGTCGTTGAATCTCTACTTTGAGTAGATCCACTCTTTGTTTAAGCTGCTCCACGCAGCTTCTTTTCACCCGTAGGATTTGGATAGCCTGCTCTATCGTTTGGCTTTCTATTGTTGTGACATTTGCGGCTACGGTTTGTTGGACTAGCTGATCCCTCGATGTTGAGGGAATTGCTATTGGAATTGCTGTCGGAGTTGGAGCTGTTGATAAAATGCTTGTCTTCGTTTTTTTAATGTACTTTCTTTTACCAACTCTTCCATTTTTGATTTTATGTACGTCACGTTGTAGCTCCATTTGTAGCTGCGGCTGTGATTCTGGCTGTGGTTCTAGCTGTGGCTCTAGCTGCGGCTCTGGCTGCTGTTCGGCTTGAAACTCATTCCCAATATCTTTTAACAAATTGTCGATGTCTTGACTGGTGAAATCATCCAAATCAATAATTTGCTGCTTTGAATTCATTTTCTACTAATTTGAAATTCGCTGTTGAAGTAAAGAAACTTTAATAGTACTCTTCTGATATTTATTTTTCTTTAAATACTTGTTGGGTGTTAGTTTAGTGGGGGTAAAGTCTACAGAAAATAATATATCTAAAAAGCGGGCAAATAAAGCAATGTTAAAGATTCTGAAGGTTAAAAAATACACATCTTTACTATAATTTTGGATTATTTTTTTCAAGGTCAAAAATACTACTCGAACTATTCGTCTCTACATATTAAAAATGCAACGATCGTCAAGGTCATTCAAGGTCAACATAATGACCTTCACAACTTTTCAAGGTCAAATATACTACTCAAACTATTCGTCTCTACATAAAACAAGGCAACGACCGTCAAGGTCATTCAAGGTCATTCCCTCCTCAAAAGTGGTCCAGCACCCGCTTAAACCTACTACTGATTTGGATAATATTTAAGTTTTAAAGTAGTAAAATATACGGGATATTGTTCAAAACTTTTGCAATGCCTTATTAAAAATGTTGAGTTTTTTTATATTTTCCTATGGTTTTATCATAGTTCTTATCAGCCTTCTAAAGCTCAGCTCTCTAGTGTTCCTGGAAGTAGGCAATGTTAATTTTACATAACTTTACATTTATAGGGAAGGAAAGTAAATTAAAATCTTAGCGTTTTCTTCAAAAGCTCAGCTTTCTAGCGTTTCTGGAAGTGGACAATGCTAATTTACATAACTTTACATTTATAGGTAAGGGAAGTTAATTAAACTTTGGGGTTTTTAATTTTCTTTTATAGTTTTCTCATAGTTCCTATCGGCCTTCCAAATCTCAGCTCTCGAGCGTTTCTGGAAGTGGACAATGTTACTTTTACACAATTTTACATTTATAGGGGAGGGAAGTAAATTAGAATTTTGGGGTTCATTTTCTATAGTTCTATCATAGTTACTATCGGCCTTCCAAAGCTCAGCTCTCTGGCGTGTCCGGAAGTGGGCAATGTTACTTTTACATTACTTTACATTTATAGGGGAGGAAAGTAAATTATAATTTTGAGGTTTTTAAATTTTTTTCTATAGTTTTATCATAGTTCCTATCAGTCTGCCATTTCTGGAAGTGGGCAATGTTACTTTTACATAACTTTACATGTATAGGGGAGGGAAGTAAATTAGAATTTTGGGGTTTTTTGATTTTTTCCAGGGGTTTGGCAGACTTATGTCTGCCAAATTTTAGCTTTGTAGCATGTCTGGAAGTACAGTAGAATTTTGATGATCTATACATGAGTGAGTGAGTGAGTAAAAATTTCGACGTTTTTTGAAATTTCGTAACTACTTCAGTACTTTTGGGAGTTCCATGAAACTAAACATGAAGGGATTGTTAACTCCATGGATATCTACGACTGTGCAAAGTTTGAGATTCGTAGCTCATTCGGAAGTAGAGTGAACTTGGCCAGGCACGGCTGTGCCCTCAGATTTACCTCCTAAATAGTCATCCACACCGTCAAATAAATGAAAAAACGCAAAAAAACGGAGGTAAAAACGTCAAAAACACCTTAAAATCACACGAACTCTGAATACAAACAAAGCAACTGGTCCGCTGGTGACGTAAGCAGACACTGTTCGTCTCGCTGAGCGACGCTAACATTAGTTAAATGGAAATAAGCAATCCTGTGTGTTTATAATCGTTGGGCAAAGTGAGCGTTGTTCTGAGTTAGCCGGTGTCAAAACGACTGGACTACCATTTTAATCCATCCGCCTATTTACTTTTTTTGCGTAGTGCATTCTATTTTTTTATAAAATTGTATATTTTTTACTCGTAAGTTTATATTCAACCATAAAAAATAGAATTTTGTCTTTTTTATTTAATTTTTGATTTTGTCATTATTTGTATCGAACTTACTAATAAACGCCTTAAAAAAACACGTGTACTTCTATTAATAGATTTATCATAAATTTTAGGTAAAATATATGTTTAGATGTATTTTATGCATATAAAATAACATAAATAAACATATATTAGACATAAATATATTTATTAGCTCACACTACTACTATAAGTAGTGTGAGCTATGGTGATCCTAATTTTTTCGAGAAAAAAAAAGTTGCTCCGATTTCAAAATTTTTTATATATCTTTGCGTTTCAGATGATTTTGAAACTTTTTTGTTTTGCTGTCTGTCTGTCTGTCTGTCTGTCTGTCTGTCTGTATGTCTGTCTGTATGTCTGTCTGTAACGACCAACCCGCATAACTCAAAAACCGCTTGTCCGATTTTAATGAAAGTTGGTACCTAAGTTGGGTCTTGGGCCGTGATGGTCCCATTTAAAAATGAACAAAATCCACCGAACGCAAGCCAAATAAAAGGGTGGGGGTAGATTCCAAAAATTAGAGTTTATGTGAAAATATGGCGTGTGTGATATCAAACGAAAGGTAATTGAGTCTGCAGTTAAACAAAATACATTTTAATTTATTTTTAAAAAAAGGGTGGGGGTATATTTTAAAAATTAGAGTTTAAGTGAAAGTATGGCGTGTGTGATATCAAACAAAAGGTAGTTGAGTCCAGAGTTTAACAAAATACATTTTAGTTTTTTGTTTTTTTAAAGGTGGGGGTAGATTTCAAAAATTTGAGTTTAAGTCAAAACATGGCTTGTGTGGTATCAAACAAAAGGTAATTTAGTCTGGAGTTAAATAAAATATATTTCAGTTTTTAGTTATATTAGCTCACACGTACACTATAACTATAGTACCTAGTGTGAGCTTAGGGGCCCATATATTGGCAGAGTATTTTTTTAAGTTAAACAGCAGGATCTAAAAAATTTACCTTTGTAATCCACCCGCCTAACCGCGTGAGTAGAATTCAGTGGCGGCTCGTGCGGTAGTGCCACGGAGCCATGGCACTACCGTATTTCTTGGCAAAAACACGTTTTCTTATTTATAAAACATTTTTATTGATTTTTATTTTATTTTATGCGTTTACTTTTCATTTATATATTATACGAAATTTGGTAGCCCTGTGCAATACAGTGGATCACACTCTGACTCGATCCGACGGCAACGCAATGAATGGCGGCTGAAACCCAAAGTAACGTCGAAGACGCTGCCACTTTTCTCTTAGCTCCTTCGCGTAGAGATATATTTTATCTGCAGCCTATATGAGCGACAGTGATAAGGGGGATGTTGGGATTTTAGCGTTGTTTAAATAGGAAATGCGCAGGCAGATCTTGTAGTGATAATGTTTTTTGTCTTAAACAAGTAATTGAGAACACGAGCGCCAGAAATATAGAGACTCATGTTACCTTTGTGGACCTACAAAAAGCATATGATACCGTTCCAGTAGAAAAATTATGGACAGAGTTAGAGCAAACTAATATCAATCATACATACATAAAAGCGATAAAAGAACTATACAAAGGGTCAAAATCTAAAATTAAAATTGGAAATCGACTTTCAAAAGAATTCCTGGTAACAAAAGGCTTAAGACAGGGATGTTGTATCTCTCCAACTCTTTTTAAAATATATATCGCAGTAGCTCTAAAAACTGGAAACGTAAAGTGCACGACCAAGTAATTGTGGCTAATGATAAAGAAGACATGGAGTATATGATGAGAAAGTTAACAGAATAATACCAAAAGTGAGGATTAACAGTGAACATGTATAAGACACAGTACTTATGTATTGGAAACGAATCCAGTGAGATAGTACTAGAAAATGGACAACAATATCTCCATGCAATAAGTATGTATACTTGGGTGTCACATTTGATAAGACAGGAACAGACTGTAAAGAATTGGAAAAAAGAATAGTAAAAGCAAAAAAAGTTATTGGATGTCTTAACAGTATTTTATGGAGCAGAGAGATAAAAAAGAATATAAAATTTAACATATATGAAACAATGGTTAAAAGCACGCTGTTGTATGAAATAGAAACGGTCGCGTAACAGAAAAATACAAAACAAAAATCGAAAGTGTCGAATTGGATGCACTAAGAAGATCAATGAGAATATCTAAAATAGATCACATAAGAAATGAGATCATAAAAGAAAGAATGGGAATCGAGGGAAGCATAACGGATGACATCACTAAAAGGTAACTGATATGGTACGGCTATGTACAACGGATGAACAACGAAAGATTACCAAAGCAGGTCCTAGAATGGCAACCAATAAGACGCAGAAAAAGAGGGCGTCCTAAACTAAAATGGCAACAGTCAATCCAAAGATCAATGAGTCAAAAAAATCTGACAGAGGATGATTGTCAGGATCGAAGGAGGTGGAGAATAGGCGTCGAACAACGTAGAAAAACGTTCTAAACCGACATAGTAGTAGTAAATAGGAAAAGGAATTTTTTGATAAATTTTGAGTCATTGTAGTAGGTAGGTATTTTTTTTTACTGACTTGTGGGTAAACATTTGGGCACAACATCCCGAATTTTTTTTTACTGACTCAAAACTCTGGCATTACCATGTTATATTGACACGAGCCGCCGCTGATTGAATCCACCCGCCTAATGGAGGGTTAAGGTGTCCTTTTCAAAGGCGCGTCGTTCCCAAAGGAAGTATTTTCGGACCCATATTATTCGGAACTTTTTGCTTTAATTTTACGCATGGATTGCGCCACCGAACGTTTGCTGCTTACCTTTAAATTACCCTGTATATAAGTCGGTCTAGGACAACTGGGCGCCGCCAACTCGGCGCCGCCAACTGGGCGCCGCCAACTCGGCGCCGCCAACTGGGCGCCGCCAACTCGGCGCCGCCAACTGGGCGCCGGCCAACTCGGCGCCGGACTAATTTTTTTTTTTTTTTTGATAAAATATGTAGATGAAAAATAAAATATATTATTTATATAAAAACATCTTTAAAAAATCCTTTACGCAATATTTTTTACAAGCTTTTATTTAGCTTCAGATGTTCTGTCTAACTAACTATCTATCAAATCTTGTGAAGCGTTTTTGACACACGTAGTGGTCCCATGACAATACAACATTAAGAAAAAAATATCCTCCCACCCTACCCCCACCCCTTCTATAGAAAAATGTGTTTTTGACACACTTCCTGTTATCCGATTTGGATAAAATTTGGTATACAGATAGTGGTCCGATGATAATACAACAATAAGAAAAAAATATCCTCCCACCCCTACCCCCACCCCCTTCTATAGAAAAATTTGTTTTTGACACACATCCGTAATCCGATTTAGATGAAATTTGGTATACATATAGTGATCCGATGACAATACAATATTAAGAAAAAAATATCCTCCCACCTCTACCCCCACCCCCTTTCATAGAAAAATGAGTTTTTGACACACTTCCCATTATCCGATTTGGATGAAATTTGGTATTCACATAGTGGTCCGATGACATTACAACATTAAAAAAAAATATCCTCCCACCCCTACCCCCACCCCCTTCCATAGAAAATGCGTTTTTGACACCCTTCCCATTATCCGATATGGATGAAATTTGATACACCCGTAGTGGTCCCATGACAATACAACATTAAGAAAAAAATATCCTCCGACCCCTACCCCCACCCCCTTCCATAGAAAATGCACTATATGTATACCAAATTTGATCCAGATCGGATAATGTGAAGTGTATCAAAAACTCATTTTTCTATGAAAGGGGGTGGGGATAGAGGTGGGAGGATATTTTTTTCTTAATATTGTATTGTCATCGGATCACTATATGTATACCAAATTTCATCCAAATCGGATAATGGGAAATGTGTCAAAAACTCATTTTTCTATGAAAGGGGGTGGAGGTAGAGGTGGGAGGATATTTTTTTTTAATATTGTATTGTCATGGGATCACTATATGTATACCAAATTTCATCCCAATCGGATAATGGGAAGGGTGTCAAAAACGCATTTTCTATGGAAGGGGTGGTGGTAGAGGTGGGAGGAAATTTTTTTTTAATGTTGTATTGTCATCGGACCACTATGTGAATACCAAATTTCATCCAAATCGGATAATGGGTGGTGTGTCAAAAACATTTTTCTATGAAAGGGGGTGGGGGTAGAGGTGGGAGGATATTTTTTTCTTAATATTGTATTGTCATCGGATCACTATATGTATACCAAATTTCATCTAAATCGGATAACGGGAAGTGTGTCAAAAACACATTTTTCTATAGAAGGGGTGGGGGTAGGGGTGGGAGGATATTTTTTTCTTAGTGTTGTATTGTCATGGGACCACTACGTGTGTACCAAATTTCATCCAAATCGGATAATGGGAAGTGTGTCAAAAACGCTTCACAAGATTTGATAGATAGTTAGCTAGACAGAATATCTAAAGCTAAATATAAAAGCTTGTAAAAAATTGCGTAAAGGATTTTTTTAAGATGTTATTATATAAATAATATATTTTATTTTTCATCCACACATTTTATCAAAAAAAAAATTTTTAGTCCGGCGCCGAGTTGGCCGGCGCCCAGTTGGCGGCGGTGAGTTGGCCCGGCGCCGAGTTGGCCCGGCGCCCAGTTGGCGGCGCCGAGTTGGCGGCGCCCAGTTGGCGGCGCCGAGTTGGCGGCGCCCAGTTGTCCCATTCCGATATATGTCGTTGTTGCGCGAGTAGGTACTTCTTAGCAGTGGTGGATCCAGGATTTCCAGGGGGGAGGGGCCAAAGTGGCAGCAAACATCGAAATATTTGTATAAGCGGTTTTTAATAGATCTGAGGTGTAAAATTTAGTATCTAAAGAAAATTTATGGCACCGCTGGCGACTTTTTTAACAAAATTTAAATAAGTGATGCTGCTAAAGTAAAAAATAAATTATATGTATGTGTATATTATTTTTTTAAGAAGTTTAATTTTTATAGCTTTAAATCATCCCCTAACTTTTGGCAGAATTTTATTAATTCAAACTATTTGTGTTTCTTTATTATCTGGTTTAATAAATTTTGATTATTGATTTTCGTATATTTTATTTTTAATTATAATTGGAGGAATACTAATTTTATTTATAGGGGGACCCGGGCCCCTTTGCCCCCCCCCCCTAGATCCGCCACTGCTTGTTAGGAAAATGACTATTACCTAACTAGTCCGAAACGTGATACTCTTACAGACGCCTGTTGTTAACTTGTTTTGATATATTCTGAAATAATTTTTTATTGGCTGTACAAGGAAATTTTTTTAAATGGGTAAAAATTGCTTGTCGTTTTTTTTTATTGTTATCTATATTTAACCTAAACTTTATACGATACGATAGAAGGTAAATATAATGGAGACTTTATAAACCAGTTAAAATACTTTTTCTACGGGAAAAAATTAATAGTATGAAATCTATTGGAAATAAAAGAAAATCTATCGCAGGCAAAGGAAAATTAAAATTAGATTTGATCCGAGTTATTGGGGTGAAATAGGATGAGAAGTAGTAGAACATTAAAAAGTTTCTAACTTTTTGGCCTACGACGTCATTTTTTTGATATGTCTACAAACTTTTTTGTGTGTTGAAATTTCTGCTCAAAATTGGTACTGATATTTTTCTGGCGTATTATGTTTTTTGTTTTAAATTATTGCATAAAAATTATTTAGTCATTTAATTAAGTCAATTGACACAGAATAATCATCTATTTTTACTTTCTACTTACGATGACTCATTTAAAATGGTTCGCAAAATTATTTAATAATAATTACAGAGAAATTCACGGTTCATGAATTTTTCATATAAATTTTTTGCCAGTTATAACCACAAAGTCGGTTGTTTAAAATATTGTAGTAGTGCAGTGTCCCTCGTTATTTTTTTATCTTGGGTTATTATGAAATTCGTGGAATTTTTTTGATATTATCAAAAAATTATTTTTTATATGAAAAGTTGCTTTATACTTAAAATCACACGTCATAAGTTTTCGATAAACAGTTTAAGCGGCACCTAATTAATCTATTGGCGTAGGTAGTGAAAACAAAATAAAAAATAAATAAATATAACAAAAATACAAAATAAGCACACTAAATAAAAAACCACGCGGTAGAAAGAGGATTTTACTCAGCCTTATGTTGCCAGTTACACGTCTTAACAACTAATAGATGGGTTTACATTGCTAATAATTATAAAATTTGTATAGAAATTGCACGATACTGCGACGGCGACGCTGTAAAAATTTTGACGACGCACGATTTTTGAAAAACATTTATTCGAAAAAATACAAAATAAGCACACTAAATAAAATACTCTGCCAATCTATGGGCACCTAAGCTCACACTAGGTACTATAATTATAGTGTACGTGTGAGTTAATATATAACTAAAAACTGAAATATATTTTATTGAACTCCAGACTCAATTACCTTTCGTTTGATACCACACAAGCCATGTTTTGACTTAAACTTTAATTTTTCAAATCTACCCCCACCTTTTTTTTTAAACTAAAATGTATTTTGTTTAACTTCAGACTCAATTACCTTTCGTTTGATATCACACACGCCATATTTCCACATAAACACTAATTTTTTTAATTTACCCCCACCCTTTTTTTAAAAGTAAAATGTATTTTATTTAACTCCAGACGCAATTACCTTTCGTTTGATATCACACACGCCATATTTTTACATAAACTCTAATTTTTGATATATACCCCCACCCTTTTATTTGGCTTGTGTTCGGTGGATTTTGTTCATTTTTAAATGGGACCATCTCGACCCAAAACCCAGCGTAGGTACCAAATTTCATTAAAATCGGGCAAGCGGTTTTTGAGTTATGCGCGTTGGTCGTTACAGACAGACATACAGACAGACAGACAGACAGACAGACAGACAGACAGACAGACAGACAGACAGACAGACAGACAGACAGACAGAGGCGCAACAAAAAAGTTTCAAAATCATCTGAAACGCAAAGATATATAAAAATTTTTGAAATCGGAGCAACTTTTTTTTTCTCGAAAAAATTAGGATCACTATAGCTCACACTACTATAGTGTAGTGTGAGCTAAAACCACGCGGTAGAAAGA
Organism: Aspidapion aeneum; assembly: GCA_963576565.1. Taxonomy (NCBI): domain Eukaryota; kingdom Metazoa; phylum Arthropoda; class Insecta; order Coleoptera; family Brentidae; genus Aspidapion; species Aspidapion aeneum. The sequence continues at coordinate 36,727,112 of OY755047.1, read as the reverse complement.
GGATTTTACTCAGCCTTATGTTGCCAGTTACACGTATTACCAACTAATAGATGGGTTTACATTGCTATTAATTATAAAAATTTTATAAAAATTGCACGATACTGCGACGGCGACGCTGTACAAATTTTGACGACGCACGATTTTTGAAAAACATTTATTCGAAAAACTGTTTTTGGAAACGCATTTCAGATATTCGTAAATACATTTTAGCTCACACTACTATACTATAGTAGTGTGAGCTATGGTGATCCTAAATTTTTCGAGAAAAAAAAAGTTGCTCCGATTTCAAAATTTTTTGTATATCTTTGCGTTTCAGATGATTTTGAAACTTTTTTGTCGTCTTGCTGTCTGTCTGTCTGTCTGTCTGTCTGTCTGTCTGTCTGTCTGTCTGTCTGTATGTCTGTCTGTATGTATGTCTGTCTGTCTGTCTGTCTGTCTGTCTGTCTGTATGTCTGTCTGTAACGACCAACCCGCATAACTCAAAAACCGCTTGTCCGATTGAAATAAAATTTGGTACCTAGGCTGAGTCTTGGGCCGTGGTGGTCCCATTAAAAAATGAACGAAATCCGCCGAACGCAAGTCACATAAAAGGGTGGGGGTAGATTTCAAAAATGAGAGTTTATGTGAAAATATGGCGTGTGTGATATCAAACGAAAGGTAATTAAGTCTGGAGTTAAACAAAATGAATTTTAAGTTATTTAAAAAAAAAGGGTGGGGTAGATGTCAAAAATTAGAGTTTAAGTGAAAATATGGCGTGTATGATATCAAACAAAAGGTAAATGAGACTGGAGTTAAACAAAATACATTTTAGTTTAAAAAAAAAGGGTGGGGGTAGATTTTAAAAATTAGAGTTTAAGGCAAAACATGGCTTGTGTGGTATCAAACGAAAGGTAATTGAGTCTGGAGTTGAATAAAATATATTTCAGTTTTTAGTTATATTAGCTCACACGTACACTATAACTACAGTACTTAGTGTGAGCTTAGGTGCCCATAGATTGGCAGAGTATTTTAAATTAGGTAGCTCCCCGTGATCATTGGAGCTCTTAAACGTGTCTTAATTAGTGTTGTGTGGTGGCTTTTTAGTTCTTGCAAGAAACTAGAGAAGTTATATCAGAAACTAGTTTATAATAATATGACATTGCTTTTCAAAAGCTGCTTCAATAGTTAACATAAGAAAAAAACGATGGTGAATTATAACGCGACTTTAAAGTTGTCCGTCATTTTGAATTTCAAAATGGTGGTTGTACGAGGGTTGTCATTTAAGATTTGCTTATACAGCTAAAATAAAACAGTAAATAATTTTTACAAACTTTATTGTTTCTCAAAGTATTCTCCACGAAAATTAATGCACCTTTGCATGAGCTCAAACACTCGTTTGTTGGTACTGTCAAAATTGTATTCTTAAAGGCGTCGACTGCTTTCTCTAGCCACTGAACTCTTTGCCCACGCAGTCCATTCTTAATTTTGGGAAAAGTATAGAAATCGTTGGGACTTAGGTCGGGACTGTTTTGTTGAGTTAAAAAGTCAATGTTTTTTTGTGCTTTGTGCGAACTTGCATTGTCTTGGTGGAGGATGATTCGTCATTCGTGGTTCGTTTTCGAAGCACAGCGATGACTATGCGCAAACAACTGGTGTTGTCGCAATTGGCAGTAACAGCCCTTTGATTTTTTAGAAGGACTGTTGCTACATGATCTGCTTTTTAGAGAAATTTCGTGACCATCTTTTTGGATACACTTCGAGAACGGATGACTGGCTTTTCTTCATCTTAAAACACCCAAACAGACGACTGACGTTTACTTGCGTGTTCACATGCGTAAATCCACAATTTGTCACCAGTGACAACGCTGTACCCGTTTTTTGAGTTCCCTGCCTTAAAGCGATCTAGAGCTCTCTGACACCAATTTCTGTTCTTCAGTTAACAGATCCAGCGGGAAACTAATTTTCTTGCCCCTTATTCTTCATGCAGAAGTTTTTGAGATGAGCTCTTTGAAATCCCCAGTGAAGCCTTAATCTCGCGATATGTCACATCTTCCGTGATGAGCATTCGCACAGCATCGATGTTTTCCTGGGTGACAGCCGTTTTTGGTGCACATGGCCTTGAGTGGTCGCTAAGGCTAATTCGTCCACACTTGAAATCTCCATACCAACGAGAAACTGTCGACTGATGTGGTGTTTCATTGCCGAAAACAGAAATCAACTCGGCAAGGCATTGAGATAGTTATTTCCTTCGAAAGTTTTAGAAAATTATAGCCCCAAAAATGTTCTCGGTTCAATTCCATTTTTCGACTGATTTGTTAAATGAAAAAATTCCCTTTAGCTATAAAACTATACAGGGTGTCCCATAACTAAGGGGCCATAGTGCAGCAGGTGAAAGAGGAGGTTATTTCCGAGAAAAAAGTTTATATAACATGTGGGTCAAAATGTTTTTAAGATATAGGATTTTTAAAGTTATAGGAGTGGGGGGAAAAGGATTTTACAAAAAAAAGAAAATCTGTCACAGCCAGCTGAATACTTAGCTAATTGTGATTAAAAAATGTAGTATTGCCACAGTTTTGTGGTGAAGGCGAGACTCCATGAGGTTGTATTTTATGCTATATTATATTTGCATTTATGAAAAATGTGAAAAATATCTAAAAAAAATTTTTGTTTCGGGTGGGCCCGGGCCTCCCGCCACTGGCGTGTCCTATAGGGGCCAGGGGGGGGGGGCGAACGATCCCCCCGCCCCTCTGCGCTTGGCGCCCCTGGCGTCCTTTGAGAAAAAAATAGAAAAACTAAATTTAACGCAAAAACAAATGGTTCCCCCCCCCTGTTGTGCAGTAAACAAATACATTTATTCCAAAATTTTATGGGCCACCTGGTAAAGGAACAAGGCTTTTTTGTTACTGCCAATCTCCTAAACTGTTTAACCGATGTAAATTAATTTTGGCAAAATATTCTACTGGCAATTCTGTTTGTCTAACACATTTTTTTATGCTACGACGAGCGTAAGTCGGGCTAACCGGCGAAGCCGCTTATTTTTAGGCAATAAGTAAATAAAAGTTATATAAATATATGAAATGATATATTTTCTGTTATAAAAAAATTTATGTTTAAAAAACAGCAATGTACAGGGTGTTAATAAAGTATATCGCCAAACTTCAGAGGATAATTTTTTGAGTGATTTTATGAAAAAAACGAAATATGATTTCGCAATAATGCCTAGTTTTTACGATACAGTGTGTCAATTTTTTGTTTTTTCTTTATAGCTGGTGCAGTTTTTGAGATGTTTGGCTTAATTTAAAATACTACAGTGTGATATCTTTTCAGGGATCATATTCCTTTTTTCCCCCAGAACTTTTTTGCAGTTAGCCGATGGCAGATTCTAAAACTGAAAATGGATTCTTTGTTTTATTCAGAAACTTTTTGATCTTTTGTAATGTTATGTATCTCTAACCGTTTTCGAGAAAAAAGGCAAAAAGCCCAATTTCTACCCTGCTACTAGTAGTTGTAGTAGTAGTGGGGGGGGGTTGACCCGCAGGTCTGACAAGTAGGCCAGAGTAGGCCCTTTTTGCCATGCCCCAAGTATGTCCCTTAACCCACTCTCTGCACTTCCCTTGGATGGTCGGGTTTACAAAGTCCAGTAAGTCTGCCCATTTGAGCATGTGCAGTTCTTCCTCGCTCAGAGTTGGCGCTCCGAGTGCCTGTTGTCTCATCCTTGCGTAGGCCTCGCATTCTGCCACGAGGTGTCTTGATGTCTCTTCTTCCTGTCCACAGGCTGGGCAGGTAGGGTCATTCTCGACTCCTATACGTGTCATGTGCTTCCTCAACCGGTTATGTCCGGTTAGACTACCTATCAGCAGTCCGAGGTCTTTTCGTGTCCGTCCCAGCATCCATCTAATTCTGGTCGCTTTTGGACGGTCTACGAATTCTCTGGTCTGTCTGCAACCCGTTCCTGTTTCCCAGGAGTTTAATAGCGCCTCCTGGGCCCATTTGTTGAGTCCGCTTTGCACTTGTTTTTTTGTTACGCCCAAAAGTGGCTCCGGTCCTACATAGGCGGTTCCTGCCCCGAGTCGTGCGAGTTCGTCCGCCTTCTCGTTGCCTGGTACCCCCGTATGTCCCGGAACCCAAACCAGCGTCACCCGTTTGCCATCGCTTAGGGTCTCCAGCGCCTCTGCGCATTCTTCCACCAAGCCGTCAGTAATCTTGGGTGCGTTTAGCGCCGCCAGGGTGGCTTGACTGTCGGAGCATATATATATATATATATATATATATATATATATATAAGCTCCTCTTCGCTGTTCCGAACCTCTTCTAGGGTTGCCGCCATTATTATGGCGTAGACTTCTGCTTGAAAAACAGTAGCCTGCTCACCGAGCGAGTAGCTCTTCTGAACTTCTAGTTTTTCCACGTATACTCCCGCTCATGTGGTTTGCCTCTCTGATAGTTTGGATCCATCAGTGTAGCAAACTAAAGCGCTCTCCTCAAACATCATTTCGTCTCTCTGCCACGCTTCCCTGTCTGGGATGTGGATTTTGTACCTCTTCTCGAGCCTCCAAGGTGTGTTTGCTCGGCTGACCGTCATTGACGTGAGGAGGATTTCTTTAATTGTCAGCTCTTCTATAGCTAGATGACCAACTGTTTCCCCTCTTCCTCTCCACTGACCCGTGTCCCTTAGACGTAGGTAGGTCCCCATCGCCTCCCTCTTGATCCAAGTTGGTAGCGATGGTAGTCCCAGAATTGTCTCTAGGGCCAGGATCGGGGTAGTTCTCATAGCTCCGATTATCCCTCTACAAATCAGCGCCTGTAGGCTTCTGAGTTTTAGGAATGTGGTCGTTATCTCCACTGCCGGCCACCAGACTATGGATCCGTATTGGATCCTCGGTCTCAGTATTGCCGTGTACATCCAGTGGAGGGTCCTGGCGGATAGTCCCCAGGTCCTGCCGACTACCCGTCGTAGCTGCCATATTGTTGCCTGGACCTTTACGATCATCTTGGTAACATGTGGCGTCCAGGTGAGTCCGCTATCAAGAATGACACCCAGGTACTAAAGCTAGGGGTCTTCCGTACTAAAACCTTCGATTTTTCTCTTTCTGGTGAACAGTATCATCTCTCTTTTACCTGGGTTAACAGAGAGTCCATTTTCTTGGCACCAGTCTTCTATGATGCGAACAGCCATTTGCATTCTACTGCAGACAACGTTAAGGAAGCGATCAACCACTTCCACCACGCCATCATCTGCATAGGCATAGGCGTCGAATCCGTTCTCTGACAAGCGCTTCAGTAAGGTGTCCATAATCAGGCACCACAGGTGGGGCGATAGGCAACTGCCTTGTGGCCACCCTCCCATGACCCTAATCCTGACCGTTGACTCCCCCAATGTAGCTTGTATTGCTCGTTGATTTAGTGCAGATCTTACCCATTCAATAATGGGGATTTCTGCCCCCTCTCTTGAAGGGCGGATGTTATCATCTGCACTTTGGCTTTGTCGAAAGCCCCTTCTATGTCAAAGAACACCGCAAGTGCGTATTGTTTGAATTGTAGAGCCTTCTCTGCCTTATGCACTACTGCATGTATGGCCGAGTCAGTTGACTTGCCCTCCATGTAGGCATGCTGATTTCTGTGGAACGGGTTGTTTGCGAAGACTCCTCCTAGAAGGTGTCGGTCAACCATTTTCTCCATTGCCTTCATCATAAAAGATGTCAGACTTATGGGCCGGTAGGATTTGGCTGCTGTGTAGTCTCTTCTCCCCGCCTTAGGGATAAAGACTACGGTTGCCTTTCTCCATGTTGGAGGTGCATAGCCCAACGCTATGCTCGCTCTAAAGATTCCTCTCATGTACGGAAGGAGAACCTCGAGCCCTTTCTGCAATAGCGCCGGAAACAGCCCGTCCGGCCCTGGTGACTTGTATGGGCTGAACTCGTTGATCGCCCAGGTTATGGTGGCGTCCGTAACGACTTTATCTGCCAGTTCCCAGTCGGGTTCAACCCTAAACTGTGGTACGGCGACGGGTTGCGTTTCGTGGTCGCTCTCCTCCCTTGAGAAAGCGACCACGAAACGCAATCCACCTACTAAATGACATTAAAATTTAAAATAGTCACTACATTACAATAATATTTTCGATAGTGATGGATAATCGAAGATACAAATTATCTTTTTTTCTCAAAAATGGTTAGAGATGCAAAAAATTGTAAAAAATCGAAGTTTCTGAATTAAACAAGGAATTCATTTTTGAATCTGCCAGTGACTTGTACCTTAATAGAAAATAAAGCCTTAACAACTTGTGTCTCGAAAATTAAGCATTGGCGAACCCATGTTTATACAAAGTTTTTTCTTAAAATCACTCAAAGAATAATTTTCTGAAGTTTGGTGACATACTTTAGTAACACCCTGTATATCAGAGTGGTTTAAGTCTATTTCTGAATTCATATATCATATTTTTTTAACATTGTTTTGTTTGTTTATTTGTTTATTTAATTGTTTGCGTTTTGCGTTGTGGTTTAAGTCTTTTTCTGAAAATTCATATATCATCTTTTTTAACAGGGTTTTGTTTGTTTATTTGTTTGTTTAATAGTTTGCGTTTTGCGCATATTCTCTTGAAAAATTAGCTTCGGACGATATCGTCCCCGAGCTTAAATGGCACCAATGACGTACAAACAAACCACTTTCTAATCTTTTCATCAGCGTTATTGTTTACATAAATTATATAGATAATATTCTTTTCGGTAACAAACGCAATCAGACAAATGGTTGAGGTAGCCAGTGCCGGTTAGTGAATTCGAAGGTGAAAAATTGGTGTTTTTGTAAGGTTCGTCTTTTCTAACTCACCTTTTTTGCAATGGGTATCAACCAAGGTAGCACCAATCACTATTATACCATTTTAATTGTCATTTGTCACTTCCGTTCTTAATTAGCTTGACAGGCAGGCGTCAGGTAACATAAAAATAAAACACTAAACTTACTCATCTGCTCAATTATTCATAAACTTAAAGTTTACTCACCGTTTACTTTAATAATTAAATCAGATATAATTTGGGTAATACTTTTAATCTTCTTTCTTCAGCATGCTACCCTAAAATAGTATGAGGGCTACTCCTGGACGCTTAATGGCCACTAAACAATTAGCATCCCAACATCCAAGTTATAAGGTTATCTTTTACTGAAACCTTCCACCTTGATGTGTCATTCAGAAAGCAGTAAGAACCCATAAAACTTACAGATCCTCTAATCTGAAGGAACGCCGGCAGGCACTAACAGCCTCTTAGGTTTTTCTCAGTGGCCCGCCATAATGCGCACTGCCTCAACAGTGATCCGCCATTATGCGCTACACTGCCCAATAGTGGTCCGCCATAATGCGCACTGCCTCAACAGTAATCCGCCATTATGCGCTACACTACCCAACAGTGGTCCGCCATTATGCGCTACACTGCTCTTTCACAAATTATCTCACTTTTCACTACTGAACTACATTCTCTCTTTTTATCTTAAACTCTTTGCTTGCATAGCAACACCTAAAACACTTGAGCTCTTTATCTCTTTTAAATTATCTAGCTTTAATAGGTAGATAGGTACCTATAGATGCATTTTTATTTTAGGACTATAATTATTAGTTAAGTACAACAGAAACAATTTACAAAGTTGAAACTACATGCTAATTTTAATGAAGCTAAATTATTTTCATCATACATATAGTAGATACTTACTGGCTAGAGTACAATAACTGAAGAAACTGAATAAGTTTTTTCCAAATAACCTTTTTTAACAAAACACCCGAAACCAACAATATAAAAAAACATATGATTATAACCACAAAATGTCAAAAATTCCACAGACTATTAAATAAGAAGGGAAAATTTAGATGGTCGATTGTTACCAGCATTGCCAACCTGCGAGTTTCGGAGCTCTGGGTTAAAATCGCGTGGATAAACACTTTTCTCTTTAACTCGAGGGTTACCCCAAGGTCAGAGTTGGCCCAGGGCTAGCTAACACGACGAGATACCCCGCCATTGATAAACCGGCCCTTAATGTTTTATTCTATATAATGCTTTTTGCCGGTCTGCCTTTTTAGTCAGCATAAAATAAATAGGTGGGTGTCAATATTTATATGAAGAGGGGTTTCAACTAATTAATAATAATTAAAGAATATTTCAGATATATTTATGTAAAATCCAGAAAAAGGTAACTAAAAACTAATTGATTAAAAATATACATTACATTTTTACACTCACAACGATTCCAAACGGTTTTTTAAAGTTTATTGCCTTAGTAGTAGTAGTAGTGTAGGGTAGGCTCTAGGCCTGGCGACCAGGCACATGTAGAAAGGCCAGAATATCGGGCTACCTCAGATTCAGAAGGTCCTCCGTCTCAAAGGCTTCCTCTTCAAATACCTCTCTTCTTGCCTTCCTTATATGCAATGCGCCGAGGTCTCGTCCTCGGCCCAAAATCGCTCGCACGTCGCACAGAGGGGCCAAATGGAGCTAATGTCGGAAATAATTATTTAAACACCCAAAATATTAGAAACAAAAATAATGTGTATTGGTTATTGTCATATAGGTTAAAATGCACCTGCTTATTATTTTATAAAGCTTTAATATTTGTTTTTTTTACAGGGTGATTTAAAAATAGATTTTTTTAAAAGAAATTTAAGTACTTTTACACAAAAAAGTAATTAAGACCTAAACATTTATTAAAAATTTTATAATATTTCTGTTTAAGTTATTTAACCTGGCTCATAATATACAGTATGCCCCAAAAGTCTGGAATCACCTTTTTTTTTTTTAAATTTGGAGATAAAATCATGGACACGTCAATTTTGAAATAGGAAGAGGAGTCACCTAAAAATACTATATTGTACAGAGTGTCCTCAATAAGACATATGCATGCATATTTTTTTACTTATATTGTATCTAAAAACTAATTTTACCATTTTCTAAAAAAAAAGGAATTTAATGTAAGGCTTTTTGGATAAAAGTTGTTTATTTTTTGCTTGCATTTTGCTATTCTCTACATACAAAATTAGGTTTTGTATTAAAGATCATTGTAAAAAAATGACATAAGGGCAAAATTTATGTTAAAATAAGACCTATTATTATTATTTTGTCGACACACTCCACACATGTGTAATTGTTTTGCTTTCTAACATTGTTTTATTAATATTAACTTTAAACAACAAGTAAAATTAAAGAAAGAAAAATTATAAAAAAGTTTTTCTTTGGCCGGGACTCGAACCCGGAACCTCTTGCTCTGTTCGCAAACGCTCATTCATTAGGCTACCAAAGATCATACATACATTTTCCGAAAACTTCCACCTATGCATAACCTTAACAACCATAACAACTATAAAAGTAGAGCCAATCAAAAAACAAAAGTAACTTTTTTCTTGCAATATGGTATAAACTATTAATTCATGTTAGAATACATTATGCTAGTTTTACAATTCGGTAGTAGTGCTGATATAAAAAAGTTGATTTTTTTACTAACTCCCATATATTATATAACAAATTAAAAAAAAATTGCATTACAAGTGACTTTGCCTTTAGGCGTTTACAAAGCCATTTTTTATGGTAAATTAATTTTTATTGGTCAAGATGTAAGAGTTAATATTATTAAAACATTCAAAAAAACAATTTTACGAATTTTGACCGTTTATATCTCAAAATTATGAGAGAAACAAAAACTTCTTTTTACCCAGTTAGCCACGAAAACTTGTTTGATTCTACTTACTATTTTTTTATTACTTATTTCTTTGTTGAAAATTTATTGTATATTGAAAAAAATATCAGTGGGTCAAACTTTTGTTGGAAGACCTTGCTGCGAGCCAGGTGCCTGTACTGGCTACCTTACATCTGTCACTCTGTCAACAACTTTTATTACATACGAATTTACTTTACATACTTTAGTGCATTACCAGGCTGACCAATGTAAATACATTGTTTAATATTAACAATAAACTACATTCAGCCTACACTTCTGTTATGATTTCTTCTTTTTGCAGCGCCCAACGCAGAAATGGTTCTGGCACTCGTATTAAATTGATAAATTAATTTAATCCTATGTAGTGACGAAGAACCATGCAGTTGGGTAAGCCCACCCAATCGCATAGTATGCTGCCTGGAAGTAAAACTTTAATGCATATTTTCTGTCTTCATTATAAGGCCGCGTACTCATTAGCGAACCCCGAGCTTCGAGCAACGACCGGGATTTATTCGATAATATGGACGCAAGTACCATTATAGCGATATCTAAACCGTAAATTTAAACAAAGTATTCACTGAATTTGAGACATAAATACATATTTCTTTACAGTTCTTGAAAAAGTGTACCTACATATTTACAAATAAATTTTTTAAATAAAAAAAAAACATTTAAAAAAAATTGCTAAATCTATTTGAAATAGTTAACTTGTAAGAAAATAGTTAACTGTCAATCTTAATTTTTTTCTTAAATTGCGAATATCTCAAAAACCAATCTAGTAATTTTTGAAATAATATCAATGCTGTAAAGAATTGAAAAAAAATTATTTTAAATAAGGTATCACTTGACCCACTTTCCCTAACTAAAGTCAAGGGGTCAAAGTTACCTCAACTAGGGTTCGATAGATATAAAAATTTTCAGAAAATAAAAATAACTTTTCCAAGGATTTTTAAAAAAAATTAACTTCAAATGCTTATAATGAGATCCCGTTTGATAATGATAATACGCATGTTTTATCGCTCTACTTGTTTTATTCAAAGAGCTTTTATTTTATTTTCTTTCTGGGTAATAAATTTTGTAATTACCACTTAACATTGGACAACCTTACCTATTCACGTATTACGGCTAAAAACTGCACATAATAAATGGCTTTACTCGTTGCGATCTCTGTATTGCGCTCGCTTAAGCGGTAGATATTTAGGAATTACACACTGATAACGCTCTACCAGGGTACGCGTATAAAATGTTATTTTATTAAAAAAAAAATTAAGAATAATACAGTGAAATCTCCTATAAGCGGAAACTCACAGTTACGTCGATTTTGTCCGCTTATTGGAGGTGTCCGCTTATGAGAGAGAACTGCGAAATTTTAATATATATTTATCAACAATTTCCGCTGCTTCAATTTTTCCGATATTAAATTTTTCAGCGATCTTACGTGCTGATAGATGTTCCTTCTCCGAAACGTTAACAACTTCCATTTTTCATGTTAACTAAAAAGTTTTTTACTAGGCGCCATTTCAAAGAAATCTATTACTACCCAACTGAATAATAAAAATAAAACACAGCAGTCCCGCCGAATAAAATATGTTGTAAATACGACAGAAGTATTTAGTCTCCGCATTAAGACGGAAAGAGGTTATTCCCTGGCTGCTGAGTGCGTTGTTGCCAACATACTACATAATATTTATGCCCATTTCGTGCAGCGCTCCGTCCTGTTTGCATCCGGTTAAGGGAGGTTTCAGAATTTTTTATAAAAAAAAATGGTCCGCGTCCGGTTATTAGAGTGACCGGTTGTAGGGGTGAATTTTGCATGTAAATAAATAGGGAAAAGCTTGGTTCCAACAAATTTGTCCCCCTTAATAGAGGCCTCCGCAAGGAGAGGTTTCACTGTATTTGTTTTTAACAATCGGCGATACATACTTATAGATATAAATATTAACCTAGACTTATAGGGCAATATAATATTGAAATTCGTATGATATATTAGGCTTTTATTTTAGTGGCTGTTAACCTCTAACCGGTTATGATAACGGAGTATAACGTTTGGGCCAGTCTTACACATATATTAATTAATTAACAATAAATAGCAACTTCAGCGTCAAACTAAATGTAGTGCTTTAGAGCAATATTGGAGGCAATTTTATTTGTACAAGAAAAATATCTAATATACTCAACACTAATTTAATTTTGAATGTTAACATGAAAGGGGTATCCTTTTTCAATAATGATCTATACATATTCTATGGGTTGTTCTCTCTGGTTAAGGCAATTTTTTTAGGCTGCGGCTTGTGCGAATCGGGCTAACTGGCAAAGCCATTTTGTTTTAGGCTAGTGACATATAAACCTTGGCACTGAGGTCTTGTTTAAGTCCTTAACAAATTCTGGCCCTCCATACGGTCGGGTTACAAATTTGGCACTTTAGTTTTAAATGTTTTAAATAGTCTTTATTCTTTGGATCAAATATGACAGGTCTATTCTTGTAATTTTTAATTAAAACCAATACTTGCTCATCATTCATTGTATTTATTTTAATTTGGAGCAAATCCCCCACACTTGCGAAAATCCATCCGTTGTTCGAAGCTCGAAGCTCGTGGTTCGGTAATGAGGACCCGGCTTAAGTGAGCAGAACGTCATATTAGCGGCAAACGCAAAAATAACATTTTGATCCATTAAGATATTGCTCAATGTTCGTCTTTTTTTTTAACCGCTGAACCATGTACACGCGGAATTATAAATAATGTCGCAAATTAAATAATAGTACAATTCCACACGAAGGCGGGTTTCTTGCTCATTTGTTATTAAATAATTGAAAGTAAAAAAGATGGGGCCATGTTTATTTCCCTCGGGTCTCATGCGTCGGCCACCTTTTACGATTTAACTTTTTAGTATGAATGAACCTCAGTGCGAAAATCTTTTTTGGCCCTGCCTATGCTCGAAAACACGACTTATCCCACATAAGATCTACGCTTAGGAACTCGGTATAAACAAACGTTTGTCCACCACCTTCGGTTAATATTTGTCAGAAGAGTTAGAAATCGTGTATTTTATTTTTGAAGAAACAAAAACGCACAATGCTAGAGTTTACAGGACAGATATTTCTATACTGTGATTCTGACTTAAATAAACTTTTCTTTAATGGGTTTGTCACGTCTTTCTTTTTTTAAAAATATGTCATACATACAGCGCCTCTACTCTACGATACCCAAATTTATTTCTCAGGTCTAACCTAAAACTATCGAAAAAATACTTCTTTTGCTAGAGCTCATCTCTTTGTTTGAATTGTACTTATTTAAGAAAAATTGTTATTTCCAATAATTTTATTTGTTTTTAGTGTTAGATCACGTTAGGATTCAAAATTTAAGTGAACAATAATTAATATCCAATAAATGAATCATACACCGAAGCCCAGCGTATACCTCCACCCATGTATGAATTGAGGCTTTCAGCGCAATAGTGGCCTAACCATTCACATTTCAAATAACATATTAGCTCACACATATACTATACTATAGTAGTGTGAGCTATGGTGATCCTAATTTTTTCGAGTTGCTCCGATTTCAAAATTTTTTATATATCTTTGCGTTTCAGATGATTTTGAAACTTTTTTGTTGCGCCGTCTGTCTGTCTGTCTGTCTGTCTGTATGTCTGTCTGTCTGTCTGTCTGTCTGTATGTCTGTCTGCTGTCTGTAACGACCAACGCGCATAACTCAAAAACCGCTTGGCCGATTTCAATGAAATTTGGTACCTAGGCTGGGTCTTGGGTCGAGATGGTCCCATTTAAAAATGAACAAAATCCATCGAACACAAACCAAATAAAAGGGTGGGGATAGATTTCAAAAATTAAAGTTTATGTGAAAATATGGCGTGTGTGATATCAAACGAAAGGTAATTGAGTCTGGAGTTAAACAAAATACATTTTAATTTATTTTTAAAAAAGAGTGGGGGTATATTTCAAAAATTAGAGTTTAAGTGAAAATATGGCGTGTGTGATATCAAACGAAAGATAATTGAGTCCGGAGTTTAACAAAATACATTTTGGTTTTTGTTTTTTTTAAGGGTGGGGGTAGATTTCAAAAATTTGAGTTTAAGTCAAAACATGGTTTGTGTGGTATCAACAAAAGGTAATTTAGTGTGGAGTTGAATAAAATATATTTCAGTTTTTAGTTATATTAGCTCACACGTACACTATAACTATAGGACCTAGTGTGAGCTTGGGGGCCCATATATTGGCAGAGTATTTTTTTTAGGCAACAGTGGCCCATGCCACCTTTTAGTCTCCGTTACTGGATGGCAGCACTATAGTTTTTGAATTCAGTATGCATTCAGTGTAAGTGACTGCAATACTGGCCTATACCGGCTTAGGCCACTGTTGCGCTGATAGCCTCAATTTTCGACACATATTTTATTTATGTATATTATATTATATTATTATTATTATTATATATTTTTTTGCATCAATTTGAAACTAGTTTCAGGGTTTGCTTGTTTTTTACTTTGACTACTTTTGTCCCTCACTCTCCGCTCCAGGTATATACCAGTAGCGTACCCAGAAATATCTCTTGGAGGGGGGGGGGGCAAGACCCCATAATGCTGTATTTTATGCTATTTTATTTTTTTAAATTAAATTGTCTAAAAAAATTCTTGTGCGTGGGAGTGGGGGGGGGGCGGGCACTGAGCCACTGGATGCGCTCATCTATATACTGTAATTGACAAGTGGCAAAAAAGTAAAACCTGAAACTAGATCCCTATAGGAACGAAAAAATTAATGTGTCGAGAATTATCACGTAGGAGGAAGACGTATACCCCAGGCTGGCATTCGGTCTATTATATTAGTAATTGTGTAAAATGTTGACACAACAAATTATTGTTTTGTGATAGGGGGAAATATATTATAGGGGAACCCCCAAATTCTTGAACTGTAACCATGGGGTCGAAGTATTTTATAATTCGCGCCGCGCCGGCCAATTTAAATCCTGTATTTTACGATGAAACTTAATGTGTTCTTCATGTGCAAAATGAAAAAAATTAGTGACTCTGAGTAGTAAGTGCTCTCTATCATAGTGCGAAGCTGAATATGGAATTTATTGTAAAAATCACCATTTTGGTAAGCAGATTTTTTAAAGTTAAAGGTGTTGATAAATAATAAGTACAGTCGAAAAGAAGTGTTTCCTTGACTTCCTGACTAAATATTTATATAAACATAGGTCGACAAACGCTTCGTTACCTGGGTCAAAATTTTTTTACAGGCCAATTTCGAAAAATTTAAGGAATAGTTTTTTACCTAACAAGTGTGGAAAGTGATACTACACCGCACGTGACGGCAGCAGAGCGGAGTTTGGTCAAGCCGTCAAGGGTGGTAAAGACACTTTCCGCATGTGTTAGGTACAATATTTTACCCATGAGTACATTTTTTTTTTAAATTTAATTTAATTTATAAATAAAAAAATAGACAAGTGGTGAGCGTGCGGTAAAGTATTTACTTTACCGCATGCGAGTAGGTAATAAATAAAAGTCGTTGTATATTCTAAAAAATCAATTTTTTTAGTTGACCCATGTTCCTTCTAACAAAATTTCAATGCGTCCGGCTTGATATGTTATTTTTTGAATTTTCGACATCTTTTTTAAGCCAGATAACCTTTCTTTTTTTTAACGCCAGTCACAAGTTCAATTTATAGATAATTTGTAAAACGTAATTATGAAAGTAAAGAACTATATATTTCGTATAAATTCATATATTAATGTAAATAGATAAATATGGAAAACATTTTTGTGTTTTAAAAGATACTCAAATTTTTTTTAAAATCTAAAAATAATTAAAATTAAATAACTTTCAATCAAATCGTACGAACCGATCCTGTCGTACAACCCCGCAGTATCTAAAAAATCTAGCAAATATTAGAAGAATTGAAAATTGGAAGAAAATGTTCATACTACTACTGTGTCGGTTTAGAATGATTTTCTACGTTGTCCGACGCCTATTCTCCACCTCCTTCGATCTTCTGTCAGAATTGTTTGGCTCATTAATCTTTGGATTGACTGTTGCCATTCCAGTTTAGGACGCCCTCTTTTTCTGCGCCCTATTGGTTGCCATTCTAGGACATGATTAATTTGGTAATCTTTCATCGTTCATCCGTTGTACATGGCCGTACCATATCAGCTGTATTTTAGTGATGTGATCCGTTATGCTTCCCTCGATTCCCATTATTTCTTTTATAATCTCATTTTTTATATGATCCGTTCTAGATATTCTCATTGATCTTCTTACTGCATCCATTTCGACATTTGCCATTTCTGTTTTCCATTTTTCTGACATCCAATAACCTTTTTTGCTTTTACTATTCTTTTTTTCTGTCTTATCAAATGTGACACCAAAGTATACTAATTGCATGAAGAAACTGTTTGTCCATTGTTTAGTTCTAACTCACTTGATTCGTTTCGAATACATAAGTACTGTATCTTATCCACGGTCGCTGTTCTAACTCACTTGATTCGTTTCGAATACATAAGTACTGTATCTTATCCACGTTCGCTGTTAACCCCCACTTTTGGTAATCTTCCGTTAACTTTCTCATCATATAATTCATGTCTTCTTTATCATTAGCTACAATTACTTACGGCGGCAAACTGTAGCGTGTATATGGTAAATCGGTCGTTAAGTTGTATTTCCATGCTGTGTACTTTACGCTTCCAGTTTTTTAGAGCTGCTGCGATATATATTTTAAAAAGAGTTTAGGAGATACAACATTCCTGTCTTAAGGCTTTTGTTAGCACGAATTCTTTTAAAAGTCGATTTTGAGAAAATGTTTATTCTTTCTCAAAAGTTTCTGGTTTTTAGGTAATATTTATGAAATGCACCAATAGCGTACCTAGCCGAACTAAAAATTTCTTCAATAGTTCTCCTATTTCATCCCACAAAAGCCATGCAGCATTAGTATTACCGAATAGTGAAGAAAGTCACCAATCCTTGAAAATACGGCATGTAGATCAAATTGACGGTAAGCTGTTTTACATTGTGTTCCAAGTTAAGCATTCACCATTGCTAACTTTGTTATTATTAAAGATAGAAGAAAGCATTTTCGACTTTTTTCAAAAAAAATATATATTTTTTAAAAAAATTTTAAATATTTTTTTGATGTCTTTAAATTCTAAACAAAAATAAATTCAAACTTAGACTGCTTTCTACCAAAATTTTTTTTTATACTGGCACTAGCGTAATTTTGAATTTAAAATATTTTCGTTATGTTTAGCTAGGAAAAAACTCAATAACTATTTTTGTTTAGAATTGAAAGACCTATCAGAAAAAATTGTAAAATATAGGGTGTTCAATTTAAAAAATATATATGTTTTTTGAAAAACTCGAAAACGCAATACTCGATTGTTTTTCTGATTTAACCATCTTAAAGAGCGTCAAAAATTCTACTTTAATAATAACAAAGGTAACAATGGTGGACACTTAACTCGGAACACCCTGTATAAATAATAATACCTAATATAAACACTTTCAATTTAAAGGTGACTGTATGCACAAGACATACACCCTTTCGATAGCTTTAGGCGCTGGTTAAACTTCTAACGCATTAAGGATAAAAATGGAAAATAACGCGAGAACCATACAAAATGTCGATTGACACCTACCTTGCTTTTTCTCGGCGGTACAAATTCCATTCACTGGGCGCCCAGGCTTCTACCAGAGTTCTTGAGTTGATCGAAATCACTGTGAGGAGTTGAGGTAACGGATTGGAATGATTTTAGAATTGATTGGCACTAATTGCAATTGATTGAATTGTAGTTTTGGAAACCGAGTAAAACACGCCGGTTTCAATATGGAGGCTACGATGATCTCTCTCTTGTCATCGCGCCGGTGGGTTGCGCACTTTCTATCAGCGCACCTTGCGGTGTCACGTGACAACCTGTATGGTTCAGTGCAACGGAATAATTAATATTTAGGAAAATTAACTAAGTATTATTTGTCTTGCACGTACATTTTCCCGGCCGCCCTAAAATACTATTTTAGAACCAGGAAAAATAATATGTATTATAACTAGGGAATAACATATATTATTTCCAAAAAAAAATTAATTAAAAAATTGCGACAAAATGTTATTCTATTTTTTGCCGCGATAAAACAAAAAAAAATATATTTCCCGAAAAGGAATAAAATAAAAAAAAAGAATAATTCTATGACGACACTGACATAGAATGAACATTGCTTGAGTGTTCAGTTAAAAGGCAAAGGGCACAATTTAACAATTGGACGTTTAAATAGCCCTTGTTGAGTCCTAATCGTGACAACTCTAACATGTCCATCTGAACCAGGATGCAAATCTACAATCCTGCCTAAAGACCACTGCAAGGGTGGTTTGTTTTCATTTTTTATGACTACTAAAGTATTCAACTCGACTTTAGTAGGTTTTTCTGTTCACTTGGACCCCTGCTGTAGAGTATGTAGGTACTCCTCTTTCCATCGGAACCAAAAATCAGTGTTCAATCGCTGAACAAGTTGCCACCGAGAAAGAGTGTTTAGTTTTAATTGTGATAAATCTGGGCCTGGGACAGAGTTTAAAGGTTCCATGGTAAGGAAATGTCCGGGAGTGAGTGGACAAAAATCATTGGGATCGGATGATTGCGCAGAGATTGGGCGACTATTTAGCAATGCCTCGATCTGCACAAGCAAAGTATTTAGTTCTTCGTATGTAAGCTTCTGATTTCCGATCACTCGGTAAAGATGTGTTTTTACTGATTTAACACCAGCCTCTGATAAGCCATTGAAATGAGGACTAGCACTAGGAAAAAAATGCCATTTGATCTGAAGATGTTCAGAGGAAGCTTCGAAGAGCTTTTTAAGCTCAGAGTTTGCTCCTTGAAAATTGGAGCCTCTGTCGCTGTATAAAAAATTACAACGACCCCTTCTAGCTACAAACCTTCTGAATGCGGCTATAAAGCATTCAGAAGTAAGGTCTGACGCAACTTCTGTGTGGATAGCGCGAGTACTTGCGCACACGAAAATGCAGATATAGGCTTTTAATTCTTTGGTACCCCGGTACCAACGACCTGGTGAAATTTTTATAGGACCAGCATAGTCCAAAGTTGCATGAGAAAAGCACTTTAGTTGTGAAATTCTAAAATAAGGTAAGTCACCTTGATAAGGGATGTAAGCCTTTGGTCTAAGGCGATAACATCTTATGCATCGAGATAAAACTGACTGAATAGCTCTGCGGGAGGCTAAGATCCAGAATTGTTGTCTTACTAAGTACTGAACTGTATTTAGCCCTGGATGGCTATTTTCCTTATGAATATGTTCAATGATGAGGTCAGACAACCTGCCTGATCTGGGAAGCAATAGAGGATGTTTTGCATCAAAAGGTATAGAATTCGTATGTCTAAGACGACCACCTACCCTTATCAGTCCGGTAGTGTCCAAAAAGGGTGCAATTTTTCGAAAAGCTTTGGGTAAAAGTTCGTTGTTTTTTAGTTGTTTTAGGAGGTCAGAGAAATGTAATTCTTGGCTTCTTCGAACCAAGAGTGTTAAAGCATACTGAATTTCAAAAATAGAAATAGGACCTGTAAGTGGTTCCTTTTTGTTTTTAAAATTATAAAATATTCGTCGAATCTGACAAATTAATTTTTGAATGTGAAAAAGGGATGAATATTTATTTACAAGGAAGTCTAGAATATGATAATCGATGTTTGTAGTAAGTGTTATTTTTTCAGGCTTTTCTTCATTTAAAATTTGCTGAAAATCGGTTTCTGAGTTTTGGAGTAATGCGGGATTTTTTAAGTCCCATGTAGTACATGGTTGACTAAGCCAGGAAGGCCCTGTAAACCACAAGGGGTGGTTTATAAAATTAGAAGGAGTTGTGCCACGACTGGCGACATCCGCAGGGTTTTCTTGTGATTTTACATGATACCAGTTTACATTAGAGAGTTTTTCTTGTACTTGGCTAACTCTGTTAGCAACAAAAGAGCGCCATCTATGAGGTGAGCTACAAAGCCAAAAGAGGACGACTTGAGAATCTGTATAAGCGTAAGTTTTATCTATTGAAATTAAAGGGGAATAAGTTTTTATAACAAAACTAAGAAGTTCAGTAAGAAGAACAGTACCTAAAAGTTCTAGTCTCGGGAGACTAATAGTTTTTAAGGGACTGACCCTTGATTTGCTCATAATTAAAGAAGTTTTTATGCTTTGATCTGACAGCTCGATACGTAAATAAACGCAAGCTGCGTAGCCTAATTCTGATGCGTCCGAAAAAGCATGCAGTTGACAAGATATTATATCTTTAGAAAAAATGTGCCTAGGAAATTTAATATCTGATAAGCACTTAAGTTCATTTTGAAATTGTGTCCAATGCTGAAGAATAGATTTGTCCACGGGATCGTCCCATCCTATCTTGGAAATCCATAATTTTTGCATAAGACATTTTGCAAAAAATGAAATTGGAGAAAGCATCCCTAAAGGATCAAAAATAGAAGCAATAGCGCTTAGAATATTTCTTTTTGTGCATCGTTTTTCCGATAGCTGACAAGAGAAAAACATATTGTCTGATTTTGGGTCCCACTGGAGTCCAAGAACCTTTATGGATATAGGATTTTCCTTGTCAAAAGAAAAGGGAATTTGGCATTCGTCTGGTGATAGATAGTAGTTTTGGGTGATTACTAGCCCATTTTTTAAGCTCAAAACAGCCTGATTTTAGAAGAGCGATTAAATCTCGCTGTAGAGCTAGAGCCGACTCTATAGAGTTTGCGCCTGCGCAGATATCATCGACAAAAATGTCTTCTAGGAGCACTCTAGAAGCTTCTGGGTAGTTCTTTTCTTGGATTTTGGCTAACTCTTGAATAGTTCTGATGGCCAAAAAAGGACTAGATGTGATATCAAACGTGACAGTATTAAGTCTGTATTCTTGAATAGGATCGCTTGAAGTGAAACGCCACAGAAGACGTTGATAATCACGATCTTCCGGAGCTAATTTTATTTGTAAAAACATTTGCGTAATATCCGAGAGCATGACTATTTCATGATATCTGAATTTTAACAGAATTGAGTTGATGTCAGTTTGTAATTTGGGCCCTGGGAGAAGGGTAGAATTAAGGGATATACCTTTAGAACCCGCTGTTGCCGAGCCATTAAAAACTACTCGAACGCGTGAACTTGATTTATCGGGGCGTACAACGCAGTGGTGGGGTAAATAATTTATGAATTGATTTTTTGATTCTGATTCTAGAATTAAACTCATATGATCGTTTTTTAAGTAGTTATTCATAAATTCGGAATACTGTGAATATAGTTCGGGATTTTTTATCAGTCTAGACTCAAGAGATAAAAAACATTTGTAAGCATGTGAGTAGGCATCTCCTAAAATAGGTCTAGAATGACGAAATGGCAATGAAACTTGAAAACGTCCCGAACTATCTCTCGTGACAGTTTTTTGATAAAATGATTCACATTTTTCCTCGTCAGGAGAGAGGAACTTCTTTGTTGGGAGAGACTCAACTTCCCAAAACTTGATCATCGTTTGATCTAGTGAATTATTTTGTAAAGAAGTAAAGTGACATGGATATGAAGTTGAATTGTATGTAGGTTGATTTGATATTTCCGTATTTTCCAGGAGCACCCAGCCGAACAAGGTTTCAAGTGCTATTGGCTGCCCCGGTTCTCCAGGAATAATGTTAGGTTGAATTATTTGAGAATAAACATGTGCTCCTAAAAGCATGTCTACTGGTGCGGGAATATTGAAAGTATTATCTCCTAAATTTAAATTAGAGATATGATGCCAATTTTGAGGATTAACTTGAAAAGATGGCAAATTTGCAAAACCTTTGGCAAGACATAGACATCAAGAGAAAGCGTTGGATTATTTTGGCCAACAGGCTTAATTGTGCAATTTGTTATGCCATTGGTGGTTGAAGTAGATTGATTGATGCCTCGTATGGGGACTATGAATTTTTTCCTAGATAATCCTAGGCGATTAAGACAATTTTCAGAAATAAAATTGGCCTCTGACGCATTGTCGAGGACAACCCGTATAGTATCCACGACTATCTAGGATGTCTACTTTTGTTGTAGAAAGTAAAATAGTACTTTGAGGTTTTTGAGTAGTGAGTGAGGTGCACCCACAATTAATGTAATCAATGCCCTCATTGGGTGTTTCATTTTGTGTTTGATTGGGGTTTTGGGAAGATTGAATTGAATTTTGATTTAAGTTTGGCGTTGGTTGTACATTTGTAAAATACGCGTTTTGTGAATTCGATTGAGTAGTTTGCGAGTTATTACAAATACTCGTATGGTGACGCTGGCCACAGATACGGCAAGAAAAAGTAGATTGACATAAATTTAAGGGATGCGATCTTAAACAATTGCTACACGCATTATTTTGCCTAACGTAGGCATTACGCTCCTGTATAGTTTTTGATAAAAATACCTGGCACTGTGAAAGATTGTGAAATTGTTTATTTGTACATAAACAACATTTGTATTTATTTTGAAACAGATTCGAATTAAATTGTAAATTCGAATTATTTAATTGTTGTTGTCTATTTGAATTTGAGTTGATTTGATTTGTATTTGAATTTGAGTTGAATTGATTTGTATTTGAATTTGAGTTGTTTTGAGTTTCTGGAGTGAAACTAAAACTAGATTGATTTGGTTGTTGATTTGAATTAAAGAATTTAGATTGATTTGGTTGGAATTGCGAATTATTTCTAAATGAAGTTATTTTGGAGTTTTGAGGATTTTGAATTGTATTTGCCACGTAAACTTGTGGTTGATATGGTTTTGAGTAACTGTTGTAATTATTATTCGAATTGAATTGTCGCTTAGGTGGATTTGAATTTGATTTTTGTAAATTGTCTGATTGCATAGTTGAATAAGAAATATTTTGCATGATTTGAACTGATTCTAAGGCCCTACAATGGTTTTTGAGGAACTCTGTAAGGTTTTCGTAGGTAGGAAGCTCCATTTTACTATATTCTATCTCAAAAGAAGTTCGTATTGAGGTAGTTAAACGCGAAAGAAGCATGTTGAAAAGTATGAAATCCCAATGTTGAGTTGGAAAACCTAATAACTCTAAAGCAGAGATATTTTCATTAAAACTATCGAGTAAAGTTCTAAGATCCTTGGAAGAGCAATTATTTTTTAAGGGAACCGTACTATTTACGGTTGTTCGTGCAACTTTAATTTTAAATTTAAATTTTGCGCCAAATTCCCGTATTCGGAAAACCCACACAATTTCAATTTTGATTGGCACAAGCAAAACGCCAGCGCCATCTACGAAAAATGAATCTGCGCAAAAAGGCGTAACCAAAAAAGATTCGTCTGTCGTATTCTATCGAGATCACCACGCAGCATGGTGATAAATTCTATTAACCAAAAAATCCAATAACATTCTTAGAAAATCAAACTAAACCATTACACAAACAAGTGATTCTAGTGTGGATCGACTGCAACGACTGGGCCAGCGAGAGGAGCTCCTCTGGACGACGGAAACAGCTGAAAAGGTGAGTATATTGTCTTTGTGTGGCTCGGAAAAATTAATATTTTTACATCGTCCTTTTAAGGATTTTTGCACCCAGATTTTATAAAACGGCCAGCGCTTACAGTCGCGCTGCTCTACCAACCTCATAACAACAGCATTTTCTGGTCCCACGACCCAGATAGTTTTTTAAAATTTGTTTGCTAAAAATATTAGATTCTTTCGCCTCGCCATTTTGGCTCGTTTGTTGCCGTGTCCAGTTTAGAAAGGAGGTTCCGTCCCCCCTTGCGTGGCTTAACGGTTGCTCCACCCACATTTCATTGCAGCCGAAATTGGCACTTGGTACGTCGTTTGTTTTGATTCAAAAATCGAAATTTGTTTAAATAATAGTTATTTGTTTAAATAATATGTTATAGTTATTCAAAACAACAAAAGTGCTTGTGAGTTAAATGCTTTATTCTTATTTAACAGGTAAACAAACACATCTAGTAGAATTAGTATTTACCTGTAAATAATAAGAGAAGCGGTAGTAGGTACAAGTTGTTCTGTGTGCATTTATTTTGGGAGAAAGATCGCGACCTAGGATAACAGCTGTTGATAAGTTTTTGCATTTATTCGAGAAATCGATAATAAAATATATGCTTGTTGAACTCTTTTGGACTGATTAAAGTCAATAGGGGTCAAGTGTTTATTCCTTTTAAATATTTTTTATTTTTTTTAATTAACAATATGTCGTTAAAAAAGCTTGAGAATCAACGCAAAGTTTCAATATCTCGTATTACGGAAACGTATAACTTGGGAACAAAAGCTAAATCAGATAGTTCTTCCTTGCCAATTTTTAAGGCGTTTTACGAATCGTTAGATGATCACTATGAACAATTTAAAAACATTCATAATGACATCATAGGTCTCTTGAAAGACGACGACGATGATGAATTCGAAGTACAGGACAAAATTAGGAAAGATACGGATCTATTCTACCACCAAGCTAAAGTTCTTTTTTCGAGTTTATGTTCCGATTCAGTTCATTCAAATTTCACCCCCGCAACTTCACACTATTCACGTAGCGATGATCTGGGCCCTTTAAAGGTACCTTGCTTTAATGGAAACGTAAAAAAGTGGCCAACCTTTTACGATGTTTATTCTTGTTTGGTTCACGAAAACTCTAATTATTCCGATATAAGGAAATTTCAACATTTGCTAACCTTCCTTGAGGGCGAACCACTTAATATTTTAAGTTCTATAAAATTAACGGCAAGTAATTACGCAATCGCCTGGAAGGTATTAACAGATCGCTATCAAAATAAAAGACTTTTAGCCAGTACCTACTGGAACTCAATCTACTATGCAAATTCTTTAAAGGGAAACCAGTCAGCAAAGGATCTTAGAGTCTTGGTAGATACCTTTTCCGAGAATATTGCGGCGCTCGAAAATCTTGAATTTCCAGTAACGTCGTGGTGTTTTTGTTTATTTTCAATTTTATTATCAAAAATCGATCAAACCACAAGAACCGCTTTCGAATTAAAGTATAGTACTACCGAGATTCCAACATATCAAAATCTAATTCAGTTTCTTATTAACCAATGCCGTGCTCTTGAAACAGTACAGCTATCTCCCCAAAATACGCAAATGCAACCTTCGACTTCAAAACAGCAAAAACCAAATTATTCGAATTCTAGTAACCAAAAATATAATTCTTATTCAAATAATCAGTACAAATCAAGCCCTCCATCAAATTTTTTAGCGCATACGCACTCACAAGTATCAAATAAACAATCCAATATTCAATTTCGACAAAACCAACAACCCTATAAGTGCAAATTATGCAATAATTCTTTTCATCCACTCTCGCAGTGTGGTGTTTTTATTTCCAAATCTCCTTCAGATCGTTTTACTTATGTAAAACAACAATCGTTATGTATCAACTGTTTACGTTCAAATCATCAAGTAATCGACTGCAGTAGTACCTACAACTGCAGGGTATGTCGACATAGGCACCATAGTCTTATTCATCTATCGCAAATGACAGATTCAATCCGTCAGAATTCAAGTCAATCCTTTGTTAATTCAAGCCAAAATTCAAATCAAAATTCGAAC
The DNA here is from genome assembly GCA_963576565.1 of Aspidapion aeneum. Classification (NCBI taxonomy): domain Eukaryota; kingdom Metazoa; phylum Arthropoda; class Insecta; order Coleoptera; family Brentidae; genus Aspidapion; species Aspidapion aeneum. Next base: position 36,701,877 of record OY755047.1, on the reverse strand, counting down.
TTAAATCAAAGTTCTAATCCAAATCAAGTGGCCGTGCCTAGCACAGGCACAAACTTATCGTACCAGAATTCAAATTCAATTCTTAGCCAACAGAACCCTAGTTTTGTTCAACCCAGTTCAAATTCAATTCAAATCAATTCGAATCCAAATACATCTACAAATCAATACTCTTCGTTATCCACCTTGACGCCCCGGACGACAGTGCTTCTAGCTACTATAAAATTAGAGGTACTGGATAGTCGGGGTAACTACCAACCTGTCCGAGCACTTCTGGACAGCGGTAGCCAAGCTAACCTGATAAGCGAAGCTTGTCTTAACAGGTTAGGCTTGCCAAGAAACAAAATTTCGATCCCTGTTCTGGGACTAAATCAATCTTCATCGGCCACTAACGGCATTTCTACTTGCACTATTCGAGCCCTAGGCCAACAAGAGCCTACCTTTTCTATTCAAGTCTTCGTTTTACCGAAACTCTGTTCGAATATGCCCTCAATACAGGTAGATTCATCCAATTGGAGTCATATTTCAAATCTAAAGCTTGCAGATAATCAATTTTACAACCCTGGTCCAATTGACTTACTCTTAGGTGCACAACTTTACACAGAAATCGTCCAATCAGGACGAATTCCAGGACCTCACGGCCTACCCTCCGCTTTTGAGACAGTTTTTGGGTGGGTCTTGATGGGCCAAACTCAAAACATAAATATTTCACCTCAAGTCAATTCTTACTTTACTTCCTGTGAGCAGTCTCTCGACTTTAATATTCGCAGATTTTGGGAACTAGAATCAATTAAGTCAAAAACGTTTCTCTCACCCGTAGAAAAAAGATGTGAAGAGATTTTCCAAAAAACTACCACTAGAGATATTTCGGGCCGATTTACTGTAAATTTGCCTTTTCGTCACATTGACCCTCCTGACCTAGGAGACACATATTCAGTGGCCTATCGTCAATTCTTATCTCTTGAATCTCGCTTAATAAAAAATTCAAATTTCTATAGTATGTACTCGGATTTTATGAGAGAATATCTCAAAAACGGGCACATGTCTTTAATTCCAAGATCCGAACCTAGACCTCGGTTATGTTCTTATTTACCACATCACGGAGTCCTTCGTCTTGACAAATCAACAACTAAACTCCGGGTGGTTTTTAACCCCTCGATTAAGGGTTCGAAAGGCCTAAGCATGAACGAAACTCTTAATAGGACCAAAATTACAAGCCGATATTTCCGAAATTCTATTAAAATTCAGATTTTATTCTATCGTATTTTTGACTGATATAAAACAGCACTTTTTACAAATTCAAATTAATCCAATTCATCGGGACTACCAAAGGCTACTTTGGCGATTTGATCCCAATGAACCCCTGCAAGAATACAGGCTTAATACAGTGACGTTTGGTGTTAGTTCAAGTCCCTATTTAGCTATCAGAACTCTTAGAGAACTAGCCATCCTGGAGGCTAAGAATTATCCTGAAGCATCCCAGGTCCTTTTGAATAACATTTTCATGGACGATATTTGCTGTGGAGCTAACTCTCTAGAAGGTGCTTTATCACTTCAAAAGGATCTCATAGCGTTGCTTGAATTGGGAAAATTTGAATTAAGAAAATGGGCATCAAATAATCCGAAACTTCTTTCACATTTGTCGCCCGCTGATTGTCAGATCCCTGTTACCTTTGAAGACGATTCTTCAACATCGATTAAGGTGTTGGGCCTTCAGTGGCACCCTTCTACAGATACTTTTACCTATTCTTGCACCCCTTGTGAAAAACCTTGCACCAAAAGGAATATTTTATCGGCTATCGCTAAAATTTGGGATCCTATAGGTTTCTTATCGCCTGTTTCATTTTTAGCCAAAGTGATTATGCAAAAACTTTGGTTATGCAAAACTGATTGGGATGAAATACCCCCCGATCCAATCAAAACTCTTTGGAATCAATTCAATAATCAATTAACCACTCTTTCGAATCTTTGTATACCTAGACATATTTTTTCGAATAATATTCAACGATGTCAATTGCTAGGTTTCTGCGATGCATCCGAGCTAGGATACGCTTCTTGCGTATACGTTCGCGTCGAATTACCAAATAAAATTATCAAAACTGCTCTAGTCATGGGCAAGTCAAGGGTTGCTCCCTTACACACTATTTCAATCCCACGTTTGGAACTACTTGGAGCTACTTTATTAGCTGATTTACTCGAACTAGTTATTCGCACCTATTCATCATTACTCGTAATCGATGAAATTCTTGCGTTCTCGGACTCACAGGTCACGCTTCATTGGGTCACATCTTCACCTCACAAGTGGAAGACCTTTGTGGCAAACCGCGTAAGTCGTATTCAAGAAACAATCCCCGAAGTCCCATGGTGTCACATTACTTCACTCGAGAACCCTGCCGACTGCGCTAGCAGAGAGTTGTCGCCCAATAACTTAATAAATCACCCTCTTTGGTTTCACGGCCCTCCATGGATTACCTTGCCCACTACGGAGTGGCAAATTCAAAGGTTTATAAATGAACGTTCTTTGGGAGTTCCAGAGGAGGTTCTCAAAGAAGAAAAACCGGAAAATTCAGTGGTGCTGACGGCAGAAATTCAAAATCAAAACTTTTTTGATAGATTAATCGATAAAATATCCAATTTAAATACCATTCAAAAAATCATTTGTCATTTTCTAAGACTTATTCACAATCGAAAAACCTCAGTTGACCCTTTATCCGGCGTTTTTTCCGCTTTTGAACTACACAAGGCTCTACTTGTTTTAGTTAAAAGGGTCCAAGAAGAGTGTTTTTCGGATATCATTCAAAAAATTTTTGGACGAATTGGGTTTCCTTAGAGTGGGCGGACGCTTACGGCATTCTCAACTCTCCTTTGAGGCAAAACATCCCTTATTATTGCCGAAATCTCATAGATTAACCCAATTGATCATTATTCAAACTCATAACGAAAATTTACATCCCGGAATAAACACAGTCCAATACTTAATTCGTCAAAAGTTTTGGATTATGTCATCACGTCGAGCTATTCAGAGGGTTTTATTGCAATGTATTCCCTGCTTTCGCTTAAAACCAAAACCGTATACTCCGTACATGTCGGATTTACCTTCTTTTAGAACGTCACAATTAAAATGTTTTTCACACGTTTGCTTAGACTATGCAGGCCCAATCAAAACCTTTGTAGGTCAGAGACGTCGTGGAGCACAAGTTGGTAAATCATATATCGCAGTCTTTGTCGATACTTCTGTCAAGGCAATCCATATCGAGCTTGTTTCGGATTTAACCACAGAGGCGTGCATCGCTGCGTTACGACGCTTTGTCGCTAGACGTGGCACTTGTGTCCAAATCACAAGTGATAGAGGCTCAAACTTTGTTGGGGCTATTAAGGAGCTTCATAATCTTTCGAAATTAGCTTCTGAAAGCTTAAAAATCAAATGGTGTCTTAATAGTCCGGGAGCCCCCCACCTAAATGGTCTAGCAGAAGCAGGAGTCAAATCTATAAAAACACATTTGTATCGGGTCATCGGTGACCAGATACTAACCTTCGAAGAGCTCTATACTCTCCTCGCCCAAATAGAGGCATTACTCAATTCTCGACCCCTTTGTGAGCAAAGCTCTGACCCAAACGATCTTACGTCTTTGACTCCGGGTCATTTCCTCACAATGGAACCCCTTAATTCGTGTCCTGATCCTGACCTTTCTACCCTTAAAGTTAATACCCTTAAGCGTTGGCAACTTATCCAACGAATTCATGCCGATTTCTGGAAGCGTTGGAAACTCGAGTACTTAAATACTTTACAACAGCGTTCTAAGTGGTCGGACCCTTCGATTGAAATCAAGCTAGATACGCTTGTATTAATTAAGGATGAAACTAGGCCGCCATTACACTGGTTGCTGGGTAGAATAGTATCTGTACATCCTGGTCGGGATAATCACATTCGAGTTGCTACTGTTAAAACACAACACGGACTTTTCACTCGTCCCGTGGTCAAGTTGTGCCCACTACCTTTAGATGCGCACTAAACTCCCAAGCAACTTCTTTTGTTTCGTGTGTCGTTATCTAGAATATATATATATATATTTTTTTCATTTTTTTTTCTTTTGATCTATAAACCTAAAACGGATTTTAATAACCTACCCTTTAAGGTTTTGAATTAACTTATATTTTTTTTTTTTATATAGCCATTTGTTTATTCAATTAATCTCAATGTAAAACTTCGTTTTAAGTGGGCGGAAAATGTTCGTGCAACTTTAATTTTAAATTCAAATTTTGCGCCAAATTCCCGTATTCGGAAAACCCACACAATTTCAATTTTGATTGGCACAAGCAAAACGCCAGCGCCATCTACGAAAAATGAATCTGCGCAAAAAGGCGTAACCAAAAAAGATTCGTCTGTCGTATTCTATCGAGATCACCACGCAGCATGGTGATAAATTCTATTAACCAAAAAATCCAATAACATTCTTAGAAAATCAAACTAAACCATTACACAAACAAGTGATTCAGGTGTGGATCGACTGCAACGACTGGGCCAGCGAGAGGAGCTCCTCTGGACGACGGAAACAGCTGAAAAGGTGAGTGCCAATCCTCTATATTGTCTTTGTGTGGCTCGGAAAAATTAATATTTTTACATCGTCCTTTTAAGGATTTTTGCACCCAGATTTTATAAAACGGCCAGCGCTTACAGTCCCGCTGCTCTACCAACCTCATAACAACAACAACGGTGTTCCAGTAGTTTGTTGCCAAAAGTCTTTTGTTTTGGTATCGATCTACTAGTGTTTGAAAAGCAATATTGTAATTATTATCATTAATAGGCAAGTGTTTTATTAAACTGAGTGGTTCACCTCTTAAATATGAAATTAAATGTCTAAATTTCCTTACTGGAGGCATATTAGTGTTGTGCACTAATGAGCAAAACATATCATAAAAAGTGACCCACTTTAATAAAGTGCCATCGTAACATGGGACATCCAATTTTAATAGATCCTTGTATTCATGACTGTTTGTTTGATTTTGAAGAGATACAAAATTGCCTTGTAAAATATTTTGTTCTGGAAAAAATTGATTGAAAATACTTTTAGTTTGAAAATAAAAATTGTCTGTGTCTTCTCGCACCTTATCTTGCACTTTGTATTCGTCATCGTTCTCTACTAGGCTAATGACGTCATTGTGCAGTTTTTTAAACTCATCATAAAACTCTTCCAAGTTCTCATACCTTGTTTTGAAAATAGATTTTACATTTGAATCGGTTTGAGCCTTTATGGCTGCTGTGTATGTTTCGGTAATCCGCGTAACATAAACTGTGCGTTTTTGCACTGCCTTATCCAGGCCGGTTTTAGTCATTTTAATTGTTTAATTAGTAATAAGTATTATCACTGAACACTAAAACGTTTTTCACAATTTCTTATTATTTTATTTTATTTTGTACACAAAGTTTTTTATTTTGACCTTCGTTCACTCGCCCGTAGGTAAACAAAAAACAGTTGTTTTGTCGACCGCAATTTTTAAATTTAGACTGCACAAAAATCGATAAAATTTTTAACATGTGTGAGGAAAGTGGGTGTAGACAAAAGGCGTGGTCGCTTCGTCACTGATAAAGCCTACCCCGTTGGTCCTTAATGGCGTCGTAAAATTTTTAGATTTTTGGTTCGGTTCGGTTAAGAAGAATGAATTTTGATTTTTTGTTGTATTTTTTTGAATATCCGGCTCGAAGGACCATAAAAATGTATGCACAAGACATACACCCCTTCGATAGCTTTAGGCGCTGGTTAAACTTCTAACGCATTAAGGATAAAAATGGAAAATAACGCGAGAACCAAACAAAATGTCGATTGACACCTACCTTGCTTTTTCTCGGCGGTACAAATTCCATTCACTGGGCGCCCAGGCTTCTACCAGAGTTCTTGAGTTGATCGAAATCACTGTGAGGAGTTGAGGTAACGGATTGGAATGATTTTAGAATTGATTGGCACTAATTGCAATTGATTGAATTGTAGTTTTGGAAACCGAGTAAAACACGCCGGTTTCAATATGGAGGCTACGATGATCTCTCTCTTGTCATCGCGCCGGTGGGTTGCGCACTTTCTATCAGCGCACCTTGCGGTGTCACGTGACAACCTGTATGGTTCAGTGCAACGGAATAATTAATATTTAGGAAAATTAACTAAGTATTATTTGTCTTGCACGTACAGTGACAATTCAATGGTAAGTGGGCTACTGAAAGCTCGTATCTATTATACAAGATGTCCCAGAAAAATGTAACTATATTGAGATTTCGGAAGTGTAAGAGGTACAATTTTGATGAAATAAAAAAAAGCTGTTCCCAGCCCAATTAATGCTGCATCGAAATTAAAAATACTTTCAGAGAGAGAATAATTAAAAATATTTAGCCCAAACTAAAATTTGTGTTTTAAAAAAACTGAGATATTGTTTGGAAAGTTGGGACCGCGAACCATTGTCGGCATCTTGTATACAAATTTAATACAAGTAGTAGTTTTGTATAAGCAAGTATGGGCAATCAAATACTGTTAAGAAATTTTTTCTATGCGTTTTAGTATTTTTGAATCCACAGTCGGCTTTGTTATTTCTTAGCCGCCATATTAAATTTTAAGTCATTATAGAGGGCATAAAAAGAGCTTTTTAACCATGTATGTCTATCATTGAATCACGGAGAACAAGAATTTATTTAAAAAATTTCGCTTAGTTAGCTGCGAAACAAATGTCGTGATTGTATTTGTTATTACTTTTATCTGGGATACCCTGTATAAATATTACTGTTAACAGTTTCAAAGATCATAATTCTGTAGTAAGCTCATTCACTGTTATCAGATTTTGGCTCACGGCTTAAAACAGGAACGCAAATGGATGTTACTGTCCTACTCACCAAAAATAGTGTCCCTCTCTTTCTCCCCCCATGTAAATCGGTGTGATGTGCGGAAGTTAAAGAAAAATAATTTACTTAAAAAAAAAAACAGATAAAGATGCAACGCAAACCAAAATGTTACTGAGGGAAATAGAAAGGAATAAAAACTGATTTTATCTCTATCTCTCTTTTCTACTCGCCAAAAACACTTTATTTATTTAAGGTTTAAGATAGAAAGGAACTTTATCTTCCATGGAAGCTTAGCGTTTTTAACAGGTTGCATTGCCATTCAAAAAAGAGAAAGAACTGCAGAGCGCTTTGAGGCATCAAATCAAACGCTGGAGTCTGTGAACACCTTCTCCGGTGCTTCTACTTCACTACCTTATTTATATCTGTTCACTACCTTATTTATATGCTGCCAGTAACATGACTTTAATTACTTTTTATTGTCTGCCACAGCCAACTGTCTTCATAAGCGCCTTCGTAGCTAGAAGCATGCTCTTGGTTTACATATACTTAACTAGTAAGCATGCTCTTGGTTTACATATACTTAACTAGTTATTTTGTCGGTTTACCTCTCATAGACTTCTAAAAACACTGTACACTATACACATTGGATTTTTTAAAGCAAATATGCCAGCCTATATTTACTCTAGAAATACTTTATGCTTAATTAGTGTTTGTAATACTTACATAATATTATTTTAGACGATTTTATGCTGTTTCCGTCTGATGAGAATTCAAAAGGTGCGCCATTTAGTGGAGAAGATCAAGGATTCTCTACAGAAGCAGGGATAGTTGACGATAATGAGGACTACCCAGTTACTCAGATTCGAAGACTATTGGATCAGAACCCGTTGTTAAAGCAATATTTTACACCCATCGTTCCCGATTTAGGTAATTTATATATCAGGGTAAACTTTATATCCAAATATGACATAAAAACTATGATTTAGTTGTCAAACAGTCAGCAACATTGTAGAAATAAAATAAATTTTTTTTTAAAGGGGTGTTTTAACATTGGCCCTTATGGAAAGACGGACAAGGTTTTATTGCGAGAACTTTAAAACAGGTTTTATAAATTACAAAACCGGATCTAGGAACTTCATTTGGGGGGAGGGGGGGAATGTAATAATAAATATTGCGTAAAAATCTTTTGTATAGGGACCAGTCATGTACCAGTACTACAAGTATTCTGTGTGTCAAAACTAAATATAGTTTAAGATTTGGAGGAGGGAATTTCCCCTTTTTTCCCTCCCGTAGATCCGCGCCTGTAAATTATCATGAAACTTCGTGACAGATTTTTAAGAGGTTAGGAAAATCATGTATAGGTATTTAGGAAATACATTTAGTTTGCGTATAAATTAAAATAACAGTAAAAACAAATAACAATTAAAATATTAAAAGAAGAATTAAAATTTCAATAATTGTATACAAAATGTATCTTAACTAAAAAAGTCCAGATGGCTTTAAAAATTGAAGTTTTTGACTTGTCAAAAATAAACAAAATGCCAAAGTTAGAAATTTAAAATTTCAGAGGTTATTCTTACTGCACCAACCAACCCCTCGTCAAAGAATAAACAATGGCGGCTAATTTTCAAAACTTGTACAAATCGTTTTAACTGCGCAATCTCGCTTGCAATAACCTCACATGCACATTCAGGTAGATTAGTGACCGGGTAAAATTTTATTTTACATGAGTAGAAAAGGAAAGATAAACGTTGAACTTGACTTTTTCGATGGCCATGTTGCCAATTCGAGGCATCTTGATACATTCTGAAAAAGGAACTTAAGACTTATTTTTATTTTTTAACAGGGACTCGTATTAATGAAGATGGACTAGAAGACTTATGCGATATGCGAACACAAAGGCTATTGTATCCAAAAAAATTACGAAATGTTCAGAACCAAGAAGTGTTTGTCGTTAACGACGATAAACAAGGCTACCTGCAACTTGTGGAATTTAAAGAATGTGGAGCGTAAGTTCATTTTTAACTTGACTTTGCTCTCTCTGGTTAAGAGAGCTTACATATTTTCTGTTTTAGTAACCTTAAGAGCGATCTCACTGCCATTTCGACAAATAAGTAAGCCACAGCCCAGCAATCGATCCTTCTTTGAAATATAACACTGTCAAAGCCTGACATTTACATTATTTTCTTGTCAGCCCATAATTTTTTGTTTTAAATAGTAAAAATTTCCGCCTTCGAAACTGTTGCCATTGAAAGTATTAATATAAAAGCTGTGATTAATTTGTTTTGACAGTTATTTTACACCACAGGTCAGTCAGATGTATATTCAGGGCCTCTAATTACCTGTAACTAGTCGCTTGTATTTTTAGTTGTGCTTGCACCCTTAATAATATGAGATCTTTGGCTGCTCCTAAAAGGTACTATATAAGAGAAAGGTTTCTCTTAATACCGATACCAAAGGTTTTGTTTAGTATAAATTAATGAACAAAGTTTTGTGGGCGGAAAAATCTCATTTATTTACGCTACCTTGCTGGGCCCGTTGTACCCCACGGTCCACTTTTGTGGGTTGAAACTTTCTAATATCGCTAGGGCTAAGCACACCTTCCGAAATGTGGCTGTCTTAACGTGGCGGGTGTCGGGCACTCGGTTAAGTTATGTAGGGTAGATTCTTCATCCTCTATGCACCATCGACACTCCGAGTCTTCAACGATTTCCAGAATGCTAAGGTGTTTACTAAGGCGACAGTGTCCTGTTAAAATCTCTGTCACCACTCCCATATATTTTCTTCCGAATTTGAGAAAAGACCTCACTCTGGAGGCGCTCACCTCCCTGATAGGGAGTTTGGCTTGCCTCATTCCTTCCCTGTCTTCCCAGAGCGACTGAGAGCGTCTGATTTAATCAGGTTCTGGGGTCGTCATGGTAAGACATTCTGCGATGCGCACCATGGGTTCCCGCTTCATTGGATCAGCTGATTATCCCATTTTAGCTAGTTGGTCAGCCTCCTCTATGTCCTGAAACCCAGAGGAGATCAACCTTGTTTTGTCCTGCCAGGGTTTTTAGTATATCCCCACACTTAGGCACAAGTTCAGAGCTTACTCTGGCCGATATGATGGCGGACAGGGCAGCTCTACTGAGCATATTATGTAGATGCCTTTTCCTAACTAGACATTCCTAAGTTTTTATAACCACATATTAGAATGACGTATTCTTCTGCCTGGCATACTTACCCAGGGCAAAATTAAATCTTGCTAATGTGCTTCTGTAGTACACCCCTGCTTCAGACCTCTCCCCCATTTTGGAGCCGTTATTATACCAGACCACTCCATTCTGTGTGAGAGGTATACACTTCCATTGCTTTCAGATTCACTTTTGGGTACAAAGACCCTTACAGGAGTTAATTTGTAAAGGTCTGGTCCCTGTTTAAGTTAAGTGAAGGGCAGATCTCCGATACGTCCGTATAAAGTTTTGTGTGGCTCTTAGGGCTAAGATTATTCCTAAGATCACCGAGGCATTGAAGTCTATACATAGTCCTCAATGCCATGTGTTTCAGGAATAGGGGCAGAGGGGGCAGTCTGTTAATTTTGTTAGGTAATTTTTGTCAGCTCTACTAACTATTGCGTAAACTATTTTTAAAGACTTACTTGCCTCCATAATTAATTTGTCCCACCCTGTTTTTGTTCCAAATAGGTATGTCGTTTTAACGATAATTTTGTAATTTTTCAGAAAGAACATGAAATGCAAATACGACATTCCAGACGTCTTTGGTTACACCAGTTTATGTGTCCAAAAGTACGAAACAAGACAACTTATGGTTTACTCGAACGCTACTGATAGACTTATCTTCGATCAGTTTAAAGTGCCATCGTGTTGTGTTTGTATGGTAAAAAAAACTTAGAGTGAACTGCAAGGACAATCTAACATACAAAATTGTATTATGATAATATTTTTTTGAATTGTCCAGAAGTGGCAACCAAAAAATAGTACCTGCCTCAAGCTTTTTAGAATATTGAGTATTTTTTTCTTCTAAGAAAAACACAATGTGGCGCAGAAAAAACGGAAGTTTTTTGAATAGATACTATGTTATTTAAGTCGGTTTTCAGCCATGGATCAACTGGATACTTCCCGTTAATTAAACGAAAAATCTGAAACAATGTGACCCCAAAGCAAAATTCATGCAATTTTACTGCTCCGGTTAACCAAAGATAACCCAGCTTCTTGAGAGGGTTACTAGATATAGGCCACGGGGAAACAAGATGATGCTTTAGACCTTTTCAAGTGGTTCACCGTCGTTTAAATGCGAGAATAAAACAGAGAACGCTTATTCAAGAAACGTCAAAAAGGTTTGATTGGCATGCATGATTTTTTAATGTTTCTTTGTAAGCCGCTCTCTGTTGATTAACCGAACGGTCCACCGCTTGAAAAGGTCTTTTGTCGTTAAAACGCTCTCTGTCAGATTTTTGCTTTTAAAGAAAGAAAAGGAACAACCAATTGGTCCATGGCTTAAAAGAGACATGAAGACTCTATCTACTGCTTGGCTCACACAGCATTAGTGATAAAATCTTGTGGTGCGTTAACATGTAGCATATTTTTATAGCATTGAACAGGAAATGATTTATTTGTGATACCGTTCACACTGGTATTTGGGCGGGCCTATGTTGCCGTTGTTCATGCGATAGTTGCTGACGCACGTTTTATTCAGTGCGCCGCAGCCGGCGGCGCCGGCTCAGAAGAAACACTATGAGCTGCATGCCAATCCAGCAGCAATGGCAGGGGCTGCATCTGAACGCTTTTTGTTCACCGTCAAGCGCTTCAAATTGTAATGTTAACATAAAAGAAGGAAAATGGCTGTTTATGCAATAAAATATAAAATGACATAACATAAAACCTTGGTCCAATCACAGTTTGAAATTTGTAAATGCGATTTTGAAACTTTCAGCTAAATTGATTAAACAGGTGCAGGGCTTCCCTGCCCTGTACAACAAAAAATACAAGGATTCTTTATCCATCTAAAAAAAAATAAATAACATCACCTATAAAAGAACCAAAATCTGAGGCCCAATTAACTCCAACATTAATGAACAGCCTACCTAATATATGTACCTAAATATTAAATATCCGACGTTCTGATTACCTTATTTGCCTAAGTAGTTTAAAAAATAACATCAAAACCATCCAAACACAATAAAAAAGTAGGGTTATGGTGAAAAATAGTAAATAATGACGTCGAGGTCATGCGCGTAATGTGATTTCACAAAAGACATGACATAAAAAAATAAAGTTGATCATCTTTTTATATCTCATGTTATGGTATGTCATGAACACCAACAGGGTTTGTCATAAGCTCAACTTTGTTATGTTAGGTTATGCTATGTTTTATGTCATGCTATATTTCTGTATAAACGCAGCTTAATTCCAGTGTTTATGTTTGTAACATCTCCTCTAATTGCTGAGCCTAGTATGTTGACATATTTGCATGTTATATACAAATATGTCAATATACAGGGACTTAAGCTGAACTGTAGAGAGGCACTACCAGATAAAATGTTATTAATTTTTGACATAAAACACAACAGTATTTAAAGTTGCTTACTATTCAAATTAGCATATTTCGTATTGGAATGCCTTTAAAATCACATTTTAAATATGATACAAGGTAAATTCTGAAGGCCGCAGTACCGGTTTTTAGGAATATTGGGGTCAATTCTTTACATTTCAAAAAATCTGGCGAAATTTGACAAAATGTGACATAATCTGGCGCTTAAGATTTCTCGTTTAAAAGGCAATTTTTAAACTTAAAAACTTACCTAAAAGGCCATTTCCCACTTTTTGATAGATGTAGCGTCACGATATAATATTTGTTTTTAATTAAAAACCCGTAATTTGTTGAAAATTTTTAATTTAAAAATTGTAAATAAATTCACTATTAACCACACAAACTGAAATGTCAAATTTCGTCACATTTCGTCACATTTCTTTCAAATTTATGAGTCCTATTCGTTTTCTTTATGAGGTCAGCTAAGTTTACTTTCTTTCTTTGTTTTTCACGGTAAAATTAACAAAGAGGGACTAACTGCATGTCGTGGAAGGGTCGCTACAAAATTAGCTCTACGCTGTTGCCACCGTTATATTTGAACGGAATTTTAAGGGAATGTCAAATTATTTCTTTAAAATCTGCCAGAAAAATCTGACTAAGTGAAGATCCTGTCAAATTATTGAAGTGGTGACTTTTTAAAAAAGCTAGGCACGTATATAGTTTTTTATTCTGGGGGGTCCTCCCATATAGAAACTGCTGTTCTTCAGTGACGGCCCATGCGGCTGAGTCCTTCGTAAACCAGAGAGAAAATAATAAATTGTCTCTGTCGTAAACGAACACGAAAGCTGCGCCCATAAGGTTTTGGATAGTGTAATTAAAAATACTAGGGTCACTGCATCCTGGAAGTCTAGCGTCTCCCAGGGGTAGCGACACGAGTGTCAAAACCGTACTCAAAATTCCATAGACATTCGTGAAAAATACTCATTTTTATACAGTCTGAGAAAAGACAAATGTTTTAATAGAACTTAAAAAGAACTCGTTTTTATACAGCTTAAGAAATAAAAAATATGTTCCTTGAGTTTTTGGGTTATGAATATTTATTGTAGGTATTATTGTTAAAAATTATTTTCTTTTAAATATTATTTCTGTTTTTGTATAAAAATAATACGTAATAAATAAACAAACAGGACAGAAATCCATTTCTATGTTAAAAGTTTATTAATAGTATATAATATATCAAGGGATAAAATGAAAATTTTATCACGATGTTTATACGCTATTTTTCGCACTGTTTAATTTATTTTCCAAGGTTTTTTCCCATTTTTTTTGGGTGTTTTTGGTATTGTGGTTTTTTTTAGTATCTTTTTATTCCGAATTTTACATTTTATCAAAAGACAAAAAATGCCCAAATACAGTTCGAGTTTTCGTAAGGTTCGGCTTAATTATTTATATTTTTATAGTACATTTCATATAAATATCTTAATATTATTGTTCGAAAGCATAAACTTCGAAAATCATTTTCTTTAAACCAAAAATTGTTCTAAAACATATTCTTCGAACAAAAGATTGTTCGAAAACGTTTTCTTCAAACAGAAATTTTTCGAAATCATTTTCTTCGAACAGAAATGTGTTCGAAAACATTTTCTTTGAACGGAAATTTGTTCGAAAATATTTTTTTAAAATTAAAATTTGTTCAAAAACATTTTTTCGAAAACAAATTTTTCGAAAAAAAAATTTGACCTGGCTTGCCAAACTTAACACAACTCATATAGTTCGACTAATGGGGTTTTTTTCTAACAATTTTTGGAAATAAAAACTTCCCTGACTTCTTTCCCGGGATCCTAGAGGGTGTGAAACCAAACCGAACCAACCGAGACCTATTGTCGAAAAATGATTTCCCTAAATTAGCTTTCCGGTCCTCATTTTGGAAGGTTGAAATCGGTGTTACTCTAACCTTTCTTAATTGAGCATATCAGGAGGTATCTGGACCGGTTCGGATACGTTTGCGATCAATTGACAAAGTTTAGGAAAATACCGATTTCGACCTTCCAAAAGGAGGAAAGTAGACAAATTTTCAGAATGTTTACGATCCCGGGAAAGAAGTCAGGGTTTTTTTGAAAAAATATGTTAAAAAGACCTTGCCGTAGTCAAACTATATGAATTGTGTTAGGTTTGGAAATCCAGGTCTAGAGCGTCTTTTATCGAAAAACTTGCTTTCGAAGAAAATGATTTCTATTCGAAGAAAATGTTTTTGAACAACTATTACTTACGAACAAATTTCCGTTCAAAGAAATGGTGTTCGAATAAATTTCCGTTTAAAAAAAATGTTTTCAAACAAATTTTCATTAGAAGAAATGGTTTTCATAAAAATTTCCGTTCGAAGAAAATGTTTTCGAACAAAGTTCTGCGACCCGTAGTGTTGCTACCTTGAGTTTTTATTGGATGTTGATTTTTTAAAAACTTTTCTATGAGTGTGTGTGTGTGTACCTGTGTGTCTCTTAATTCTACTTTGTTTTGCAATCATTACAGTGTAGCTACTTTCGATCTTTGTTTGAACCTTTTGTTTTTCAATCTTTTGTATTTTCGACCTTTTGTACTTTCGAACTTTTGTATTTTCGACTTTTTGTATTTTCGACCTTTTCTTCGCCGCCCGCTTTTTTTTGAACAATAATAAAAATAATAGTAGGTATATTATAAACCTGGAGCGTGCAGTGTTTACTTTTAATACCACGGCGGGAATTTTCATGCTCGACCGGAAGAAGGGCTATAATTTGCTAAGTGACTAAAAGGGACTTTAATGCCAAGGTTTATTTTTATATACTAAAAATAATAATAATCATAAACTAAATAAATAGGTATTAAACCACTTACCGTACTGTAGTTTTAGCATGTCAAGTATATAAAAAAACAGTGGGCAGTGATAGTTGTCATGGCATTACATTAAACAAAAGTCAGTCAGATGCTAACAAACAAAGGTCACTCATCGTCAAGCAAGGTAAAGCTTGCTTGACGATGAGTGACCTTATAACAAACAATGTGGAAAAATATTATTTATTTCATAACAAACTAATTAAGTTTACTCGAGAAAAAGTTCGAATTACATTTCTCGAAGATGGAAAATAAAGCATAATCTTACTTTGAGATGGGCATGGAAATGATGCAATAAACAGAATTTCGAAAATTTCACAGTTTCCTGGTTTACAGCCTGGAGAAGTCTAGAAAGTTAAATGCTTCGTTTATATGGAAGCAATATTCTATGCCTAAGGACACAATAACGATCAAAACGAACCAAGCCATCGGCAAAGTAAAGTAAGCTTACGGCAAGCTGGAACAAAATAATCGGTATCGTGTATATATTCCTTTTTGTTTTTTGTATTATGATAAAATAAAATAATCCAAAAACCTATATTTTGCCTTTATGGTTTTAAAGAAATTACTTTCAATCACTGGAGACAAGAAATACTACCTTAGCCCATGAAAAAAGGGATTAAACGTACACCTTTATTCCGTAGAGAGCATAAAACATTTATTAAATAATACAAAACCCAACATAATAGTTTTCTATATTTTAGAATATATATAAAACATGCAAACTATATTTTTGGTTTCCTTCGCTGTGTGGACTGCTGGACACAGGGTCCTAATAAATTTGAAATCATAAAAAACTTAGTTTTTTTAGGTTTGTTTATTTGGACAGTAAAATTTATATACCGGATGTGACGGACAGTTCTTTACGTATTTGTAAACCATTTAATTTTTTTAAACATAAAAAAAGCTATGCTCCTGACAGTGTCAGATTTGAGTTTTTCGTAAATGAGGTTATGTTTGGTGTCGCTACCCCTGGGAGAGCGGCTAGTTCACAACTTGCATTCCGTTTGCTATTGGTCGAAATAGTCAGCTGACTTTTTAATGTTGAACGTTGCCGTTTAAGATTATTATTATATTATATTAAGAGATGGTGCCACCAGTCAAGCATTTAACAAACTTTATGTTTACAGCTTTCGGCGTAAAATACGAATATATACTAGTTGTAAGTGACTAAAAAGAGTAGTGGTTTGTGCAGTACATACCTATTGAATTTAACTAAATCTATGCATATGCCGATGAGTTTTTTTTTTTATTGTTTTTTAAAAACATATTATTTTTTTTTTTAATTAGCTTCCTTATCCTGTTTTCCTGTCGAAATCGGTGTTAACCTAACCCTGATAAATTATTCGACAACGTATCCTAACCTGTCCAGATACGCCCCGGTCAGGATACGTTTCCCATCAATTGACCACGGTTAGGTTTTGTTTCAGTTTGGTTTAACACCGATTTCAACCTCCCAAAACGAGGACAGGAGAGTTTTAATTTTAAAAATCCCGCCTGACTATGTCAACCAATAGCAAATGGAATGCAAGTTGTGAACTATCCGCTCGTTGGAAGATGCCAGGCTTTCAGGATGCAGTGACCCTAAGAATAGTCGCCACAGTCTCCATCTGACGAAAATAAGTCGAAGGCGGAATTTTTCAGGGGTGCCACGACCACGTGGTCACTTTGTGCAAGGAAAACTTAAGTTTGCGACACGCTCCCTAGAGGGAGCCACACATATAGGCAGGGAACTGCGTACAGCCGACCTGAAAATAGGTTCATAATATGAATAAAATGAACGGGACCCAAGAAACAAACCTTTAAAACATAAATTTCAAACTTTCTATAAATTCGTATAATTAAAAATAATGTTTGTATAATTATGTAAAATTTCTTGTGTGCCTAATATTATAGATTTGTTAAAAAATTCTAATTTTCTACTTAGCAATAAAAAGTTGAAAATAGCCCTAAAAAACTACTATTTACGGATTAGATCAAATTTTGGTCCAGGAGGTGAGTTACAGGGTGATATCGAAAATAGTAGTAAATCTTAATTAAAATCACATTTTTAAAAAACAACTCTGTCAGGAGTTTTAGTTAGCAAATAAGAGTAAGAAATACATTAAAATATGTATCATGAACTTATTGTATTATTTTTAGATCCAGGACGTGAGAGACCTACAGGGTGATATCGAAATTAGAAGCGTAATTTTCTAAAAAACAAATTTTTAAAAACAATGTTGTCAAGAGCTTTCGTTAGCAAAAAATTATTTGAAACACGTTACACAATCATACCATTATCAGATTTTATCACCTTCAGGTCCAGGAATTGAGCTACATGGTGATATAGAAATTATTAGTGTGTGTAAATTTTCTAAAAATCACATTTTTAAAAAGCAAGGTTGTCCGAAGCTTTTGTTAGCAAAGTATAGTTAGGAATACGTTAAACAATCATACCATTAACTGACTGTATCACCGTTAGGTCCAGGAAATGAGGTACAGGGTGATATCGAAATTAGTAATAAAATTTCGTAAAAATCACGTTTTTAAAAATCAACGTTGTCAGGAGCGTTTGTTAGCAAAAAATAGTTAGGAACACGTTAAGCAATCATACCACTTACTAAATTTCATTTACTTCCAGTAGGTAAGCTGCAGGGTGATATCTAAATAGCAGTAAAGATTTTGAAAAATCACGTTTTTAAAAAACAAGGGAGGTGAGCTACAGGGTGAAATGAATAAATAAATCCAAAAATATTCACATATATTTACGTGAAAAACTTTTACTATTTATTTGACAAATTTACAAGTTAATATGATAAAATTTTGACATTAAAACATATTAGTTAATATAACCAAATCAACCTAAGCCCCTAACTAACCTTGGTCAAAATAAAAGTTTACAAATACACATAAGAAATCCAAAAATCCCTACATTTATTTACGTAACAACATCTTGGTTCCTTGTTCTTTTACAAATTCACAAGTTAGTTTGAAAAAATCATGGCTTTATAATACATATCAAGTATAACCAAACCGAACCAAACCCATATAAATAAGGTTGGTCAATATAAAAATGTACAATAATTATTTACAGAAAAACCTGCCTGCCTTCGTTGTTAATTCACAAATTTATAGTAAATCAAAATTTTTTTACAAATATTTTACATTTGTTTGATTTGTTAATTAACAAATTTACAAGATATTTTAGAATCTTGGCCCTAAAATATATATTTAATGTAACAAAACGAAAGCCTTCACTAGGCTTGCCTAATGTAAACATTTACAAACATACACGATAAATATAAAAATCTGCACATTTATTTACAGGAAAAAACTCTCTTCGTTGTTATTTCACAAATTTGCATGTTTTTTAGGCAACAATTTAACACCCAAGTTATCTATTTAACATAACCAAACCGAGCCAAATCAAATCCTTATAATTATTAAGCTTGCTCAATATAAAAATGTACAAATACACATAATAAATATTACATTTATTTACATTGACAAACAACAACCTGCACACAAATATTTTTGTCCCGTATGTCGTTCTTAGTTTTATTTAATTACTTGTATATAGACTTCTTCCAAAGTGAAGCGACTCAATATTTTGCATTTCTTTCAAAAAATCTGTTAATACCTGTACCGCTACATAGTTATTTGGTTGTCTGATAAAGGGATATATTTCTTTACTTCTTTAGCTATTTTTACTGAAAACTCCAAATCAACAAAAGCAGTAGTTTCATCCCACTTAAGGTCTTTTATCTTTAAATTTTAAATATCTTTTACATAAATATTTTTTTGTATCGCTTAGGCTTTTAATTGTTTGTACAATAGTTATTTACCTAACAAGTGCGGAAAGAGGTACTTTTCCGCACGCGACGGCAGTTGCACAATCGACGCGGAGCGGAGTTCGGGCAAGCCGTCAAGGATGGAAAAGATAGTTTCCGCAAGAATTAGGTACAATGTTTTTCCTACGAGTGTTTTTGTCCATCTTCTTTATCAAAAAACATGTTTTAATTCGCAAAGATTTTATAATAATGCTAGAAAATGATACGTAAGATAGAATAGTTACATAAATCATTTAATGAGTCCTAAATATCTTCATTTTTAACAAAACAAAAATCGTGCGGAAAAGAAATTTTTCAGCACTAGTGCGGAAAAGTTACTTTTCCGTACGTTTTTTAACTTTTATTTTTACTTGATTTTTTTATGCACGGAAAAATATTAAAACAGGATTTTTTTATTATGATATATTAAAAAGAAACTTTATGTAAAGAACATTTAAATAACAATAACGAAAAAGTTAACGATGGTAGATATTGAAATTGAAAGTGCACTTTCTGTTTGTTGCATGCTTCAATATACATCAGATGCCGCAACATCTTGAATAACGTCGTTTCTTATTGGAATTTGATTGGTTGGTGTTTGGCCCACTACAGAAATGCCTTGATCAGTTTGCTGCTTAGAATTACTACTGTAGTGAATGGAGAAAGGTATATTGGTCTGTACAGGCTGTAACACATTACATGATTCTTCATTCGGTGCTTCTGGTAGCATCGGTACAGCAGCACTTCTTGAAAATGAAACTTGTGTGTAGGAGAACGGGTTTTCATTTGAAAACGATTGTGGACGGGAAGGTTCTTGCAATTTGGACGTGCGAAAAAAATCGTGAGGAAAGTAAAAATGATGCGAAAAAGTAAAATTGTGCGGAAAAGTAATTAACGTAATATTCTTTTAATAGATCGCTCAAGAAACCCTAACTTATATGTTCTTGGTTTGTAAACAGTAAGGTGAGGCCAAAAGTTATTTTTAAAAATATGATTTATAAAAGAATTTACTACTAGTATCTTACCTACTGGACCTAAATGTAACGCAGTTAGTGAATGGTGTGGTTTGTTTACATATTCCTAACTATTTTTTGCTCACCAAGACTCCTGATAAAGTTGATTTTTAAAATTGTGATTTTTACAAAAGTGTTTTACTAATTTTGATATCACCCTGTACCTTACTCCAAGGACCTAAAGGTAATACAGTCAGTTAATGTTATGATTTTTTAACGTGTTCCTAAGCATTTTTTGATAATGAAAGCTCTTGACAACATTGTTTTCTAAAAATGTGATTTTTAGAAAAATACACTAGTAATTTCGATATCACCCAGTAGCTCACTTGCTGGCTCTAAAGGTAATACAATAAGTTAGTGATATGATTTTTTAAGGTATTTCTAACTCTTGTTTGCTAAGTAAAACCCCTGACAAAGTTGTTTTTAACAATGTAAATTGTACAACTATTTTTGATATCACCCTGTAACTCACCCCCTGAACCTAAATTTGAAATAATCCGTTAATACATAGTTTAACTTTTTGGGCTATTTTCAACTTTTTATTGTTAAGTAGAGAACTAGAATTTCTAAACAAATCTATAATAGATTTTAAGGTCACCCTGTAGCAGACCTGAACCTAACCTTTATAACCTGGGTTTGGCAGACTTTTTTTCTATCTCTTCTCATACCTGATCATAAGAAATATTAGACAAACATTATTTTTAATTATATGATAATAATAACAAGTTTGATATTTATATATTCAAAGGTTATTTTTTGGGCCACGGGTTGCAATAAATCCGAAAATTATTTTTTTTCATAAATTTATCAACTTATCGTTTTCTTTCCTAAAATTCATTTGATTTCGTTAAAATTAAATTACGTGGATTTTGTGGTCGGCTGTACTTTGCATGTCATGTTCGTGTTATTTGAATCCAACTTTAACGAAATAAGAAAAACGTCTCATGGTTTTGTTATTGTTTTTTTTCCGGAAAAATACAATTTTTTAAGAACCTGTGCATCATCAACAATCCCGGAAAAATATTGAACTATCAGCAATCGAGTTTAAAGGTAGGTTTTAGATTATATTTTTCCTCATTTTTCGGTTTTTGCCGCTGTACAAAAAACTGAAATTTACGATGTTGCCATGATTTAGGGCTTAAATTTGAGGCGTCAAATTTTTTCAGATTGTTTCAAATTATTTCAAATTTTAAAGAATTGCCCCCATTGTATCAAACTGGCCTTGGATTATTTAAACAATTGCATAAATTTTTAAGTTTGTCGTCAATGGTACTAAGAAAGCAATCATTTAAATTTTGACCTTTTAATGAAAATGGTTAGACAGTAACACCAGAAGTAAATAAAGCTCTAAAAAACAATGCTCTCTCTTAAAAAACAATGCTCTCAGGTCTGTGACGTCATGTCTACCACTGAGCTCTGAGAGAGTCGAGCTGTAAGGTTAGTACTTCTGTCTTTAAAACATTTTAACTTATCAAGATACATGGCGCCATTTTTAAAGGAATTTTATCCTTGGTATCCTTTAAAAGGATTTTTTAGGATTCTTAAATAGCACTTTATATCAGATCTAGAACTTCTGCGATTTCAGATAGAGGAAGGAAACCATAGTTTATTTTGAGACCACTTTTAAAAGACTTTATTCCCGTTCGAGTGTCCTTGGCTGTCCGGGTCACTCTAACAAGTACTCAAGAAGCAGAATTCAAAAGTCCCCATATGGATCAATTTCATTTATTGGTAACTTTTGGTTGTACACAGTGATTTGCCCTGTATTTTTAAAACTTGCTTCTATTTATTCATAATTATTGTTAAAGCAATATATTACTTATTCGTTTAGGCCCTACATCCGCGATTCAAGCGATATGCTGCGTTTAATGATAGAAGCAGTACACTTGATATGGATAGACATAAACTCGCCCGAACATTTAAAGAAAGGGAATCACTCTCCCTGGCAGGTTGGTGGTTCCCCACCTTAAATGTGCTTTTTGATAGTTTTCTGCAGTATCGGACACCGTAGGGCCTGAACTATAAACTTTTATTTTAATAGAACAGAGAAGGTTTTTCATACTTTAATTTTTTTTTCGTGTTTTGGTTCAAAATCGCTATAATATGTTGTCGAAGTAGCCACATAAAAAACCCTTTTTTTATTAAAAATATTAATTTTTGGGTAGAATTTATACGCTAAAACGACTAAGTAAGTAACACTTGATCTTAAAATAAGACAAAACAGTTTAAAACAAATATTAGTGAAAAAATTTAGTTGTTTTTAGATTAGCTACCAAAATCAAAAGTATAAAATTACAAGTCTCGTAGTAAAAAATATAAACAGGTGTTTATTGTTTTTGTTTATACGGCTTATAAAAATTGGAAGTTGGAATAAATCAGTGGCGAATTTCAGCATTAGAAAACAGTTTATTGTCAAAAACTTGAAAAATTGAAAAAATCTTGAACTGACAATTTATGTTTTATGTAGGTAGGTCTCATATCGCCTTTAAGAAAACAATAATTTTGTTTAAACTAAACTAATTTTTTCTCATTAAATGAGATTGACCCATATAAACTTGACATTAAATATGTGCAGAGATACGTGAACTCTTAGTTATAACTAATTTAAGATCTAGTTAATTTTAGGGATCAATGTAGTTATTATGTTTTATTTGTAGCCTATATTGATTCAAAATATTTACAAATCTATTAAATAAGAGTAACAATAAAAAATAATGTCTTATCACTTAAAAATTAAATAAGGAATAACCAAAAATGATGTAGGTGTCCTAACAAATATAACAGGTAGGTAAGCCTAAATAAACTCGTAATGTACTTAATCGTTAAAACCTTTTTATGTATTTAACTGAATTTTATTGAAATTTAAGAATGGTATGTGTTAATCATTGAAATCGGTTTAGTATAACTTTTTAAGAAGGGACAAGTCCAAAATACATGGCCTTTATATAAATATTTCAGGTAACCTTTTTAACTCTATTTAAGTATTTCTATCACTATATTTGAGAACTAAAATACAAAGAAAGACAATGCATATAGGTATATCACTAAATTGTATAACAAATTGAATAACAGATTAGTAGGTAAGTACTGCTTGAAAGCAGTGCGTTTTGATCAGGAAGGTCTTGAATTGATTAGCTTTTGCTAGGTAAAAGAGTGATAGCGCTTTGAATACTTAGTACATCGCAGTGGCGGCTCCTATAGAGAGGGCAACGGGGCAGTGCCCTCCCAAAACTAGACAACAAACAGTATTTTTAATTCATTTATTTAAAAAAAGTTAAATCTTCCCTTATGACATATCTAGTTCTTTTTTTATTTCACCCGATTTCAGCGGTGTATGGGTGGCTGTGTTCTCGCGTGGGGGCGGGAGGAATGTTTGTTTTAGTTGACGTCGGCCATATTCATCGTGCGAAAACGTTCGTTGCCCTGTCTACGTTTTGCCGGTTCTATCCTTAGTGAAGACGTATGAGTTTGTTTTGATATGGGGTAGGTCAGTAGTTAAAAGCTTTGTCGGTAGCGTGTCCAATGTTTGTTTTTGATTGTTTTCAAAATGGAAATAAATACCGTTGATTATATAATTAACTTTGCAAATTTAAATATATAAAGTTCGATTGCAAATAAAATCTTTAGGGCCACATAGACCGGACCTAAAAATCCTAAAAATTAACGAAAACTTTAGCGCAAGTAATAAAAAATTATACGATGCTGAAAACTGTGCGATTGTGAAAAACGAAATACCTGTTTTTGCTTTATTTCTTTTATTATGAACAATCCACAAAGTGCGAGGGTGGCAAAGGGAATGTGTGATATCAATCACTTTAGTGAAAAGTTACAGACACAAAGTAAGTGCTACTTATTTAAATAACCACATAGAATTTTCTATGCTAGGCAAGACTAATATTAGGTGCCAATTTAATAGTGCCTATAGGCACATAATGAAAATGTGGCAAAAAAGACATATACTTAGTAGGTTAATAGACTGTTTAAAATTCTGTGGGATTTTTGAGGTTGCTCTACGGGGCCATGATGAGTCTGAAACTGGTGCTAATCCGAGCACTTTGCGCATGTAAAAGAAGGGCGAATAGACTTTATCTATAAACAAATAAACTAAAAACTACACCACCAACTAGCTGCTTGTTTGTAAAATGCTAAAATAAAATTGTTTAGGTAAGTTTTTTTATCTCCTTTTCCATGCAATATAAATTTCTGCCCCCACAATTTATAAGGTCACCAGCCGCCACTGGTACTTCGCATGTAATTTTACGAGCACCCTGGATATTTCCTCCTTGCGACAATTTTAATTTCTGCCCGGTCGTTTTGCAACTAAGTCACAACCGTAATCGAGTTTGGAATAAGTACCATTTATTTATTTTTTGGTAGCATTTATTTGTTTTTTGGTAGAGACAGATGTAATTAATCCATATTCCTGAATGACAATTTCGTACTGTTTGAAGCATTGGCAAGAATTGATTGAGAAAAGCTAGTTATTGTTGGGACCTGTCATTAAAATAAAATAATTGCTTGTATAACAATCATACCTGCCATTCATCAGGAGAATAGATGGTTACTTCCATTGACACCAAAGCAGCGTTTTTTGTATGTGTCGTTTTAAAAAACTTTTTCTATAATAAATAATATTTCCCATGTGGAAAAAACGTTAAAATTTAACAGCGCACGAAGAGGATGTACACATACACACGTTCGGAACCAAAAACGTGTCAAAGAAAAACTTATTGTCTTCGTAAACCATAAAAGTCATCTCTCTAAATTGCTGAGTGCATCTACCTCTTCCCTCATCCATTTGCCCGCAGTAACTTTGCCTGCAAAAACAAAGAAAAATTAAACTAAATTAGGACTAACTAGCAAAACAAAAGATTTTATAGATATTCCATTGGTGCTTTAAAAAAAACTAAGACTAGCAATTAAACAATTTTAAGTTCAATACACAGCAGTCACAGTGAGAAATTGATCCTGGGGGCAGGGGAGAAACTGGGTGCGGTTTAATACATTTTAATCTCTCCCGTATTATAATTAAAGTACTACCACTAAAGAAACAAACCAAATATTCTTAAAAATACTAACTATATCATGACGTAATTAGGGACTAAAGATGAATCTTAAGAATACTAAATATTTGATTATAACAACAAGATTTCAGTTTTTTATACTATCACAAATATTTCTGTAGCCAGTCAAGATTCAAACCTGGAATGCCCGGCACCGGCGGCGTAGATAACAAATATGCTACTATTACGCTAAGGAAAACAACCACTATCATAGTACAAATAACTGCACATACATAAAGGAATATGTAGATCAATCTCAGGAAATTAAATCATAGTATTGTTACGGGTTCACAACGTTAAATTAAAACTCGTAAATGTCAAAAACAATTTGTCAGTTTATTTCGACAATTATGTACAAAAACACGCACTTAAACTTACTATTAACTTGCTAATAATTCACTACTTTAATCGACCTATAAACTTCGCGTTAACATCTAGCGATCACTACTGTTGGTTATCTTTGACTGACTCGACGCCCGGCCCTATATATAGGGTCTGCCTACTATTCGAGAACCATCCATCCTTTTTCGATTCACGAGCATTCTCGTTTCTTCCAGAAGGTACGCGGCCAAGCACGAGTGTCATAGATAACGCAACTAAAACCTAGACTAAGAATACAACCATAAGATACGTCAACCTAATACTACACTAAACCTAAATAAATTCTAACTATAAAATTTAAATAACTTAAATTTGTAACACTATCTTCCTCTTCAGGTTTGATCGTCTCGATCAACATTTCCCAGGTAAGGTTTTAGTCTGTCTAGATGAACAACTTTCATCTTGGATTTCGGGCTTCTTTGGATTCGGTAGACTACATCATTAATTCTCTTAACAACTTTATAAGGTCCTTCCCATGGTGGTGTCAACTTAGGTGATCTTCCTTTCTTTCGTTGAGGATTGTATAGCCAGACTTGATCATTCTCTTTGAACCCTGAAGAGTTTCCTTTCAGGTCCGCAGCCCACGAGAAAGACCCCAACTAACATTTATAGTAGCGGCTACATGTTCTAAAGGCTTTGCTACTTTCTTATAGTAGAAATGTGGTGATCCCAACCAAAATTTGTTACTTTTTAGTTCTAACTACTATTTAGTATCAGGAAATAGTAGATGTTTCGTAAAAACGACCCTCTAAACTACTTCTTAGGATTGTTTCTTGATAGTCGATTCTGATAGTCTTTTCTACCACAATAGGACGTTGCTAAAGTTTTACTTTCTTTTTAGTCGTTATTTCGTAGTCTCCCTGACTTTAATATCCTACTTAATTACCACTAGAAAGTTAAGCTTCAATGGAGTCCCAAACGAGTGTATCCGACAACTACATTATAACTTTAATTTTTACCACAAAAGTTTGTGTCATCATAGTAACATCTGATGTAACAATGTAGACAAAATAACTTTTTGGATCAACTTTAAAGCCGCAACTACTTTGACTTTTTTTTAATGTCGATCTTTTAAAGTAATCTCTCCTTCCTGTTTCTACTTTGAAAACGTAGACTTTTTGAAGTCGCATCTTAGTCGCATACATTCTTAACCCTACTTTTTGTGGCTCCTTTTATAATATGGGAATATTAGAAATAGTTTTGCAAATATTACTACCTTGAGCAGTCCATTTTTTCGAGCTCATTGCTTGGCCATTTTGCAAAACAATCAAAATGCAAAATATTGATCCAAAGTATCGAGTACCGCACACGGTTTTAAGAATTCCCTGGCCCATGCTTAATCTCCATCCTTAATCTTTTACGCTACTTGTTGCTCTTCTATTCTTGTACTGTCTTTACGGTCGTTCGTGTTTGTGCTGTGGCACCACCCTATCGCCATCGTAACCCTCTTGTGCGGACTAAACCGAATTCGTTTATCTATGCCTCTTGTGCTAACGTGTCGTGTCTCACTGTGATTCATTTTATGTGTTGAGCTTGGGTCAATTTGTCTTTTTAGTTTTCTTCAAATTTGTGCTGTGTTTTGAACTCATTAGACTTAAATTTGTACTATTTTTGAAGTGTGGTGTGTAGAACGCTTCAGTTTAAGGGCAAGGAAAAACGCGCAATATGCCCAGATCGCGAAGAAAGAAATCTTTCGACACAGTTCTGCCTTTTATCAACTGTCAGTTTTTAATGCGAAACTGTCAATATAGTGTCCGGCACAATTTGTGCCTGGCTTTATTGCAATAGGTCCCTAATATCTAATTTATGCACGGCCCCTAAACCAACCTGTTTGGGATATGCTAGACTTCATCTAGGAACTTTTGCGCTGTTTGCGGCTAATAAAAAAATAAGTATGATATATCGTGGTTACATGCGGATTTCTAAGCGATCTAACAAGTCTCAAAGATTGTTTTTTTACTTATAGGGCTTATAATAATAAAAATTACTTAATATTGAGAATGCGAACATATCTAAAAACAATAAAAAATACTACAAACGAATTGTGAGAGCAATGTGTAAATAAAAAAAGTAACAATAAGTTGATTTCATTGATGTGATTTCATGATAGGGATCATGCTCTCGACTGCAACATACATTTTAAAAAAACACTTTTTATTGGCACTTCATTTATTGCTCTAATGGAATTTAATTTATCTTGTTTTTGTTTTAAAACCTACCACAAATTCACGCTGGTACAAAACCTATAAGCAGTGGTGCTGTTGTTGACAGAAACGGCAAATGACAAGTGGCGACACCCCAATAACTTGAGGGTAGTAGTTATACTTATCGCGTGGTTCCTATCACTCTGTAGACGTTTTTAAGTGGCGAAAGCTAGTTAATAATACGTTTCTGCAACGAAGGAGTAGAAATTCGAGTGTGTTATCTAGAACTAAAAAGGAATGCCGACATAAAAGTCGTACGTGACACGTTGCCGTAACTTAGGCTCACTTTCAAGTAACCCTTTCGACTATCAGGGAATATAGTTTGGGACGCCATGTTTTTTTGTATCAAAGAAAATTTAATATTTTTGTTGTCGTTTTATGAGCTCATATTAAGGAGCTATACTATTTTATAAACAAATTAGTTGAAGCTTACCAAAAATGCTCTTCCTAAGCACCATTTGTTGGAGTTAACTGTCGATTATGAAAACATAACCTCCAAAATCACAACACAAAAATTCCATCAGCTACCAGAAAACGGCTCAATTTTAGGGGCGCACCGGTTTTTTGCAATATATATAATGCATGTTATACAAAAAACTTTGCGTCGCACTCGAATTTTGATCCCCTGTTCGTAAATTCTCACACTTTTGGAGAACATAGTACATATTATAGCCATAAATAACCAAACAAAAAAACTAAGCGAGTCTGTTTACTGTTGTGTCTACCATATTGTGTAACAATTCTACCAAAAAGAAACGATTATATTATTTGCAACTACATCGCAACTTTTACGCCACTACGGAAAAAACAGCCTGTAGATACCTGGCTACGACGTAGTAGTGTAGTTGTTACTACAGTGACTTTAAACACTTGGCCTAGTAGTTACAACCAGAAATTGGTTCCCCACTTAGGGAATTATAACGTCGCTGTATGGTATACTGAGACGTAGCGGGAGTACGTTGCGGTTACTTTTAAGAAAATCTTTCTAGTTGGGGTTTCGTCGTTACAACTTTAAATGTTTGTTGGGACCGGCCCGGACGCGGAAATATCACGTGACCGCCGGAGTCCCACAAAAAAACGCCTCACGGCCCCTATCATTATAAAACATGTGTGTGTTCAGTTTTGGTATGTTTGTTTACGTCGATTTTGATTTTTTTTAATTCGGGCACGAATTTTATGTGAATTTTATCAAAGTTGTTAAAATAACGCAGCCCACGAAAAAGACTGTAGTGGGCTGCGTTAAAATAATTAATGGCTAATGAGTTAATTATAAAGAAAATACCTATAAGATAAACAATGCCGCGAACGTGTAATTAGTGTTGTTCCTTGTCGGTCCAACTATAAAACTGAAACCTAATATGTTGCAAACGGGAAAGAAGTAGTAAAAGATAAGATCTTGGATAAGATTGATCAAGTAATAGACATCCTTAGTGACATTTTCGATAGTGAGAGTGAAAAATGTGTTAAGTTGTCATTTCTTATTGAAAAATTAGGTCTCTTGAAAAGGTAACCTGAGAATCGAAGATATGGTGGATACACTTTAATGTTGGCTTCATCTTTGTTTATCCAGTTATCCAGTGCATACACGTCAATTTACAATTCTAAGGTAATATGTCTTCCGCACCCTCGCAATATTAAAAAACTGATTTGTAAAATATTGTTAACAGATAGTAATCTCTCTGGTAGTGTGAAATATTTAAAAAGTAAGATACAGCTTTTAAAAGAACATGAGTTGGTAGTTAACTTACACTTTATTGAAATAGATATTAAACTTTGTGCTGGGTAATTTTTCAAAAAATTATTGACGACCACTACATTCAGTTCATTGAATGGGAAAACCATCTCACTTATTCACAAAATCACTTGTTTCTTTTTAATAAATTATTGTGAAATGTTTTATATTGAAAATTTTTCTTCAGATGACTCTAGCGAGTGTTTTTGTGGAGAAAAACTATTGTCTATTAAAAAGCACAATGATTTAGTCTGCTAATAAATCTTTGAGTAAGAACTCAAAGATGATGACAGTCAAAGAAAAATTAAAAAACTAAAAGCTTAGGTTTGATATGTCCAATTTTGAAAGACTTGTATAGATCTGAAGTTACTAACGATATTATGTACCTAATATATGTACCTGAAGATATTAGAGTGCAAATTTTGTATAATTTTTTATTTTATAGATTCAGTTCTTTTATCCATAATAAACACATATATCAGCAAAATATTTTTTTCAATTTTTGCCTATAAAAGAACAAAAATTTTTGTTAATTTATTTAAATTGTGTAAAAACATATAATATATTAAGCAATACAATAAGAATCCTGGGACTCCTAAGATCACGTGACCGCCGACTTGCTTATAACGCGCCATGGCCGGTCTTTTCGTTGGCTGCGTTTCAGGTCATATCTTGCATTCATGCGGTCACTGGCTATTTCTATTCGCTCTCTAACCACCTCATGGATATCGTGCAGCTTTTGCCTTACACGTTCGACATAATCATTAACCTCTAAGCGTTCGTGTTCAGGTGAACCAAACATGATATCACATGGTAAACGCAGTTCTCTACCAAACAGGATACTAGATGGAGTAGCTCCTGTCGTATTGTGTATGGCGCACAGAGGAACGGCTTAGTATAATATCAGAGACATAGACCAAAAAATTTTCTTTATATTTTTAACATTAAATTCACACAATTATTTAGAAAGAAGTCCATTTATTATCATTTTATTGTAATTTTGGGTGATAGATATCTTTATGCGTTAAATTTTGGCTACAAGTGTGTCTAATTACAAATTCTACTACTATTTAAATAACATGCCAATGAAAAGTAAATATAAAAAAAATCTAGTATAAAATGTTGTTTAGTAAATATTTTTGTTATATGATTGTCTAATACTGATTGATGGTTTTTGGAAATTTTTACACAAATAAGTCGTCTTTTTTATCAGAAATATAAGTAATAATAAAATGAACAAATTAGGTAAAAATATATCAACATCTAAGTTTTTGTATTTACAAAATTTGAGATTCGACAGGGTTCGATTTACCAGTAATCTCAATATAATTGCTGGAGTATTACGATCACGAAAATATAACATTTATCTGCTACGATCTGCTACCAAGATGGCTATGGAATTAACAAAAGTTGAGTGTATGGGCAAAGCGTCATTTTTTGGCAGTTCATTATAAAAAGCGCATTCGAGTTACCAAAAAGTTTTACTAGTGCTTTTTAATTTCTAAGTAATTTAAAATTCTTATTGTGTGGAATCATTTTAAGATTTTTGTGGTAAGAAAATATTGAATACCTTATTTTATTGTTATCATAACAACGACAATTTTTATTTAGAAAACT
Source organism: Aspidapion aeneum (assembly GCA_963576565.1). Taxonomy (NCBI): domain Eukaryota; kingdom Metazoa; phylum Arthropoda; class Insecta; order Coleoptera; family Brentidae; genus Aspidapion; species Aspidapion aeneum. The sequence goes on along the minus strand of OY755047.1, from coordinate 36,670,835 downwards.
GGATCCAACATGAATTTGATTAAAACAAATCGGGACTTATTTCTAATATTAAAGGATGCCAATATAGGAAAAAAGTAAAAGAGCTTGCTAATATTGAATTTACATTTGAGGATAGAAAAGAAGATCAAAATTTTTTGCGCAAAATTATATAGTAGAACAAATCCTATAGAGTCGAGTCACGGTTTGTGGAGGAAAATAAGAAATGGTTAGACCATCCCTTTGAGTTTTTAAAAACTCATCCTGAAGGTATTTATAAAATATGTATATACAGAGCATACGGTAAATTTTTGTACTATATGGAAGAAAAAATCTTTTTAAAATGTTTTTGTAACTTTTTTCCATTTTTAACTAAGTATATTTTTTTCAACTTCAAAGCAATTTTTTTTATTTTAGAAATTCTACCAAATTTTTTTTCACCAAATTATCTTAAAATAGACATAGTTGTCAAATGGTGCAAACTTTAACGCGGGCACTGTATTATAAAGGGTGTCCCAATTGCCGCGCTATGGGCCACTATTGCTATCTCGGTAACTATAAGAACAGCAAGGTTGGTCAAATGAGATAAAATGTATAGTTTTCGGGGGATATTAAAAATCTGGTTTCACATTAAGAAAAAATATATTTTGTACCGAGCTACGGGGGTTTTTGGAAAAATTGCTCAAAACCATTTTATCACATATCTCAAAAAGTGTAATTTTTACAAAAAATTCGTAAGGAACATTTTTTTTGTATTTTTGACCTTCTTCAATTTGGTATTTTTTATTTTTTTTATTTGACCAACTTTGTAGTTCTTATAGTTACCAAGATAGGCATAGTGGCATACTTGATTTTTCAATGTTTATTTGCCTCTGTAATTTATTTTGAAAATGGTTAGCAAATCAGATGTATATTTTTAGCTGCCTAAATATATTTTTTTAATAGCTTATAGCTAAATTTGTCAGCCATCTTAATTGTTTATGAAATGTCGGAAGTGACAATTTTTTAATGTTGAAATACATAGTGGCTTTTTCAAAAATGACTAAAATAATGAAAATTCTACAAAAATATTTGAGTAAATAGCAATTGTCAAAGACTCATTTTTGTTGAACACCCTGTCAAGTTTTCTACTGTTTTATAGAAAAATATATTTTGATAATAAAATTGAAAGCTCCTTCTTTCGAAAAAATTCAAGACGAAAAATTTAGAAGACATTTAAGCAAGGTTTTGTAAAACGCACTATATTTTTGGGTCGCCCTGTATATGGTTTAAAGCATACAAAGTAACTATTTTTTTATGTATTCAAGACGTTGCTCTTTGTACAATATAACTATGTAAAAAACTCATTTCTAGCTTTTCTAGATTAAAAGTTTCAAGTAAAAAACCTCATGTCCCTCTGTTCCCATAAGGTGGTTCCACCGTGTGGCGGTTCTGTAGGCCATCAAAAACAATGGAATTAATTGGTCCCAATCTGTTTGGTGCTCATCAACAACTTTGCAAAGATGTTCTTCTATTGTTTTATTAAATCTTTCAACCATACCATCTGACTGCGGATGTAAAGCAGTAGTTCGTGTTTTATGTATTCCTAAAAGGTCACAGAGATTCTGGAAAAGCTTTGATTCAAAGTTGCTCCCTTGATCTGAATGTAGTTCCAAAGGAATGCCAAATCTGCGGAAAACATCATTTACCAGAACTTCTGCAACTGTAGCGGCCTCTTGATTAGGCAAAGCAATGGCCATTTGCTAAAGTAATCCATGTCAACAAGGATGTATTTGTTGCCCTTTTTAGTTTCTGGAAATTGTCCGGCCACAGCAATAGCAATGCGTTCAAATGGCAGACCTACGTTATATTGTTTCATTTGACCTCTGGACCTTGTTTTGGGACCTTGGCTGGCTGCACAAGTCGAACATCGGCGGCACCAGTTTTTCACATCTTGAAAGTAATTGACCCAATAAAATCGGTTTCGGATTTTGTCCATTGTTTTATTTATGCCTAGGTGCGCGCCTGATTTTCCACCATGGCATTCGGTCATTATATGGTCTACCATGCTCCTAGGAACTACTACTTGATTAATCACAGTAAGGCCATCGGCACTTTCCCAGGCACGTTTAAGAATATTTTCTTCTACTATCAGTGAATCCCATTGTGCCCACAGTGATTTGAATATCATCCCTTGGTTTGCGATATCTTGCCATGATGGTCGTGGCTTGTTCTCTTCTTTCAATCGCAAGATAGGTCCTACATCTTTGTCGCTAAGTTGTGTGGTTCTAATCGAAGCCGACATCCATTCTTCATCTGGTTCTAACTTTATCTGGCGCACGTAGGTAATTCCGTCTTTCTGGTCAATTCTTCTGCAACATCTGCATTACTATGCACCCTTCCCGCTCGGTGCTTAATTTGATAATGGTATTGTTGTAGCTTTTCTATCCATCTCGCGACTTGCCCCTCAGGTTGTTTCATTTTCATGAGCCACTGTAACGCAGAATGATCCGTTCTAATCAGAAACTCTTGCCCATAGAGATATTTGTGAAAGTGATCTACGGATTTAATGATGGCTAGGAGCTCCTTTCTGGTAACACAATAATTTCTCTCTGGTTTGGATAGCTTTTTGCTGAAAAATTGGATGACCCGTTCTTCTTCATCTTGTACTTGGGAGAGTACTGCTCCTATGCCATCTTTGCTCGCATCAGTATCTAATATGAATTTACCCTTGGGAATAGGATATGCGAGAATCAGACTAGAACATAATCCTGCTATTAGTCTTCTAAATGCTTGGTCACATTCTGTATTCCATCTGTAAGAAGCTTTATCTTCTGTAAGTCTATGTAATGGAGACGCTATTTTGGCGAATCCTTCTACAAATCGTCTGTAGTATGTACACAGACCCAAAAAGCTTCTTAATTCATGTTTGTCACGAGGTTGAGGCCATTCTTTTATTGCTTGTAACTTCTTTTCGTCAGTGTGGATGCCTTCTCGGGAAACGACGTGACCCAGGAACTCAACTTTTTCTTGGAATAGAAAACATTTCTTTGGGTTTAATTTTAGATTGGCATTTTTGATTCTTGAAAATACTTCTTGTAAATTGTCTAGATGATCTTGAAATGATTTGCCCATTACTATGACATCATCCAAGTAAACTAGGCAGGTTTTCCAAGTAAGGCCTCGTAGAGCAACTTCCATTAGTCTTTCAAATGTTGCTGGGGCATTGCATAGGCCAAATGGCATCACATTAAACTGGTAAAGTCCACTGCCAGCAGAGAATGCTGTCTTCTCTTTATCTTTTTCAAAGATTCCTACTTGCCAATACCCACTTTTCATGTCAAGAGTAGAAAACCAATACGATCCTGCCAAGGTTGTTAATGTGTCGTCTATTCTTGGCAGTGGGTAACTATCTTTTTTGGTCATATCGTTAAGTTTTCTGTAGTCGACACAAAATCTAGTACTTCCATCCTTTTTAGTGACCAACACCACAGGAGATGACCAATGACTTGATGACTCTTCAATAACACCGTCACTGAGTATTTTATTAATGAGATTGTGAACTTCTTCTTGTTTGACCATTGGTAGTCTTCTTGAGGGCTGTCTTATCGGTTGGGCATCGCCTGTGTTGATAGCATGTTGAATAAGGTTTGTGCGTCCCGAACTACTTTTAGTTTCGAAGATATAACTTTGTTCTTCTATAAACTTTCTCGCTTTACGAAATTATTCTGGAGTGAGATGTTGCCAAGTTGACTGAAATTGCTAAAGTACCTCCATTGGCAACTTGCTTTTATCCTCGGAAGTTGGCTCTTCACATCTTGTTACTTTCTGTACTGGTTCAAATAATGCTACCACCTCCCTCTTATTAATTTTGACACTATTTGTGAAAATATTGGCGACTCTAATCGGGATGTCTTTATAGGTTTTAACTAGTGACTTGGCAACGAGGTAGGTGTTGGGTGAATTCTGTTGGCTTATGAGTCCGACGTAGCTTGATGCTATACTTTCTAGTCTCCCAAAAATTATGGTTTCACTGTTACCGACCAGTCTTGTTGTGCACACTGCCACAACCTTTATTGGTTCTTTATTGATGTGACTATTTGATAAAATGAACTCTTCATTCCCAAATCTTAGGGTATTAAGTTTATTATCAAACGCAAATCCACGTTTACTTATCAGGTCCATTCCCAAAATAAATTCGTCTTCTATTTCTGCAACTAATACAGTGTGGCGAATCTTCAACCTTCCCAGCTGTAGGCCTATATCTGTCTGCCCCAACACGTCGGCGGATTCTCCAGTCACAGTCTTAAGTGTTATTTTCTTTTCTGTTGGTCGAATTTTATATCTTGTTGCAATTTTGGACTTAAGCAATGATATGGCTGCACCGGTATCTACTGAGATGTTAACTTGTTTTCCATTTATAAGTCCGTCAATGTTAAGGCTGTCAGCAGTATGTTTTAAACTCTTAATAGAGTAAATTCTGGGGGCTACCCTTCCATTAGTTAACACCCGCCTTTCCGTGTTGAAAAGTTTTCGTTTTTCCTGATTTCCTCTTCCGTACTGTGTCCCGCTAGATGGTAAGCTAGACCTCATTTGGACACGACAATTACGTTGAATGTGCCCTGCACGTCCGCATCTAAAACACTTTACATTTGGAGGGGATCGTCTGCTTTCTTTTAAAGAGTCAATCTTCTCTCTCGGTGCTTGAAACATTTGGTTTATAGTTTTTGAGTTGATTGCTCATTTCTTCTCCCTCCTGAATTGAAACAGCTCTTACTTTTGGGCTGGACATATTATTTGATGATTCAATTTCAAGGGCTCGAATCAACACTTTACTGCTGTTATGGAAGCTCGACGAAGTAGCTTTGCTAAGTCCGTGTCTTGTAAGCCGTTAATAAAGCGATCCACCGTGACCAATGTAAATTTCGCAAGCGTTCGTCTCCATGCCTTCTTTCTAACGCTGCCACTAAAGCGTTATAATTCTCTTTTTGTTCGACTGAAATGGACCGTAAAAGTCCCAGAGCACGTTCCCGTAGAGCTACTAACAACGCTTTAGCTTTTTCGTCCTCGTTCCAACCATTTGAAGCGGCGGCAGCTTTAAATTGTTCTTTGTAGGTGGACCAGGAAGACGTTCCATCAAAATTTGGAGGCTTAATGTTTTGTTTGGAATTCACAACACATCCCTGGGCTTTTATTTTATTGTGTTTTTTCTGAAGCTGTATAAGCTGTTTTGACACATCCTGGAGCTTTTCTTCCACTGTTTGAAAAACTTCTTCTCTTACATTCTGTAGCTTGGTCTCCACGATTTTCTTCAACATTCTGCAATTTGTTTTGTACCGTTTCTTCCACATCCTGCAATTTGTTTTGTAAAGTTTCTTCTACATTCTGCAATTTGTTTTGTACCTTTTCTTCTACATTCTGCATTCTCTGAGTTATTTCGTTCTTAGCTGTTCGGAGTTGCTTTTTATTTGATCGAAGTTTTCTTGCATATCGTTCTGATTTTGTTCAATAGTCTGTTTTATATCGTTCTGGTTTTGAGCCATTTGAGCTGCTAGAGCCTGCATAATTATAGTTAGATCTTCCATATTTGCCGATCCTTGTCTAGTAAGCATCAACTTCCTGATAAATCACTTAAAACGTTTATTTTGGGCTATAAAGCGAATGTCGAAGTCGGTTTTTCAATGTCTCTTCGGATTCTTAAATAGAATCTAATGGAATGTTCTGGAGTTTTCTAGTAAATGCAGTAATTTCTCACTCTATCAATTACTAGGAAAATGTAGGAGTCGCTTTTTTTATTATCTCGTTTAGTTCTCGAATAGAACGTCGTAGAATGTTAGGGAATCTTCTAGAAATTCTTTCTAATTCTTACTTTTTAAATAACCAAGCAAATGTCGAAGTCGGTTTTTGTATATCTCTTCTGGTTCTCGTATAGAGAGTCGTAGAAAGTGATGGAATATTCTAGAAAATCTCACTAATTCTCAATTTTTGGGTTGTAAGGTTAGTGTCGAAATCGGTTCTCAAATATCTCTTTTCGTTTTTTTTTTTAATAGAACACCATCGAACTTCCTCGAATATATTGGAAAAATCACTTACTGTCCTTTTATCCAAGCCGGTGATACTATTTAAGGTTAGTCTTTGCACTATTCAGTTCTGAATATTCTGGCAAAATCACTTACTGTTCTTCTCTTAAATTGTCCTAGCCGGTGGTACTATGTAAGGATAGTCTTTGCACTATTTCTTTTTTTTTAGTCTCACTTCTGACACCAATTGTTACGGGTTCACAACGTTAAATTAAAACACGTAAATGTCAAAAACGATTTGTCAGTTTATTTCGACAATTATGTACAAAAACAAGCACTTAAACTTACTATTAATTTGCTAATAATTCACTACTTTAATCGACCTATAAACTTCGCGTTAACATCTAGCGATCACTACTGTTGGTTATCTTTGACTGACTCGATGCTCGACATCCGGCCCTATATATAGGGTCTGCCTACTATTCGAGAACCATCCATCCTTCTTCGATTCACGAGCATTCTCGTTTCTTCCAGAAGGTACGCGGCCAAGCACGAGTGTCATAGATAACGCAACTAAAACCTAGACTAAGAATAAAACCATAAGATACGTCAACCTAATACTACACAAAACCTAGATAAATTCTAACTATAAAATTTAAATAACTTAAATTTGTAACCGTATGCTAAGTACGGTCCTAAATTACCATCTGCCTGCCCATGCTTACCGTTTATCTTCTAGGCATATTTCAATTTGACATAATTGCCTAAGATTGTCATTTGATTCCAAGTTAACGATATACCTCCACTGATTGTCAGTATTTCTCATAACTAACGGCAAGACTGATTTGGATTTAGCCCTAAAATGTAATAGTAGTTTACAGTTTTTTTTCTACCGTTATTATTTGATAGGTGATTATTGACAATTGTCAAGCATCAGCTACCAAATGCTATAGCACAGCTTAACTCAAGCTTTAAGGTCAACAAAAAAAGGACATATTGAGCTCTATTCTGGAAAAATCAATTATATCCTGTGGTGTTACCATGATATTCTACCTAACCTCGGTGAAGACGAAAAATTGATGTCAAAATGTTTATAACAATCCGAATCAATATGACTGACTGGTTTAATTTGTCAGTCATGCGTAGGAATTTATTTAAATTGTCGTTTACTATTCTTCTAATCCTAACAAAGTCTATACTTTTTTTTTCAAGGGTATCAAGGGTAATTCTCGCCTAAGACACCCGGCCTACTTTCCTATCAGTCATATATCCTCTGATGATACAGGCTCATCTTGTGTAGATGAAATTTGATCGCCATATGCCCGGTCATGATGGTTCTCATTTGAATCCTACTGTAACTGAGCAGATCTTTTGTGGTTTGGCATCCAGGCTTTTGGTAATGGCTCTGCTATGTCTTAGCCTCTCTCTTTCTAACCAGTAGCATTTATATTTTCCCCTTACCCAAAGTTTAACCTAGGACCTTATAGTACACATTGGTATCCCCAGGGCTGGCTCTGGTCCAATATATTTTTCCAACGATCATTGTCTTGCTAGGTCGTCAGCTTTTTCCTTGCCTTAAATATCTCTGTGTCCTGGCAGCCATAATAGTTTTATTCTATTGCGTTCCGCCAGTTCCACTAGTTCAGCAAGGGATTCTAACACTAGCTTTGAGGTAACCTTCGGGCGCATGAGCTAATAATGAGCGGCTAGTTCACAACTTGCATTCCGTTTACTATTGGTCGAAATAGCTGACTTTTTGATGTTGAACGTTGCCGTTTTAGATTATTATTATATTATATTAAGAGATGGTGCCACCAGTCAACCATTTAACAAACATTATGTTTACAGCTTTCGGCGTAAAATACGAATATATACTAGTTGTTAAATGCTGCCAGTTATTTTTTCTTTATTGTTTTATTTTGAATTTTTTGGAAAACCTAACCTTAAAGTTTGTTTTGATATTTTTGGGCTTTCTGCAAAAACCTTCAAAAAAAGAAAGTCCTGTTTGGGAAAAATTCCGATCAGGTGATAATTTCTGTGTGTGACAGGGGAATGAAGAAATCACTTCCGCCAAAAAAGTAAAAGAAGTCCCACGTGTTTTCGGGTTGAAGACCGAAATTCCAGTCGCAAGGAGGGGCGGCACCGCCAGTGAAATTTTGGGACTGCTGCAGAATTACAGAAGGTAAGCTTCTAGCGTGTTGCCGATTTTTTCCTTTGTTTTTTAGTTTAATAGACTCTGTTTTCCCAGGCGGGGCGAATTTAATTTTGGGGTTATTTTTTTTGGGATATCTCTAGTTTTTCTCCCCTTCAGGGCTCAGATCTCTACTAGTTGTAAGTGATTAAAAAGTGTAGTGGTTTGTGCAGTACATATTTATTGAGTTTTTTTTGTTTTTTAAAAACATATTATATTCTTTTACAGTTCATGTCATTATTTTTGGGACAACTTTTTACAACTTTTTTTGTTGGCCTATGCTTTTTGTTATGGTAAACAACTGATAACTGTCAAAAAGTTATCTCAAAAATTATGATATATAGTTTAAATTAGCTTCCCTATCCTGTTTTCCTGTCGAAATCGGTGTTAACCTAACCCTGATAAATTATTTGACAACGTATCCTAACCTGTCCAGACACTCCCCGGTTAGGATACGTTTTCCATCAATTGACCATGGTTAGGTTTTGTTTCAGTTTGGTTTAACACCGATTTCAACCTCCCAAAACGAGGACAGGAGAGTTTTAATTTTAAAAATCCCGCCTGACTATGTCAACCAATAGCAAATGGAATGCAAGTTGTGAACTATCCGCTCGTTCATTCAACGATTACATCGGGTTTTTGACATTTGACAGGCGACGTTCATCTGACTTTTTCGTTTGGTGAGTCCGATGACCACCGCAAATAAAAAAAAACGCGTTGAAATCGATGACGTTAATCGCGCTTTTTTCGATTTATTTTCTGGTCTTTTTGTTCATGAATTGAGTTTAAACAATTTGGAAGACGTATTGAAAATCCTCATAGGCCTCCGGGTGGAGAGAGAGGACGAAACTTTATATTTACATCTTACTCCAGCCCAAATTGAGTAAATTTTAAAAGGTAAGGTACCTGTGTAGATAGTTATTAGACGATTTACACAGAGAAGAAGTTAGTGGAGAGATACAGGCATTTTAAACTGCTTCGCTGTGAAATTATCTTGCATTAAGTGTTCACATCAGGGAGGCTATCTATTGCTTACTTTGTCTTTTGAAATGTGTGTGTTCCAGACTTGGTGTGTTCAAATAATTTCTGACCGAAAATAACCCCTTAGGCTTTTTCTAACTAAACCCGTAAATTCCAGCTAGGCTTGTATGTATAACGAGAGTATGTACTCAATAAGTACAGTCCTCAGTAAAAATAGGGTGAAATGGATATATCAACTTACGTAACCCACTCTGTGGTAATTTACTCTGAAGCTTAACAAATTCGAAATATTTTGTGCCACAATAAAGCTTTTTTTTTTAATCATAACAAAGTAGACTTTTGTTAGTTGGAAACCTCCCCTCCCCAAACTTGGACATGCTTTGTGGTATGCTGGATATTTTCTTTATTTTTTACTGTTCTTTTTCAGATGATAAGAAATACTGTGAGATGTACTATGCAATAAAACATCAAACACCACATACCTGAGCCCAATCTGATAAAGAGAATGAAAACCAAGCAAATGATCATGGCTGGACCCATAATTCCATAAAATTGTTGTTTGATCTACGTCTGGATATGGAAGATTAGTTTATTAAGCCAAAAGGAAAAAAAATTAATTGTGGAATAAGATTTGTGATGACTTAAGGTGTATTGGGGGATATGAAATGTGTTGCTTTATTTATTAGTTTTAAGGCAAATGAAAAGAAACATGTTTTGTTGTAATATGTTATTTAAGAGAGTCTTGTTTTTATTTTTATAAATAAATCTTTATCATATTAAAACTTTTTACATAAACATTTAGTTCTTTAGAATAATACCTATACTATCATTTCAATTCTGCCAGACCCGAGCATCATGTAAAGAGTATCAAATTCAATCTTGTCATTGCAGATTCCTTGAATGATCATGAAGTGGTTTCCTTTTCTGTCATAAAACAAATTGTCATTTGCTGGCCCTGGAATCTTAACATGCATTGCATCAATTGAACCAATTGCATTAGGAAATGATTTGTTTCCCCTTAGTAAATTAAATCTTCTTGCCAAATCCCTAAACTGATTGAAACTACTGGGAAATCTGATATAATTATCTTGAAGCATTTGAACGGTCAGCTTGCAGGTTTCAATAAATATTGTATAACTATGGCCTTTTAAAAATCCAAACCAATCCCTAATTCCTCTGAATGACTCTTGGTTTCCCAATGTTCATAAGGTGATTAACACACTCTTGAGCAACGGAATGCATGGTCTTCCAATAATATTTATCTCAGGTTGCTTCAGCTCTGCACATAAATCCTAAAAATGAAAGAAAAATTTTAGTAATTAATAGCTGTTATCATTTGCATTAAAAGTCTGAATTGTTTTAAACAATCTGAAAATTGCTTACAGTAGGCATACATTTTTTGGGTAGTTAGAGTACCCAATAGCTACATACCTCTACTGCAGTTCTTTTCATTCGAAAATGAGAGCGAAAATCGCTAAGGCTGTACATGGGAACAATATTTTCGACGTAGCCGTCAATCCTGGTACGCCATTGTCTGGCTGATACCAACATTAACTCCAGATCTTCATCGTCACTATCCGTATCTTGCAAGATGTTCATCGCAACTTTACTTATTACTCCGCGAAGCATTTTAACGAAAAAAAATATAAAAAAACACAGAACACCAAGGGGAAAATGATTTTGACGTTATTGACATTCGACTGCTCACCGACCCTCAGAGTCGGTGAGCAGCGATGCCATCAATTGAGGACTTGATGGAATTCATCAGATATATTTATGAACCCGATGGATTTCACCGAATTGCACCGATTCATTTAAGAACTTGAGTGTTGTTATCGATGAACTCATCGATTACTTTACGAACTCGCCCTATATAGACATGGTCTCACCGAAGTATATCATCCGGTGAGCCTTGCAGCATTGAGGGGCAGGTGGCGCTGAAATAAATTCCTCTGATGCCTATCATACTAGATGAATTTATTTCAGCGCCATCTGCCTCAATGTTGCAAGGCTCGCCGGTTACCACTCTATATGGGTCATACACTTATTGATTATATTAATAATATTTTGTTATTTTTCCTTGCGCATTCTAGGATTGCAAAAATTTCTGTCTGAAAGACTGTCGGGTAATGTCCCAGTAGAAAATGCAAATCTCTCCTAGGCCTTTCTGCCCACTACCTTCGTTAGTCTTTGATCTGTCTGTGTACCAGATCAGTCCTTGTGGCAGTGGGTTGTTTTGTCCAGAACATGCTGCTCTCTTCTGTTTGACTCTTTCGAGAGTTGGTCCATATAGGCACTTTGAGAACATCTCGTCTGATTTCATGTGAGGATTGGTATATCCAGAAACCCTTCTTCCATATTATGCATTATTGATGGTAATTGTATAAAGATCTGAATTCGATAGAGTCTCTTTGCCTCTCCCGGTATTACCAAGTGAAGCGGGGGAAGGTGTAACAGTACCTCCATCGCAATTTTCGGAGTGGTTCTCATCGCGCCTGTAATGTTGACGCTTGCAAGTTTTTGCACCTTGCTTAGTCTGAGCATCACAGTCTGTTGAGCTACTTTTGGCCACCAAACCAGAGATGCATACGTAATGGATGGTCTTACCACAGTCTTGTACATTCAAGTACCATGTGTTGCCCGAGTCCCCACTGTTTCCCATGAAGGCGTCTAATCTCCGCCAGGGTGATTTCCGCTTTCTTTACGTTTATACTTACTGACAAAGTCTTTTTTCATTAGGAGAGTCAAAAGGTTTAAGTCTATCCCCAATAGTTACATTTTTTGCAACAGCATCACTCACTTGGGTTTGAACCATGTTAAGAAAAGATTGCTTAACTGCCTTCTTTTCAAATACCAATCTGAAAAAACAATTATGTATTTATTTTAATTGAATCACAATTAAATATTAAAATACATATTTAAATATTGCTCCCTTGTTTCTATTGGTCAGAAAACTACTCTCATTTAGGGTCTTGAATTGCTACGTCATTAACCTAGCTTCCAAACAGGGTCTCTTCCACTGTGGCTTCCAACTAATACCATCATGTGTTTCCTATAGTAATAATTAATTAAATAAAGCCTCTTGCACCTTCATTTATATTGTGATAATTAGCTGGGCCTACATCTATACGCCTGCTTGCCATTTAGATGTGGCCAAGGGCAAACCTCCTGATTTTATCTCTCTCTTTCTCTCTGATTAATTGTTTGGTTATTACGTTGTTAGAAAAATACATGGAACATTTTTGTATCAAGTAATCTAATTGTAAGTCTTTATAGGTAATTGAAGTATTAGCAGTGGCGGATCCAGGGGGGGTACTAGGGGTACTTGCCCCCCCCCCCCCCGAGAATTTTTTAGATATACACAAAATGAGTAAAAAGTTATGTTTTTGCTAATAAAAATTCAAAATTTTTGCCTGCGGCGCATGAAAGTGTCTATTGTTATTATCATCGAAATTACAACCACTGACTAATTCAAAAAAATGCTGCAAAAAAAATATATACCGTTTTTACCAACAAAGAATGTCACCTAAATTGCCCCCCCCCGAACCCCCCCCCCCCTCCCCGAAAGGCATCTCTGGATCCGCCCTTGAGTATTAGTCTTTAGTATTTTTCTTGCGTTGTATGTATTAGAAACGAATCGATTGAGTAGAACTAGACAATGGACAAACAATATCTCCGTGTAGTGAGTATGTATACTTGGGTGTCACATTTAATAAGACAGAAACAGACTGTAAAGAACTGACAAAAAATACTAAAAGCAAAAAAGGTTATTGGATGTCTTAACAGTATTTTATGGAGTAGAGTGATAAAAAAGAATGTAAAATTTAACATATATGAAACAATGGTGCAAAGCACGCTGTTGTATGGACTAGAGACTTGTCGCGTAACAGAAAAATACAAAACAAAAATAGAAAGTGGCGAAATGGATGCAATAGGAAGATCAATGAGAATATCTAGAACAGATCACATAAGAAATGAGAGCATAAAAGAAAGAATGGGAATCGAGGGAAGCATAACGGATGACATCACTAAAAGACAACTGATATGGTACGGCCATGTACAACGGATGAACGACGAAAGATTACCAAAGCAGGTCCTAGAATGGTAACCAATAGAGTGCAGAAAAAGAGGGCGTCCTAAACTAGAATGGCAACAGTCAATCCAAAAATCAGTGAGTCAAAAAAATCTGACAGAAGATGATTGTCAGGATCGAAGAAGGTGGAGAATAGGCGTCGGACAACGTAGAGAAACGTTCTAAACCGACATAGAAGTAGTACTATTTGTCTAATCATTTGTATTTAACTGAAACATGTACACCACTAAGACATACTAGATAGTGCGTTTTCCAAACTGCCTAGCTTACAAACACAAACATGTTTACGATTTGAAGCCCATTGTGGGAAAGCTATCATGTACAGAAACAACGATCCGGCTTGACAAATATACCCCATATATAAGGGGTAGGAAATCCATTAAATCCACTTACTTGGATATGTATTGCTCAGGATACCGAATAAAATGCTTGTTCTCACAAATTTGATTTGGGCACTGTTTGTAAGTATCAAAGTAAATCGGATGTAGTTTTTCAATGTTGGGTAAAACTTGGTGCATTTTGTTCACCATTCGGTATCGGTCAAACGCATTTTCCTAAAACGTATAAAAAAAGAATTATTAATATGTATATAATATATGGTTATTAAGCCTGACTCTTGCATGAGAAAAGGCCGTGTGTTGGACTATTTTAATTCTAGGATGCTTGTTTTCCTTGAGGAGTGGTTTCCATATATTTGGTATGTCCGTGCCTGGATGACTGAAAACTTTTTTATTCTGCATTATAAATGCAGCTTCAATAAACTTTCCGTTTCGCCAACGCGATTCGTTAAGCAAAACTTTACCTTCCGACCATTAAATTCTGTGATCATTTGACCATGCATGATCCGCTAAACCGGATTTTTCAATATTCCCTGATTGTATACTTTATATATGTTCATTTACTCTAACCTGAAGGACCCTGAATCAACAATCTATTCAGAAGTTACGAAAACACCAAAATTAAAATGGTAGGGGTAAAGTAAGAAGAATACATTTTATTTTTGTGTAAGAAGCCACCATTCCAGGAGTGAGAGCAAAGCAGATCATAGAGAGGACCAGTCAAGAATTAACTCGATCCCAAATCAATTACCATAGATGGAGGAAAGCAAACTTCAACAGCGACATGCAGGAGCGTTTTAAGAAAATTCTAAGTAAAACTCACAGTACGTGCAACACACAACGACAGAGGATAATATTAACTTACGGAGAAAAACTGAAAAACTACAGACACCTACTCAAGATAGACGAAACTCAACAACATCAAGCACTTTAGTGAATATCTCAAAAAAGATTCTGAGCACCAACGACGAAGGGCAATCAGGAACCTGCAAAATGACAAATCAATTAAAATTCTACCTGCCGACAAAGGAAACGCGACGGTGATTATGGATATCGAGACATACGACAAAAATATCGAAAAAGTTTTGAAGAAAGAAAACTACAAACCACTACCAATAAATCCAACCACGATAGATTTGATTTGTAACTTTTGATGTAGAAAGTTTTTAAACCAACGTGACAATAAATAAGTTACTCAGTAATTATCAAAAGGGAATTACAAACTGATGAGAGAACAACGCTATCGGTGCTCTGTTTCCTTAACTCTTACGTTTAAGTGAAAGATAAGTTTTATGCGCAAACTGATGATCTTCTTGTGGGTTCGTTTCTTTCGCCATTAGTAGCAAACATCTACAGGGAGTGGTTCGAGGATCATGCGAGCAACACAGCAAGAGTCAAGCCAAAACTATTGCTGCGATACATGGATGACACATGTATTGTATTGTCGGAAAATTACGACAAACTGCAGAATTTTCTACAACATCTGAACTGTATTCGACCAACAATCAAATACACAATGGAAATTAAAAAAGAAGAAACATTTAAACCACTGTATATAGGAAACCTACGCACACGGGAGAGTATTGTATTTTTTAGGAGCCGCAAATATTTGTAGTAACAATGAAGAATTAACCACAGAAATCAACAGCATTAAAAAGGAATTAAAACAGAATGGTTATTTAAAAAAATTAGTAAATTCAACGATCTCTAAAATTAACAAAAAACGAAATGCTGCAAATCCTCAAAATAATAATCCATTTGGTGTTATTAACATTTCATACGAGATTTATTATTTATTTATTTATTTATTTATTGGTTAAAGTATCTACAGGTGCAGCCAATTACAGACACTTACTTAAATTATACTTGAGGGGTAACAGTTCACCCAAAAATCGCACTTGTACCACCAGCAGCTCCACAAACTCGGGTAGGAACTTGTCATGTCATGCGGCTATAATGCAGACATCCACTATGCGAGTTTGTGATGAACTATTCCCCTCAACACAACTGTAAAAAAAACAAACAAATATAAAATCACTCATTTAGGTGTTTGTGTACCTACCAATTAGTCATCCGCCTAATAGCAACATTTAAGATTCATAAACTTTTTAGTGAGTAGTTAAAAAAAACTCAAATAGGAACAAAACAATAAATCCTTGAAAATTATTAGGTTTAAAAGTGAGAAAAAACATAATAACAATAAAATATAGAGACTACACAAACACCTAATTGTACAGCGTGTCCCATTTTCGATGGGATTAAATGGGAAACTAGGTAGGTAATTATTAAAGATATCGATTTTCTGATTGCACCTTACCGCGTTCTTTTTTGTAGCCCTTAAAAATGGTGTAATCAGATTTTTGCTATACCCCGTGGTTTCGCTAATGAAAAAATTGCATTTTAATTAATTCCTTGTATCTCGCTTATTTTGCAAGATATTTTTATTCTGTAATAACCTTTCTATGGCAACTTTTTTAGAGCAAAATAATGACGTTGTCAATTTTTTTAAATATTGTTTAGTTTTTGAGTTATGGTATTTATCATAAAAAAATTAAATACGGACCTGGATTTTTTTTATTACTACTTTGATTGGTTCCATGCTATTATTACCTTAAAATAATAAAACTTTAATATTTTTTTGATTTAAGGTTAAAAAAAATATTTAATATTTGAAAAAAAAAATATAGTCCGAACCTGGAAATTTCCAACGTAATTATAAATTAAAAATTGCAAGACACACTAGTTCAACGATTTTTAGTTTATCTGTTTTGAAATGAGAATTAAAAGATTTATAAATAAAGTAAAAAACTTTAAAAAGTTACAAAAATAATATTATTCTAATTATTTGATGGTAGCACAGCAAGTCGTGAAATTTACAAAACAAAAGCGTGGAATTGACATTGTCATTTTACTTGTTATTTTTGTGAATGGCTTACAATTATTTTAAACTGGCTAGAAATCGACCATATCCAGATTTTGAAAAATGTGATATGTTTGACTGCTTCATTCAACCAACAAAATCCCAATATTTAAATAGCAGAAATATTTTTATGCAAAATGCGTTAAGAAAAATTACTCAAAAATGCCAACAATGTCTTACACATAATGGTAATCAGAAAAATTAGTTATTTTTTATAATTTGATTTTTTTTGTATTTTTCGTAGACTTTGTTTCAAATAAATCTGTAAATTAACGTAAAACCATTTTAATATGCTAAGTATCAAAACAGTTAAACTAAAAATTGTTTAACTAGCAATTTTTAATTTATATTTATGTTGGAAATATCCAGGTTCGGACTATTTTTTTTTAAATATTAAATATTTTTTTTACCTTAAAACAAAAATTTTTTAATTTTTTATTATTTTATGATAATACTAGCATGAAACCAATCAAAATAGTAAAAAAACTCTAGGTCTGTATTTAATTTTGTATGATAAATACCATATCTCAAAAACTAAACAATATTTTAAAAAGTTGACAACGTCGTTATTTTCTTCTAAAAAAGTTGCCATGAAAAGGTTTTATAGAATAAAAATATCTCGTAAAAAAGGCGAGATACAAGGGATTATTAAAAATACAATTTTTTCAAAAACTCCCTGTATTAGCGAAACTACGGGGTATAGCAAAAATCTGATTACGCCATTTTTAAGGGCCCCAAAGAAGAACACGGTAAGGTGCAATCAGAAAATCAATATCTTTAATAATAACCGAGTTTCCCATTTAATCCCATCGAAAATGGGACACGTTGTACACTGCAACGATCAATAATAAAATGCGGCTTCATTAAAATAGCAATAAATATAAAACAATCTTTAACATCAAGATACAAGACAATCAAACAATAATAAATTGTGCAAATAAATTATTAAACTACAAGTAAAAATGTTATAATAAGGCTATGCATCTATCTTTAATAATATTGGATAAAGACTTAGGGATCTCTAGTATTCCTTAACTTGTTATCAATTATCTTCTTAAACGTACTTAAGCTGGTTGTATCAATATCAATCTCGGAGGCATATTGATTAAAATAGTGACACATCTTGTAAATTGGGGAATTTTTATATAAATTTGTTCGAGGATATGCAAGATAAAATACATTAGAGTTACGTGCGTTGTACCGATTTACTGCAAAAGGGAGCTGTGCATGAATGTCAGGACAATCAAAGTTTGATTCAGGTACTTTTAATAACGTGCACAATAGAATTTTAATTCTCCGTTTTTCTAGTGAAAGTCTATCGAAAATTCCCGAAAGATAGTCATTGTCACAGCCCCTCTGGGGATATACCCCATGCCTCCTGTAATACATGCATTTTAAGAACATTCTCTTTGTATACCCGCAGTTAGAAAAACGATAACTGCAATGGACTGTATATATTTTATTAAATGAAAGCGCGAACAAACATAAATATATTGATACGAAATCACGAAATAATTAAAGGTCCATAGGTTAATTGCTGGTACCCACACAACGGAAATCAGAAACAAAGTACTCACCAGTTTGCAGCCAATTTCTCCACGTTCCAGGGACCCCTGATTGGATCTAATGATGGCACCACGTAGCTGAAGGGCTGAAGTTTCCAGTTCTATGCTTCAGTACACCAAAATCGAGCACTTTCAAGTGTAGAAAATTGTAATAGTTGGAGAAAGTAATTAACACGCCATTTTTCTCGAGGCGGTAGAAAGGATCTCTCTGATTCTTGGTGCGCATGTCAAATGCGCGAAAAATGTACTCTGTCCTTCATCCAATTGTGTGGTTTTAAAATTTAAAAACAACCGCGAAATTTAGCGGGAGCTAACACTCTTCAAGAAAACATAAGACGAATAACCAAACACTATAATATCAAAACTGAATTTTGAACTAAAATAAAACCAGAAAATAATAAGGAATATATTTACCAAATCCCGTCTGAGTATGGTAAATCATATGCAGGTGAAAAGAAACGCCCACTTCTTAAAAAGTACCCAATTAGGGGATATTGAAAAATCCGGTTTAACGGATCATGCATGGTCAAATGATCAGCGCATTCAAAGGTCTGAAGCTAAAATTTTGCATAAGGAGTCCCATTGACGAAAGCGAAAGTTTATTAAAGCTGCATTTATAATGCAAAATAAAAAGTTTTTGAAAACCACTCCCTAAGGAAAACAAGCGTCTTAGGATTGAAAAGGGGGTGGACCAGTGGCGGTTATTTATTAAGGGCTGCGAGGCTGCAGCACCGGCTAATTTTTAGTACAGAATTTCTTTGTCCTTTTTTTTCTTACTAATTAGGAAGGCACATACCTACGACATTTGTATAATTGGTACGAGGGGCAAGCCTGTTGCTATTCGGGCTCTTGTCTTGGTCTGGTGGGCGTTGTGCTTCGCTCTTCTCGGTTTGTGCGCTGTGTAGTTGCGCAGTGGATTTTGCCGGGTCTGTTAACCAAACTCCCCCGAATAAAGGACGGATGAATACAGATTGTACCACATATTAAAAAGGCTAGAACTATTTAACTGACGCCTCAGCTATGCGAAATTTTAGAAAATCGGGGTAGTTTCCCGTTTATATTAAGAACAGGTGGAAACTGCAAATTTGTACCTAGTTGAGTGTTGACATAATTTACGGCATTATTTATTTTAGTGTTTGCCAAAGCAAAGGCATTTGTAATAATTAGTTTTATAAGTGCGGTGTGTGGTGCAAAAAACTTTAATAAAACATGGAAACTACCGATGTTATAACCATTACTTTAGGGGATTTTAAAAATTTACCTCTTTTTAACAAAAAGTTTACGTTTTTTTCAACGAAAAGTTAAAAATCAAACAAAAAGGTCGTCCTTTAGGGCCTGTCTTTAAATTACTTAACGCTCAAAGGAAGCCCTCCCGCCGGTTTGGCTTTGCGTTACAATTTAATGCGTTACGAGGGTGGGAGGGGTGAAAAATCCAGAATTTTTGCGTTACGTAATTTAATTACCTTAATTCCCTTACCAGATATAGAAATAATGTATGGGGCAAAAAGTCGCGGCAAAAACTATACAAGAAAATTCTCTCGCGATGTTTATAAGCGTTTTAAATGGATTTGTGGGTGCAATGTAAAATACAAATTATTTGGTTTTCCTTGTTTGTTATTTGGTGTTGACTCAAAGGGAACTATTTCCGATGTTGACGATTTGAACCATTTACCGGATTTTTTAAAAATTGTCTTGTTCCCCACTTTGCAGAACCGCCACTTTTAAACCTCACGCGCCGCCATTGGGGTGGACCGTCACACCTAACTGCACACCAAGTAGTATAAGTAGTATCCTGTAGGCGAGATTGTTTAGTTTACACTTGAAAACGGTTAAAGATACTTACGAACCAAAACGTCGTGTTTAAAATAAATAAAGACAATGGAAGTTCGAAATTGTTTTTCTATGATTCGCACAAATTTTCTGACTGTCTAGGCTCAAACACACGCCTTTTCCCATGCAGAATATAGATTTGAAAACCCTTTAAATATTTTTAAAGATTTGGTTATGATGATACTCGAGCGAGACTCTCAACTTTTAATCTGCGAACAATAACATGTAACGTCCTTGCATTTTGTTAGGCAACACTGCCAAAAATGTTTGCAAAAAAGTTAGCCGTCTTGTTAAAATGAGCTAAAAACCATTAACGAAAATTCAGCCTGTTACTCATTATTCAAAAAATTGATCAGTGTACTATGGACTATTAAGCTACTCACCGCTTGAGAGAAACTATACAAACAAATAAAAATTGCAGAAATGAAAATCGGAAATGCCATTTCAGATGCTCACTACGCGAAAAAAATGTTTTTATCAGTTTATGTTACCGCAATTTGCTAATATTACGCGTGCGATACTGTTTTCTTTGTCTTCAAAAGTGTTTATTAATTTTCACTGCCTAAACTAATCACTGGCGTAGCTAGAAGATTAATACTAACATAGGCGTATAAAAGATGAGGTATACTCAATCCTAGAAGAATTTTAAACTGCGACAATAAAGGCGGTAGATCACGGCAAGCGATGCTGTAATATATCTTACAATACCGGGGGCGTCGCTATTATATATTACATATTACAGGTATATAGCTTTACATGAGTCACCCTATAATAACAGTTATAGCCCTGTAAAATCTGCACTATATATTATAGCATCGCTGGCCGTGGGCAACCGAACCTTAAATTAAAAATCACACGACACGATAGCTCCCAAATTGCTAATCCGATTTTCATAAAATGTTTAGTTAAAATAGTTTAACACTTTAATGAGCTGATTAGATTTTGGTCAAAATACATTAATGTTTTTTGACAATTAAAGTTTTTAACGAAGTATCGTATCAGTATGCTGTTTTCAAAGTATAATAGACAACATTTTGCTTAATAATTTCTGTTATAACCAAAACCTTCGTAAGAGCTTTAGTTTCTGAGATATTTACAAAAAGCTGTTTTCAAGGCTGTTATATCATGGCCTCACTTGAAGTTTGATAATAGGCTAGCTCGGAAGGTATCTTCTTTCCGTGGCTGATTCAAGAGCTTCATACCGAGGAGTTTTCAAGATCTAATGCCAAGGCCAACACAAAAATAGAGGCCACGACCCTGAAAAATCAGCTGTTCTCCGGGGGCTGAATTTTACATTGGGTGTTATGGGAGGTAAGACGTTTTTTTATGATATTTTCAAAATGGCACTACAGATTTCCGAGAAATTTCAGTAAAATATTATCAGACACCATCCCGATATTCCACCGAAGTTTTGTAAGGAAGCAACATGACTAAAAGGTTAAAATCTTCAAGATTTAGCATTCCTTATTTTGAATTCAAATTACCCGCCATGTACCGCATGCCAACTGTTATATTTGACATGTATTTGCCTTTGTCATTTGTGATTGTCACATTCGCTTCTGCTTTAAACTTAATTTTTGTGTGAGCTAATGAAGCGGCTCTAAAAAATTAAGAATTACTATAGATTTAAAAAAAATTGTTCTGAAATAATATAGTATAAACAATCTCAAAACCGGCTTTATTTAAAAAAAATCAAATCATCATGAACCGTCATTCCAACTTCAATATTTTAAAGACAATCAGCTGTGTCGTAACGTGACCATCAAAAATCAAAAAAAAATCAGCCCCGGATGTGACGTCAACAAAGTGTAGGATCGTGGCCCGTCCGTTTTGATAGCCCTGCTAATGCAAACGATCAGGTTTTGCCAGTTTATTGTTTCCATTTTTAACTTAGGTTAAACTTGTTGCACCCCCCCCCCCCCGCTTCTCTAAATTACCCCCAATTGTTTTTAATTGCCAATTTGAATTCAGTGGACCTAAAAACCCTAGAATAGGTGTATCGCTTGCCTATATTACCAGGATCAGTTTTTTTCATAAAATATTCCCTCTTTCTGTTGGGGTACGCCCCAGAAAAAAAATTCAATTCCACCGACCAAAAGCCGACTAAAATAATGTGCCACATACCAGACCACATACATAATTATGTTTGATTTAAAAAATGTTTAATCTAATTTTTTCAATTAAAAATGGCCGTCATGTGTGCGTGTTTACCACATGAATCACGCACACGCGTCCAGATTACTCCAAAATCAACTTTTGATAACAAACTTGGATTCAGCCCACGGTGGATAGAATATACCGGTGTTCGGATCTTATATATATATGTCGAATTTTCCACGTCACTGGTGGTCCAGCTGATTTTTGTAAACAAAAGTTAGATCTGTTATGAACAACAGAACAACTAATATTTTTTGAATTTTTTGAAAACTAAGGCCACAAAACAAAAACTACAAGTCAAACTGAATGTGATCGTTTAATATCAAAGGTGGACCGAGGACTATTGAGTAGTAAACAAAGAGGTATGTCACCGGATAATTTTTGAAGCTGAAACAAACACATTCATTTCTTCCATTTTTAGTTTTTGTGTAAAGAGAAATGAAGCGGCTAAAAAAAATGACGACTGGTATGTATGAAAAATATTATTTTATAAGAATATACTAAAAAATAGTACGAAAATTGCCTTGGTTTTCAAAAAAATCAAAAAATATTAGTTGTTCATATCACATCTAACTTTCGTTTCTAAAAATCAGCTGGACCACCAGTGACGTGAAAATTCGACATATATTTATAAGATCTGAACACCGGTATATTCTATCCACCGTGGATTCAGCCAACCCAAAAACTCTATAAATGGTGTATCGCATGCGTATGTTTTTCCAGGGCTATCAAAACGGACGGGCCACGATCCTCCACTTTCTTGACGTCACAGCTGATTGTCTTTAAAATATAGAAGTTGGAATGACGGTTTATGAATATTTAATTTTAAAAAAAAACAAAGCCAGTTTTGAGATTGTTTTCACTATATTCTTTCAGAATAATTTTTTTAAAATCTATTGTAATCCTTAATTTTTTCGAGCCGCTTCAATCCCTTACACAAAACTTAAGTTTAAAGCAGAAGCGAATGTGACAAACACAGGGGTACGTTCAGATTGAAACGTCGGGCGAGACGTCTTGCCGAGCGAATGACGTCATGGGTAAATCGCCGGACGTCTTTCCTTTGTGAACGGTATGGATGTAACAAACATAACCCAAAAATGTATATTTTTTTTAAATTATTGATAAATTTGATCAGATTTAAAAATTTGTTACAGTTTATTTAGTAGAGTTAACATAAACACAAATAAGCGTTTTTTTTTGTTTTGAAAAATTGAAATAGACAGTCTTTTGGAGTACCCGACTTTTCGTGTCTGACAGTTATATTAGAGAAATAAAGTTTTGTTTTAGATTAAAAAGTTGTTTTCTGTAAATGTATTTTCTTTGTTGTACAAGCAATACAGGTTTTAAGTTCCTCTGCTCAACACTTTAGGAAATAAATAAATTTGAAAATTAATGGTTATATGTACATACATGTGCAATATAATATAATAGCGTATGACAGTGAGAATGTGAAAAAAGACAAATTCTCAAAGTGTTTGCTGGGGCGTTGAGAGATCTTCAATTACATTATATCAAACCTCTTTATATGGTTACATTATCTACTATTAAATAAAGAATACAAATATACATAGTTTAAATGTCTTTTATTTTAATTTGAAAGCACAAAGTAATATCTAGGTATAATATTATTTATATTCCTATAACAATTTGTCCAAATAAAAATCCATTCTCTACATTCTCCTAAGTAGAAACTAAACAGTCAAAATTAAATTCTGTAAAGGATCCATTTGCATCTGAAAGAGTGTTTTCCTAAAACGAGTCCCGCTGCAAGAGGATTCTGCTTGAAAAACTGCTTGATACTTTAAAAACAACTCACACTGCCAAGGGTTATTCCTAATTGTCTTCATTGCATGGAGCGATGTGAAACCTGTAACCAATACAGTTTTGAGGGTCGATTTACACAGCAACATAACAAAAAATGGAATTTTAGGGTTAATTTTGGTATTTTCGTTTTTTTTTTCTGCCAGCTGATTATGGTAAAATGGAGCTTTAAAACAAGGCATTAACTTTATCCATTGTGCTATGTTACTATGGGTAAACCATCATGCAGACCCTAGCAAAAATCCCACAAAGAAAAATACTCTGTCAATCTATGGGCACCTAAGCTCACACTAGGTACTATAGTTATAGTGTGCGTGTGAGCCTGAAAATATATTACCTTTCGTTTGATACCACACAAGCCATGTTTTTACTTAAACTCTAATTTTTGAAATCTACCCCCACCATTTTTTTTTTCAAAAAACTAAAATGTAGTTTGTTTAACTCCAGACTTAATTACCTTTTGTTTGATATCACACACGCCATATTTTTACTTAAACTCTAATTTTTGAAATCTACTCCCACCCTTTTATTTGACTTGCGTTCGGTGGATTATGTTCATTTTTAAATGGGACCATCTCGACCGAAAACCCAGCCTAGGTACCAAATTTCATTCAAATCGGGCAAGCGGTTTTTGAGTTATGCGCGTTGGTCGTTACAGACAGACAGAACAGACACACGGCGCGAAAAAAAGTTTCAAAATCATCTGAAACGCAAAGATATATAATTTAATTTTTTAAATCAGAGCAATTTTTTTTCTCGAAAAAATTAGGATTACCATAGCTCTTACTACTATAGTATAGTAGTAGTGTGAGCTAATAGGTAACTAAATTTAATGTTTTCTATACGGGATATGAAACAAACCCAACCATAACAAATTTGGCTTTTACAATCTTTTGAAAATAGGAACTTTTGTGATGTTTTTATGTGGGTTTCTTGTCAGAGGCAACCATGTTGAATGGTCTTGAGTTTATAAATGGGACTTAACCCTTCTAAAGAAACTTAGAACTCACCTGTCAAAAGTCAAACAAGTGTTTTTTGTCTTCAAGAAAAAGTAAAATTTGATTATTTATTTATGGAAAATTCCACTTTTATGTAATATGTGTTCGAAAATATAAAAAAAAATAAAAAAATTGGGGGGTTGGTTTATATACCTACTGCGCAAGTCGAGCGTTTGTCACCCACCTCATAGAGAAGGGTGTAAAAGGCGATTCGCCCGACGTTATTTTCGGCCAATATGAACGAGAGTAACTTTCACCCAGTATGTAATCCGACGTGCTATCTGAACGTAAGCCAGATGACACAGTCAAATACATGTCAAATATAACAGTTGGCATGTGGTACATGGCGGGTAATTTGAATTCAAAATAAGGAATGCTAAATCTTGAAGATTTTAACCTTTTAATCATGTTGCTTCCTTACAAAACTTTGTTGGAATATCGGGATGGTGTCTGAGAATATTTCACTGAAATTTCGCGGAAATCTGTAGTGTCATTTTGAAAATATCATAAAAAAACGTCTGACCTGCCATAAGACCCTATGTAAAATTCAGCCCCCGGAGAACTGCTGATTTTTTCAGGATCGTGGCCTCTATTTTTGTGTTGGCCTTGGTTTTTCTTTTGTTTTTTTTTTACATGGCCACCATCTTGAATATTTTAAAATGGTGACTGATGCCCAAAAGCTGTAAAAATCTGTAAAAATATTTGATAAAGTTTGCTCGTTAAATATCCACATAAACAGTTTTACTGTTTATCCCATAAATACACCCCACTTCACCAGATTACCAAAAAAATTGTGCCGAATTTTAATTCCGGCGTCCAAAAGCCGACTGAACTAGTGTGTCACACACCTATGTTTGGTTCAGATATTATTTTCTCTAATTTTTTCACTTAACAATGACCGCCATCTAGGTTTTTTCAAAATGCTCAAGGGTGCCAGAGTGGCATCAATCTGATTCTTAATATGGAGCACCTTGACTAACAAAATCAGTAAAAAAATTCTTATATCATTGATTTCCCACTTAAGGCAAAAGTAGCTGTATCACATCCCCCAACTATGAATAAAACTATCTTATTCCTATGATTATACATTAATTATTTCAGTGCCTCTGCCAATGGTTTCTGTAGAAACAGTCGGTTAGAGGTTATCAACAAACCCAAAGATGTTAAACATTTTGTATTAATTATTAAGAAATATTTATTAATTTAATGTCTGTATGACAAATATTATATAAGGGGTATCTCTAAACAAAAATTTTCAAAAAACGTTTAAAACAATAAACATGAAAAAAAGTATTTTAAGTGTAATAACTTTAGTTTGTTTGGCAACTTTGGTAAGTATCTATGTTTTGTCTACTTTGGTATGCTACAACAAGTTATAAAAAAAAAGTCTATGCAATAAGAAACGTCAAAAATAAATCATGTTTAATTAATTTTTGGTTAATTTTTTTGTATTTAGAATATTTAATATACTGAGAATACATATAGACTCATAATTAAGTCATTTAAAAAATTTCATTTAAACAGTAGGTACAGTCGGATTCATAAATATGTCGCAAACATTTTCTTAAATTATATGAGTTTTTAGAATTATTTTGTATTGAATAAAATTGAAAGGTTATAGTGAACCTCATGCATCGGCGACCTTTTAGTGATTTTCATACTGTTAAACCCAAAACCTTGCAAATATCGGAAGTACTTGTTCTTCGCACAGTTGACAGGTTCTTGCTAACTCAACAAAATTAGTTTGATACAAAAATCCTCTTTATCCCTAAAATTCCTTACGAAGGCACAAGACAAGGATGGTTTAGTTCGGTTCGGATCTTTGAAAACTATTCAGCTGTAATGGAGTCATAGTATGCCCTCTAAGTAGTTCCCATTCATTTAAAACAGCTAAATACTTTACCTAAAACGCTGATAAAATTAAGGATTTTTTGGCTGCCACTGAAATGCAAAATTTTTAGATTTCAGGTGATATCTGTCCATATGACAGTGACCTCTGTTATTTCAATGGTGAAAATACCATATGGTGGGAAAAAGAAGGTCAGACGACATCTGCTGAAGATATTCAAGTCGACAAAATTCAAAATGCTTTAAGAAACTTGGATGAGGATGGCCAGATTTTTGGTATGGTTGTTAATGGAACTAACGATACACCATCGCCAGTTGTTTCTTTGACTGAAAGATTTGGAGAGCTTAGGTAACTTATACCCAAAGGGAAAAATCTTTGACTCAATAAGGCTAAAACCGGTCGTGAATGGGCATGGATCACTGTGCCTGAAGCTTGTCAGGACGTGTTCCATACAAGGATGGTTTATATCCACTGGCGTATATATGGGGGGGCCTGCGGGGCCCGCCCCCCCCCCCCCCCGAAGCTAAGATTTTTTTAGATATTTTTGACATATTTCATGAAGACAAACATAAAATAGCATAAAATATGCCCTCATGGGGTCTCGGCCCCTCCCCAAAACTGCCTCGGGCCCACCCCGAAACTTTTTTCTATATACGCCACTGTTTATATCCTTGCAATCGACGTTAAAGAAAGTGAAAATCACATAGTTTTAATAATTTTCCAATGAAAGCTTCAAACCGTCAGTATAATTTAATGCCGGTGGAAGTTCTTTTCTTTGGAGTGCCTTTGATAGATAGTTTAAATTGTGCTGATGACTGCACACTGCTTTCAACCCTGACATCCCTGTGCTACTCCCGAGGAACTCAAAAATCATAATTTTTTTTTAGTATTTTCAAAAAACTACCTTAAGAATTTTTTTTTGGTATTTACGTTCAATGCTTTTGTAAAGCCCCCTAAATTCTTTATATTCGAAGCGTAACTCTAGGTTCATTGGTTGCGGAGATACGTGTGGTCCAAGATGTCAGTTTTTTACAAAAACTGGAATTTTACCGGAAGGGTCATTTTCTAAGCCTCGTACCGGCTAAACTAACAAAAAAAGTGATTGGAAAGGCATTTATAGAGAATTCTATTGGCTTTGGCACACTACTAAAACTGAGCCTCTAGTTATTATAGTTTGGGCAAAAACGAAAAAAAAAAGTAAATCATCGATGTTCCAGACAATAAAAAAAACAGTGTACTAAATAATCATAGCGTCTTTCTTCTGCTTTTTGATAAAAGTCTGTCTTAGCAAATTTTTAATTGATGAGAACCTGTTTTTTGAAAAGATAGAATCTAACTTGATTGATAAGAATAAGTCCGAACTTATTATCATTGGTGACTTCAATATTCCAAGCTATATCAAACGTAACTCCTGTAATGCCTGCTTAAATACTCTAAAATCATTTTTGTCATTTAATACTACCATGTTATTCTCGACCTTATCATTGCCTCTTTTGATGGAGTTGTGGTAGATCAGACTGACGATTCCTAACTCAGGGTCGATGACCAACACCCATGTTTATGTATATCTCTCAAAACCAAAGAAAAAATAGAGTACTGCAGTTGTGCCAACCACTAAGTTTGATTTTAAGAAAGCTGTTTTTTTGTCAATGTATAGATTTTTAAGTCAACAAAGTTGGACTACTTTGAAGAGTTTTAACGATGTAAATTTAGCGCTGGATTTTTTTTACACAACCCTTTCAAGTGTTTTTGAACTGTGTGTTCCTAAGGCGACGCAAATTGGCAAAAAGTACCCAGTTTGGTTCAATAGGGAAATTATAAAACTTTTACGAAAAAAGCATTTATTTTTTATTAAATCTAAAAAATATAGATCTAATTACTGGAGACAAAAATATTCCACTCTACGAAGCACAATAAAAAACAAAATCAAAATTGCACACTTTCAGTATCTTAAAGATGTTGAATCGAGCCTAAAAAGTAATCCAAAGTTTTTCTGGTCCTTCCTGAAGGGGTTAAGGGATTCACCGGACGTGTTGGAGGAAATGACATTTGATGACAAGGTTTACTCGGGTCCCCAAAAAGTATCTGAAGGTTTTGCAATTTTTTTTTAAATCTGTATACATCAATGACAATGATGTCAAATGTATTTCTAATGACCCATTGTCATTTTTTTGTAATAAATCGATCACATCAAATGATATCTTAAAGGCGGTTCGTAAATTAAAAGCTAATAAGGCAATTGGTCCTGATGGGATTACAGCTTACATTTTAAAAGGTTGTATCGAACATTTATTAACACCACTTCAATTTTTGTTTAATTTAATTCTATAAACCTCAGTTTACCCAGATAAGTGGAAAATTAGTAAAATCATTCCCATCCACAAATCTGGACCTAGGCATGAAATTAAAAATTATAGACCAATCAGCATTGTTAGCTCAATTTCAAATTACTTGAATTAATTATTTTTGAGTGGCTTTACGAAGATATATCAGGTAGTCTGACGATGCAGCAGCATGGTTTTCTCTCCAATAAATCAACTTTTACGAATCTAACATCTTTTTGTCAATACGTCCACGAAGCCATAAACAATAAGTCTCAAGTAGATGGTATTTACACCGATATGGAGAAAGCCTTTGATAGGGTCAGGCACTGTGTTATACTCAAGTCTTTATCAGATCTGAAAGTTTCCTTGTTTTTAGTAAATTTAATCCAATCTTACCTTAGCTGTAGATATCAGTATGTAGAAATAAAAGGGTGCAAGTCAGTGGTGTTTAAAAGTACATCAGGAGTTCCCCAGGGCTCCAACTTGGGTCCTCTTTTATTCCTAGCATCAATAAATAGCATAATCGGAAGTCTTAAAAATGCAATGGGACTCTTGTTTGCTGATGATTTTAAATGTTTCTTTCTAATAAACACAATCGAGGACTGTCAGACATTGCAAAATGATTTTTGCAATGTAGTCACCTGGTGCAACGAAAATAATTTAAATCTTAATGTTAGTAAGTAGAATAGAATAGAATAGAAATCTTTATTTGTACGTTGGCCATTTACAAAAACGGATGTACATTGTCAATGTGCACATACACCTAACGTGCTGCAGTAGTAATTAATAAAAAATAGTTATTGTAAAAGATACTAAAATACTAAAAATTAATGTCAATACAATACACATTAAAAAATTAAAAATTTAAATAGGATAAAAGACAAAACAAAACAACACAAATAATTAAAATTTAAAATTTGTAGTTCGGAATTCCTGAACAGAATAAAAACAGTTTTTTAAAAGAAAATTTTTTATCTCTTTTTTAAAATTTACATCTGATAAAGTTTTCATTTGTTCGGGCAAATTATTGTAAAGTTTTTTGCCAATATAAGAAGGACAGTTTTCGTATTTGGACAAATTATGTAAATCCAAAACAAAACAATTCGCAGACCTGGTATTGTACGTATGAAAATGAGCATTGGTAGAATAAGTGTACGCATTTCTTTTTGTGTGTAATAAAAGTCTATAAATATAAATGCATGGAAAAGATAAAATGCCTTTCGCAATAAAAATCGGCCTACAAGTCTCTCTGTGATTTAAATTAAAAATTAATCTTATCACCCTTTTTTGTGATACAAATACTCGGTGACTTGTGGATGTGTTGCCCCACAGAATAATATTGTAAGACAGATGGGAGTAAATTAATGCGTAATATATATCCAACAACGCTCCTTGTTCAAACATATGCTTAAGTCTGTATATTGCATAATATCCGGAATTGATTTTTTTGCAAACGTTATCTACATGTATATCCCATTTAAGGAATTGATCCAGGTAGACACCAAGAAGTTTAGTACTTTCACTGCTTTTAATAGAAGGTAGGTCAATTTTGGGTTTGCTGTTAGAACACCTGAACTGGACACAATCTGTTTTATTTAAGTTCAAAATAAGCTGGTTTTTTGTACACCATGCATCAAATTCTCTTAATGTTAGGTTTACCAATGCTATTAGTTCATCAGGACTCCGTGCAGCGACCACTATTGTGGTATCGTCCGCGAATAATATAACATATTTAATCGACAGATTATCTAATAATTCATTTACATAAATCAAAAACAACAGCGGGCCCAGCACCGAGCCCTGTGGAACGCCCAAATCAAGATCTTTAAGATCAGAAAACTCACCATCTATCCTCACAATAAATTTTCTATGCTGCAGAAAAGCCTTCAAAATTTCCAGAGAGGAACCGTTAAAGCCATACGAATTGAGTTTCTCAAGTAAAAACTCAATATTAAGCGTGTCAAATGCCTTTGAAAGATCGAAGAAGAGCCCGGCAACGTAATAGCCTTGATCTACTTTTTGATAGACCGATTCGACAAAAGACGCCGCCGCGCTCTCCGTCGACCTTCCTTGGCGAAAACCGTGTTGACAATGGCTTAATATTTTATGTTCATTCAAAAAAGACATTATTTGGTCATAAAGTAATCCCTCTAAGATTTTAGACATAACATTTAAAATTGTAACTGGTCTATAGTTATCAACTAGACTAGGATTATCTTTTTTGAAAATAGGTATTACTACCCCACATTTTAGTTCACTAGGAAACTTTCCACTTTCGAAACACAAGTTAGCCAAATGACATATAGGAGAAGCCAATGAACTTTTGGTCTTCTTAATTACTTGAATTGATATGTTATCAGTCCCAACACTTTTTTTGTTTTTTAGTTTATCTATAACTTTGATAACATCATATTCCGATACTGGTTGGATTTTAAATTCAGTCCCACAGGGAGATTCTGTTTTTGTACACTGTATAGATCTTTGGTCACCAAACTTTTCGTAAAGCTTTTCTTTTACATTGATCTCATAGAAGGTTGCAAAAGAATTTGCAATCTCTGTCGGTTTAATAATCTGAGTTCCGTTTATTTCTATATGAGTCACTTTGTTTTTAGTTTTTCTACAACCTGTGTTTTCATTAACCAAAGACCATATCGATTTTTGTTTGTTATCACTTTTTTTTATAATATTATTATTAAATTGCTTTTTTGTGTTTCTCACCAGTTGTTTATGTATCCTTTTTTCATTTCTATACTGAACTTGAATTTCTGCACTCGTCGTGTTTTTTGACGACCAGAATAAATTTCGAAGATTGTTGCCACTTTTCATTATATCTGGTGTAACCCAACGTTTTTTGATTCTTTCTTGATTTGATTTTGTTCTAGTTTCAAGCGGACATGATTTCTCTATTGCTGTTGTAATTTTTTCTATTATAGACCGATAGATTTCATCTACATCATAACTATTATAAATCTGCTCGAAGTTGGTGTTCAACAAAGTATACTTAAGAACCTCTAGGTTAAACTGTGAAAAGTTTCGATAAGTTTCTATTATTGTACTTGAAGTAAACGAATGTGGTTCTATGTCATAAACGTGAAAAAGGGCTTGGTGATGAAAATAAGTGTTCCTGTATGTCTTATACTCTCAATCGCAATGCAATTAGATTTAACTATACACTGAATAATGCATCTCTACAGCGAGTTGACTAACAAAAGGATTTGGGCATAATCTTTGACTCAGCACTATCATTCTTAAAACATATTATTTCTAAAATTGAAAGTGCCCAAAAAATTGCCGGTTTTATTACAAGGAACACAAAACATTTTAATACATATGTCAGCTTACGTCTTTTCGACAGCCTCGTTTTACCGATTCTGGAGTATGGTAGCGTGGTTTGGTTTCCACAATGTTTGGTCAACATTTATTGAGAGTGTTCAGAGAAAATTCTTAAAATGCATGTATTACAGGAAGCATAAGGTATATCCCCAGAGGGGCTGTGACAATGACTATCTTTTGGGAATTTTTGATAGACTTTCACTAGAAAAACGGAGAATTAAAATTCTTTTGTGCACGTTATTTAAAGTACTTAAATCAAACTTTGATTGTCCTGACATTCTTGCACAGCTCCCTTTTGCAGTAAATCGGTTCAACGCACGTAACACTAATGTATTTTATCTTGCATATCCTCGAACAAACTTATATAAAACTCCCCCATTTACAAGATGTGTCACTATTTTAATCAATATGCCTCCGAGATTGATATTGATACAACCAACTTTAGTACGTTTAAAAAGATAATTGATAACAAGTTAAGGAATACTAGAGATCCCTAAGACTTTATCCAATATTTTTAAAGATGGATGCATAGCCTTATTATAACATTTTTACTTGTAGTTTAATAATTTATTTGCACAATTTATTACTGTTTGATTGTCTTGTATCTTGATGTTAAAGATTGTTTTATATGTATTATTGCTATTTTAATGAAGCCGCATTTTATTAATGATCGTTGCAGTGTACAATTATGTTTTTTCTCACTTTTAAACCTAATAATTTTCAAGGATTTATTGTTTTGTACCTATTTGGGTTTTTTTTAACTACTCACTAAAAAGTTTATGAATCTTAAATGTTGGTATTAGGCGAATGACTAATTGGTAGGTACACAAACACCTAAATGAGTGATTTTGTATTTGTTTGTTTTAGCTCACACTACTACTATAAGTAGTGTGAGCTATGGTGATCCTAATTTTTTCGAGAAAAAAAAAGTTGCTCCGATTTCAAAAATTTTTATATATCTTTGCGTTTCAGATGATTTTGAAACTTTTTTGTTTTGCTGTCTGTCTGTCTGTCTGTCTGTCTGTCTGTCTGTCTGTATGTCTGTCTGTATGTCTGTCTGTATGTCTGTCTGTAACGACCAACCCGCATAACTCAAAAACCGCTTGTCCGATTTTAATGAAATTTGGTACCTAAGTTGGGTCTTGGGCCGTGATGGTCCCATTTAAAAATGAACAAAATCCACCGAACGCAAGCCAAAGAAAAGGGTGGGGGTAGATTCCAAAAATTAGAGTTTATGTGAAAATATGGCGTGTGTGATATCAAACGAAAGGTAATTAAGTCTGGAGTTAAAAAAAATTAATTTTAGTTTATTTTTAAAACAAGGGTGGAGGTAGATGTCAAAAATTAGAGTTTAAGTGAAAATATGGCGTGTGTGATATCAAACGAAAGGTAATTGAGTCTGGAGTTAAACAAAATACATTTTAGTTTTTTTCAAAAGGGTAGATAAAAAAAATTGAGTTTAAGTCAAAACATGGCTTTTGTGGTATCAAACGAAAGGTAATTGTAGTTGAATAAAATATATTTCAGTTTTTGATTATATTAGCTCACACTATAACTATAGTACCTAGTGTGAGCTTAGGTGCCCATAGATTGGCAGAGTATTTTTTACAGTTGTGTTGAGGGGAATAGTTCATCACAAACTCGCATAGTGGATGTCTGCATTATAGCCGCATGACATGATAAGTTCCTACCCGAGTTTGTGGAGCTGCTGGTGGTACAAGTGCGATTTTTGGGTAAACTGTTACCCCTCAAGTATAATTTAAGTAAGTGTCTGTAATTGGCTGTAGCTGTAGATACTTAAACCAATAAATAAATAAAATAAATAAATAAACCTCCTAACAGACACAAAAATGCTAAAAAGGTAGAATATTAAAATATTTTTTTCATTCTGAACGGTTTAAGCTAGATTAATGTAAAGTTAAAGCGCATAATGGCCTTTAAATACTGAATTTTCAGGTGTCAAAAAAAATTACATATATGGGCCCTTGGGGGCGTATGGGCGAAAAATGTGTTGTTAGATTATCCCTTAAATCTTCTAGGCTATAACATCTGTACATTTAGGTCTCATTAAATGGGTAGCTAATAACTACAGTCGAACCTCTCTAACTCGAACCTCTATAACTCGAACCCCTTTATAACTCGAACCTTTAAGCGGTCCCTGCACTTTTTACATGTATTTTAACCTATGTAACTCGAGTTTCTATAACTCGAACTGTTTTGGTTGTCCCTTCAGGTTCGAGTTATAGAGGTTCGACTGTACTAACAGGCCTGCTATATAAAAAAAATTCAACGTTGTTAGTAAGGCCCTTAATTAGAGGCAATTTTTTTTGGTTATTTATGATTAAAAAAAATTATTAACTTATACTCTGCCCTAGGTCATCGAGATGGTATCAAAATAATTACTTGTGCGGTCGACCACTTCTTGATTTTAAATACTTTCTAATTGGCCCGTAAGGGCTGTAAGGGCCCAAAATCTTATTTTGATGAAACTTCATAATGAGAAGTAATTTTTTTTACTTATCACTACGGGACCTTATTAACCGATTCACTATCTATATCTAAAAACACATTTTGCGTCCATACGCCTTCTAGGCGCCATAAATGTAATTTTTTTTGACAACCGAGAAATCAGTACTGAGGGGTCTTTTTTGCCAAGTTTCATTACTCTGGCTTTAACCGTTAATAATTTAAAAAAAAATTGAAGTTGTGGGGATTAGGAGTCGATCAAAACAGGTCATCAAAAAGCCACGGAGGCTAAACTTTGACGCTAAGGCTACTGACCAATATGTAGATATACAGGATGTCCCAACTAAAAGGTAACAGACGTGTTTTTAGGTATTTTTCGTGCGAATTTGGAAAAACGCTCGGACACGTCGATTTTGTTTGAGAAGGGGACACTTTTTGCGCGCACCATCTTCGAGGGGTATACTTTACCCCTATATTTTGAATAGGGAAAGTGGGTCTAGTGATACCTTATTTTAAAGTTTTCTTGAATATCTTTACAACCGTGTAAAAATTTCGAAAATCCAGTGATTAGTTTTTGAGATATTTGCTTTCAAATTTTAAAATTTTACATGGAATGATAAAATAAAAATCAAATCCGAAAAATATAAAATTCTGATTAAATTTTTATTTTATCAGTCCATGTTAAATTTGAAAGTTTGAAGGCAATTATCTCAAATACTAATAGATAGATTTTTGAAATTTTTACACAGTTGTAAAGACATTTAAGAGGCCTTCAAAACAAGGTATCACTAGACCCCCTTTCCCTATTCAAAATATAGGGGTAAAGTATACCCCTCAAAGATGGTGAGTGCTACAGAAATTTCAAGATAGCCAAAAGGTGTCCCCCAAGCAAACAAAATCGACGTGTCCGAGCGTTTCTCCAAATTCACACAAAAAATACCAAAAAACACGTCTGTTACCTTTTAGTTGGAACACCCTGTATATAAATATCTTTAAAAAAGTAAAAGAATGTGGATTTAACACTTTACAATAGTGAATTGGTTAAAATATTTTTATACACGTAACAAATAAACAAAAACATAAATTTAGCCATACGAAACAAAACGAAAAATCCGAACTTTAGATGCACTCTTTTCAAACCAGATTGAAGACAATTCAATTTTCTACAAATTCTTTTCCTAAGAACTTTTTCTAGGACAATTATTTTGGTCGGTACGAGGCTTGAAAAATGACCGTACCTATAAAAACTTTTTGGAAAAAATAATAATTTTGACTAGACGTTTCTCGGCAACGAATAGACCTAGAGAGCTGTGGTTAACCTTAAATTGTAGAAAATTTATATAGCGTGAAAAAACGTCAGTACCCGAAGAATGCTTCCTTAAGGTGTTTTTTTCGAAAATCTGAAAAAATTACGAGTTTTTCAAGTCCCAGGGGTCTAGGACAGGGATTTTAGGATTGCATACTTGGGGATGAACTATTCTCAAGGATCCTAACAATATATAAAATAAATGGATCCCTGACGGATCTGATACCTTCCTAGCTAGCCTGTTAGCACACTTGAAGCCAATAAGGCCAAAATTGGCATGGATCACTGTGCCTGTAGCTTATGAGTACGTCTTCCAATTAAAGATGATTTATATCATGTAAACGACATTGGAGAAAGTGAAAATCACATTGTTAATAAGCTTTCAACGAAATCATTAAAGCATCAGTATAATTCAATGCCCGTAGGAGTATTTTCCCCCGGAGTGGTTGTTTCTGTTGATTTCACACATCTTATGCTCTACACGGAGCTATTCCCTGCATTCATATGATGGATGACTATGGAATTCATGTCCTTGTGATCCATGTTGGAGAAAATAAAACCACAAGTTTTTGACCGATCTACCTACATTTTTTAGGTTCTCCGAACATTGTGAAGAAAAGGAACTTTGTAAACTTCAACATGATTTCAGAGTAAAGCCCAAATGGGTCGGCGAGGGGACAAATAAATTGGCTGTAGTGCACACGGAGAAGCACGAAATACGGGTGCATATTAAAATTTGCAGAAGTGAACGGTAAGTTCACACTTAGGGGGCTAAATTTCCATAGGAGGATAAAAAACAGATAGAGTCTATAGCATTTATTAAAAAGAGACCGCGATACGCCCGAGTCCCGCAGAAAGCTTTGCAGCGTTGTCAAAGGTAACCTTGATAAATTACTACAGGCGCACGCGGTCGCACTCGTCAAGGGGCATTTTTTTAGGGCGAGAATTATTACTTGACTTGTCACCCACCATACAAGAAGTGGACTATTAAAAACGTGAATATTTTATTTTTAAAATGTTATTAATTTAGATCGGATATTAAAATAATTGTCTGTATCAATACGCGATAACTCAAAAACACCTCGAACAATTTTAACCCAATATCATACACAAGTTTTATGTCGGCATTAGATTTTGGTAAAAAAAAGGTTAGTTAAATGTATTTAACCAATTTTACCTTAAAACTATCAACTTTTTTTGTTATATCGATTTTTGTTTAAAGATGTTCCAATTGTATTTAAAACATTTTTGCCTGTGGCGCATGTCGCATGCGAGCATTTAAAGTAAAATTACTTTAATATTTTGTCTGTGGTCCATTACCTTTGTTAGGGTTGGACTAAGAATTCATTAAAAAAAAACATAAAATTAAATAATAGCTTACCAATATAATCTTAAACTGTGGTGTAAAAAAATTGACTAGTGAATGTGAATAACACCTTAAAATTCTGTTTCTTTGTAAAAGTAAGTGTTGTTGTAATTACTTACATTTAGGAACGAGCAGAATTTTAATGTGTTATTCTGGTTCTTTTTTACCCCGTTTGATGAATGCACTTACATAAAACTGAAAAGTTGACCTCACGCGAACCAAGTAGCGGAGAATACTGATATTTTCGCTAAACTGGCAACGTTGGTCTGTTCTTCCATGCAATCCTATGACCCATACAAAAATTCTACCCCTAGATAGAAGACTGGCCACGTAGTATTAAAAACTGAATATCTTCTAAATTAATAAATTGTAAATAAAAAAGCTACTAAGCATAAAAATTAAGTTTTAAATAGATGCGCTTCAATAACCTATTATTACGAATACGTGTGAACCTTTAAGAATAACTATCGAAAACCAATCATCTTTTTTTAAAGTGAGAGGCCATGAAAGAGAGAGAAGTTGAAGAACTAAAATTGGAGAGAAACGATAATGGAGGAAATTTATTAGCAAGGCAAAACAACAGTTCCCTTGTGAGTTTGGCTTTACGTTCTATAATAAAACCGTACTTAACCGCTGCACATTGGTCGATTTTCCAAAATACGTGGAATTTATTGGATGTTTCTATTTTGTCATTTTATCGTATATGTAGCGTAGCTTTTAATTTCGTAATAGCAAACGTCAGTTGGCTAACAAGCTTATATTAATAGTTATTTACCTAACAAGTGCAGAAAGTCATACTTTACCGCACGTGATGTCAGTTGGCCGAACGACGCGGAGCAAAGTTCGATCAAGCCATCAAGGGTGGTAAAGACACTTTCCGCATGTGTTAGGTACAATATTTTATCTATGAGTTCCTTTTTTTTTCTCAAAAAGTTAATTGTAATTTATAAATAAACAGGTCAAATTAGACGATATTGAAATGTAAACAAATATTGAAGCTGTCGAATTGTCGCGTTGATAAGGTTTCTAATTGGTGCGCGTGCGGTAAAGTAATTACATTTCCGCACGCGACGGTGTAGTTCGGTCCAGCCGTCAAGGGTGGTGAAGATCCTTTCCGCATGTGTTAGGTACAATATTTTACCTATAAGTACCTTTTTTTTCAAAAAAATAAATGTAATTTATAAATAAACATGTCAAATTAGATGAAAATGAAATGTAAACAAATATTGAAGCTGTCTTATTGACGCGTTGCTAAGGTTTCTAAGTGGTGCGCTTGCGGTAAAGTTATTACTTTAGAACCAATACATAAACATTTAACACTTCAAAGTTCCAAATTAATACATATCGTTTAAAAAAAGGAAAAGTCCGTCATAGATCGTCATTTTGACTTTTTGTAAGTTTAATTTAAAACTCAAAATTTTAACCTTATACATCCCAAAGTTCCCAATTTAATACATATCGGTTATTAAAGGAAAAATTCCGTCATTTTGGATAAGCAATTTAAAATTTTTTTTAGGTTTAATTTAAAAATCATAATTATGGACCTAAACACCGCAAACTTAAATACATATCGGTTCATTAATGGAAAAAGTTCGTCATTTTGGATCCGCCATTTTGGATCCGCTATTTTGACTTTTATTTTCAGTTTAATTCGAAAACAACTATAATTATAGTTCAATGGAATAGAGGCCAAAATAGGGGGGTTACCCTACAAAAGGTCTGGTAGTTCTGAATTTTGGATATGTTGTTAAGCTCAGGAGTTTTCGTCACCCCCACCCCTATGCTCCCCCCGCCATCTTGAAAAAACCGTCAAAAATTGGCACTTTTTTTAGTTTTTTGCCTTTAATTTCGTTGCAGTACTCTAAATCGCAAAAAGAGTTATATGAAGTTTTTTAGAGGACATAATTATCTACAATCGGGTGGTACCGTTGTTGTTCTGCGGTTAGTAGTAACGGAGCTAGGTAATTTTTAAAAATGACTAAAATCACGTGCTTGGGCAAATTTTAATTTTTTTTCTACTTTACACGGTAATAACTCCGTAACACTTTGTTGTAACGTAAAAGTTCGAAGAACATATCTTGTAGAGAATGTAATTATCTACAAAACACTGTATTTAGGTAATTTTTATAATTATTTTGAAGGGGTGGAAGTAACATTAAACAATGTTGTGCAAGTCAGTACAGCAGTTAAAGATCCGAGTTTATACAATTATCATCACTGTCGAAGTTTCGTAAAAAACGCTAAAATTTTTTTTTTAATTTCTTACCCAAATCTTTTGTTTTAAAAAATTTAAGAAAAAAAGACCCATATACAGGGTTTTTTATGTTCCAGTGTCCACCATTGATTGCTAACTCTCGTATTATTAAAGATGGAAATAGTTAGATTTGCCAAACTAGTAGAATTTTTGGTGGGTTTTTTAAGATGGGTGATGGCGCACAGGGGGGGAGGGGATGACGAAAACCCAGATTTTTAACTACCCTACTGGCCCACATAACATTTAGAACTACCGGACCCTTTTTAAGGGGTCAATATTCAGTGGCTCGAGGAAGAGGGGCGGGTGTCAGGTAAGAAAGGGGGCTGCTTTAGCCCCTAAGCCCCCTTACTACTTTCTACGCTACTGGATTTATACAAAAGAATTTAAAAAAAATAAAAAACGTGCCGTTTAAAGAACTAAATTTTTTGTAATTTTTGATATTAATGAATGCTTCTGGAGTGTTACCCATAACATTTATTACGTTTTGTGATACATCGTTTAAAATGAAATTTTATTGTCCACCAAGTAGAAGAGAAAATTTTATCGTAAGAAGCTTAGTTTTAAAGAAAATTGCATAAAAAATGTAACAAAATTAATTTGTTTGGTGATTTAAAAAAATTGTTTTAAATTAAGGACACCACTGGAGCGGTAGATATTAAATATTTTTTAACATGTTACACACCGTTTGAAAGGAAATTTTATTATCTACAACGAGGTAAAAAATACTTTTTTGATAAAGGGCTTGGTTTTGAAGAGAATCAAATAAAATCTGTGCAAAACATAATTACAAAAAAAAAATTAAATGACCCCCATGTACGGACCTCGCTGGTGGGTTCGTTGTAAGTCAAACCCCATCGAGTTGTACACTGGTAAAAAGGGAATTTCATTGTCAATAAAGTGCAGTATAGCAATTTTTCACATTCAGCTTAGTTTTTAAAAAAAATTAGATGAAACTTGTAACAAAAATATTTTAATTTGTGATTTTTTAAAATTGGTTTAATTTACGGGCGCCTGTGAAGTTATTACCATGCAACCAATCCGACTCTGAGTAATTCCACGCCAAATCATCCAATGGGGGTAGCTGCCCAAGGCCAACACAAAAATAGAGGCCACGACCCTGAAAAAATCAGCTGTTCTCCCGGGGCTGAATTTTACATTGGGTCTTATGGGAGGTCAGACGTTTTTTTATGATATTTTCAAAATGGCTCTACAGATTTCCGCAAAATTTCAGTGAAATATTCTCAGACACCATCC
The DNA here is from genome assembly GCA_963576565.1 of Aspidapion aeneum. NCBI lineage: Eukaryota > Metazoa > Arthropoda > Insecta > Coleoptera > Brentidae > Aspidapion > Aspidapion aeneum. The sequence continues at coordinate 36,629,814 of OY755047.1, read as the reverse complement.
CGATATTCCACCAAAGGTTTGTAAGGAAGCAACATGATTAAAAGGTTAAAATCTTCAAGATTTAGCATTCCTTATTTTAAATTCAAATTACCCGCCATGTACCACATGCCAACTGTTATATTTGACATGTATTTGACTTTGTCATATGTGATTGTCACATTCGCTTCTGCTTTAAACTTAATTTTTGTGTGAGCTAATGAAGCGGCTATGAAAAATTAGGGCTTACTATACATTTAAAAAAAATTGTTCTGCCAGAATAAAGTAAAAACAATCTCAAAAACGGCTTTATTTTTAAAAAAATCAAATATCCATGAACCGTCATGCCAACCTCAATATTTTAAAGACAATCAGCTGTGTCGTAACGTGACCATCAAAAAAAAATCAGCCCCGGATGTGACGTCAACAAAGTGGAGGATCGTGGCCCGTCCATTTTGATAGCCCTGAGCTGCCATGTCACGAAAAAAATCCAAATTTTGATAACATGTATTAGTGTCCTTATACCAAATTAACAAATTTTAATTTTTAATGTCGCCTCTCGTATTTTACAGGCCACTTTAAAAGTAAAAAAAGAAGAAAATCAGTTGTGGCCCTATTTTTTTTTTATTTCTATTGTATTAAATCTTATGTAAAAAGAAATTTGACGGAAGAAATCTTTAATATTGGTTGGATAATCCTATAGAGAAAAAAAAATTAACCTCACTTTTTTGACATGGCAAAAATAGTTTTAAAAATATAGTAAATTTTATGATTTTCTCGATTTTTAATTATTTACACCGGTGCTGAATATGGTCCATCAAAAAAAAGTCTATACGCACATTAAAGCTTAGTGGCTTGACTATCATACAAGGCGAAAGAAAAATGTCTAGGTCTATTGTTTTCAGCAAACTAAATTTTTTAAAATTGGAAAAACCGCAGAAACCTCAGAATTGGCAACTTTTGACTAAAAAAATTGTCATGTCTATCTGTCTATTAAAACTTCGCTTGAGCCTTGTTTTCCTTCACAATGTATCGTCTAAATAAAAGTAAAATAAAAAATCTGGGTCTGTCATTTCAACATCAACTTTTAAGCTATTTGGTTAAAGCATGTAAAAAATCAAATTTTTTATTGAGTCGCAAAAGGAAAAAAATTATGTATAAAAATCATCGTCAGGGGATCTTATTTATAGCCACATACTGTTTTGCGTGACATCCTAGTTTGTGGGTTCAAGTCCCATCTTCGTACACTGTCGGAATTTTTTTTTTAGTTTTAAGAATACATTTTTGGTGAGACACGGACATTAATTAGTTTGTTTCTTTGGTAAATGAAATGGTTCAGGTTTAACAGTGGCGGACGCAGGAGGGAGGGGGGTTGGAGGCCTAATCTTTCCAAAGCCATTAAATAACTTCTGCTAATGATTGAATTTTTCTGAAAGAAGAAATAAATGGTTTTCCAGGACTTTGCTTTTACTCAAGTGCCCTCTCCCAACCCCCTTGGAAAATTTCTGGATACGCCACTGGGCATTAAAAAACTAACTACAAAACTAACGCATGGTAAAAGCCCATGTGATGCATTTGGAGGTACTGTGAAACGATTTGTTTTACATTAAAATCTCAAACAAACAACAACTGGACACCATTTTTTCACTCCTCTGGATGATTTAACTATAGATGGTAAATTTACTTCAAGCTCAGAAAATTTTTTTTTTCGGTTTCTGAAATTGAAATGAAATGAAAACTCAACTTCTTTTCCGATTTTTTAAATATGACAGTAGGTAACTACTAAAAAAGTAAATAAACTTTTAAAAAATTTGTGTAGTGACCTTATGAAGAGAGTTTAGATCATAATTTATTGAACAGTGCTCATATAAATAAACTTTACCTGCTGATAAACCTTAATTTGCAGGGGCGGATCTAGAAACTTTATTTTGGGGGAAAATATCATAATAAATATTTCACAAAACTATTTTGCATAGTGACCAGGAGGTGTATTATGTGTGTCAAAACTGAGTAAAGTTTCAGATTTGTGGGGGGCATCCCCCCCCCGTAGATCCACGCCTGTAATATGTGATGCAATTTAACATCACTAAAAATATTAAAAATGTGTAGTGACCTTAAGGATTACAGACCCAGATTTTTTATTCTTGTTTTCAAAGTATATGATACAGTGAAAAATTTACCCTACTTGATTACCACCAGCACCCCGATAGACATTTTTGATGCTGAAGTTGAGGAATTTCCCAGACATTTTTAACTTCTTGGTAGAACTCCAAGGTAACGTCTACTTTTTAAATATGTTTTATACAAGGAAGATATAGTCCTTGAGTATAGCTTTCCAACACTGTATCAAAAATTTAAGAAAACATTACATTTATACCCCAAAAAAATATGAAAACTTCGCGTTTTTTGGATATTCTCTAAATTGCTCTAATTAAGCCAGTATAAAAGATTTTGTAAACATCACATTTTTTTGAAAACTACTTTTATGCATGTTTTCAAAATTATAGGTTAATTTTTTTTAGGTGGTGTTTACCATGAGCATAATTTTTTTCTTTAAAGTCTCATTTTGCCCATTTTTAGACTTTTCAAATGCATGTACAACATACTAATTGGATTAAAAAATCTAAAATTGTGCAAAAGTGGTTAAGCATGAGCTGTTTCATTTAGTAAGCATGATTAAAGAAAAAAATTAAATGTCAGGGCAACACTTTTTTTGTAAATTGTATGACTTGGCGTGGAATTGCTCCTCTGTTATACACCATTTAAAAGTAAATTTTATTATCCAAAACAAAGTATAAAACACATTTTTTGATAAGGGGCTTGCTTTTTAAGAAAATCGAATAAAATATGTAACAGAATTAATTTTTTTGGTGATTTAAAAAAAATTGTTTTAAATTAAGCACACCACTGGAGCGGTAAATATGAAATATTTTTTACCATGTTACACAACGTTTAAAAGGAAATTTTATTATCTACAATGAAGAAAAAAAATTTTTTTGATAAAGGGCATGGTTTTCAGAAAATCAAATAAAACCTGTGCAAAAAATAATTTTTAAAAAAATTAATTAAATGACCCCCATTTACGGACGTCGCTGGCGGGTTTGTTGTAAGTCAAGCCCCATCGACTTATACACCGTCGAAAAGAGAATTTCACTGTCAATAAAGTGCATCATAGCATTTTTTAAAATTGGGCTTAGTTTTTGAAAAAATTAGATAAAACTTATAACAAAAATATTTTAATTTGTGATTTTTTAAAATTGGTTAAATTTACGGGCGCCTCTGAATTTATAACCATGAAACCAATCCGACTTTCTTGTACAGCATTTTAAAGGAAATTTTATTTGCTACAATAATGTATAACACATTTTGTTCTATAAACCTAGGTTTAAAAAAAATCGAATAAATCATGGAAAAAAATTGATATTTTTTTACTTTTTTAAATTACTTCAATTAACGGACGCCGCTGAAGAGTTTATAAATAGTTGGCCCCCATCTAGTTGTACCTTTTTCAAAAGGAAATTTCATTGTCTACAATAAAGTATATTACACATTTTTCTCTTAAAAGCGTATTTTTTGAGAAAATTTGAGAAAACCTATAGATTTTGGGGGGTCTGGGGGGGTTTTTGAAGAGGTAGTTTATTTAAAGAAGTGTTTGACCCCTAAGCTCTCTTACCTTTTTGTACGTCACTAAATTTACACAAAAAAATAAATATAATATAATATAATATAATAAATTTAAAAAAATGATTATTTTCTAACTTACTTTAAGTTAAAAGTTACTCCCACTCCATTACACTATTTAAAAATACATTTTAAAAATGGATTCTGTAGCTGATAAAATTCTCGACAAGATATAGATAAAGTACAAAAAATCTGAAAATTTGCCCAAGCACGTGATTTTAGTCATTTTTGGAAATTACGTAGCTCCGTTACTACTGCTGCTCGCAGAATAACTTTTTTTGCGATTTAGTGTACTGGAACGAAGTTACAGGCAAAAAACTACAAAAAGTGCCAATTTTTGATGGTTTTTTCAAGATGGCGGAGGAAGCACAGGGGTGGGGGTGACGAAAACTCCGATTTTTAGCTATCCTTTCGACCTTAATAAGATATCCAAAATTCAGAACTACCGGACCTTTTGTAGGGTAAAACTCCTCTATTCATTGTACTATTAGCGATCTTAAATGAAATGACATTGTATTTTTACAGGTTTATAAATGGATTTTTTTTTTAGATTTGAGTCAAAAATTTAAGTCAAAAATTGTATTAGGTAGCCTTAACACCGTATTGTAATCAAATTTGAGACAAGTTGGTTTATAAATAAAAAACTCCGTAAATTTCATTGACTTCTATACCCTACGGGTAGACCCGGCATGGGCCTAAATTGCCATTATATCAAGCTTTTATCGCAATTGACCAAATACAAGTAAGAATTTAATGAGCCAGATAGGGATGAAAATAGAATTTCGGTTTGGTAAGTCCGGACACATGCAACATCGCAAAAATATTCTATTTGCTTGTCTTGGATAAAAAAGGGCAGTGGCGGCGCAAAATAAAAATTTTGAATTCCACTAGAATTTTTTTATCAACAATTTTCTGTTTGAATAATAAATAATTCATGAATACTTGTGTATACTGTGTTTACAAAATTCTCTTCAGTAAAAAAAAAGAGTAAAAAGAATTTCTAAGCATGCTAAATGCAGTGGATGTATTAAAATTATTGTTTTCATCTTAGAACTTTACAAATGTTGTACTTTCCAGGTAAAATATTTTCTTTCTTTGAACAAGGGTCTTTTTTAACTCTTCTCTTCTTGGGTGGACTACAAGTTATGCTCGAGTCAGATCAAATTTCGGAACTAAACATTTTAATTCGGAATGGGACAACTGGGCGCCGGGCCAAAAATCCGCCATTTTGGATTCGCCATTCTTGTAATCAAAAACGTAAATTTTATGTTATCAGGTTACCAGAACTGTAGACCTACCAAAATTTCAACACTCGACTTAATGGATTTAACTCTAACAAAACCAAATTTCAAGAATATTACGTAAAGGATTTTTTAAAGATGTTTTTGCACAAATAATAATATATCTATTTTGTTTTTCATCTGCACATTTTATCAAGAAAAAATATTTTAGTCCGGCGACCAGTTGGCTCGGCGTCCAGTTGGCCCGGCGCCCAGTTAACCTGCCGCCCAGTTGGTGGCGCCGAGTTGGCGGCGCCCAGTTGTCCTAGATTGCAACACATTTCAGGGGTCTGGTACGTTTTACCACCTTTCTTAAAACTACGAAGTTTTTTGAAAAATGATAATTTTAGACCATTTTATAGTGATTTCTAAAAAAAAATTGCGGAAAATCGTTTATTTTGTTAAAAAAATTGAAATTGAAAAATTCCTAAAACCCCATTAAAACCCATACAAATTGCTACAAAAGAAGCATTTTCTCATTTCAAACTGAAACAAAACGGTCCCTGACGTCTATCAGCTGTTAACAAAAACTTGAATTGACTAAGGTCACTGATCGAAATTGGGTCAGTTTTTTTGGTAATTTTATGAAAATGCACAATTTTTAAAGAAGCATGAAATTCAAAACAAAATCAAGAAAATTATGATTCCTACATTTTTACAGTTAAAAATTAGTTTAATTGAACATTATATCAATTTTTATTCCTTAAAACACTAAACATTAATAATTATTTACTTTTTTAAAATTTATCGAAGGTCTAACCAAACAAAACCAAACTGAACCGATCCGTATCGAAATGAACCAAATCAAACCGAATCTAACGGTTCGGTTTGGTTCGGTCGATTTGGTTAAACTAAACCGTACCTAACTGAATGTAGCTAAACCTAACCGAAACAAACTGAACCTAGC